>JAWNLX010000117.1:0-636453 GCA_035042055.1 Drosophila macrothrix
TTTTAATACCTTGGCAAGCGCACTACACCTGATGCATGTTCCTAAAGCTGACTTGTCATAAACTCAGAGTCACAATTCACACTAAATGATCCTCAAATCGGGAATTATCATCCAAGTGGCAAAGTTATGTTATATATGTACACATATATGAGTACTTACTCATATATTAAACTGATAATACTGCTTTGCGATTTATTTGCATGTTCCTAAAGCCGACTTGCTATAAACTCAGAGTCACAATACACACTAAATGATCCTCAAATCGGGAATTATCATCCAAGTGGCAAAGTTATGTTATATATGTACACATATATGAGTACTTACTCATATATTAAACTGATAATACCGCAGGGCGATTCATTTCCTCCACTGCTTCCTCCTCCCACCAACCTGGTTATAAATCGGCAATAATCATCCAAGTAACGAACTTGTGCAACTTTAAAGATTGTTTGGTTATTGGATTATATGACCATGTATAACGGATAAGATTAAGTCAATAAATATTTATTAATATTGTTGGAACGCATGTAGCGTTCATTTGCATGAATGAAAACTTAGGACAAGCTAAACGAGGGTTGCGAGATTGTTACATATCAAGCATTTGAGTCACATTTGCAACAAATATTGTCGTCGATAGATTAGTTTTATAGAAGATTGTATTGGACTTAGTCAGCAAACCATTTTCTGTATATTTGAGATAATTTCCATATAACAAATAAGAAAGGAAAAATTGTCTTGAAATTGGATATGCAATGTTTTATATTGCTCAAAGTTCTTTTTCTGAGAGCAGCGTTTTAAATTTTCACAGGAAGAATTCTAAGAGATCGATATAAAATTGGATGGCCACTCCCACTCCGCCTCCGTAAGCCGATACATCCGTTGGTGTAAGTCGATGTAACCATATATCTCACAATTTGAAAGCTACAGTCATCAAATCTGAAAGGTATGTTGCTAGTAATTGTTATTACCGCGAATAGTATAGTAATATGTTAAAGCAACAATGCTTACATAGTTCTGTATGCATAATGTACATAGAGTTGCCACAGCATTCTATATGCGAGTCTCTTATCAGATCACTGCAACGACGCGCATAAAATCGGTTAGCGCAATTGGTCGTTCCATTACATTGAGCAAAGACGGTCGCGCAGCGCTGGACCAAAAGATATTACAACTTATATATAAACATAACGTCTACAGAAAACTCCTCGTGTTATTAATGGTCATGGGCCCGGTGTTTCAACCAGTAAGCCTGCACCCATCACCCCAAATTTGCAACAGTAATGTCATTTAGAAATCCGGGGAAAAAATCCGATAAAGGACTATATCGCCCGTAATTTAAGAGCTATAGCTGGGAAACTTGGAATGTGGATAAATAAGATCGTTCTCCAATAATTCTTTCTTAACTTAACGCCCAACAGTCCAGAGGTCCGTAATTTAAGAGTTACAGCAACAGTTTGAGAGGCAAACCTGCCGGTATTTCTTGGCTACACCCAGCTATCTGTTGCTATCTGTTATCCTGCTAGCTGTTATCAGCTGACATTACTTATGATAGTCGCAGGTTACGCCCATTACTGCCACGTTGTCTCTTGATTCTTTTAGTGTTTTCCACTGTTTTAGATAAAACTTTTGTTTTTTTTTCAGAAAGAATATTGTTCTGTGTGTTTCTCATTATTACTAACGAATTCTTTACAAGCTTATATTAATAATAGTTGAAATGCTTCTTATTTCAGAAAATGAAGCTCATCTTGTTGTTATTAATTCCTTTGACGACGGGCTTAACTCTTCAAAGGATTTGCGGATGCTTTAAAACGGCAATGGACTCCTTTGACTGTTCGCATGAAACAAATGTGGACTTTGAGTGCTTGTCGAGGGAGAAGCCAATGGAGCTTTTGCTTATCGCAAATAATTACACAACACTGCCCGAGGAGCTGCTCAACTACGACTTTAAAAGCACCAAAAATATTCATCTTTCGCAAAACAAAATAACCCATCTACCAAATGGAATTAACGAATCTTTGCCAGGCCTGAAGACATTAAACTTGGAGCATAACAAACTGACCGATCCGAAAGAACTATTCCAGATACCCAAGGGAGTCAAATCTTTGATTAATCGCAATCGATTTAAATGCGTTTGCGATTCCGATGCCAAAAAGCTGCGAATACATATAAAGGTCTGTAGCGTGAAAGTGCAATCAATTGTTAATGAAATTTGAATGAATTATAAAATTCTTTTATTTAGGATTTATCTACTATCGTGATGTGCTCCACTATCGTTTCGGAGAAACAAAAGTCTGAGTCATTCACAGCCTTCTGTTTTGACAACATCGAAAAAGATCCGATATGGCATGAACAATGGCTATTTTGGCTTTGTGTTATTATCTTTTTAATTGTTGTCATTTTGATTTTCAATTACTCAATCAAAATACTCAATCCATATATATGTTAAGTCCCTTATTTCACATATGTCACACAAATAAATTTTTGCATATTTCCCACATAATAATAAATTAGTATTACTTTTACGTATAAGAAAAAATAAAAATTGTATTGGAATCACATAAGAAGCCGTAAAAAATACTTAAATTAATTCTTCCTGCTAATAACTTAATTAATTAACAATTTATTATTATTATTAGTTAGCTGTTGTTGTTTTTTTTATGTGGGAAATCAACTAATAACTAAATATTTTAAATTTTATAAATAAAATATCAACTTTTGTCTCTTCTCTCTTGAATTTATAACAGACTTATTTCTATTATTGCTTTACTTGTTTTCCAAAACTCAACTGAACATTGAAGGCTGCTTAACGGCATGATTTACGCAATTGGCAATTAGTTAAGGATTCTTGTAATAGCTTTGTTGATGCCTATTTTATTAATAGGCATTTGTATAAATATATTCATTTTAGGACAACTATCCTCCATTCAGAATATATTTTGCATAATAGAAGGAACAACAAATAAATAGCAAAATTGTTTAAATGCGCACAAATTATTGTGAAAAATATAAATCAAAAAACGATTTCTTTGCAATTACATTTGTGCGCCACTTTTGATTTGTAAGAAATGTGTTAAAGTGGTGCTATTATTTTGCTCGCAGCTGTAAAGCATGCTTCTATTACGCATGCCGTCAAATGGGGGAGCCAAAAGTGTTGCATATTTTGAGGCGTGCACAAAAAATAATATCTATGCACAAATAGTGAGCCACCCTCATGCGTGAGTCCAAGCTAAAGCAAAAGCTATCGCAAAAGCTCTGCATGCATGTGTGAAAGCTTTGCCAAACACACCTACACACACACTCATTTTTGAGAGTGAGGGGTGGGGGTCGACCAATAGAAACGCTGCCCCAGTTAAGCTCGGCAGCTTTTGACATGTACCGCTTAACAATGAACCACGAGAAGTGGGTCAAGTAACAAAGCTTTTGCCCTTGGCACAACAAATTTCGTCCTTGATGCGACAGCTCAACGGAATCATCCGGAATATATATAAATATGTATATATACGGATGATTATTATATATATATATATATATATACATTCTATATACATATACTCGTATAATGTGTGTGTGTGTGCGTGCATTCAGCAGAGGCACGTCTTTCTTTGAAGTTAACAATTTGGCCTGGGAGAAAGGACGAAAATGCGATGGGCGACATTCAGCTGAGGGGCGTGACACACACACACAACTACAGTTACACACACAAGCACACATATATATATATATATATATATATATATATATTATATGTACAATACTGGAATCGGGGGGGGTCAGCATATTTATGAACTATTTCCATTAAATTCGAAGGTCACCAAATAATAAATAATTTACTCAGTCAAAGTTGGCTGCAATTTTGGCTTAAATCAGAATATTTAGCTATAAAGAATTGCCAAATGTCGCAGTTGCTATTTTTGATATTTAAATATATTTTCATCCCAAAAAAACCTTTAAGAAATCAGTTAATTTCCATTTGTCATTTTACATACTATTTAATTTTTTAATTTCAGTAAGAAATTTATAAGTTTTCTTGCTTACTTCTTTTCTTTAAATAAGTGAATTAAATTTATTCATAAATTGTGTAAATTATTTCTTTTACTAAAAGACCCCTTTGAAAACGATTTTTGCGGCATTATTTATAGCGCAACTGTATTTCGCTTGTGGAATCTAAAAAAAAAAGTAAAGAATTGAAATTATATTTTAGAAATGGCCGACATTCAATATAATCAAAAATTAAATATTATTTTCAAGATTATTTAAATCGACAAGAAAGAATTAGAACCAGCGTAGAAGGATTTCCAACCAGATTATTCATTTAATTTCTTAAACAAAATAATTATGAATTTTAAATTATTATCCATTTGAGTTGAGGACTAGCCCAATTGTCAAATGAGTTAACAGTGTTTGTCTGCCGTCTTAAAATAAAAGTAATAAAATGTAAAATAGCCATTTTACACAAGCTTCTGATTTGGAGTTTTTCATTATCGATAACTTTTTCCCATCTGAAAACAGGGTTTTAACAAAACAACAATAAGAATTGGATGGCAGGGTCAGTTCAACTTGTTCAACACACACACACACACAGAATTGTGTTGCTCTTTTCGATGCAACAATCAAATTGTCTGTTTCGATATTTTCTGCTTTTCAGCCGCTTTCCACGAAATATTTTTATGATCGACTGTCAAAATTGTGTGTATGTCGTGGTGTGTGTGGCACAGGGAGCGGCAATTTGATGATCGGTGAAATTAATTTGTTAGCCACAAAAAGAATTCTGCTCTTTTTATACACTGAAACGCCAATTTCAAATTGGGAAAGAAAAGCAGACGTTTTCCGTGTTCTATAATCGATTAAATCGATTGTTCTACGAGAAAAGAGTTTAGTGTTGTTTATCGATCAATATCGATTCCAAGAAACAACGATTTTTCAAGGAGTATCTTCCAGTCTGAAGTACTCTCAATCAGAGCCAAAATGGAAATTTCTCTAAAAACTAAACAAAATATTTTCCAATTATTTAAAAATATATTTATTAATAATAAATAATATGCCTTATATTTTTTCTGAGTGTAAGATAGTCGATCTTTCTTGTATGTTTTGTGTTTGTCTGCTGCCAGCTGTCTTAGAGTTGGGGCACCCCTGCCCCTGCGCCCTCCCCTCTCCCCGCTCCCTTGAACAGGTTGTCAAAAAGTTGGACATGACATAAATTTGTATCTATCAACTCGCAACTCGCAACTCGCAACGCGCAACTACCAACTGAGAACTACAAACTACCAATTTGACGTCTTCTATTGCCAGCTAGCAAACGTATTCGAGTTGCTGCCTTCTACATACACTGAGAGAAAAAGTCAGCCTAATTTGGAGCCAAGTGGGCCTCGCCTTATTCTCCAGCAAGTCAATTTCTAAAAATTTATGCTTGTGGCCTTCTGAAAACCAAGGTTTGCATTTCTTAAATTTCAGGATAGTTTTTCTGATATTTTGAAAAAATATGTCTAATTTTCAGTGTGTTGTTTATTGTATGTGTGTGTACAAAGAAGAATTCTGATTTTAGATTTGAGTATTGCTTATATTAACTATTATTAAGCCATTAGTATTTTTGGAAATAAGTGAACATATTTTATATAATTCATTTAATTCTTATAAATTAATTTGAAAAATCTTAAAATCTTACAACACATTTTTTTTCCTACAAATTTTATTTCTACTTTTCTAATTTGTAGGGAAATGTTTTCTTATAATCAGAAACTATTTAAAAAGAAAAGAATATGAAAAAGAAACTAGAAAAAGATAATACAATTTAAGGCAATTTTATAAAAGTCAGGTCGTTTTTTTCCAAGTGTACATACATAAATATAAAGGTATCTTAATGGAGAATTTTTGCTTCCCGGTGCTGAAATGTGGACATCAATCAGACGACTTGAATCGCCTCCAACTCACCCCTGGCCGCTCGCTCAGTGTATGTTAACTTGATTTTCATTATGATCTCAGTTTCGCCCTCTGCAAATGTAAACAATAAGCAGCAAACAAACAATGGAAGCAACAACAACAACAAGATTCTAATGAGCCAGCACGCAACTTGCAACAACTGTTTCTTAGTCAGTGCCTCAGTTAGCCTTCAACTAGAACAACAGCTCTGTCCACGCTGTCCACGCTGTCCACGCTGACCACGCTGTCCACTGACAGCCAACTGAAGGACAACTCAGCACACATGCCCAGCACACACACACACACACTCACACACACACACAACTTGACATGCGCCGTGAACAGAAAAAGCAAAAGGCAAAAAGCAGAAAGCAGCAATTTGAATCATTGAGCAACATTCTTGTGGCGCAACTGAATAAAACTTAAGTTAGGATTTATTCTCAAAGAGCTTCAAATTACATTCAAATGCCAAAGAAAGTTAAAAAATACATTTTGCTATTTGTTTTTTTTAATAAGTTTTCGAATTACTTCAGAGGCAAATTAAAAATGTTTGCCGCATGAACTAAATATTTGTAAAGCATAATTACGAATTTTTACAGTCAAATGCCAAATAAATAAGGTAAAATAAGTTTTTTTATAGTTTGCTAATTATTGATTATTCAGAATATAAAGTTTTGTTTTTTTTATATTCTTTTTGTTTCTTCTACTATTACAAAACCTTTGGTTGTTGAAATTTTGAAAACCAAGATAATGCATATTTTTGACTGTCAAATAACCGTTTTCTTTATGATTCCCCAATTCTGTTTTCAGCCGATAGCGTTCGAAATTATCGTTTCATATTTTTCTATATGTACTTCTTTTTCTGAATTGTCTTTCTATTTTTTTTTTTTTGGTCGAAAAGAAAGCTATTAAAAATGTTGCTCATTGAATTTAAATCGAATGCATAAATAAATAAATCGAACAATTATAAAAGATATTTCGAGAATTAGGCTTTGCACGTGTCGAAACGTGTTTAAACATGTTCACTTCAAGGCGTGCATGCACGAACTTGATTGAGAGCAGGTCAGTTTTTTTTTCTTTTCAGGCTCAGCTGTTAATGGCGATAACGGAATGTTGCTACACATGCACACATACATACATAAACATACTTATGCATATATTAATATGTGTGTATTATGAAACAACAACACTGTAATTGAAATGTAATTTAACAGACACACACACACACACACACACATATATAGACATGTAAGCATTTCGAATGTGGTTTTCAAAATCCGGTTTCGAAGGCAATTCGAATTCGAATCACATAAGAAAAAAATCAAAGGTAAATACCAAAATAAACAACAACCAAAATTTACAGTTTTACAAAAGAAATCAAAAAAACCAGTTTTATATTTCACAATAACATTTCAATAACTGTCCAAGGCAAGGAGGATTTTATATAAATATTTGTGTACATTTTACTGCAAACTTTGTGAGCCACCCACTGGAAAAAAGCCCACTTCCAATTAGAAATAAGGTCGCGCTGTTAGCTAACAGCGGTTCCCGTTCTAATTGCGCTCTCTTACAATGTTAAGCTATGCACGCTCTATTTCTCTCTCTCCTGAACAGCTCTCTCTTGATTTGCTCTCTCAACTGGTTGACCTATTTTTCAGTTTGCGTGTGTGTGTGCGCTGTTGTTGTTGTCTTGCTCCATCTAACGCTTTGTTTTGGTTTTGCTTTTTGCGTTTTGCGTTTCTTTTCGTTACACACAGATTGCACTCACAGGCAAATTGGCAGCGCCGGCAGTTTGGTTATTGTTGTTGTTATTGTTGTTGATGCTCTTCTCTTTGCTTCTCCTCTCTGCTTCTTCTTCATTACATTTTTGTAACTGCGTATTTGTTGTAATGCTTGATGACGTGCTCTGTTGAGCACAATGCTGCTGTTGCTGTTGTTGTTGTTTACGCCTTGGAATTTTCACTCGAGAAATGATTAACTAAATTTGTTCAGATCAACGCAGCTAAATAATAAATAATAATACTAACTAAATATATAATACTAACTGCAATATTATAAAAATTCCATAAAAAATAAAGGTAATAATAAATAATAATAATTAAAATAATATAAATAAGAAATAAATATAATATGTACATAAATAAATAATAAAATAATACAAATAATAATAAAAATATCTTAATAAAATTATTTGACTAATAATTTAGAATATGTAAATCGTTGTATTTTTATTGAGTTCCCATATTATTCTGTAGTCCTTATTAATTAATATTAATAGTAATAAATAAAATAAAATAAAATATATAATAATATATAATTAATAATAATAAATGAAATGTATGTGTGCATAACATTAAAATACCTCTAGGTAAATAATACTTTTATTTTTGTATAATATTAATACATATTTTATTTACTTCATTTCTTATTTATTTACATGCAAAATGTAAATATTTATTTAGCTTAGAAATGCCTACATACATACATAAATGTACATACATATGTATTTGTATGTAAGACTATGTGTACTATTTACATTTACACACACAAGCACTCACACACACACACACGCATACAACTTCCCCACAATATGACCCACACACGAAAAACTACGCAACACATTTTTTGGACCTCGCATGAAATCCACCCCAAAAATATACCAACACCAAAAGCAACAACAACAACATAAATCTATGCGCCTATACATAACGGACACACATACATACATGAGTCCCACACACACACAAACACACACACACACCAATTTATGCTGATGGATATCGAAGCAAACGCCCAGAAAATGCCAGTTCCCCCTTCCCCGATCCCTGCCCCACTCCACCCGCATCACTGCTGCTGTTGCTGCTGGCGTCGCTGTTGCTGTTGCTGTGCCTACAGAGGTCATTCCAAAGGCAACAACAATGCCAATAACAGCCCAAAGCCAGCATAAAGCAACAACAGCAACAGAGATGGCCCCTACCATGTCCCCTCTCCCATTCCCTTAAAAAAATCAGAAATATGTGTGAGCACCAAAAACACGGCAACAACAGTGATGTAAACAAAAGCATAATAACAGCTGTGCTGCGGCTGCTGCTGATAGGGGAAAGAGAGCAAGATCACGCTCGCTGAGTATACACATACACACGCAAAGCGCAAGCAAAACAAAGCGCTCTCTTTAACTGTTAAATTTGTGACGTTGACAGAAAAACCGGCCGGCGATTTTTATAGCAAATGCCCTGCAAGCCGAGAACTATCGCTAAAATGGCAAATGCAGTTTGACAACTGTTCAAATTAAACTTTGCTTATATAATTATTTGTGGGTATGTGTATATATATATATAAATAAATTTTTTTTTATAAATTTAAATTAGTATTTATATATTATTAAGAGTATTTTACTTATATGTGTTTATTCATATTTACATTTGATTTATATTTATTTATAATTAATTATAAATGTTTTATTTATATATACATTATTTGTGTTCAATTATTATTATTTAATTTATACTGAAAACGTATTCCATTATTTTCAACATATTATTTTGTTCACACTCTCTTTGACTTTTTAGAGTAATTTGCAAGTCGCGCAACTTTTTAACAGTTTCTCTCGTCTGTTTTTGTTGCTGAGTTCGCTGCTCAACTCAACAGCTGTTTTCGCAACATTGTTGCTGCTCTGCCAAACAACAGCTGTTATCAGGTTTCCAGCGCCGCGCTCTCTCTCTCTCTCTCTCTCTCTCGCTCTCTTGCACTATTAACTACAGGCACACAGATACACACACGCACACATGCGCGTCGCTCTGTTGACGTTGTGAAAAATGTTGACAAGTGTATAACTTTTTTTGTTAACTGCGTAGTTTTTTTTGGGTTGGGGTTGGCAGCAGCAACGACAACGACGCCGACGTCAACATTTGCTGTTATGTTGATGGCGTCATAGATACCTTTGCGTGTGTGTGTTTGTGTAAGCGTGTGTGATATTGATATTAATTACGTAGTAAATATATTACGTAGTAACTAGAAATATATATATTTTTGCAAAGTGGTAATCATTATTAGTTTATTTTATGCATATATACATATGTTTGTATGCATTATTAAAAATTAATAGCAACAATTTTATTTTTTTCATCTGCTAAATCAATGCCGAGGCCTACATATGTCAGTTAATATACATATGTTTATATACATATGCATATTTGAATATGTGTATGTGTGTGTGTTTACATTGTGAATGCATTTTGCCTCGCTTTCAAGAGCATGTTGTTGCAAGCATTTAACATATTATGCTGGCTGCACACACACAACTGTCGCTTTTCCAAGCAGGTATGCATATGCTTGTGAGTGTGTGTGTGTGTGTGAAGAGAGAGCGAAATGCGCGCAAGAGACAGACAGAGAGAGAGAGAGAGAGTAACTTATGTATGTGTGTGTGTATCTGCTTTGCTGTGTGCTCGTCGTAACTGTAACTCGCCGTTGCGCTCGCTTCAGTCTTTGATAGCCAACGCTCGTGTGTAGACCGATAAGCGCTTCTCATTTACGGATTGTGGATTGCGGATTCGCTCAACGACGTAAAGAAAACAACTATAAAAATTGAACAATTTACAACAAAAAAAAACCAAATATGATAATAAAAAATAAATAAATAATTAAAAGCAATCAGTCAATCAGCCAGTCAATCAATCAACAAAATTGTGCAGCATCTGAAGCACAAGAAGAAGCAGCAGTAAAAGCGGATTGCATTCATTTTGCTCTCTTACGTTATTACGTCTGTGTGTGTGTGTGTGTCCGTGTGAGACGTAAGAAAAAGTGAAACGACCGGCAGCGAAAGCAGTGTGAAAGCAAAACAGCCAATAAATATATATGTGACACACATACAAAAACAAAAAGGCAAAACATATCAAATAAATAATTAAATTTTTATATTTTAATTTCTGCTCTGTCCATATTTGTTTTATTTTGGGGGGAACGTGGCACAAATAGGCCTAAAATTGGATTATGCTTAGGCAAAAACGCAGCAGCAGCAGCAGCAGCAGCAGAAGCACTCTGCCTGGAATAACAGCGACGTCGACGTCGAACGGGCCAAATGCACATCTATCATCGGCTTGCTTCCAGCGGCTGGAACTCAATCGAAAGCATTTAAGGCAGCGCATCACATTCAGCCTGGAACTCTATCACAAGAACATTATCAAAAAACACAGCGACAACAAAAGCAACAAAATCAGCATCTACAAATTGGCCAAATACGTTATCCAGACTTAAGAAAATAAACGTACTGTAAAACTACGGAAAAAATAAAATTTAACTGTGTTTGTGTGCAACAAGTTGCAAATTTATTGCATAAAAAAATACGCAAGTGCAATCAGAAAAAGCTAAAATAAAAGTCTAAAAAAAGCTTAAAGTCAAATACTAAAAAAGGCTTACAAAAGCAAATAAAAAGTCTAAAAAAAAGGCCAAGCGGAAGGCGAAGAAAAATTTTTAAGTCAATATCTAAAAAAGGCTAATATAAAATCTAATAAAGTCTTAAGAAAAAGCTGAAATAAGTCAGTAAAAGTAAAAAAGGCTAAGGAAAAAGACTTTAAAAAAAGCTGCCCACCAATCAAACCAAGTTCAAGCGCTACATTTATAGTAAAACAGCAAAAAATGCTAAAAAAGCTAAGCAAATAAAAACTATAAAACTAAAAAGAATCGGTGTGTGTGCAATAATTTGCATCTGAAAAGTGTGTGTGGAATAAAATTTAAAAATATATATATTGCATTTTTGTGCAAGTGCAATAAAAAAACGGCTACAAAAAAGTCTAAGTCTAAAAGTCTAAGAAAGACTTATGTTCAAGTGCTAAATTCGAGGTAAAACTAAACAGCAAAAACCCTTTGCAAGTGCTTAACAAAGGCTAAAAAAGCTTAAATATTCTAAAAAGGGCTAAATATCTTAGCCAAGTTCAAGTGTTAAAACCATTGTAAAATTAAACAACAAAATTAAAGAAAAAAAAAAACCGTTGCAATAACAAAAGTTAAGAAAAGTAATAAAAAAAAAGATTAAGAAAGTTTAAAACAAGTCTAATTCAAAAGCTGACAAAATTGATAAAACTAAATAGCAAGAAAAGTATCAAAAAAAAGCTAAACTAAATCCTCCTTTAAGCTTAAAAAAGCCTATAAAACAAGGTTAACAAAAAACCCAAAAAAGGCTAAAAAATGTCAAATGCTAAAAATGCAGTTGCCCGCCACAAAAGCCTAATTCAAGTGTTAAATTCATAGTAAAACTAAACAGCAAAAAAAACTGTTGCTAAGAAAAAAGCTAAAATAACAAGCTAAATCTCCCACCCCTTTCCCTCGAAAATCCATCAAAAATTCAATTAAAAAAATGTCCACCAGCCGCCGCTTGCCCAAACGCTCGATAATCGGCATCAAGGTGTGTGCCCCTGGCCCCGATGGCCTTTGGTATTCCGGCGTAATTCAGGACGTGAAAACGCCCCCCTCCACATCACCCTCCATGTCCTCCAACTGCTCCTCCTCCACCTCCACCGCGTCGGAACCGATGCCGCCACCAAGTTTTCTAGCACCCGGAGATACCCAATTAAATGCAGATACTCGATACATTGTACGCTTTGATTTCAAGACACAATCGAATCCGGCAACGGCGACGACGACTACAACGTCGCCAACTGTCCCTCTGTCCCACATTAGTCCGGCGCAAGCATTGCGCCGTAACGCGATGACTAAAGAGTTCCGTGATTCGGATCTCATCGGACCCGGTTTCCGTTCCATACTCAGTATCCAACTGCAGCCCGGTCAACGCATCTTTATAACCTACAATGGACGCGAGCAGAGCGGCGATGTTGTCCAACACGATGTTGAGCTGGATGAGGTCATCGTGAAGATCACAACAATTGGAAATGAGGTGAGTGTTTTTTTTTTGTGAATATATATAGAATCTATTCAAAGATCACTTCTCGAAAGTAGTTGAAACGGATGGAGGGATTGAAGATAGTAAAGGACACTAAGAGTGTAACATAACATGTAACTCTGTACTGAAAATATGATATCGATATCGATATTGATCGCTTGCAATGATTTGATCATCAGCTCGAAGAGGAAGAGCCCAAACGTTGTGTATAAAGGAAAGAATTGTATTTGAAAACTGATTTTCTTTTATCATTATTTTCTATTCTATGCAACATTTGTTGCATGGATCCATAAAACCCCCAAACCCATAAAAAAAAAACCCAATAAGTATATATTTTAATAATAAATAAAGAAATTCAGTTTCCCTATTTAGGACATTTAGCGACATTAAATTTCGCAGAAAGCAGCAAATTAATTTATATATTATTATTTATTGATTTATTATTTATTTTATTATGTTCTTACTTGAATTCTTGACACTTTGACTCAATTGAGAGATATATGCACAAAAAAAGAAGCTTTATTTTTTCCTTTTTTTGTAGCCACCCACGTTGCATGTTGTATGTTGCACACTGCGCATTGAGTCCGCCCACGACATGATTGCAACTGTGTCAAGGTCAGCCTCAGCCCCATTCGCTGCCCCAGCCTCAGTTGCAGCAACTATCATGTTGAGGGGGGGATGAGAGGTGGCATGCTGCACATACATATGCATCTATGTATCTTGGGCTAGCAAGGGAAGCATATAGCACACATACCTTATGTAGCTTATATACATATGCATATATTTATATATATATTTATACATGTTTTGGTGCACTTATGTGCATTCGTAGCATGTATCTATGTGCCGCACTCTGCTTTGGCCACTGGCAAATTCGTTTTGAGGGTCGCATTTCGCGTTTCAGAGTCACGTAACTGGGTTAACGGGGCTAACAATGGCAAAATGTGGCCTTCTTCTTCTTCAGCTTCTCAGCTGTCCCGGACATGGTCTAAATCCATGGCCAAAATAAACAAAATGTCTATATTAAAGCTCAAATTGTCATCTTAGTGTGATATGAATGAATATTTAATTAAATTTCAATTATGTTGAAGTGATTTGAATAATAACAATTTAGTTAGTTGAATTGCATTTGTTGTTCATGATTTCAGCATTAACCGTTGTTTGAGTAATTAAATGTGATATTTAATTACTTGAATACTAAACTGCCATTACTTATTCCTGATTATTTGAATTGCGTTTTAATAGAATTTTCTCCACTAAATATATTATATTAAATATTATTTCAAAATATATACTTTATCTGGAATTCCATTAGTCATCTGTGATTATTGCATCCATAATTATAATTCTGAATAATTGAGGGCATAGGATTATTCCAGCATCTTGAAATGTTAGATGAAGTATAATTCAAGTATTTTATCAACTTTTTATGTTTCTTATTCTCTTCTTTTCACATTCTCTCTCTAAATGCATAATCCATAAATATATTGTTGAATAATTGCTTATTGAAGTATCTTGAAATTTAGTTGCATGAAATAACATTTAGATATTCCCCGCTGTCCGCTCTCTCTCTCTCTCTCTCTCTCTCTCTCTCATTCTCTATTTCAGTAAATGCATAATCAAAAATAAAAGTAATAGGTTTATAAAAGTATCTTGAAATGTTGTTAGATGATTTTTCAATTATTTTCTCCCACTATCTCGCTCTCTTTCTCTCTCTCTTAGCCACTTTATCACTCTCTCTCGCTCTCTCTCTCTCATTTTCTATCTGCCTCTTTTAATCTATGCATATCAGCTCTTCCATCTTTATTACATCATTTTATTGAGCAACATTTCGTTGTCTTTGTTTGCATCTTTTAATTTTGATTGCAAGGTGAAAACTCTTCCCATTTACGTTTTGCTTTGGAATCTCTTACGTTTCATTTACTGTATAAATGTCTTACGTTTCTCCTTAATTACGTATCGTCTCTAACTGCTAGAATCTCGTACGTCTCTTCACAGTTAGAATCTCTTAAGTAGCTTCCTAGTTTACTGCTAGAATTTGGAATTTCTCTTCCCAATGTACTGTTAGAATCTCTACGTCTCTTCCCAAATTACTGCTAGAATTTCTTACGTCTCCTCCCAGGTTACAATTCGAACGTCTCTTACGTTTCGTTAACTGTTGGAATCCCTAAGATCTCTTCCCAGTATACTGCTAAAAATCTCTTACGTCTCTGGTCAGTTTACGTTTCAGTTAGAATCTGTTACGTTTCGCTTACTGTTCATATCTTTAGCGTCACTTGCCAGCTTACGTATCGCCTACTATTTGAATCTATTACGTCTTAGTTTACATATCGCTTACTGTTCAAATCTGAAACGTCTTCCAGTCAAAGTCCGATTTAAATGACGTCATTATGACGTCTCGCGTTGCCCGAATGAAAAGAAGAGAGAACATTTCGAGGAATTTATTTGTATAGCAATGACGATAATGACGATGCCGATGCCGATGTCGATGTCGATTTCGATGGCGTAATAGAAATATAAATCTGTGCGTTGTTTAGCATTAGATTCGTGCAAGAATTCGATAGACTAAAAATAACGAGACGAGAAGCAATGTGCGATGCATGTTCAGGGTTAAATAAACAGGCAGACTATGAATATATATATATATATATATATATATATATATATGTGTATTTGTATTTATGTTATATGTGTTATATGCACATATATGTTTCAATTGAAATTTCTTACGCTGTTGAGCTAATTATACAAACTGTGTTTTCTTTTTTTTTCGTTGCCTTATTGCGTCATAAAAAATATTGTTGATAGATGTCATAGATAGTTGGATAACAACGCCTGCAACTCACACATCAGTGTGTGTGTGAGCGTGTGTATCTCACACACACTGAGGCAAACTGAGACCGGCCTCGAACTGCGTTTGCTATTTATCTACACATCTTGCTCCCTTTTCTCATTCATTCGCTCATTCGCTCATTTATCGCATCCACTTCCTACACTCGTGTTTTCTTTTTGTTTTTCTGCTGAGAATGCGAAAAGTGGGTATATTGCTTATGTGCCCAGGTATGTAACAGCCATCATTAAACAACTGCTCCAATTTCATAAAGATTGATTAAGAAACAGCAAAATATATTGTCATCTTACACAAATTTCTATCAGCAGGCGCAATCTTTTTCACCATTTCACCAACTGGAATATATTAAACATTTTATATAGATATATTTAATTATGTTTATGATGTATATGCAATATATTTAATATCTTGCTGCAGGGTATCTCATAACCGATCATACTTAACTACAGCCTGCCTACTTGTTTTGTTTCTCTGAGTTTTTCTATCTGGCTGCGGCTCTTCAACTAATAATCGCTAAATAGTCGTACAATTTGCAATTGTTGCACTGCGCTAACTTGTCTCAGATAGACGCACACAAACAGATACAGATACATAGATACATAGATACTCAGACACATAGATACAGCTACAGATACATCGACGGCTACAGATACAAAGATAGCCAGTCTCAATGCCAACTCAGCGGCGCGTTTCTGTTCCGTGTGGCTTGTCAATACATTTGTCAGTCAGCATGCTGTGTGTGTGTGTGTATTGTTGTTGTTGTATATCGAAGAGCGTGCCAGCTTCAAATGTATCTAACAGATGCGCAGCGATAACATCTCATTGTTCTGACAAAGTTGGCTTCATTTGAGTTTTGTGTAATTTACAATATACAAATATGGAAACACTTAAAAAAAAAGTAGTTTAAGAACGAACTTCGAAATAGGAATTAACCTAGAAATTAATTCGGTTTGAAAAAAATGCAATTTAACTATATGTTTTGTATTTGCCATGCCTATGGATATATACAGAGGCCTTACCAAGATAGCAATCTGGTTTGCCTTTAATTAATAATTTTATTTGAAATTTAATTACTTGAATATACTAAGTGTGCATTTATAACATTTTCCAAAAAAAGATTAAAAGACTATAACTCGAACCGACAATAGGAATTAGAATCTGCTTTCCTCTTATCAATTTTGTTCTTGTATTCGAATAATCGAATATATTTGAAATAAACACGGAAGTTAGTTTTCTGTTTTTTTTTTTGTTAAACAGCTTCATTTGGCCCTTTAGACATTACAGCCAAAATTTGTGTATGACCTCATCAATAGTCAGTGTTGGCCACTTGACCATTTAGCCAGTTAGTCAGTTAGAAATAACACACCCAAGCCAAAAAGTTCGACGCAAGCCTTTATTTTAGTCAGTTAATCAACAATTGATTTTAAAATAAAAAAAAATTGTGTTTCGATAAATATTTGTATTTAGGTATTTGACAAATACTGCTAGATACATATTTAAGTAGCTGTAGCTTTAGCTATAAATGTATCTGTATCTGTAAATGTAAATGTATCTATGTCTGTATCTGATGATGGGCCTGTGTTTTGGGGCAAGTGAGGCTCACGTGCGTCGGCATCGAGCCAGTTTCAAATTTTATACAATGATCCATTGTTGTTCTTTTTTTGTTGGGACAACGAAAAAAACATTTTTGAATTTAAATTTTTGTGCGACTTGAGCAACAACCTTTTTTATGGCACACACACAAGCCGGCCAAACTAGTTGGGTTGTGTGCTGGTATATATATATAGATATATATATATATATATATATGACGGAAACGTGAGGCAATTTATTCTAAGGTTATTTTTGAGTGAGCCGAACTTGTTGCTTGTCACATTTTCATTTCATTTCCATAACGATGCCGATGACGTATACGCCCCGTCAGTCGCCTAATTAACAGTCAATGAATCAGTGCTAAGCATTGCACAGCCCTACATAAGTATTAAATATTAAATAATAATTGGCCCATCCAACAAATTTAATCTAAATATAAAATAAAAAATAATAGCTCAAAATTTGAGTAAAAAAATAAAAATCGGCGTAAAAAATAGAAAATTTTTCTTGTCTTTGCGAAAAACTCTAAGAAATAGAAAAAAATGATAAAACTTAGAGAGGATTTAATAATAATATAGAAACAAAAAATGCTAATATAGGAATTCTTCTACAACAACAACTAGGCCGATTTTATTTCTGAGTGCAGATCGATATCGAAACCCAAACCAAAAGCCAGACCCAGATCGATATCAATATCCAGATTCCCTTTTGCCGAATTATGTTCGGAGCTGCATTTAAAAGCAAATTAATTTTAATGGCATTGAAAATGCGGCACGCATTTTGCACGCAGCTGCTTCAAGCGGCACACTGGCATAGTTTCATGCCTCAAATCTTGCGTCTCGTCCCAAAAGAAAAAAAACGGAGTTAAATGTTGATTTTGTAGTTTTTTGACTCCTGGGGTTCTTTACTTTCATTTGTCGTACGACATGCAATTAGCCTTCCTCTCTCTCTCTCTCACTCTCCGTCTCCCTCTCTCTCTCTCTCTCTCTGTTTCCCTCTCAGTCCACCTTCTTAGCGACCCATTTTGGCCGTAAATTGAAAGCACATAAAATTAATGGCCAGCGCATTTCATTTAATTTTGAATGCTTCATATTGGTGTATTTTTTGTATTTTTTGTTTTTTCTTTTACATTTTCTGTTATTTCCCATCAGTTGAAAGCTGTGCAACATTGTGTTGACCATGTCAATGGCAGTGGCATTGGCACTGTCCCACTCCCAATAGTCTCCCCGTCTGTCCAACTGTCTGACTGTCAGTCACGCTGTCAGTTGCAAAAAACGAAATAATAATAATAAATGGTGACCCAAAGAAAGTGAAAAGCGATTTTAACTGAATCTTAACAAGTTCTGTGAGCTGATGGACAAAGGTTTTCTTTTTGCTCTTTACTTACGCACCCATTAAAATGGCCGAAAGTTGTCGATTGATGATGATATATAGATAATCATATATATATTCTTGATTCAGCTGAGTCAATCTAAAGGAAATTCTGTGTATGTTTCTGTCTGCAAAAGCTAGACCTACAGACATATAAGTTTGTCGCTTGTCGTATATCGATAAAAATCGATTGGTGCCTGCAATAAAGTTTGTTAAATAAATATAGTAATATATCTTGACATAATATTGATCAAGTAAATAAAATATGCGTCTGACTACTGACAGTTAAAAAGCGCAGAGTACTGGGTATCTGCAAGTCGAGCTCCCGGTCGCGCTCTCAACTGTAGCATTCTGAAATGTTTCACTTGCAAGAAATTCACAGCAGCCGCAACAACTTAAGGGAATTGCATTCGGTTTTTGTCGAGTGAAACGGCATCTTTTTCCCCATTTCCCTTTCCCCTTTCCCCATTTCCCTTTCCCCTTTTGCCTTTCCCTTTGTCAGAAAGTGCATTTAATTTTGCAATCCTTTGAATTCCTTTGAGCTTTGAGCACAATGTTTTAAGCTCGCCTTAAAAACATTCCGGTTTATTTAGTTTTATTAAATATTATCAATATATATCTGAAACTAATATTTCTTCTCTCCCTCCCTCTGTCTCTCAATGAAAAACCATTTCAAATTGACCCACATACCAAAATGTGTTTGTGTGTGTGCGTGTGTGTGTGTCAGGTGTGTGTACATTTTGTTGTGTCTGCGATGCTTTATTAAGGCCGTTAAAGCCAAATCATTAAAGCCAACAACAAAAAGGCGCTTTGAAATCACAAAACCAAAGCCGCAAAAAGAGAAAAAAACGGAAATAATAATAAAACCGAAACTGAAACGAGCTGACTGCATTTTTCATATTTTCATTTTTTCTCTTTTTTTTTGTGTATTTTTTTGTGTGTTTTGAAAGTCGTTTAGATTTTTGGGTTTTGGGCTCACCTTCAGTTTCAGCCGTTCCCTTTGCTTGGAATCAAGACTTTAAATTGTTCGCTGGGCAAACGAGTTTTGAGTTTCTATTGAGGAAGAGTCTGCTGCTTAATTTTTTTTATTTTTTATTTCTTAGCCACATCTATTTAATACACTCAGAATAAATAGCAATGCTTTAAGCGTTGTATGGCTGTGACTTTTAAAACACCAGGGTTTCCGTTTTCTGAGTGTATTTATCTCAAATTTAGACATATGTTTAATTTGCACAGTCTTGTTTTCAATATGTGTACCATAGAAGAATCCCTTTTTTATATTATTATTTGACACTCGTTTTTTAATTTATTTCACATATACAAATATTGTACATAGTATATTTTCTGAATTTTAGAAAGGATTTTTTCTTAAAATCAGGGATTGTATTGTAAAGTATTTCTAAGGAATGGAAAAAATCGCCATATTGTAGGGATTGTCAATTTGGGACAAGCATTTGTTGAATTGTTGAAATTTTTGATACGTATATTAGTAAACATTTCTAAAAAAAAAACAAGGATATCTAAAATTTAGTGTGATTTGTTCATCTGAGTGTATAATGTCTCTTTAATCTGAAATCTATTGTTGTACAATTACTAAAATTACTTACTTGACACTTGCTGACTGTAACTAGGCCTTTGGGTCGCCAAAAGGAAAGAAATATAATAAATAGATATAATATAAAACAAAAAACAAAACTAAATATAAATATAAAGAAGAAAAAGAAAGTCATGAAAACAATGACATTTGATGAACAGCAGGCAACATTCTTTTTATGCCTTTCCGTCACAGTTGACATCTGTAAACTGAAACTGAAACACTTTCGACCCCAGACCTGAAGTGGCAAGGTGGCAAGGGGGCAAGACAGAAGTCGTTCAACTTGGCATTAAAAAGTTTATTGCAGCTCTTAAAATTACACAAATATTACAGCAAAAAGAATAAATATAAAAAGTAGCAAAGAATTTAAATTAAATATTAAATATAAGATTTGAATTCAAGTTTTAGGCTTTCAGGTTTTAGGATCGTATCTATTAAATCTCTCGAAATTATTGATGATATACCTTTGTTAATATAAATTTACTTTATTTGAAAATTGCAGGCTACTTACAGCTCTGATTTATGTAATTAATTAAGATAATTATTAATAAGATCAGATAAGTGAACCAATTATAGCTTTTATCAAATTTCTGTGCTGACAATAGTATAACCATTTTTGTTTGCATTTGCAGGAGAATGATTTCCCTAATTTATCGTCTTCACTTATATTGATAGATATTTGACAAGTCTACCTGCTGACTGGGCGGCAAGGTCGATTAGTCATTACAGTGCAGAGGGTTCAACTGCGTCGCTGAAGTGACCTGCCAGCCTGTCTTTTTTTAGCTCAACAATGAAGAAAAAATAATGTTTGCAGCTATCATAAAACCATAGCAATGCAGCAAGGAAGGATGGTGGAGGAATCCTGGCAGGTCGTTAGACCCGACTAAACGGCAGGCAGGCAGGCAGTCAGTCAGGCAGTCAGTAGCGGGGCAGGGAACCGGAATAGGGGAACAAGGAGCTCATTCCAGACACGAGCATGAACACGTTTCGGTTTCGGTTTCTATTTCGGTTTTTTTCCTCTTTTCGTATTTATCGAAATTCGGTAGAAATTTTCACAAAGTGGCTGGGCAAATTTTGTATCATAAACGGCACAGATTGAATAGATAATTTCGGCAGCAGGCGCAACTGCTGAAATATAAGTACACTGAGGGTTATAAATGAATTCAACATATACACTCAGAAAAAAAAATAAAAAAATATTATTCGAAAAACAAGTTTTTTTTTCGAATACTAGAGTATATTTTTCAACATTTAAAACAAATATGTCTAATTACCTGGATGTTTTTTAATATTATTATTTACTTTCTTGTTGTATTCAGTATTTGTAGATTTCACATTTCCAAACCATTTGGAAGGGATTTCATAGTTTTAATTTTTACTTCTTATAAATATTTTTTCTATTACCAATAATAGAAAAAATGCCTTACATTTGTTTTTAATTTGTGATTTTTTCATGGTGGACTATTCAAGTAGTGTTTTCTTAATGCCGGTTTCCATTATACTCAGCATTTCCTACGTTCACATTCTCAACATTTCGCGATTCCATTTGGAATCTATATTCTCGTTAACTTGTGAGTGGCAAAATTACCGCTTGATTTAAATAAAAGAGCGGATTGACTTAATCTGATTTGTTTTTGCGACTTGAATAATAAAACAATAAAATAAAATAGAAGGCAGGCTGATGACCACTTAACTGCAAAAAAGAACCCCAATAAATAAGAATCAAATTTAAATTTTAAGAAGTATTTAATTTATAATATGCTATCAATTAGTTTTAATTAAGCAAATTAAGCAACCAAGTTAATTAATTAATTATTAACAAGAATAATTGTTAACCTTATTAAAATTAAATCGCACAGATAATCTAAATATTGAAATTGACAGAATATGTATAATTAACTATGCAAAATTTATGTGTTAATAGCATAGGCCAAGTAACTCAATTAAATATTACATGGTGATTAAATTAGCTAGTATATTTTGATTTGGTTTAGCAAGAAAGAAAATGATTTTAATTAGAAAAAAGTGTTTTTTATCTGTCGCCAAACCAAGCCGGAAGTTAAGCAACCAGCAAAAAAGTCGAACAGTTTTTATTTTTTATTGAGTGCCAACAGAAGCAGACCAAACAAAAAAAAAAACAAAACCACTTGATATAAGTCACAAAGTCGCAAGCGAGTTTTACGAAATATGTTTAATTTTTTTTTTTTTTGTTCATTTTGAAGCTTTTATAATATGCGCAGTTTTTTTTATTATGCGCCTAAGCAAAATGTAGGTTAACTTAACATTTTTTGTGGTTTGCGTCTTTATTGTGATTAGGTTGCCTATTTTTTGCGTATAAAATTATGACTTAATTTAAAAGTGAAAGCGTTGACTGAGCTTCGTTTTTTTGAGCTTAATGCGTGCCTAATGCGCTATTGAGTAATGCGTAAAAAGGAGTTGTGTGCAATGCGCAATAAGCGACGAGGACACAGCCAGCAAAACTCACTCCATACAGCAAAGTAAGAAATATAGAAGGGGAATGGGAATTGAACGCGGAATGGGAAGGCGAATGTTTGCAAGTGCTGCTGGGTCGCTTTGGCTGGTTGCCTGTCAGAACGTAAACAAAAACACGAATGTAAAGAAGAAGCGGAAAGTGCGAGATAAACAGAAAACAGCTGTACACACCAATTGCGTGTGCGAGAGAGAGAGCGTACATAGAGATAGAGATAGCACACATTGAGCTGCTGCTGTTGAACGAAAAAACCCGTTTCTGAAACGGAGCCAAAGCGACAGTTACGCTACGCACTTTACGCACGCTCTCCGCGTACGTGTGTGTGCGTGCGTGTCTCTCTCTCTCTCTCTCACTCTGTCTCTCTTTGTTTTTGTTGTTGTTTTTTCTTGTAGGCTTTGCTTTGAACTAAAACCGGCTCTCTTCTTGTGGCCTGGGCTTGGGTTTTGCTTTTGGGGTTTTCGTTTCGTGCGCTGTGTGACGGAAATACGCAGCAATGTTGACCGCCTGCTGTTACACAAACACACACACATACGCACATACGCACAGCGACACACATTAGACGCATTTAACAAAGAAGAAGCAACACGAGAAGAAGAAGCCACGCATGAAAATTGCTTTTCATGTTTGAAAGAGAGAGAGAGAGAGAGAGACATCAACATCAACATCAACAACGTCATCGACAATGTCAGGCTTTATTTTGTTTGTTTCTTTGTTTGTTGTGCTTTGTCTTCCCGCTGTTGGCTGTACAAACAACCGTATGGCAAGAGGGGGTGTGTGGTTAACTCTACTCCTTCCTTTGGTGGAGGGCCCCACCCTTGGCTGGATTTTGCTCATTCTGCGCTCCATTCGTTTTCGTGCTGTTTCTTGCTATACCCATTTAATATGGGTAAAGAGGGTATATTGATTTTGTTTAAAAGTATGCAACAGACAGAGGGAAGCCAGAAGTATATATATTCTTGTTCGTAATAAACAGTCCAGTCGATATGCCTGTTTCTTTGAATAATATAATATGACTATTAAGATATATTTTTCTGCAAAAAATAATCATTTGTAAATTTTAGACATTTTTTACATTCTTACCTTAATTTTTATTTGTATTGTATTTTGGCATTAAAACTGGAATCTATATGCAATAGCTGTCTACAGGGTATCCACCACTCGATCACACTCGACTTGCTTATTTTTTTATTCCTAATGTGGCGGGGCCATTGTCACTTTTGGGGGCAGCCAAAAATAACTGTTTCCGGTATTTGGGTCACATGAAATTTAATCAAATTAAAATGTTCGACAGCAAAAAAAAAAAAAAAACGAGAAAAAAGGGGCCACAACGCAATTGTTTGATGTGCAGTTGTGCGTGTGTGCCAGTATGTGTGTGCGTGTGTAAACAAGTGCGTTTGAATGTTGCATTGCAACAGTTGCCCCAAAGCTACAGTCAGAGAAAAAACCGCTTGAAATTTTCGTAAATCGCCTAAAATGAAAATTTCCTTAACAAGTTGAATATTTTTCCTGATTTTGGAAATAAAATCTAAATATTGGGAAAAATATTCGTAAAATTTAAAGAGGCTTCTTTGAATTTGTTATTTCTTAAAATAAAATATAAGTAATAAAAAAGCTAAAATAAGAATTCTACAATTTAAATTAGAATTGTTTTTATTAATTTTAGAATTTTATAAAATGCAAACCTAGGTTTTTAGAAAGCCATAACTATACATTTTACAAATATGCTTTATGTTTAATTAAATGAGTATGCTGATTTATTAAAGTGTAGTCCTGAGTATTGCATCCAATTTGATTGTAATTTGAAGTGGAAATGGAACTGCAACAATTCCCAAATGCAACAAATTTGTGTGGCAAGTGACTTACAAGATGCTGCCCCCCAAGGGGCATCAACAGCAGCCGTAGCAGTCACAGCCCCAGCTCAAGTGTCAGACGCATATCAAAACCAAATTTAAATCCAGAAATTCCCGCGACGCTCTGCAATTGTAAATCTTGCCAATCTTGACTGATTATCTGACGTATCTGGCTTATCACAGCAGCTGGCAGCAGAGATAACCAGTTTGTGGCAAGCAAGCACTTGAGTGGCAAGCGATTTCACTTCAACACTGCAGCAGCAGCCACAAAATGTGTCGGTAATTGAATGAAAGCCCCATTTGACAACTTTATGAAACACTCCTCAAATGTTGAAAATACGATTTCAGTTTTTCTATGCATGAAAAATAATTGTAAACGTGAGTTATTCAAAGTTACTTTTATAACTTGGGATTACTTTACAATGATTTTTAATCAATATTATATAAATAGTTGTAAATTTGATATATGCAAATGTCAAAACCACGATTTAAGTTTATTTCAACCAAGGACTAAAAAAATAGTATTTCTATAGTTTCCAACATATTCTGTAATTGAAAAAATTGCTCTCTTAATACTTGAATGAACTTGTTGAGTAATTTTTGAGACATATTTGTATTCAAATTTTTTTTAATTGTGTAACTTATAAATTTAATTTTTTTAAGGAATTCATAACGAAATTCTGGTAGAAATAGTATTATGATAGGCCATAAAACATGATTGTGAAGTAACTAAACTCACTAAACTTCCATTATGTTCCCAATTAATTAAAAAATTGGTCTATAAGTAATTGAATAAACTTTTGAAATCTATAAGTGGTTTCTAATGATTTTCAATCAATAAACAATAAAATTAAAAAATTCCAATTAATGTTATATATTCAAAGTTATTTGTACAAATAAAAAATTCATTGAAGGAATTCCTTTTTAAATTCTAAAATGAAATTAAATTAATTTCTCATGAAATTGCAGCATGAAATATATTATTTTTTATTTTAATATCCCAATCTAATCCGCAAAAAATCAGACAATTAGCAACGCTGTATTCATACATATGTATGTCAGGAAACTGAAATTTCTAAAAGTAAACAGACCTTCTCCTGCTGTGCTGGCTGCTTTATTCACGCACACACACACACACACACACACACATATATATATATATATATATATATATATATATATATATATATGCCTAGCCGATCCGGAAGCTTTTACAGCTACATATTCAACCGGCCGGGCGGGTAAAAAAATCCCTCTGAATTCCGTAACAAGTATTCGAGATGTGATGGTGTGCTAGAGTGAGGTGGCGCAAAAAAAAACATGAGGAAAACAAAATGGCAGCCGATACAAGCGCTACAAGCGACGCAATATGGCCGCCATTTTGCTTTTTGCCCGTTATGTTGAGTCTTTTTCTGGGTTGTTGTGTTCTTGTTGTTGTTGTACGCGTCTATTTTTCGATTTTTTCGATTTTGTTTTGTTTATTTCGTTTCGCTTTTGGGTTTCCTTGGCGCGTAGTTTTTACTACGGCTGCTGATATTTCCTCTTCTTCTTCGGCTTCTTATTCGCCTGCCTCTTCTTCATCTTCGCCTTGCTCTTCTTCTTTGTCGATGCGTAGGCGGCGACGTCATCACGCAACGCAATTTTACGCATCGTGCTCTATTTTTGTGTATTTGTTGTTTTATTTACATTTCGAAAGCGCTACAAACGGAAAATCAACAGCAAAAAAAAAAATATAAATAAAATGAAAAATACAAACAATACAAATAAAATATAAAAAAGCTTTCAAGACGCGCCGCTTTTGTCATCGCATCGGCTGTAAAACGTTGTCGATGCCAATCATGCGTAAATTACGCGATTAAATAGCGTTTTTTCCTCTCCTTTAAAATATATACAAATATGTACAGCTGCGTTCAAAATAATAGTTAGAAACAAGTACCCAAAAGATAGTTGAAATATCGTGAAAATTTTAATTGAATCCTAACATTAAAAGATGGGAGAGCCTAATATACATGTATAAATATATATATATATATATATATATATATAAGCAAAAAAAAAATTAGACTCCTTAAAGTTATAAATGAGCATATCAAAATAATAGTGGAGAAGTTTATTCCATCTTTCGCTGGGGAATAGATCAAATAAAGAATAATAAAGAATAAAGAATAACGGGAGGCTACACTCATAAAAAAATCTCATTACATTTTAATTTGTAATTTACATTTTTTACTTATCGCGCCAATTGTTATTCGCCATTATTCGTTAGTAAATTCCTATATTTTATAGTTGTGGCTTTTAAGCTTAATTCATTGCTTAATTTCAGGCTGGATTTTTCTGAATTTTATAAGTAGTATTTCTAATTTGCAGGGTGCTGTCGTCATATCTTAGTTTTTGTCAATTTAGGGCAAGCCTTTCTAAAATTTAGACATTTTCACTCTCTATTATTAGAACAAGAAAAACTTTAAATAACTTTATAGGGAAATTCTGGGGGTTAAATAAAAAAAAATGATATAAGGCTATATATCGGTGTATGCAAATACTCAGCATGTCCATTTTATTAAGAAGCATCTATATTATCTTGACAGTAACTGTATAAATTCATGCCTCGAACCACATTCCATACAGACAAGTAGACAAAAAGAGTTTGCCCTTTTTGTCGGCCTTAAGCTTTACATGTTTTCACCTACACACACAGCTCGATTTTTGTGATTTGTTTTGCTTTTAACTTGGCATATTTCTTTATTTAGTTGGGCGTGGCATTTTGGGGAGGCGTAGGCGTTGGGCTCTGTTTCCGTTTTAATAGCATTGGGTACGCAACATTTTTACTGTCGCCAGCGCATGCTGCGTATACGTAATGTAAGTCGACATTTTTATGCAGTGTTAATGAAAGATTAAAGGGTATATTCGATGTTTGCATTGTTCGACAAGCTTACAGCTAGGGACTTGCAAGTTGGAATAAATAAAGTGTTAAAATTAGGGTGTTCCGTAAACTAGGACGCCATGAAATCCACAAGTCGATAATTGCAAATCGATAAATTCGATATATATCTATAGAAACGATAATTGCACATAACATATATTTTGAGGTCGATTTTCATTTAAGGGCGATTTACAAAAAAGTAGGTCGATTTATATTCTGAGTAATAATAAGAAAATTCTGAGTGTTACAGAGTATTTGGCAGTCTGTTACGGATGCTTGTAATGTTTTTTAAGTGTTGTCTGTCTGTGTGTCTGTGTGTGCTCCACTGTCTGGCAGTTTGTTTGCCTACGCAGCATTTCCTTGGGGCCATTCCGCTTTCAGCGAGTTTGGCCCGAAAAAAAGGCTTTTCAATTTTATTTGAGTCATTTTCGCCTGCTCGCTTTTCATACGCTTTTCTTCCTTGCAGTCAGGCTCATATTTATGGCTTCCCATTTCCCACTCCCCACTTTCCACTCGGCGAGAACAGCTGTGAGTTTCATTAGCAGTCTGCCACCAAAATGGGGCCGCAGGCGTAGGCGTTTGCGTAGGATGTGTGTAGGCGTGTTAATGTTTTGTCCGACGTCATCATGGAAATATAAATCGAGCACTCTCGACTCAATACTGCTCATTGTTCTGCTGAAATTGTTCATGCCTCAATTGAGGCAGTGCAAATAACTTCAATAATATAGTGATATATATATCTATATATTTTTTTTCTATCATTATTTTGAGCATACAATGTTTTTTTTTTTTTTTTTTGCTGGTCTGATTGGGTTTTCCCCAAAGCGTGCAACAAATGTTGTTGCATTTTGCATTTAAATATCCACAGCAAGATATTTTCATGTGTTTAACATTTCACTTATTTGTTAATTCAAATATTAATATTTTAGTTTTGATTGATTTTTGATTTATTTTCCAGTGTTTGTATTTTTTCTGTGACGATCGAAATAAATCCGCACTAAGTAAATAAATAATGATATTAAATTTTCATATAAAACAATAGACTATTTTATAAATATGTTTTTTATTATATACATATTATATTAATTGTATTAAAAGAACGAAGAAGAAACTACCCATCCTTATCCTCTAGATTAATAGTACATTTTATGGATCTAACATTATTTATTCAAAAGAATATTAACAAATTATATTCTCATTCTTCTTTGCAGGTGAGTGCTGATGAGCATAAATTTAAGAGAGCAAATTATATTTGGTTCATCTATGGAGGGGTAAGTCTTAAGCAAACTGATTTCAGCTGAAGCTGGAAGAAAGAGATTGAAGTGGAATCTCCTTAAGAGATTAAGCATCCGGGGAAGACCCCGTCTATCTATCATTAATTAGTAATTAATATAAATAGTTAAAACTATAAAAACTATCTAAAGATTAGCTCAACTTGTTTCCTAAATATCTGCATTTAAATTTAAATGTTAAATTTTACTTTTAATTTATTTAATTTTCAACTTTTTGTATTTTTCTGTCTCTACTGATATTAATCCACATTAAGTAAATACAAATAAATAGTTGTGATTTTTTTCTTTTTTTTTTGTTATGTTTTGCGTTGAACTTTGACAAAGATATTTTTGCTTAACATTTTCATTTGGCATTTTCTTGACATTTTTGCCGATTACAATAAGCGCTCGTAAAATTTTATCGTCTCGAATAAAATTTAATTGAAACAGGAAACTCTCGCATAAATTTGAGACACACACACAAACACACACGCATACACACTCACCATGAAAAAGGTGGGCGGAGGGCGTTAAAGAAGAATTTCAATGCAGCAGCAAAACTGAATAGAAATATCCTTGTCGATTTCAGGGGTTGCTGTTTACTTTATGCGCATCGGAAATGCAATTGGATATGGTCAATAGTGTATAGTAGTCTGAGTTTATCTGGGGTGCATGGGGCAGAGAACAGAGGGCATGCCACATACACTTTGGAGACTAGTTGAAATGTGAAACGCTGTTTAAGTTGCTAATTTGCCAGCTCCTAAAATGCGCATGATGAAATGAAAACTATAAAGTCAGATAATCAGCTAGTTGGCAATATGATAACTTAAGATAAGTGATTTTTAAGTCATTTCTAAACTCAAGCAAAGTAAATTGTGCAAATTAGAAAATTATAAGAACAAATATTGACATACAGCGAGGCAAAGAATTTTATAACAGTTCTATCCAAGTTAAATTGATTTTAATCAATTAGTTTTGTAAACATTAAAACAAATTAAATGAATAAGCTTAAATAATTAATTAGTTGAGTTCTTAAATTTATGGTTGCTGTAAAGAATATATACTTCGATCTTCTGGGTCTATTATGTCGCTCTTTTATTGAGAATAAAGTGTTGCCACACCAACAATAATTCATATGTGGCATCAATAATTTAATAAGAATAAAATCAGCTGCATAAATGGTGCCAATTTAATAATTTCTCCTTCTTTTTTATATTAGAGTTTAATCGATAGATGGTAAATATGTCGATAAGCTGAAGTGTTATCTTTAACTTGTTTATGCAGAAAAGTAAAGAATACAGAATATTCATTTTAACACCATTAAAACATAAGTATTATTTATTAGAATTATAATTAGGTTGTGTCATGAGTAGAGCACCAATAATAACTATAATTCTTATACATAAAATGTATGTATTAATTGTGTTAAAATGAAGTACCCATAATAAATCATTGTCGTTTTATTAGATTATTATAAGGTTTACTATGATTTATTATGAGTTCTTTACTGTATTACTTTACCATAAAATCAACTATGAGTTATAATAGATATTCTACTCTACAACTATCAAATAAATATGCTTATAATAAGCAACTTATAACTCGATAAATCGAGTGGAGTTAAAAAGAAAATCACCAAACTATAAAATAGTTATTTATACTCTTGAAATATGCGATTTTTAGATTAATCATCGTTCAGTTAATGGCCATCCACTATAAAATAAATACATATATACATATATTTATCCACTATCAAAAGTGTGTTTCTATAATATAAACAATTAACTATTATATTTATCTATAATAATATATCTAATTTTTTTCTATATAATACATTTTAATTAAGTTTATTTTTTATAAAGATAAGTAAGCAAACAATAACTGTATATTAATATAGATTTTCATGTTCCTGAAGTGTAAGATTATTTGTTTGTTGTAATAAATACATACATATATATGACTTAATTAGAATCCGCTATCAAATATATTTAAAATATATATACCAATAATATGGGCATTCATACTCTTGACTTAAGTTAAGTTTGTTTATGATTTGTTTTTCTAAGAGAAATCATAAATCATAATTGACTTAATACCCTCATAATTGGGGCTGCGCCTGCGTAAAAACCAAGTTGTGGTCTTCTATAATATATTGTATTTTAGTGATTTTAGGTTTAATTGTTGCGTCATTTTTCCAATAAGACTGCTGAAATCAAATGTTAAACAAATCAATGAGAGAGAGAGAGAGAGCAAAAGAGAGAGAGACAGAGTGAGAGAGAGAGAGAGAGAGAGAGCGTGTAAATACTAAGCAATGTGTGCCGGCATTTTACGCCGTTTCTCTCTGTTTATACGCCCATTTGGGTTATTCAACTTTCGGGAAGCGTCGAAGCGTCGAAGCGTCGTTGATCCCGTTTGACTCTTCCCAAAAAAAAAACGAAAAAAAGCAAATGTTTTGTATACGTAGTTGCGACCCGTGTGTTCCCGTCTGTCTTCCAGTCTGTGTTCCAGTGTGTTTGTGTGTTCTGTTTTGGTATTTTATTTATATTTCAACGGGGGGAAACAATCGCATTTACATACATTCGAATTTTTGTGTGCATGCATGTGCATGTGTGTGTAAGCATGTGTGTGTAAGCATGTGTGTGTGTGTGTGTCTGTTTGTGTTTTTATCTAGCCAATCGCTACTTAAGTCGCTAAGAATACCAATTCCAATTGCACTTGTCCCTTATGACTTATTTTATTATTATTCATGCACTTCATTTATTATCGATAACCAATTCAAGTGTGACTAAATTGTGTAATAATTATGTGTGTGCAATGCACATTGATAATTAATAATACGTTAATGTTTAATATAAAATGTATGTAATTAAAAATATAACACAAATGTTGCAATTTTAATGGTTAGTTTTAATTACCCAATTAATTTATTATAATAACTAATTAAACTAACTAAATAATTTAAATAAAATACCTAAAATAAAAATGCAAGTGTTTAGAAAAAACACAACGTTTTAAATAGCTTAAAAGCCCCAAATTAAAAAGCAAGTGCGTAAAAATGTTTATTTTATCAAACAGCAAAAAAATGCAAACATAAAATTTAACCGAAAAATTTCCTGATATTTTTGTTGTGCTGCTACAATCAAAGCGGGGGTTTTCCACAGCATTGTCCTTTGCTGCACCTGTCTTGCTCTCTCCTACGCTCGCTCGTGTGTTACACTCTCTCTCATTTCACTCTCTCTCTCTCTCTCTCTTGCATTCCAAGGTGTTGAAATTTACGAGCGAGTTTTTAAGGGTTCAACGGCTGGCTCAACAACAACAACAGATAGTAGAAGAAGAAGCAGAAGCTGAGCAGATTGTCTCTTCGAGCAGCTGCTGCAACAGGTGATCCTTTGCCGCTGCCCGCGTTTCTGTCGCTGCCTCTGCCATTGTGTGCTGTTGTTGTTCTTGTTGTTGTCTACCTTTTTGCCGGCTGAAGGTCAACAAACTTGAAGGCGGCAGCGACGCTGTCGGTGTGGTGGCGGCGGCTAGCCGAGCAGAGGCGAACGAACTCCAAGATGACGACGTCGTCGGCTGTCTCTCGTTCGTGTTTGCTTGTGTGTGTGTGATATTCCTTTTGTGGCGTTGTCGTGCAGCGAAGCCTGAAAATCCGTAATTTGAATGCAATCTTTTTTTGGGGATTCTCTTTTCATCGCACAGCCAAAAAAGGCCAAGTTGAAGAAAAGTAGACAACGACGAAATAATGCCGACAATCAAAACAGAAACCATACGAAATTTCAAATGAATTTCACTTGAAAATTAACCATCAAATAAAAACAATCAAGGGAAAATGCATAGTTTAACAAGTCGAAGTTTAGATGCACTATGAAAAATTAAATGAAATTATATATGTAATAGAAATATTCATTAAATATTTTAATATATATATTTAATATACACATACATATTTGAATTCATGCCAACAAAAATTAAGGTAAATAAATAAATAATTAAATAAAAAATTAAAAATAATAAACCAATACTCATCCTCAAAAAAGTGTATTTAGGCGTCGAATGCGTCTGATATTTAATGATTTTTATAACCGAGCGTTAGAGAATAAAGAGAAAAGGGATCAACAAATTGAAATAGGAGAGGAAGAGAACGAGAAAAAGTGCGGTGAGCGCAGGTGGAAGATTCAGCTTAGATTTCGTCATGAGTCTGAAAATATGCCGTTGCCTTTTTGGAGTCGGTCAAGCAACCCAAAACCTAAAAAACACACATACACACATCTTGCTTACTTACTTACATACATTTGCGGTCAAAATATTAGTTGCTGCTGCTTAATAAAATACATATTCTCATTAGTCTCATAATATCTTTTGCCTTCGTTTTAATTAATAATTTTACTCATAATTTTTATTTTTTAATTATTCTTTGTATACAACATTTATTTACTTTATCATATAACATTTATTTCTTAATATTTTTTGTTTTACATTTTTCAATACTATTATTTTGACCGGTGCTGTAGAAATCCAAATCAGAAGTTTGATGAGACAGCGTTCGTTAGAGTTTTCTGTGTGTTGGGCGCTATCTGGTTTATTGACCACTGAAATTTATGCCAAAGGTACACATACACAAATACACACAATCACACACACACACTCTCACACATATATAAATTTGTAGGCCCAGCAATTTGTTGCCGTTGTTCATTTCGACCTGGGAAGCTGCTTGGAATTTGACCAACTGTCGACGCCACTTTTGTCTTTTTGTATTTTGTCTGCTGCTCATTACCAATAATGGACTAATGGCACATATCGCACATACAGTTGTGAACAAAATAATATCACCACTACTACATTTTTTTCATGTAATATTTTTTCATGTAATATTTTAAAATTTTTCCTTTAGCACTTTTAATATATATAATGTAATATATAATAATAAATATATAAAAAAAACATTATACAGACCTATTTTACTGTCCCGGTGCGTACGTATGGTATATATATACTCAGCCTTTTTTCTATTGGACTCTTTGGCTAGATATTTGTTTAGTTTTGCGTGAGCGTTTCTTTAATTGGCTACGTGACAGGGCCAGCTGAGAAAGCTTTCACCCAAAAAACGCATTTGGGCCCATTTAGGCCCGGGGGCCTAATCAAAGCAATTGGCAACGGATGGAGACGGAGACGAGTGCTGGCTAACTCCAAAAATAAAATTTATAAAGCACTTTCGCTGCCAAAAATCCAAAACTCTGCCAACAATCTGTCAACGTTGGCTCTGACCCATTTTGTGCCACGTATTTACTTATTACTTACTTATCTACTCCTTTTCTACTTTTGTTCTACTTCTGTTCTACTTGACTTCGCTTCCTGTTTTTTCTGGCCACAAAATGGGGTCAAATTTTCTATTTTTTTTTGCTTTTTGAAATTCATATTCGAAACCTGCGACTGAGTTATTTTTTTGTTGCTGTTTTGGCTTCCACGTGTGCTACATGCAAATGCAAATTGAAAGGAAACACAGCAAAATACATCTACATCAAAGCAACAACAACATGAACACAACTTCAGTGGCAAAATGATGACACACATTTTTGTTTCGTGGGGAGCTCAAAAAGTAAAAATGACAACCAATATCCATGTTTTAATACTCTAAAATAGTTTCTTTGAAAAATGACTTTCATTTGAAGTATAATAGAACGATTCCAAAAGCTTTGGTCTTAGCTCTGAAAAAATATATATACACAATATATATACCTTTATATTTTTATATATACAGAAAAAATATATAATGGAGTAAAATCTTAGAATCTAAAAACTAGAGAATAAGCTACTGACCATAATTAAACAAATTAAAGTAATATTTGTATGTGTCGAATCGTTTCTTAAAAAAAATAATGTTATCAAAAGATCATAGAAAAATTGATTAAAACCTAGAATTCGTAGGAGTTATAACTACTTAAAAAGCATCCCAAATACTCAAAGATAAAAAATCATTAAAAAAAAATAATGGCAGAGAAAAATGTCGATGAAGAAAAATAAAAAATAAACCTCGATTTCTAAATGAATAAATGTAAGGCACATTATTGGTAAAAGTTCAATGAAAAATCTAATATAAAAACAGGATTTTGAAAAAAAATGAATCAAAGAAAATAAAATAAAATAATAAATAATAACAAAAATAATAATATGAATAATAACAAAAATGTTATATTAACAATTTGAAATATTCTTAATTATCTAGATTACTCCAATGATCCAATGCAATGAGCATGATTAAAATGAATGTAGTCTTATTATATATATAAGTTGCAGGTGATCTGATTAATATACCATCAGTCATAGGTAGATTTTTTGATTGCTTAATTTAAGTAAGTATGCCGTTTTTAACTTCACAAATAAACGATGTGTGTTCATATCAAATATTTATTTAAGTATATTTCACTTGCAGAAACACGTATGTGTTCTATTTTGATACCGACTATATATATATATATATTTATATATTCTTTATGTGCGTAAATATATCGTAGCCGGCATGGGGGGCACACTCTGAATGCTTTTAGCCGGCATTTGGCGTTGCGGTTTTCAAAGAAGCTGCAACAACAACTGCAACAACAACTGCAACCATAACTGCAAATGTGTGTCACTTGTGCAGTGTTTTGCTTTTGCTGTGTGGCACAGCCAAAAAAAAAAAAAAAAACACACACAAAAAAATTGCGAACAGCAGCCGCAACAAACATAAAGTGTTAAAATGTATGCCGAATATTCCCGCTTTTCCCCTCTTCTCCTGTGGCTCGGGGAGTCATTGAGTCTCAGTCGACGCGTAAACAAATTTGGCGCGTCGCCTTGTCACACAAATTAAATTCAAAGCAAAGCAACTCAAAACAACAACAAATAAAATGCATTTACAATGCCAATTGTCGCATTTGTTGTTGTCGCTGTTGTTGCTTGCTGAAATTTGATTGCAAAAATTGTGTTTGGTGTCACTGTTGTTGCGAATCAAGGGCGTACCAGGTTTTTTTGAAATGGGGGCACCGAATCTTAGAACTTTTATCAATTGTAAACTAAACTATTATGCGACCATTTAAATTTGACTTGTTTGGCGATATAGTTTTCGTTTTAAGCTAGAGGTCAACAAAAAGTAAAAAGAAATTAATTTCAAATATTTTTATAGTTGAAATAATTGTAAATTAAATTAATTTAATTAAATTAAATTATTAAATTTAAAATAATAATAATCATTTTAATTTATTAAAATTTATTATTATTCCAACATTAAATATAGTATTTATTGAGAGGTCAAACCATGATCAAATAGTTTTTGAAAATCGCATCAAATATTTTGTAAATCGAGTAAAAATCGCGTTTCCAACAGTCAACAGTTTTTTTTTTTAATAAGGAAATAATTGTACTTTGTTCATAAGATTTGAATCGAAATCAGTTTGTGAAGTTGAATTGTAGGCAGCTGCTCCCTCTCTCCCTACGCCCCTGATTGCCATGTTGCGTGTCATGTTTTGGAGTTGTGCTAAAAATTATGCACGCTTTTAATTTAGGGGCAATGCGCAACAAATAATAACAATTCAGGCACCCACAGCATAAACTTGTCTTGGCAATAAACCAATGTTGTTATTATGTTGCTATATATAGCTGCCATAGGAACCATCGTTATCTAGTCCACTAATTACTTATTCGTTGAGTAAGAATTTTTCTCTTAATCGCTATTCCAATCATTATTCCAAGCATGAATTTTGAGGTATTGTGCAATGATTACAATTGACTTTATCACGTAATCAATTCAAAGTCATCTATTTTCATCATTAAGAAATGTCAGTTTATCTTAGTTAATTAATACAAACTATTTTTTTTTTTGGTCTGATTAAAATATATGGCTTATATTTATTATTTTTTAAATAAGATTGAAATATAAAATTGTATTTTACATTAAATATTAATTCATCTATTACTTTTTGTATGTAAATACACCCGGAAAATATCTTGCAAATATTTCATATTTTTAATTTATATATTATATTTTATTTGAATGTAATTTTTGATGTATTTGTCTTTTGATGTATTTTTAAAAATCTAATCTTTTGTATGTATGTGTGTCGTCTGATTTTTAGGCGACATTAAATTAATAAATAAACAATTTTAACTTTGAGCAGACCTTAAATGTAGCCATTTACATAATGTCTAAATATTTCGGACTTGACGTTGAGTTAAGAACATGAAAAAAACAACAAATTTCGCAATTTAATTGCTTACATCAGGCATTTTGATTGAAATTTATGGCCAGCGGTGTCCTCAGTTCTCAGTGCTGATTTTTGTTTTCATTTTCGTGGTTTTTGTGGCGTTAGTTTTTCACTTCTCATTTCTCAAGCAAATGTTGGTCAATGGCGCAAAGAATTTGATGCGTGCCCAGTTTTCAATTTGGCATCGACCATTTTTTTGTTTTTTTGATAGCGTTGAGCAATTTTTGAATACGCCCAAATGAAAATTTGGGAACAACAAGGAACATCCATCTTACATGCTCTAATTACACATTAAAAATGGCAAAAGTAAAAATCCGATTTGGACGAGTCCATTATTTGTTTTTTGGTTTGCTTTTCAAACTGAATGCATTTCAAATTTTGTCTACGAATTTTGTTGTTGTTTACATTTCAGCGCGTATTTTTAGAATTTGTTCCTATTTATTTGTTTTGGGTTGGGGGGCAATTGATTAGACTTCCTATATACAAAAATGCAGTGCAAGCTGTTTGGGGTCTTATCAATCGTGTAAATATTTATGCAGCCACTAATTGAAAGGCGGACAAAAGATATTTGCATAGAGGCAGGCAGACAGGCAGACAGGCCGGACAGACAGCCGGAAAGTTAGCTAGATAATGTTTAGTTGGGCCTGCTAATGATAAACTTTATACTTTATACTTTATACGAGTGGCTGCCACAAAGCACAAAGAGTGGCCTAATTAGTGTCAAGTGTTGCCCCAGCGACAACAACAACAACAACAACAATAAAAACAGCAACGACTTCAATGAAAATGACAACATCTCGCAGCCATACAAAAGAGGGAAGTCAATTAGAAAAAATACAAAGAGCGCTGAGCGGGTTTAACTCAAACTCCAACTCGGGCTCGGCTTTGGAGTCTGCGCTTAAATTGCAACATGACTAAAAGAGTAAACAGCAAAAAATAAAAATAAAATAAAATAAAAAATACAAGTCAGAATGCAGTATTCAAGTTTGATTGACTACGATATACCCTGCAGCCAGCTGGTAATTATGCTCTAAATATTATTAAATAATTGAATATAATACGTTAAATATATTTCATTTGCAAAATAAATATTTTAATAATTTAATTACAAAATTAATAAGAAATAAAGAAGCGCTATGCAATCGCAAATGTAAGCATGTTTGGAAGTACATACAGAAAATGCTTGACTGTTTCTTATCCGATCTAAGAAGAAATTATTTCGTTAATGTATTAAGTATATTAATTATAATTTATATTGGCATAGTAAAATTGAATAGTTGATCAATAATATTAAAAAATACTAATAATAATAAAACAATATCAGCATTAACAAAAAAAAAATTTGTTTTGATTTTATTAGAAGTACAAATTATTGTGAGATTTTAATTAAATTTACGGGCTTGAAGCTGGTTCCTTCTGACTCTAACATACCTTGCCACAAAATCATGATACCCTTTTTATATATATTCAATTGGGTGCAGAGTATAAATATGTATATATAGTATTGCATTGGCGAACGGTAGCTAAAACACAAGTCTCTACAAGTATCTACAAGTGTATGCACCGGGGCGCTGGCAAAAAAGAGGAAAAAAAAACGAAATACAAATCGAGACGCTGTTGCTTTTGTGTCGCTCGCTGCTCGTCGTCGCAACTGAATCATGACCCAATAACCCAATTTTCCAAATGCGCCAGCTATCTCGGTCTCTCGCACACACACACAAACTGCAAGTGGCCCCGTCAACAGGGGCAAAATGTAGCACACAGATACAAAAACAAAACACGAGCTTGGATACATATTGAGCTGGCATTGAGCTAAGGCTGATCAGCAACTGGTCGAAAAGGGGGGGGGGGGGGTGAGGGGTTGCCAGTTGAGGAGGGTGGGGTGTACTCTGTTTATTATTTATTTTTTTATTTCTCAAACGGCATTTGCAATGCATTCATTTTCATCAGCTGCTGCTGCTGCTGCTGCTGCTGCTGCTGTTGCAACGGAAGAGAGAAAAGTAGCAGCGACAACAAAATAAACTTATTTTTAGTTTCAGTGTATTTCTTATTTGTATATTTTGTTATAGTTTTTGAACCCATTGCAAAGGGTAAAGGGGGTACAATGGTTTTGTGTCAAGATATGTAACAGGCAGAAGATCGGTATAAACAGTCGAGTCGATATAGCCATGTCTGATCTTAGAGACTTTAATTATATTGTTAATAAACATTAGTCTTCTCAAATTTCACACATACAAACACTTTTAAAAGGATTTGTTCTAAGAATCTGCGTTTGCATTTGGACTTTTTAGGAATATTTTCAATTATTAAGAAATATAATTCTTTCTTAGTTTTCTGGGCGATTTTCTAAACTCCGTTGCGATTGTTACGAATATCAGAATATAAGTTCTCGTATACATGAATATCGATTCTTAGTGGTCATCGACTGCAATTCAAGTCACAATTTTAAAGGCAGATACTTCGTATTGAGATATAATCTACATAAATTTATTATTAATCAACTGCTATATTTTAATGTGCCACAACAAATTGTAATTAGTTGATTTAATATATTTGCACAATAATTTAATCAAGATCGTATAAGCAACACGCAACACTCAGTTTATAGTACACATTTATTCTTATATTGTTGAAAGGGTTTTTTTTATTAATTTTAAATTGAATGTAATTCATTTTTGCAGGGTATCTCGTAGTCGAACACACTCTACAACAACAGCATTCTGACTTATTGTTTGTTATTCGAAAACAAGTCAAGATGCATATCAAAATGTGTTTCAAGTGTCGAGACATTCAGTTCACTTCCTCACACACACACACACACACTAACACACACTCACACTCGCACACACAGAAACACATGGATACTTGTTGTTGACCTCTGTATTTGATCTAAACAAGGCAATCGAAACTCAGAAACGCACTTCTAATTCACATTAATTAAGGCAAATAATCCAGTAAGTCATTTACTTAGCCACTGTGAGAGACCTGTTTTCTCTGTTCTCCTCTGTTCTGCTGTTCTCTCTGTATGTATTTCAAATATTTATTTAATTAAAGCGACTATTGAACCGTCGCCGAGCGCAATGACACCCTAAATGCTGACTGTTTAATATATTTGGGTACTTACAGCAGCTACAAAGTACAATTTGATGGAGATTATTCTTAAAATAATTTGAAAAGCTTCATTTAATTAATTGAATCTTTATTGTTTAAATGTGTATTTCTTTTCTCTAGTGCTGATATGAGTATTTAGTAAAGAGTTTAACTCAATTATTTTTATGGTTTTTATTCAAAACCCAACTGATTACCAATTATATTAAATTTAATACATTAATTATTAACTATTATTAAATCTTTCGAAATTATACATGATTTATTTCTATCAATATTTACTTGTTTTTTTTTTTCAAACCTCAATTGATTAATTATTTTAAAATTGAAGGCTACTTAAAGCATCGATTTATGTAACTAATTGATTCATGCGTTTAGATAAGTGAAATAATCACAGCTGTTATTACATTTTTACCTTCTTGAATCTGTTTCCTATCAATATTTGAATATTAGTCTTCATTTGTCTGCTTAATATATTTTTGTGAATTAGATTTATAAATAATTTGGAAATGAAATTGAGAATATATTTTAAAGAATTTGCACTCCAAATAGTTAACCGTTTGCCATAATTAAGCTAACAAAAGTGTGTTCAGCATTTTGACTTCAACATTAAATTCACTGTTCTAAGCAATTTATGACTTAGATCAAGCAATAAATTGTCAAACCGCGCCTTGAATCTAAATGCAAAAAAGCCTTGATTGCTGTCTAATTTAGGAGCTACAAGTTTTTGGACGCAAAAACTAAAGGTAAACGTGAAGTGACATGCACGAACTTGTTTTGTTGAAATGTATATAAGTATGAATTTAAATATAAATTTATATACAAATATAAATATAAACAAACCGTTGAGATTATTTTTGTAGATTGCATGTTGACATCACGTGACGATGGCACGTTTAATAATCATATGTTGTGGCTTATGCTGACTTCATAAATTACGATTGTTTGACGCCAAATAAAACTACATTAAACCGGAAAATGCGAAAACTTATCTGTTTACGTTTGGAGTGGAAAACACAACTCAACTTAGCAAGTTAAGAATTTATTACTTTTAGTTATGTGTGCCGTATTTGATGACTTAATAAAAATATATGTGAATCTAAAGAAGTCTAATTAGTAAAAGAAAAGGCTGAAATTAAACAATCATTTTATATAACTGAATAATTACTTCGTGTGCTTTTATTTGGAGTGGAAACACGCTTTAAGGTGGCATTTTGAGTTTAGGCTGTCCTTTAATAATTATTATTCCTTAAATATGATTAAAACTAATTAATAACAATTAATCCTATAATTAAACAATAATTATATATATATATATTTATATATTTTAACGGCCAGAATTTAGAATGGAAAATATACTTCAATGTAGACATTTGCATTAAGTCCATGGTGCCTAACTATTTATGTTGTGCTGACTTTATAAATATGATTGTTTCAGAGAAAATAAAACTAATTAATAGCAGAAAATGCTAGGACTGAATAACAATTTTATGTAACTGAATAATTAGTTTATCTGCATATATTTGGAGTGGAAAACAACTCAGCAAGCTGAGCTAATGCCAAGCCTTTTAATTATTATGTGTGCCCTATGCTCATTTGATGACTTCATAAATATGAAGTAATATAAAAAAAAATAATATAACAGAAACTGATCAAGTTGAAGAATAATTTTATGTATTTAAATAGGGGTTCAGCTGCATATATTTAAAGTGTAGACTTGATAGCTTCAAAAAGATGATTAAAAGTAATTATTAAAATGTTGAAATTGAACACTAATTTTATATGTACAAACACATATATATACGAACACACAAATATATATATATATATTATTTCTTTATTTATTTAGAGTGACAAACACACTTCAACTCAGTCACTGAAATTAACGCTAAGCTTTTTTATTTTTATTAACATAAATCTCGCGCTCAGCACTTAAGATGCAGTCGCCAAGAAGGGCCTATTGGATTATTATACAAATTGTTTAGAGCATGTATCTTTTGCTGACACATCACATATGTATCTGACTTGTTAATCTATATTATTTTTTTACGTTTACATATTGAAAGCGTTTCTATGGCATTTTGAACATTTTTTCTCTGTAAATTCTTTGGTCGTTTCTTTTTTCCAAAAAATAGTTTGCCTTTGCTGAGTTTGTGTAGGTGTGTGTGTGTGTGTGTGTATGTGTGTGTGTGTGTGTGTAGAGTGCGTGTCTATGGCTTTTCGTGTGTGCTGTGTAAATAAACAAATTCAAGGTTGATTACCAACTATGGCCCCTCTTTGCCCCCCCTTCGCTGCTGCTATCGCCGATTAAGTCAACTTTGAACACTATCACCTTCAATGTTTTTTTTTGAGCGCCTCGTGAGTATTTTTTTTTTCGGTGACATATGAAAAAAATGAAATGAAACGAAAAAAAAATACTCGTGGGTTGCTGCCATTAGCTGTTAAGGGCCCCGGCGAAGTACAATTTAATGTGGTTGTTGTTGTTGTTGTAGCTTAGGTATTCATTATTTATTTGCCAGCGGAGAATATTTTTGTAGGTTTGTTAATTTCATAAATTGAGCTGCCATTTTTTTTTGCAGCTGTCGTTCGTGTTTTGCTAGACACATACATGAATTTATTGATATATATATGTTTAGCTATCTATGTACACTCAGAAAAAAATACACTACATTTTTGTCATTGTTGATCGCCATATTATTCAGCAAGTAAATTTATAAAATTTATGCCTGTGGCTTTCTAAACCAGCCGTTTTTCAAACTGGAAATAATTTCTAGCAACAAGAAAAACAGTATTTTTTTTGGGTAGTTTTTTTTTATCTGAGTGTATCTATGCCAGTCAAATGCGTGTAAAGATATTTTATTCTTTGCGAGAAACATATGTAGTACAATATTTCTATTCTTTTTTTTAGACAGTATTGTGCTGTGGAACTAAATTGTTCATATTTTATTTCAATTTATTTATCAACTGCCTACCACTTCCTACTCCTCCCCACACCCCCTCCACACTATCTACAACACAGCGATGTAATTTGAAATTTATGCTCGCGTTCATTTTTTGTTCGCTTCTTCGTCAGCGATTTTTTTACCCAAGGTGAATTTGATTAAACAAGCTCCATTGTAATTTTGAAAAATGAAATCGACTAGCCGACACTGTGTGAGTATTAAATAGCATACGTACATATGTGAAAAACTGTGTAAGAGTATTTGATCGATGATTTACATAATTTACACAAGTCTTAAAAATGATTTGAATATTTGTATAAAAATATTTAGTTTTCCTCATAAGCTGCAATAAATTTGAGCTCGTATTTTATTTCTTTCGTTTTTTATGATATGATATTTATAAATTAAGCAATACAAGTTCACAATATACTAGTGTATAGCAAATGAATAAAACTTCAAGGTGAACTGGTTTAGATTAAATAACATTAAAGTTCTTCGATGGATGCTAGAAGTAGAACTTTGTATAAACAACGCAAAATAATGTAATTGTTTATATTTTATTCGAGTGTATAATGTAAATTTCTTCTAAGTTTAAATATAAAAACAATGGTTATTCAATTTTCTTTTCTTTTTCTTTCCAGGTAAGCTGCCGTTTTCTGCTATTCTAATTTGGTGGTAAGACTAAACGTGATATTTTTAATATTTAATACTGCAGTAAGTTTTTACATTGTTGCTTTTTTTATGGCAACTCTTTATCTATGTCTCCTTTTATATTTTACATACTTTTTCTGCATTATCCATTTGTTGTATTCATTTTTAATGGGTTCAGGCTATAACAAGAAATAAAAACTGGGCGCACCGAAGATAAAGTACCTTTGAAGACCTCAGATTGCCAGCTGAGACCTCAATTTCATTATAAATTTAAACTAATTTGAATGTAAGTGATATTTAATTAAAAATTAAAGGATTACTAAATAATATATTTAAATTTCCGATGTTGTTAATTTTGTTTGGCTCAACTTCAGGAAGGCTCCTTGCCAACTGTTAACAGAGAATTATTAATTATAATTATTAATAATAACGTAAATATATTTAAATTTTTAATATCGATTATCTTAGCATTACTTATGGGGGTATACCATGGAGTAACAATATGTATCAAATATTATGCGGGGTCATGTTTAAATGAGTAAAGACATGCCACAAACAAGTATTCCAAATAATAATTAGGTCGTCCTTAAGCCACTATTTTTGTAGTAGAAGTGAAACAAATGAGCCCGTTGATAACACCTGACGCTGTCTAATAGGCAACCAGACCTAGGCGACCTTGAGACGGGGCCAGACGATTGCCATTTCCAATAAACCCATGGCCAGTAGACAGACAGACAGACATATGTATTATGCATGCCCATAGTTATCAGAGGCGACTTTGCCACTGCAACAATGCGCCCTCAACAAATGCCAGCGGCAGCCTTGGCCTCAGCATACAGACAGGCATACATATATATACATATATATATATATATGTATATATATATATATATGAAGGTGCACACGAAGGCCTGTGTAAATCGACTAACATTGACAATGTGTTTGTGCCGGTAAATAAAGGGACTACACTCGGAAAAAAACCCAACCTGAATTTTAGAAATTTGCCAAGCGTAACTAACCTTATTATTCAGAAAGACGATTTCTGATATTTTTTTAAAAATGGATGAATTAACATTATTAATTAAATTAATAAACATTTTAAAAATTCACATACAATTTTTCATATTTTATAAAATGCATATAATTTAATTTTTATCTAATTTAATTATATCTAAAATAACATTCTTTTTTTTACGCTGATTTTTGTCTATATATCTAAAAAAAAAAAAAGAAGCCTATCTCAGCATTTTTTATATTGGGAAATTATTACTAAAATCAGAAACATTTATCTAGTTTTCAGTGCGGTTTTCTAAAATAATATGTTATAATTGTGATAAAATGTGAGCGCTGCTGCTTAAAAGTGAGACTTTGCAACTTAAGGACTAGACTTGAATTGATTTAAATGAGTAATAATTACATGCTAATTTGATAACTGGTTTATTGATTACACAAGATGGACTTAAAGCTTAATGTCTATAATATGTGTCAGCTATTAATGTTGTTTAGCTTTGTTTTGCCTTACTTGGGCACACAGCTCACGGATCAGTCAAAGCCATTTGGCGTGTTGCATGCCACACAGCTCAGCGGAAGCTCCCAATCCACAGCGACACACCCGCTATTTTTTCACTTTACTTGCTTTTTCTCTGTTTTTTTTCTTGTTTTTTTTTTGCCTCTTGCCCATGTCGCCGCTAATCCGCTGGCCATTGTCAGCAGAAATTCCATCTAATGTCATTTCCACATACCATTTTCCCTGCCAGCTTAGGCAGCAACTGCAACTGCAACTGCGGTTGCTCGGGGCCATCAGTCTGCCTGCCAAATGGCTGTCTAATTGTAAGTGGCATTGTCATCGCACAGAAAGAGAGAGAGCGAAAGAAATAGAGAGAGAGAGAGAGAGAGAGAGAGAGAGAGAGAGAGTAAGGAGGGAGGAAGAGAGAGGAGAGAGAGGAGTGCACTTTAGCAATCTAAGCTGAAACATGTCAGTTATTTTTTGAGGTATTTCCACTGACCATTTATTAGTTTTTACGCACAGTGAAAAAATCTAAATGAATTTTAGAAATTGGCAGCAATGCTAACTCTTCTTATTTTTCGAAAACATCAGCGATTATCTTTTTTAATTCCAGTGTATGTTTTTGAAAAATGTAGAATAAATATGTCTAATTTTGGGTTCCTTATTTATTTTTTGTTGCTTATATTATACAAACACTTGAGATAGTTTGTAAATTATATAATATGTAATGTTAATGTTATTAATAAACATAAAGCTCAGGTAAACTCTAATATAGCAATCGAGAAAGCTCATTTCTTTACTATTTTCTGAATTTTGGAAAGCAATTTTTCTAGTTTTTAGAAATATTTTCTACTGCTCAGCCTTCCTAATTTTTAGCACTTTGCTTTGTCGTTTATTTAGAATTTACTTCTAAAATCTAGATTGTTTTTCGAAGTGTAGCCGTAGTTCTACAGTTGCGCAATTAATAAATTCATTCGTTATATATATTTGAATATATATCACACTCGTATGCCTAACCTTGCACAAATATTGCAAATTGACCTTTACACAAACTTTTTTTTGTGGTCATCTACTGAATATTTAAATTTATGCTGTTGATTCTCATATGGCGGCGATTTCACAGATTTCTACTGCTATTCCACTTAGAATTTAACGCTTCTATATTTGTGACTTCTATTTTGATTATACTCTGTAAACGAAGGTAAAAAAGCATATTGGTTTTGAGCAATGTCCGTCATGTTTTACTTTAAACCTATTTCAATGGTCTCTATCCCTGATCTCTGCCACATCTTATCAGCTGTCATTCCATTCTTAACAGAGTATTTGCAAGTCGACTAAGCTCAACTACAATGTTTTTTAATCTGTGTTTTTTTGTTGTTTGTTGAAACTGTTGGCAATTATTGCTGATTTCGCAAAGCGTTTAAAATGCAATTGGCAGTCTTTAGATGTAGATTCTGAAATGCATTTGTACGTGTTTTGGTTGACTACCTGTAGATATTATGATGCGAAGATAATAAAAAGTGAACAATGTCATAAAAATGAATGTAGCACACAGAGTATCTGGAAACATTAAATGCGGAAATGACTAATTTCAAATAGAATAGAATAATAATAACGAAAACCAAACTATTTAATGTAGCTAGAAAAGAAATAAGCTTATCGCATTTTTTAAATCTTAAAAGCATTTCGGTGTAAGACCTAGTTAGAAAGCAAAAAATAAAAAGTATTTCAACTATGAACATAAATTTAGAGCACTTACCGCTTGAGTCCTGAATCATGGGCAATTGGTAAAACAATTTCATAGTTTTGTTTCAAGATAAGTCTTGTGCCTAATTGATTGGCAAGAAACCAACAAAAAAATCGTTTAGTCAATTTGGTCAAACATATTTGTAGCCATTAACTGAAACACATTAACAAATTAACAGATTAACAAATTTTGCTAACTGATCGCTGGCATTTGACTGTAAGCCAAAGCAAAATAAGTGCCGCAGTGAAACCAATTTTAATGTCATTTTAATGGGTCAGATATTGCCAGAGACAGACTCATCATATTCGTATTAATCACACTCGCGGCTGGCGAATATGTAATTTGCATTTAATTTGACATGTCAAATGTGTCGCAAGAGTATTAAACAGCAGGTAATTATGGGTAATATGATAGCTGAGTTACAGTTGTAAGTTGCAACTGATTGCTGCATACAACCAGAAAATGCATACTGAATGCAGGCAACAAAGCTAACTCAGCTTATTTTTCAGAAAGTTTATTTCTAAGATCCAGTGTTTTATTTTCTTCATTTCTGGGTATATTTTTTAAGATTTAGGAAAATGTGACTAGTTTAAAGGCTATTTTTTATTGATAATATTATATTATTCACTAATTATTTAATTTAGTTATTTAATGTCGACTAATATCAGACGACACAAAACAAATACAAAAATTAAATTAAATTAATGAATGAAATTTAAAAATGTCAATAAATGAGTAATATTAGTAATATTAATATTACTATTAATCGAGAGTGTAACTTTCATTACTATTTTCTTAATTTCATAAATAATTTTTTCTGAGAAGTTGCTTTCCATTTCTACTTTAAAGACATTTTTTCTAATATTAATAGTAAACATATATCTGAAATAGAAAAAATGGTTTTATAATTTGTAATTTTTGTAATTTATTTATTTACGCATCATTTGTAAAACCAAGAAAAGCTTTCTAATTTTCATGGCAATTTTCTGGGCGTTTGTTTTTCTAGTTATGCTTAAATCCCTGATTGAGCTGAAAATCTTTCACTTGCATATTTTTGCAGTGTCAGTCCTTAATTAATAAAGCAGCTCATTACCTGAGCTGTTTTCGTTCCCTCCTGCGCGTAACTTAATTAAGTTTATTTGGCTGGAACATCAAGTTTGCTGCTCACTCGCAAATTGGTTTCGCATTTCTGTTGTTATGACTTGCCAAGAACAACTGTGGAGACTGCTGAGACTCGTTGCATCTTGTCAGGTGGCAGTGGCAGGATTGCAACTTGCTTCCGCTTAGTGAACCGTAGCGTGCAGTTTCCTCGCCTCTCCTCTCACTTCCCTCTTCAGACACCGGATACTCTCCGCCTTTAAAAAATATATATATATATATCGAATTTCAAAAGGTTTTCTGCTTATCCGCCTTTAACTAAGTATGCCGCTACAAAGGCATGCCGCTAATCAATAGCATCAGGCTAGTGGTCAAGAATTTTTAAGATTGCCGTTGTTTTTTTTCATTTTTCTTTTTTCACTGGTTACATAATGCTTTCGTGAATGTTGTTGTTGCTGTCCCATAGTACAGAAGGGACAGTACACACAGAAAAAATAACATTGACAAAATCACACTGAAAATTATACAATTTTTTTTTTTATTTTAGAAAAGTCCAACCAGAAACGAAAGTAACCCCGTTTTTACAAAACCACAACCATTAATTTTGTAGATTTACTCTGATTAAAAATAAGAGGAAACCTTGGCGACCGTGGTATGGCAATTTACTATTGGTGATTTTTTCGGAGTGTACGTTTCACAAACACGTTATTCTTTGAATGTCACCCCAAACTTTGTTAGTTGTCAGCGTATTAAAAAAGCTATGGCAAAGAAAGGTGGTGAGACAAAATAGTTAATTAGTTTTGTGCCTGAATTGAGTTGGAAACAATGTTGTGCTTAAGATGTTCTCAAACTAATATTGACAAGCTTATATTAAATAAACTTCGCAATATATCTAGTTTCAACAAATTTGCATTTATTTTATTTTCACAACAATGCAAGCAAGCAAACCACATATTGTCTTACATTCTCTAATCAGTAAAGCGTGTTAAATTGTTACTTTGAATTTACTACTGCGTAGCGTAATAGCAATATTGCTCTGCTATTGCTACGAACCTTATGAACCTATGGACCTTAACAGAGCCAATAGCAGAAAAATAGAAATGAATGCGCTTTCGCTCTCTGCTCTCGTCTTATTTGCAGGAGCAATAGCAGTAGGAAAATAATGATCATTCTGCTCTCTATATCTGTAATTGTAGCAATCGTAGATAAAACGGGAACAGAGCGAGAGCATGGCAGCTGAATTGAACAGATTGGGCTACTGCTATAATAAAGACTATTAAATAGTATAATATTAATAGAATAATAAAAAAATATAATATAATAATTAAATAATACACATAATAAAATAAAGAATAATAATTAAATATTACACATAATACATACATTACATTCTTCAGAATGGCATATTTGTTTTGCTCGTTTACTGCACGTAACTGCAAACTAATTTTCAATCGCTCACATTTTTCCAGAATTCATGACAGTACGTTGCCAATTTTAAAAATTATTTTTAATTTTTAAATTTGCTTTTTTATAAATTGCGTCTTTTTTCTTTTTTTTTTTTGCATTAGAGATTATATCTTCTGTTTTATATTTGAATTATTTTTTGTTTTATACATTTCGCAAAGACAAATCAAATGAAGTTGATTCGCGCTTTTATTTAAGTTACACAACGACAAGGGAGACTCTTAATAGATTCGTTAAATGTAAAGAATGTGAATGTAGGAAATGTTGGGCATCATACTTAAAATTAAGTCTTTTAGTCTTTCATTTCTTAATCACCTTGCTGACTCACAAGGCAACAAAGCAGTTGCCAAAAATGCAAAAATTATAGCGAGATTTCCAAAACGATTTCGTCATGTTATCAAATGAACTCAAAAAAAGCCATAAGCGTTATATGTCTTAGAGCGTTGTTAATTTTGGCGCTTTCTTTCTGTCTTATTATGCCAAAAAAGAGCAAAAATTGCAAAATCTTGAAATAAGGGAAATGTTTTTTAAGCACGTCGCTTACAAGCTATTTCCATTTCCATTTTTCATTTTAACTGCAATCGGCAGCATTAAAAACAAGTCACAAACCGACAACGAGAACAAGGCCAAAAAAAGAGAGAAAAAGCAGAGTAAAATTGCGTGTTAAGTCAATGAGGACTAAAAACAACAAAGTCCGCCTCGAGTTGAATTTTCTTGCGATTGCTTGTCTATTTTTTGTTTTTATTTTACTGCAATTTTGGCATCGCAATACCAGTTGGCATTTTCTCTATGACCCGCGGAGTTTTTCACTCATTTCTCTCCAAAGTCTGACAACAGCTCAAACAAAAATAAAACCCTTCCAGACACAACTCCAACTCGAAGTCGAAGTCAAAGTCGAAGATGTGTTTGCCGTAATTATGAAACTTTTCGAATATTAATTGGATTTTTATTGATTTTACGCACGTGATGTCGAAGCATAGATGCTATCAGATGCAAACACACAGTTTGAACGGTAAATGCCCCCAAAACACAGTTGCCATAGACAGCCAGAGTCCCAGTACCAGTCTGAGCTTCCTTTTGGCCAAAAACAATGGTCATAAGCCACAAATGCTAATAGGATAACGTGATCTTCTGCTATTGCTCATTATTTCGATTAAAGTCTTACTGCGTATGGTCTTAAGGTTTGCCCATACACTCAGCGAAACTTGTGTCTTTCTTAAAATCAGGATAATTCTTTTATTAATTCGAGGGTACATTTTTCTATAATTTCTAGAATAGAAGTATGTCTGTATATATATATATATATATTCCATTTATATATTTATTAATTACATTAATATTTCTAAATTTACACATTATTTCTTATTTCAAATTATTATTCAGAAAATGTATTTTTAAAACGGAATCGTGTGCCTATCAAAATATTTATGATGCTTTTTTATATATGTAAACACAGACTGTTAATATTAGTTTTTGTTGCATAAGTTAAACTCTTTAACAGATTTCGATAGAGAAAAATTTTAATACTATTTTCTTAGTATCAGAAAGAAAGATTTTTTCAGAATAAGTGTTTCTACTTTTTAGAAAAATTTTTTTTAAGAAACATATTTCTGAAAAATATAAAAAAGCTTTTCTCATTTTTAAAAAATAGTTTTCGTATATTTTTAAATGGTTTCTAAAAAACAAGAACAACTTTTTGGTTTCCAGTGCAATCTGTTCTCTGAGTGAATGGTCTTTAGGTTTGTTTTTAAGCATATATAAACATAAAGAAATTCATTTTTTTGTTTCTCTTTGAGCGAAGAAAATGTCGCTGATAAATTGGATGGCAGGCAAAGGCGCGTGATATGCATATTTGGGTATCATTCCAAAGACGGAAATGTTGCACAGCTGTTAAGTGTGTGTGTGTGTGTTTGTCCATTTGTTGTGCAACAAGTTGGAGTTGCACTGGCGCAGCTTAAATCAATATATGTTTCCCTGCTGTTTGTTCATTAGCTGCTTGAATTTCGAGTAGCTTTTTGTTTTGCTTTTCGATTAGTTTTAGTTTAGTTGCAATTTTAAATATTATTTCTTTAAATATTTTTCATTAGCTGCTTAAATTTCGAGTCGTATTTGTTTTCCTTGCAACTAGTGTTAGTTTTATTTGCGGATATAAATATATTTAATTTTTCTAAGGCTGATTAAATTTTGATTAGCTTTTTCTTTGCTTTACGACTAGTTTTAGTTAAGTTGCAATTGTAAATATATATATTTTTCATTGGATGCTTAATTTTCAATTAGTTTTTATACTTTGATACCGAATGTGTCATAGTATATTGGTTCGTCTGTCTGTTTGTCTGTCTCTCCGTCTGTATGAACGCAACTTTTTTCGACACCCTTAGAGATAGAGACATCAAACTTGGAACATATACTGGTATGCGCGCGCGTCAGACAAAGTGTACAAATTGGAGAGCTATGTCCAAGGGGCTAGAAATCGATTAAATCGATATTCGAAAATTGGCAAAGGCACATATCTTCCATAATTGAGACTACAATCACCAAATTTTGTTGGTAGGTTGTTGGCAATGTCCTTCAAATATCGGCATATGCCACGCTCATCACTTGATTTTTATTGAGCAAGTTATTTTTATTTTTATCGATAAATATCGATGTCAATCGCCAGCATTCTTCCCTGCTTTCTTTTTTTTTAATTGGTACGGTAAATTTTTTCAGTTTCTCATTTGCGAATAATTCAATTGAAAGATTAACTTTTACTCACGCTGTAAAAAAGGCTCGCATTAATACAACCAACTTGAAATCGTTGAATTAATATCGTTGGCATTATGTCTATGCATTAATTACATAAAAAATAAATAAATAAGAAAATAAAAATACGCAAACAGAGTCTCTCTGCAAAAGTGTTGATTCATTTTGCATTCGTGAATGTGTCATTAATTTTTAATACCTCTTCGATAAAATATGTTTGATACATAAAATACAGATTTAACGCCGAAGCTCCTCTAACGGTAAGCGTGAGTCAAATTTATGCGAACCAGAATCTGTCGGGGCTTAAGATCTGAACGAGAGAAATGACTAAAACAAGATGAGAAACTGCAGAAGTAATAAAACAATTTCCTTGATGCTGGTCAGTTAAAGGGCACAATAAAAATGTCGTAATTACAGGAGAAACTTCGAGTGTGCAGTCTGTAATTCGAAATTGGAAAGTTATTACGTTTAATTTGTGGGTCAAATGGCAACGTGGCTCAATTTTGTGTATACCCTGAACACTTTGAAAATTGGTAAAATGGGTGAAATCGTTTTATGCCAAGATATGTAACAGGCGGAAGGAGGTACCTACGAGCCCATCAAGTGTTTGTATTTTTGATCAGCAGCAACAGCCGAGTTGACATGGTCAAGTTCGTCTGATCTCAGAGAATATATCATTATATTATTGATATATATTAGTATTATACAACAAATTTGGAAAGGTTTCTTCTAAGAATCAGCGATTGCACATCTACTTTTTAGAATCATTTTTAATTATTAGGAAATATATTTCTGTAAGTTTTTAGAAATATTGTCCTATTTTTCGAAAATATTTTTTTAAACAAGAAAAACTTTCTGAGTTTTCAGGAGGATTTTCTCATTACCTCAGGAACCCGATCTCAGAGACTATAAGAGATATAAGAGACTTCATTTCGAATATAGATTAGATTAATGAATTTTGACAATTAAAGTAGAATATATTTCACCTATTATATGAATATATTTAATATTATTTAACAGTTGGCTGCAGGGTATATCGTAGTAGACCTCACTTGACAACAGCAGCATTCTTACGTTTTTTTCTCCCTTTTTTACTCGTGCGAAGAAGCTGTAGATTTGAAAGTAAAGATATGCGTATGTGTAGTGTGTGTGAGATAGTGTGTGTGCATGTGAGTGAGCAATGCACTCGCATTAATTTATATGATTAGCAGCTGGAGCGTGTGTGTGTGTGTGTTTGGGTGTATGCAGATAAGCTCGTTGATTCATGAGGTTTACCCATAAACGGTATGCAACGAACGAAATGAAATTTCGAACAAGTGGGTCACACACAACACACACAAATCCACACAACACACACAAATACACACACACATACACAATGCATTGAACAATGCAAATTTTCGATCTTGCCATTTCGACTCTCTCGTTTCGAATAACAAACGAAAAGAAACCAAACTAAAACAAATAGCTCCTTTTACAGATAAAACAAAACATACAAAAAAAAAAAAAACCAGGACCATGTCCAAATATGCAAAAAATGCCAAAATAACGCGAGGAGCATTTGAATAATTGAGGCAAGCACAAATCATATGAAAACAGCACAACTGAAACATCAAGCAATGTCAGAAAAACCACTCAGCCAAAACTGTGGTTGCCGTTGCAGTTGCCACACTCAGGAAAAAAACGCACTTGTTCTGGCGCCAGGAAAATAAATTTCTAAAAATATAGGCAATTGCCTAAAAATCAGGGTTTGCATTTCTATACCTTAATGTGGAATATATGTATTCCATATGAATATGTATATAAATATTCCTAAGGTGTTATTTTCGATAATATACCATAGAAGAATTGTTAACTTTCTTTTTTTGTTACTTAATTAATAATAATTAATAAACATTTGTCTTTTAAGGTTTTGCATATACAAAAACATTTTACATAGCTTATAAAATTCGTATCAATTAATTTGAAATATTAAGAGTTTCATGGCGACTTAAATTTAACTCTAGTATACAAGAAAAGCCAGTAAATTGCATTGCATTTCAACTTGACAGGAATGTTTTCTATTATTTAGAAAAATTTATGTAAGGAACAGAAAAATTCGCCAAAAATGTTGTGATTATCGATTTATGGCAAGCCTTTCTAATTTGTAGAAATTTTGTTTATAATGCTTAGAAATTATTTATAAAACCAGAAAAACGTTGTATTTTTTGAGGCGACTTACTAAAAAATATTTTTTTTTTTGAGTGCACTTCCCTTGGACAGTTGTCAGCGTCCATCGACTGTTGTCTGCGCAACCAAAAAGAGCGCTTCTCACTCCTGATTTTGTATGCGTTTGTGACGTGCAGCATACAACTCACTCACTCGACTTCAGGTGTCAGCTAACTGTTGCAGTTGCAGCTTCAAATTGCAGTCAAATTCTGCTCTCAAAAGAGACGTAATTAAATGCAGCCGCAACGCACTTTCAATTAAATTGTCAACATTTCTGGCACTTTAGCCGCGCAAAAATTGCCCTGATTTTGACAGCTCTATGAATTAAAAAGGGATAAGTTCTGAACATTAATGGGATGTATTTATCAAGCGGAAATAATGTAAAGAGTGTCGGAGATTTCCGGATGGATATTAAAATTGTAAATAAATGAAGCATGTTTATATATAAATGTGTCCACAAGGACAAAAAATATTGAATATACAATTTAATTTTTACGCAGAATAAAGTATTAAGTTTTGTTTATTGCTTACTGACTTACTAAATATATTTATTTATATAAATATAAATATATTTATATTATTATTATTTAAATTGTAAGTGAATTAAAAATATTTATATTTAATTGTATTTATATAGATGAAAAATAACTAGTAACTGTTTTGGTGTTTGGTGATCTATATTTATAATTTACATTAGTCTTTTGCTGGCTTTTTTCGTATCGTTATTAGAAGAAGATTCACAGCGTGGAGTTTGCAATATATGGTAAAAAAAAAGGATATATTTGGATTTAGTTTAGTCTCGTCTAAGTATGCATTTAAACAAATATTTTATTTCACGCACACATCAGCAATATCTGCTATACTCTCGACTACAACATTCCTACTAAGGAATTTCAGTTTCAAAACTTAAACTTAACTGTTCTTTTTGATTTAATAGCCGTAACCCAATTCGGCTTGCCCCAACAAGCAATTGATGTAATGCCCGTTAACACGACCAATCTATTTGAGAGGCAGCATTAAGACTACACGCTGTTAGATTAGTGATTAGTACAAAATGAATGTTACTCCGATAGCGTACCGTCATGAATCAAACGTTTATGTTTATCTGATCTGTGGCTAGGCAACAAATTTCGCTGCTTAGCCAACAACCAAAAGCCAGCAGCAACACTAGCTACAACAACTGTAAACATGTTGGGCGAAATCTCGAAGCGCGAATCTCGAGCTTCATAAATATGAGCACGAGTATATTATAAAATGTTGGGGCAAATTGAAATGCGCCGTTGCATCTCTCAATCTCTATTGCCAAATTGATGCCAATAACTGACATAATGGCCACAGCAAAGCAATGACTCAACGAGAAGTCTCTCTATCGCTCAAAACTGATTTATGAAACGCTCAGCCAAAGAGAAGCCAGTTCTCTCTCTCTCTCTCTCTCTCTCTCTCTCTCTCTCTCTCTCTCTCTCTGTCTGTCTCTCTGACGCACGCGGCACATAAATCATTGTGACAGCTACTGGGCTTTTTTATTTTGCCCAGTCTTTAATGCAGCTGGCCGGCCTGAAACTTGTTCGCTGCTCCACCCACTTTGACCATAGTTCATATGCCTAAAAAATGATCGACTTTCATGGCCCTCCGCTGACTGCATCCGGTTAGCCACTTTCTTGTTTGAGTCAATAAAACAAAGGAGCAGCTGTTACAAAATTCTGGTTAGTGCATTCAGCTAAAAGGGAAAGCCGCAAAATGCAAAATGCACAAAGCAACACAGCTCGACACTTTTAGGACTATTCAATTCGTGGCTATGATTAGAAATTACAAAGAGAGACTTATTCAGCAATTCGTAAGGCTTCTCTATGTTTTTGTCGATTGTCGATTGGGCAAGCAACACAGAAATGATTTAAAAAATCAAGATAAAGTTTATTAATTTTTACGCCAGTTTCTTAAATCCAGAGCGATTTTTTTCTAAGCGTAAACCTTCTTTTAGATTTATGTCATAGCATTTCTTTAGAGGTAAGCTTCTTCAATGTATAGTTTATTTTTTATGATATATTTTTTTTATTTACTTTTATTATATTTTTGGTAGTACGCTTTTTTAATAATTTGTGATGTGTATTTAATTTTTGTTGGTTAATTATATTTTTTGTCGTAAGCTTCTTTAATGTAAAGCTTATAGTTAAGTTTTTTTTGTTTTAATGAGCCTGTTACTGTTAACGAGAGTGCGCACGAAAAACTTGCAAAACTGTGCTTATTTCGCGTATTTTGCCTCTTTCTCTCGCTTGCACAATTATTCATACGCCGTGTTGGTCTACTTAGTTTTACTCTGCTTATTTTTGTGGGTAGGTTGCACGTTCGCCTGTTTGACAAACAATTACGTGACATAATAAGCGCATTAAAAACAGCGCAGATAAAAAATAGATTTTACCACTTAAACTTAAAATAATACGGCCACAAAAATTTGACACGTAATTAAGAACGAGTAAAATAGAAAACGAAGTGCTGCCAAGCGTAAATAAAACTAAATGTCATAATGCGACAAATATAATATGGAGAGAGCTGCAAATTTGCAAAAAATAATCCGACAAATATTATATAGAGAGAACTTTAAATTTATAAGAATTATATGTGAGTGCCATGGCTGATATTGATTAACCTTTAACATTTACAGTTTTGAGTTAAGGTATTAAATGTCAAACCGAATCGAATTTAAGTTCCGATTTTGATTCTGATCGGATAAGTATATAAATTCAAACTTTTCTATGTTTTTCGTTGCATATCTCTTTTCTATAAATGCATTTCGTAATTATAGAAAATATTTCTAAAAAAAAGATAAGACTTTAATCTCAAGGAATACTTTCTAGCTTTCAGTGCAAATTTCAAACATTTTTTTCGTAGTATGCGATGTTTTGGTTCCGATACGGAGTTCGTTATTCACTAGACAAATAATATCAGTTCCGGTAAATGCATTTTAAATAAATTTGAAATTTTTTTTAGTTTCCGATTTTGTTGCTGAATTTGATTCAGTAAATCGGATCCGATTCCAATTCCGGTTTAACAACCAAGCTTTAAACATTTTCTTAGCTAATTTAAATAAGTTTTAAACTTGATTTGACATTTGATTTAACACTTGCTGAAATTACTTACTTCGATTATTTTATTTTATTTTTATTATATTGGCTTTGAAACTGAATAATTCATAAGTGAGTAATAATTGTCTATAATAGAACTCTAGCTTATAAAGTTGTATGGAGGTGATTATGAAAATGTCATAATCTAATTACTGAATATCCATCGAAACATTGCTGACCTTTGCTGGCAGTGGAAATATTACCTTAACTTATTATACTAGTTGAGTCCCTTAAACAATGCTCTTCAAGCTGATATTTAATTTAAGTGAGATGCCACGCCCACATTTAGCTGACATTTAAGGCAATTGGTGGCATTTCGCAAGCCTTATTAAATATTGGTGAGCAATTTATGGAGGTTAACGCTGAAAAGTGCAAATTTAATTACGCTCGATGGCCAGGCACACGAATTGCAGCTAAAGTTAAACTTAAAATGTTAATTGCAACGCGTAGACAAACAAACAATAAAAAAAAAACACCGCAGACTTTGTTGGCTAACTTGGCGCCAATTGACTTTTAGCCGGGTCGACAACATATAGTTGGGAACAAAATAATAGCAACACTCGCACAAAAAATGTTTTCAATGGTGTATTTTTTTGAGTTAATTTAAGGAACTTATTAATACGTGTTTAGAAAGGGAAGAAGACTTGAAAAAAATTGAGAAAGAAAAAAAAAACATAATTCTATTCAGCGGTTTCAAACTACTTAAATTGAATTAAAATTAAAATTCAAACTTAAAATAGTAGTTGTGCTATTATTTTTGTTGTGCCTGTACAACGACGACAAGTTGAAAAAAGAAAAACATAAGCTCAAACCTTGTCGGAATATTTGTAATTAATTGCCTGTTTGATTGTGCAGGTTTAACAGCATTAGCTTCAGCTTGCGCCTCAAGTTTCACTTGTTGCAATTCGCCTTTTAATTAATTACGTAAAACGTATGCAAACAATTCAAAAACCAAAAAAATAATAATAAAAAAAAAACATATATATGGAAAACTTTACACACACAACATTTTCATAATTATAAACTTTGAGAACACCGCAACCATTTTTGTTGTTTTTTTTTATAATAAGTTTTTAACCAGTTGCATGTTGCTGCCATAACTAGAGGCATGCAGGTCAGAATTGAAAGCAGCAAAGTTGAGGCAAGTTTTCGAATTTGAATTTGAATTTGACTGTTGCTGGCAACAACACAACAATGGTTTCATGGTCAACATTTGTTGTGGCTGCTGTTGCAGACTGCTTTTTGTTACAGTTGTTTTTGTTGTTGCCACTGCGGTTGCCACATGAATTTGCATAATAAAGGTCTACGTGTAAACATTATGTGTGCAGCCATATAAGCCATACAAGGCTGATTTTACTCGTATTACAAACAATGCACAACCTTATAATTATTGCGTTAATTAATTATGTCCATTATCTTCTCTTTGCTCTCTTTGCAGGTAAGCTGCAAATTGAATTTCCAAATGAAAATCATTGCTCAACATGTGTGTGTATGTATATATATTATAGAAAATTACAATTCACTATTTGAGCAAATATCAAAAATTAATATAATTGCATTTTAAGTAAAACTTTAATAATACCTGATGCATGGTGCAATAAAAATGATTTAGGTGACAAATATGGAAATGATCTGGTTGCGTTTTAAATTCTGAGAGGGAAAACTCACTCTTAATTTTCAAAGCATAAAATAAATGTGTCATTAAGCCCAAGACCCTATCTCAAGATATTCTCTAACTCTACCTGCAATAAAAATTCTCTCATGAATGCGTTTTGTCTTCTGATAATTAAAACTTACTTTAATTCTATTTTATTATTAACTAACTGCTAGGCCAAATGAATATCACATTTGTCTCTGGCACTTATTGCCTTAATTATGAGGTCATAAATGAAACGTGCATTAAGCCCAAGTTTATCATTACTCCCTAGATGTTCTTCCCCTTATTGCACCATGCTGTAATACAACAAATACTCTGCTCGCAAATTTGAAAATGAACTGGTTGCGTTTCAAGCTTCAAGTTTCACTTTAATTGAAATTTAATTGTATTATTACTTACTAACTGCTGGGCCAAATGAATATTTTATTTTTCTGCGGAATTTATTGCCTGAATTATCCAGGAATAAAAGAAATGTGCCATTAAGCCCCTCTCAATAATCTTTCGGCTTTATAGAAAATAATGTTTATATATGTATGTATATATATATTTGTACAGAGCAACACGCATAAGGTTGCATAATTTCATGCGCATAGAGCAAATAATCGCAATCATTTCTCATTCGCCCCGTTGGCCGCTGTCGCATTGTTGCTGCATGCGTTTATCGCTCGACAATTTCAATTGCATATACATATTTTTACTGCTATTAATATTATTTTATGTCGCATTGTTGCTCGTTGTAGTTGCTGTTGTTGCTGCTGCTGCTGCACAAATTTGCGTGACATTTCTCAATAATTTCGCTTGATATCGCACCAGTCTAGGGAGGGGGGAGCTGTGGCACTGGGAACGCGGCTGTCTCTCATTACGTGTCCGGGTTCAAAGTGTCATACATAGATTTCCGCATATTTCTGGCGAGCATTGCATTCTTATTTGGTGTGTATTTGTATTTTTATGGTAATTTATTTGAAATGAGCTGAGCTGAGCAGCAAGTTTGCTCATGCAAGCAACACCCAACTCTTGCCAGTTGCCACACTCAGCCAAAAAATGAGAAATCTCCCTACATTTTGGTAAATCACACTTAACTGAAAATCGCTCTAAAAAATATACAAACTGTTTCTGGCTCTTAGAAATAGTTTATATATAATACGAAATAAATATATACAATTTATACATGCATAGAAAATAAATCGCTTCAAATTAGACATATTTTAGTTAAATTTAGAAGAAAGCAACAAACATAAATTTTGTACATTTACGATCTGCATAAAATGCTGAGCTAAAAAAATGTAGTGCTATATTTTTCTGAGTGCACCAAAATCGAAAACGGTATTTCTTGTTTTGTTTTTGTATAGCAGTGCTGGCTGACTGAAAAAACCGCAGAACCACAGCCACTGCCATAGCGGGAGAACAGAACCCACTGACTTAATGACTTGCCACTGCTGGGCAACATACGTCGCCCCCCTCCCCCCACCCGCAACACCGTCTCTCATGCCAGCTTACCTCTTATAGGGCGGTTGCATGCGGGTAACGCACTTAACGCGCACTCATCCAGAACAGCAACGGGAATTTGAATTCGAGTTGGCGTTGCCAGGAAAAACTGGTAGCAGAGGAAAACCCTCACACGACGACAACAACAGCAACAAAAAGAATAACACAAAACTGAAAAGCAGTCACAAACATAAAAATCATAATTCAGGTACATTTGTTGTGCTTCCGACTTCCGGTTAATATGCCCAGGAATTTTTCACTAATTTACATACGAACTGTGTTTGCACTCTGCACTTTTTAGTTATTCGTATTATTTCTGTTTTCCTTCGGTTTTGTTGCATTGCCAATTTAATGAGGCTTTTGCGAGCGGTCGCCACACAAATATGTTGATAATTGCAAGATGTATACAAAAACAAGCTTCGTTCGAAAAAATAAAAAATATACTTGGAAAAGTACTTTAAAATCAATTATCTGCTCACTCTAATAAGTAAGAATTAACATATTTCAGTGCTGACTTGAAATGTGAATATTTTTTCAACAATTCTGGCTCGTAAAGAACAATCACCATGAAATCGTAAATGTCGCCCAACTTTTGTCATTAAGGGTTCTAATTTCTGGGCTATTTTTTTTTAAAGTATTGTTACCTCTTTTTGCTGGCTGGTATTATTAATATTTATATTAGTGTATGTTAAGATTTCACATATACAAACCATTTAGATAGTTTGAACATTTTATCTAAATTGAATGCATTTATACTTTTCGAAATATTATTATTATGAAAGATATTTCTGGAAAATGGACAAATGCCTTTCTAACTTGGTTTTATATTTTATTTTTATATTATATATTCATATTTATATTTGCTTTTCTTGTATTTACAAATTATTTCTAAAACCACTTCTTAATTATTAATTTCTTAAGATTTTTTTCTAAGAATTAGCGTTTGCATTTCTACTTTTTATAAATATTTTCTCTTATTCCGAAATATCTATTTGAAAAATGGAAAAGATCACTTCTAATATTTCAAATTTTTTTTTATTATTTAAGCTTTTCAGGGCAATTTTTATTCGATGGCTTTTTATTCTGAGTGTATAAAATATCAAGTTTGACATGCAAGCACATGCAAGCCTTAAGCGAATTTAAACTGTATTACATTGCAAGCCAATTTGTTAAATTTTCCCCTTTTCGCAAATGCAGTCATCAACTGATTGTAATCTGTGCCGTGTGTGATGCATGCTGAGTGCTCATGGCGAGTGTTTCCTTGATTATTCATATACTCATTTTAATATGCACTTGCAAACCACTCACGACACTCAAATTGAAATGAAATCATTGAACATTTCGCTTCCGCAAAATTGGCAACATTAGGCATAATAGCATCAAATTTTTGACTTTCACTTGCTGAGAAAAAATCATAGAAATTGTAAAATCATATAAACGGAGATACTGATGAGTACTTTTGTTGTTGTTGTTATTGTTGTTATCGTGGTTATTGTTGTTATTGTTGTTGGTGTTGCCCTTCGGCATATCGTTGGCTCAACAGCCAAGGTAAATTAAGCTAAATAAAGTTGACATGAAAATAATAAAGCGGCTTAAAAGTATCAAAAAATAAAAAATAAAATAAGCAACCAAAAATGAAAGTCGCAAGTTCACTTTCAATTTTCTTGTTGTTGTTGTTGCTGTTGTTTTTGCCTAGCTGTTGTTTGTTTGTTATGGTTGTTGTTGTTGTGCAATTGCCGGCGCCACGAGGCCAACTGCAAAATGTGCGGTAATCATTATGAAAATGAATGGCAAGCGGGGGCGGTGGCAAGGGGTTGGTGGTGGTGTTAGTGGCAGCAACATTTGCGGCACATAATTCAATCAAAAAAGCAACAACTAAAAAAATACCGCAAATTTTGCAAGCGATGTTTGCTAGTAAAAGTTGAAAATTCACTTGCCGCACTGCGTCTCTTTTTGTTTTTTTTTTTCGTAGATTACTCAATGTGAATGCTGTGTGAGTCCATTCACTTGCAAAATGAGTAGAATGCACACACATTAAGCATACGCCGCGTTGTCATTGAGAATTTGTTATGGGCTGTGGCGTATTTTTAGACCCGATTTTTGTTGCCGATTTTTGCTGTTATTTTTTTCTGTTGTTTTTTTTTTTTGTTTTTACAGCCTCTTGTGCCACATATTCCTATTATTAATTTGTGCCGCAAACTGGTTTGCCGCAAACCGTAATTCAATTTATTTTTTATTTTTTGTTTTGTAAAGCTTACAACGTGTTTTTCGGCTGTTGGCCCAAACCAGTTACCGTTTGCTGTTTTCTGGCCATTCTTCGATAGGCCCGAAAGGCCTCGTTTAAATGCTAAGCAGATTGATTTCGCTGGCCGCTGGCCATTTGAATGAGTTATTAACACACCATATGCAAATTTATATAAATATCCAATTCAATTAGGTGAAGCAATCGACACGTTCACAACAAATGACCAATTCACAAAAGTAACAGCAGCTGCTTCGAATTATATTCGTGAACCAAATAATTATTATCTTGGCAAATTTATTTGAGAAGCTGGCGCTCCGATAAAAAAATCAGTCTAAATAAATGAAAATTTACCTTCTTTTGGCGACAAGTGTAACTAAGCTTGTTATGCAGAAAGTTTATTTCTCAAAGTGAAAGTTGAATCTCAAAAAACCAGGGTTTTTTAAACTTATTAAGAAAAAAATGGTTTTAAAATCATGAAAGTCTTTCTAGTTTCAAGGCGATTTTCTAAAAGTCACGTCTAGTTCTTTTATCTGTATGTATGCATTTGTTTGCTACGTTGCTCTTGGGCATTTAATTGGCTTAAATTTAATTACAGTTGTCACAATCTATGCAATGCAGTCGACAGTTATGTTAATGAATGGGCTTAAGCAGAAAGGCTTACATTGTTATCTGAGACATTGTTCGTAGCTCGAACACTGGGAGGGATTATCGCTGGTGGTCTTTATTATATATAATATCTATACATATATAAATAAGTATATATATATATATATATATATGCCAGGTGCATCCTCTCTATATCAAATGTTAATTAAGCTTTGTGGCTGTAAAGCTCACTTCTTGCATTGATTGAAATTTTGGTATTATGGTATTTTGGGCCTGGCCAAGAGTGAGAGTCGACGTTAATACAAGATATTAAATGCAATCGTGTATTCTGATGCAACTTAATTACAAACGCATATTTGCCTTATTTTTGCAATATTACTTTTGCAACTGTCGACGGTTTTTTGCAATCAGTTTTTGTTCGGTGAATTTGCAATTTTATTTGAAAATACAGTTTTTTCACTATAACCAAAGCTGATAAAGCAAAGTAGCAATACAAATATTTATGATTGAAAAAAGTGATGATTAAAAAGCTCTTCGCTATTCTCGTTGGATGTTTTTTATGCGTCATCAGCAAACATAAATAATTTTATTGAACAATGTTTTAAGCAGAGTGGTTATTATTTCTATTTAATAAAGTAAGAAATTTAAATCCTCAATAGTATAATAAATTATATGTCCAAGTTCGTCTTTGAACTCAATAAAAATGTAATTTAACCAATGTTGACTTTTGCCTTTGGGCTTATTTATTAAAGTTATTAGATAAAATTTACAAGCTATTCTTGTCTAAAATTTCCTGTTAAAATATCCTGAAAATTTGGCAGCTGCAAACATAAATATAACAATTTTTTAAAATACATTTTTGGTGGCTCTTAGAAAGTGAGAAATGGAAAACCTCAACAGAATCAAAAATTAAATGCCTATCTTGGTCCAAGTACTCTATAAATATTTAATGTTGAAAATGTGAGCTTTTGATTTGGGCTTATTTAACAAAGTTATTAAAGAAATTGATTGATTCTAGTCTTAAATTTGCTGTTAGAATGTCAAGAAAATTGCTTCCTTTTCGTTGTTGTTGTTTTTGTTGTCGACACCTTAAACTGAGTTAAGCCCAACGACAAATTGCGGTCAATTTTCCAGCAGTGTGGCTAAAATCACAATAATTGACTAAACACAAGACTCAGATATGAGTGTGTGTGTGTGTGTATGTTGTGTGTGTTGTGCACAAACTGCAACTGGTATTTAATTCAATTTTATTTAAATTGCATGCAAAATTGGCAAAATGCATTGAAGGGTTGCAAAATGTGCAACGCTAAAATAATATTTTACTGGTAATGCTTGAGCCAAAGTCAAGTAAAGTCAACTGAGGCAGCAAAGTGCAATTTCATGCCACAAATTTCCACTTAATTGGCGGGATCGAGTGCGGGCTGGTTGTCCAAGGGGGTTGAGAAGGTCCTGCCGCATGAGGCATGCCGCCTGCCGTCTGCTGCCTGCTGCCTGGTCAGGCAAATTACGCTTAAATTTCCGCAGCACATTTTTCAAGGCGATTGCGTACACGCTTTCAACTTCCACTTAGCCAGGTCGTAATTTATGTTAATTTACGCAATTTTCCCGTGTGGCAATTTCTGGCTGCAAGGATGCGTGGCACGCCCAAGCGACGCCAACTACATCCACGAAAAATATTGCCTGGAATTTTAGAAATTTTAGTTCATTTTTCGAAATGTGTTTGTTCAAAGAAAATTAGCTTTTTTGCTACTTATATTACATTACAAAGTCCTTAGTATTTTAAGATTTTACATATACAAAAATCATTCAGAATGGTTTATAAAAGTCATATAATTTTATTTAAAAAAAACATAAGAATTTAATACCATTCGTTCTAAACTTCAATATTAAACCCGAGTCAGTAAATTCCATTACTAGTTTCTAATTTTAGAGAAGTTTTTTCTAAAAATGAGGGTTTCCATTTATAGTTTTTAGAAGTGCATTTCCTAATAATAGAAAATATTTATAAACAATACAAAAAATCCCAATATTTTTGGAATCGTCGATTTTGGAAAATCGTTTATAAATTTTAGAAATAGTTTTCGTATCTTTATAAATTATTTCTCAAAAAAAAACATGTTTCCAGATTTCTGGGCGATTTACTACAAAAAATAAAGAATAAAAATCGCCATTTTGGAATCGTCGATTTATAGTAAATTGTTTTCGGATATTTTAAAATTATTTCTAAAAATGAGAAAAGCTGTCTAGTTTTGAGGGTGATTTTCTAAAATTGATGGCCATTTTTTTTGCCGAGTGTAGGCTCATTTAATTAAGCTTCATATTAAATACAATTCATACTATATAAAATGCAAGTTCAACTTGTGCAACATGTTCAATTGGAAAACTGGCAATTGAGGAAAATTGTGAAAACTCAACGACGACGAGGCCAATGGCATCCGCGGACACAAACGGACAGACAGACAGCGCTGCGAAATATATTTCACGCACCTTGGACTACTTTGAGGCGTCGCCAAACAAGTTTTTTTTTTTTTGCCATGCGATAGTGTTGCACACGCACTTGCCAAGTCTCGAGACGCCTTCGCCGCCACCTCTAGTTGCCCCCCCCCCCCCCCCCACGAAACGAGGGGGCATGTTGTCAACACGCAGCTCGTTTTGATGCCGGCCGGCCAAACGACGCATAAAAATTGCTTTAAAAATCGAAAACAACACAGAAAAAAAAACCAAAACGCAACTTGTTCAAAGTGGCACAGAAAACGGTACATGCACACACGCACACTAACACACGCACACATGCATGCAACGCACACGCATATATGCAACAACATATATATCACTCGCACTTAATTCATTTTGATTTCTGTGCAAAGTGGAAATTTATTTGCATAAATTAAAATGCGAAACGAAAAAAATAAAAGAATTTAAAGATATATTTATATATATATATATTTAATATAAACTTTACATGCAACATAGTATGTGTGTGTAGGTATACATATATTTATATATTTGCATATATATATATATATATATATATATATATATATATGTATATTTTAATTTAATATTTTTTTTTTTCGTATGCATGTCAAGCTGCTTGTCCCGTTATGTTGCCTTGCCACATGCCATGCAGCAAAGGTGGGTAGACAACACAGACTGGACTGTTGCATAAATAGAAAATTTATTTATTGATTACGTTGTTTGAATTTGTATAAATTACTTAGCAACAAAATGCATTTTGTCGTATTTATTTTGTATGCATTTAGTAGTCAAAGGTGAAAGTTTAACATAAATATTGAATGCAATCAGAAAATCCAAAATTGATTTATTACACATGCTAAGAATTTGACTTATGAAAATCACACATATACATTTTATTGAGAGAATTTCAATCAATTTTACATAAATCTCGCAGCACTTTTGTTTTTAACAACAATTTCAAAGCATATTCACAAATTATTTCTTGTACTTCAGCTGAAGCTATTTATGTTCAATAACAAAATAATAATAATGAAAATAATTTAAAATAACAAGTTGCTTAATTTCAAAACCGCAGCCGTAAATTAAATTCAATATGTAGCCGCAATGTCAGCGATTTGAAGTTATGTGACTACTTCCTCAACCTTTAAAAAAAATACACACACACAATGCGAATAGCCTTGTCTAAAAGGTGGCAATAAGAAAATAGAAATAAAAGTATAAAAAACAGAGATTAGCTGACAACAATAAACACAATGTGAAGACTAATTGTTAATACAAAAAGCATTTTGCACATTGTTAGCGGGCAAAGAGGCATGCAACTAATCATTAGAAGCTTGTTTGCAATTTGCTGTGCCTCAATGTCAATTTTAATTAATTAATATAGGAAAAAAAATAAACGCATACATACTGGCGACTGACTGACTGAAAAATGTTGCACGCAGCGATGCGTGGCAGTTAGCAGAACACATCTGCCCCTCCCGCTGGCGAACCCTTCCTTCGCATTCCTCCATTGGCAAAGTCAGCTCTCACACAGAAATTATAATTCTGCAAACGATATCAACACTCAATAGAGCGACAGCAGCAACAACAGAAGCAACAGCATCATCACCATCATCATCAAAATCATCATCATCATCGTCAGTCGCATTATTAATGATTTTCATAGAACCAACAACAACAGCAAACATCAAATAACAACAATCATGCTGAGGCCACATTGATATGCAGCAAAGTTGTCTGTACAATGATACGGATACAAACTGCAAGCATATGCTGAATGTTACACTTACAAAAAAATCGTTCTGAAACCCAGAAAGTATTTCTCTTTTTAATAATAAGTATAATATAAGTATAAATGAAACAAGAAAGTTTTTCTTCTTCTTTTTATAAGACAGACAACAACTTTTATAAATGCCGAAGCAGTCAAGTTGACTACTTGTATCTAAATTTTCGGAATTAAAATCTAAATATAAGAAAATGAAATGAAAATAAAATTTCTAAAGTTCAGATGGATTTTTATTCTGAGTGTAGAAGTTGTTGTTGTTACTGTAGTTATTGTTGTTGTTGTCACGCCCCCTCGGCATGCAATTGTTAAACCGTCCGCATTGAAAGTAGGCTGCATGTAGATACATACATAAATGAATACATATATGTGTGTACAGAGTTCTAGCATAGAAAATATCATGTCAGAGATATCAATTTGCTTTAGCACCCAGCAGCAGCAACAACTGCCGCAACAGGCACTAACAATCACAATACATAAAATGTGCAAACAGATAAAACCAGACACAACACAACTGCAGCAATTGCTCTTTCTAACAACCCTCATCACAAAAAATATGCAGGAAAAATATCAATATCTTTGTAAATTTTAGCTCACGCTTTTCAGTCTGTACCATTTTGATCGATGCACTTCAACGAAATGAGAATTTATTTTAAGCTGGTTAAGAGCTAAGCTGGTGAGAACCTTTTACAGGTAAAAGCAATAATATATTTTTGCTGCAGAACGAATTGAAAGAGACTAAATAATTTATATGAATTTAAATTCACTTTAGAGACTGAGAGTACGTACTGAAATAAATTGATTTTGAAGACGCTGGTTTATTAAAAGAATTTTTGAAATCTTTTCCAATGAACTTAACAATTATATATTTGCTGAAATGTTCAGGTAGGGTATTGTTAAATATATATATAAATATATACATATATAGTAAATAATTCATGCAGTTATATTAATTGATTTTAAAGCCGCTTTGAAGAACACTTCTAGCTTTATTTCAGTAAAAATTACTTTCATATTGTTGTTTGTTTCGAAAATTAAAAAAGTAGAGAGAAAAACTACAATTTTGATTGATTTACTTCAATTGACTGAAAACAATTTATTTTGAGCTGTTCCTAATCACTTTGTACATGTTACATTTTTCTAATAAAACGAACTGATAGAGAGTAAATAATTCATATGAAAATAAATTGATTATAAAAGTTTGACTGTACTCACATTGTAGAACATTTGCAGCGCCTTTTCAATAAAAAGTTACATGCCCATTGTTTTTCAAAACTAGAGCTGGCTTTGCTGTCCGTCATTCTCTCATGTGGCAGCTTTTTCATTGCAGCTTACGTTCTCAGACTTGTGAGCAGCACAATAATTGCTAGCTGGGCTTAACTCCAGCTCCAACTTCAACTTCAGCTCGTGTGCAACAACTTTAGAGGCAACCAGTTCAGAGTTTGCCATGCCAGCAATAAAATGATGAGCGCAAGATAACACAAATTACTTGGTACTTGTATGGTTGCGTTGGCCTAAAAACCTAACCGTGAAAAACACATTTAGATTTTGCCTCTCTACTACCACCACTACCTGTAGCTAGTTAGAGGCAAGCTTTGTTGCTGTTGTTGTTGTTGTTGTTTTTCTTGTTGCCACTTTGGCAGCAACTCACAGCAACTCCACCTCTTGCCTCAGCTGTTGCAATTTAAAATCATTTTGCAAAAAAGTTTTTTTTTGCGCCAGAAACAAAACCAAAGCGTTGAAAATTTCACTGCAAATTACATTAACTGTCTAAGTCTACACAAAAGCAATTGTTGTTGTTGCTGTTGATAATTCTTTGAATATGGCTTGGCTATATTGTTGGAAAATCCAGGCTTACACATTAACTAGAGCATGAGTGCAATTGGTTCACTTTTTTTTATACAAGAACATAACTATGAACTTTTCTTAGACTTAATCGGCAACTAAATCTTTATGCTATAGAATTGTTCTTCAACAAGCTACAAGTAAGTACAATAGTACAACTAGTTTTTTTTTGCGGAAACGAAAGTTTCGAGCGAGTGATTATTTGAATTGAACTGACCCCAATTAATCAAAGTTTTAGCCAAATTATATTTTTCAACTGCCTGCAACTACTTATGGGCTCTTTTATAGCTCCGCTGTCCATGGAATAAATGCACCCTAAAAAATAGATCGACTTGAAGTTTAGAAAATCGCCCTAACATTAAAATCCCTCTTAGAAAGTTTTTCTTATTTTTAGAAACAATTTCTAAACATAGGAAAATATGTTCTTAAAAATTCTAAAGGGTTGCCCTAAATTGACTACCAAAATTATGATGTTCTCTATTTTTAAATATTATTTATTAGTGAGAATTTCATTTCTAAAAAGTAAGTCAAATTTAAATTAATTTTAATGCATTTTATGAAAAGTGTGAACATATTTTCTGTATGAAATGCAAAAATACAAGTGCTTAAAAATTAATATAAATAATAAAAAAAAATAATGAGCACACAAAGAAAACAATACCCTGAAAATTACACATATATGTTCTAAATTTTTTAAAAATCCAGCCTGAATTTGTGAAAAGCAAATCCTGGTCTTTGCAAAGGCACAACCATAAATCTTGGAATCTTACTTGTTGAATACTAATCTAAAATTCAGTTAGATTTTTTTCAGAGTGTGGCATTGATGCTTTTTACGATTGCTTTACTGTATTTTAGTAATCATCAAACGTGCAGCTTTGTATGGTTTTTATTGCTGGCCACTTGGCATTTTCCGCCTTTGCTTTCGCCTCAGCCAAGCCTCAACTTGCCACACCCCCCGCCAAAACTCCTCCCCCGTTCAAGCTGATCCACCTTGTCCCAGGCCCAGGTTGATTGTATTTGGTCAAGTCTTGCAGTTTTTGGTGCCTGCCTCAATGTTAGGCTCAGCCTCCTCGATCACAGAGGTTAAACGTTGCAACTGTTGCAGTTGCAGTTGCAGACGCAGCAGCGGCAACATGATAATAATGAAGTTTTTTTTCCTCTTTCGCTGATGATCAGCATTACAAAAAGTTTTGGTGAGTTGATGGTTGGTGCTAACCTATATTTTAGGTCATAATATGGTGGCCAACAATGTTACTGGTCAGCATTTTGAATGGCGTTGTGAAAAACATTATAAACCGATTTTTATTGCGATTTTTCTTCGCAGTTGTTCGTTGTTCGCTGTTGTTACTATTATTGTTGTTGTTGTTGTTATTCTTTGTGGTTGCTGCAACCTTTTAAGGCGGTTAACTACCCATTAAGGGGCGTTTCTAATGGCACAAACCGATGGTCAAGCGGTGCTGCAGCAAAACTCCTTTTGGTCTTCGTCATCATGATCATCATCGTCATCATCATCATCACCATCACCATCATCGTTGATTCGTGCCACATACTTAAAGATGTTGAGGAAGAGGAGAACCATTTTACTGCCATTTTACGCTGCTGGCTAAGTACAAATTTTACTTGTTTGGCATTTTACTGGCAAGAACGCCCCATGCCCCTATGCCCCATGCCACAGCCAACAATTGATGTTATTGTTTTTGCTGTTGCCGTGGCTGCTTGTGGGCTGTGCCAAGTCGTAAAATCATATTACAAATTAATCGGCAGTATATATGTGTGCCGTAGCTGCCTCTCCCCCCTCTATCCCTCTCTCTCTCTCTCGCTCTCTCTCTCTCGCTCTCTCTCTCTCTCTCTCTGTCTCTCTCGCTCTCGCTCTGACCAGGTCAACTAATGGATTGGCTATATTTTCTTATTAATATCAGTTTAATAATAATAAAACATCCCGAAAAAACTCAATCAGACCCATAAAAGTAAATAATTAGTATAAATTAATTAGAAGACGTGTAAAATTAAATGCAAAATGATGGAAGTAGAGCACTCTGAATTTAAACATGATCAAATCTATTGTAATCATGCAAGGAATAATTAATTATTATTGAGAGAAAGTTGCAAACAGTAGCCAAGAAGAAGAGTCTTCTCCCTCGAGTTCCCTTCAAACCTGATATTTGTCCTTGTCATCAATTTTTGGTTGCGTGGCGCGGTTTCCGCTTAATGCCAATTTGTTGAATGCAGCACTATTTTGAATGCAGCAAACGACGAAGCGATTTTGTCGCCATTTGAATTCTGGTTTATTTAATGACTCTTTGCAATTGTTTTCGTGAGCGGATTTTCAAAAATTGACTTGACTTAAGTTGAGTTCAGTAAGCGTTGCTTTGGTTTCGTTTCGATTCGTTTCGATTCGCTTTATTCACATTTTGCAGCTCAAGGTTAAGCGGCTTTTGGCTGCGCTCAATTTGTTATTGCAAGAAATAAAACACTAACCCCCCCTCGTCACTCTGCCCCCCCTCTACCCGCCCACAAATTGGCGTCGTCACCGTTTGTTGTATGGTACAATTTCAATGAGTGGCAAATAATTGCGGCTTGTGTTCGTAATTTGTTACTGTTGCCTACCTCTCTGTGTGTGGTTATTAAAGTGCCTGATTGGATGTGAGTTTAAAATGTGGGTTGAGGCAAATTGCAAGGCATATTGCAAAAAATATAAAAGATAAAAAAAAATAAATTCAATCGATAATTGCATGGCAAGGCCCACAGGTTGAGTAAAAACGACAACTCAAGAACTTGTTGGTGGAGTTGTTTTTATAGCTGTTTGGTTTTTTTTTCTTCTATTTTTATCGATCAATCATTAGTGTTATCAGTTCTTACTTCAACTGAGATCTAATTGCAATTTAAGATACGCCACATTTAACTTATTTGGTTGTTGTGTAATTTTTTCAAGTTGAAGTTGAACTCTCTTAACTTTGTGACTTAAGTGATCTGTTTTTCATTTAAACTCACATCAAATTTATAGCATTCTCCCTGCACTGCACTGAAGTAGCTCGCCAGTTCGCCAGTTCGCGCTTGACATTGATAAATTGAACTTTGGAAAGTGGCTTTTTGTGTGGCTGCGTTGATTTCATGAAAGTAAAACAAGCACACTTTCAGATGCCAATACACTCGGAAAAAAAGACACCTTGAAATATAGAAAATTGCTTTAAAAATGAAAGAGCTTTTCTTGTTTTTAGAAACAGTTTCTAAATATTAGAACCAAAAGAAATTTATTTTTAAAAAGTATAAATATAAATAATTTAAAGACAATTTCGCCTTTTTTTTCAAATTAAATTATATGAATTTTTATAAACTATGTCAAATGTTTGTGTATGTGAGATCTTAAAATAAGTAAATAAGGCCAATAAAAGAATTCGTCTACTTACACGCATACACCGGAAACAAAAGCCTGAAAATTAGACACATTTTTTCTAAATTTTAGAAAAATACGGCATGCAAATTAAAAATGCAAATCCCGGTTTTTAAAAACTCACATACATTTTAGACATTTACTGCTTAATGGCGCATTTGGAAAATTCAGTGAGTTTTTTTTTTCGCAATTGTAGTCGTTAACCGCCCCTTGCCTACCCCCTCAAAAAGTCCTTGACTGTGATGGCAAACATGGTCAATAAGTGCACTTAACATGGCGTCTCGTCGCACTTGTCCATTGCCAGTGAGGAGACACAAGACACAAGACACAACACACGAGGTAATTTGCGCATTTTATTTGATATCAGAGTTGGTGCCTTGTTTTGCTGCCATGATGAAATCAACGGCAATTAACTTGATTCGCTTTTGTTGTGTTGCCACATCTGCTGACTCCTCGGGCAATGCATTTCATCGCACGAGGCATGAGGTAATAATTTAAGAAATTGACATGTGAATCACACACCGAACTGGAACTGTTGCTTCCACATTGCACTGCCAATGGCAAGGAAAGACTAAGGAGAGGAGAAAGGGAGGCGGAGGCAGGCCGGGTTGCTGTGACCGCAGTTGCGGCGACTAAGCAGAAAATTAACGCGTAATTAGTTGTTCCTTTTAAAAGCAGCCTTGTCACCATTTGTGGGAAGGGGGAGGGGCATGGGAAGGGGAGGGGCATGGTGAGTGTGGCATGTGTAGGAAGTGTCGCCACTTGACTTGTTGCTTTCTTTGTTTTGTTCCATTCGTTGATTAATGAGCTCCGTCTGTCTGCTCCATGCCATTGACTTTGATGTGTGTGTGTGTGTGTGTGTGTGTGAGCAATTTAAATTGTTGCCAATGATCGTCGTGATTCAAATGCAGCTCCAGCTTACGTGTCTTTAACTTATATAGTTAACAAGGCAGGTTGTTGCTTAACATTGTCGATCTGAGCTGATTAGAGCAAAATATGCTGGCAAAGGTCAGCTTTCAGTTTTAGATGTGGGTTGAGCTAAACGCATATATTATGACTTCAGCTATTCGAATATATATGTCGCATATATCTCAGCAAGAATTGTGAAATAATTATGCATTCATAAAACTGGCTTCTAATTAACTATTATTTAGTTACAGCATTAATTATTATTTATTAGATTTAATCTTAGGCAATGATTAATTTTAAAAATGATTAGTATTTTGGATTATATATTTTAGATGATAGAGCTTCTTATGCTTGTTATCAGTTGACTATAACTGATCTTATATATGCCATATAGGTCACAACAAGCTAGCTGAAATAATTTAGCATAGATAAAACTAGATTGTATTTTATTAACTGTACTTATCAGCAGAATCAGAATTATATATTGGTTTGATTGCATTCCTTCTTGCCTTTTTTTCAATAAATACAACAAATTTTGCATTTTAATAAAATCTTGTAATTTTTTTTTTTTAATTCATTTATGCATTTTTTGCTTTTTATATTTGTTTCTGTGTCGGCGTGTCACTTATCGATTTCACAAATTGTTTATTTTTTGGTGTTGAGTGTATAATATTTAGAGCTTGATTAAGACAGATCTGCACAATCTCTGAATTGTATTTTGGCCAACTTATTCACTTCAAAAATTGTCGGTATTTTGGAATGCAGTATATAAGATTTAGAGCTTGATTAAGAAGCCAACTGTTGGATAAGCCAAAAAAAAAACCCTCCAAAACAACGTACTGTTGCTCAGCAGTTGTTTTTTTTTATTTATTTGGTTGGTGCTTTATAAATATTGATCAGAGTCGGAGTTAACCGTATTTGGCCAGCGTTTAATTGAGGCTCCACCTGTTTGGGCCGAATGCTGTTGTTGCCCCAAAACTGACAAATTTACACAATGAAAGGTCATTGTTTCCACATCAATTAGCCTCTTACCAGTGCCAGCAATTTTTATTGTTGACGTGTCCAAATTGGAGTGCCTGTCATTTTGATGAACTGAGCACGACTCAAGCAAAAACACAAAGAAAAAAACAACACTCAACACTCAAATCTAGGCTTATGACAAAATGCCGCTGATGGTTTTTTTTGTTGTCATTTTTGTTGCATAAAATGCCAAATTGTCTGCCAAAGCGAAACGACGACTTCGAATTCTGCCCAAATTTGGCAAGCGGCAAGTGGCCAATGCAGTTGCGACTGATTGTTGCCACCTATTTAGAGACCGGCCGGCTTGTACAAAATCGGTTGGCTGGCAGCTTGTTGCATGTAACGAAATTGCCAAGCGCTTGGCATCTTATAAATAGCTACACTTATAAAAAAAAAAACAATACTCAATTTTAGTAAATCGACCTACTATTCAGCTAGTAAATTTTTAAAATGCATATTTATAATTTATATGTTCTTTTAATTGCCGGATGGATTTTTCTAAAATTTAGAGCAAATATATATCTAATTTTGAGAGTTTTGTTTTTTATCTACACTGAAATAATAGAAATAGAATATAAGATTCATATAATTTAGTTAAAAAAAAAAAACTCACGGCTGAACTCTAATTACACAAATCCAGTGAATTTCACCACTTCTTTCCAAATGATGTCTTTACATTTCTACTTTTTAGAAATGCATCTTTTAATAACAAAAAATATTTCTAAAAAAAATATACTCGTATACAAATTTCCATCTCTTTATAATTGGTCATTTAAGGCAAGCACTTCTAATTCTTTTTTTTTAATGTTTTATTATATTTGGCAAGTAATAATAATAAAAACAAGAAACTTTCCATTTCTTAAGTGATTTACTAAAATTAATGTAGATCTTGTTTGCCAAGTGTAGTTTGTGTCGCTCGCACGCATGTCAGTCAGAATGTCACACAGCTATGCGCAAATTAAACAGGCTTATTATGACAGGCAACGCACAGTCATACACACACTCAGGCACACACACACGCACAGTCAAGCACGCTCAGAGGCACAACAAAAGTGCAGCGCACTTTAGACAGTAATAACAAAGTAAACGAAAGTCATAAAATTAAATTTAATCCGCTTGGACTCTTACCGGCTGGTTTTTCTTAACTCTTGCCACACCCACTCGGAGCGTAGCCCTCCATGCCACATTGCCCCCTCCCTCCGCTCCACAACCCCTTCTTATCCTGTGTGTTAAACTTACGTGTAATCCGCTTGTTGTCGTCGTCGTTGCCAACTTGTATTCTGCCAACTCACTTAAGCAAATGACCAGGCCAAGACATCGCTCGGCCAGTTTGCAATAAATACACACACACACACACGACACCTACTGGCCAGATGGCATTCAACTTTGTTTTCCTTTTTTTATAAATTGTTGCCTTTTTTTATTCCTGATTATTGTTGTTGTATTTTTTGTTGCTGCTGTTTTGTAGCTGTTTATCGACTTGTCGTCTGCTTAAAGTGTTGCAACATTTTTTCTCTGTTCTTTATTTGTGAATATTCTTAAGCAGCGGCTTTCGGTGTGTCTTTTGTTTGGCACTCGTATTTTTATTTTCAGCGCATAATTAATTTAAGATGCACATTAATTCCGAATCGGGCAACTTCGAGTGTCCCGCGGCACTTGAATGAATCAAATTTGCTCACGCTGTGTGTGTAATTAAATAATATTGTATACAAAAAGCGTTTGCTGAATTTGATGAACTGCCTGCCAAAGCGATATAAGATTCACATTAAAGAAAATACATGTGAAATATTGACATTCACTAATGTTTATTAATAATATAAGCAAAAAGATAGCTTATGTTATAGTTCTTTTTGCACATATGGAACAAAAACAAGCTGAAAATTAGACACATTTTTCTATCTAGTTGTGCTACTTTTTAGCTTTTACGACGAGCTCATCTATGAAGATGGTTGCAATTTTTTGCAGCAAAGGCGTTGGTGTTCTTGCCACATGCGATATGCCATCAAATTGTGGTATGTACATTTATTTCAATTTCTTTATAAATATTGTATTTCGAACAGCTCAAGTTGTAGGTTTTTTTCATATTAAATTTATGGGCAAGGGTATTACAAGGCAGTGTGTCAGGCAAGGCAGTCATTCAGTCAGTCAGTCGTTTAGTCATTCAGTCACTTTATGCAATGCCTGCCAGTTGTCGGCCTTCATGGCTAATTAAGTCGCTTAAATTGACACAAAAGAAGGTTAATGTGTGGGTGTTGGCATTTATGAGGTAACACACATATAACACACACAAAGTGTGTGTGTTTGTTTGTCGATTGCAGCTGCACTCGCCCGAAATATGTAAATAATGTTTACGTATCTCTTTAATAGTTGTCATAAATGAAACACCCCCTCAAAATGCTAAAAATGTGAGGTGTAAATGCTCAATTTGTGTGTGTGTTTTTTTTACGGTGTGTTTGTTGCCAAGGCAAAAAGTGGGAGTTGCCAGTCGTCGTCTTTGCACCGAAAACCATTCAAAATTTGTATAAAATATTATTTTTAAGAAGCGCCTAAAAAGTAACAGCCAAGAAATTAGGTCGAATGGAAAATTAGGTTATGTTTTATGTCCCAGACAGAGGTTTATATTATTTTTTGACAGCAATATATTATTCAATGCATTCATTTGCAAGTACACTGAAAATAAATACACTTAAAGATCATTTGTTACAAGAACTTCAAAATCTTGCTGCTGTCATGAGACAAAAAATCTCTTTACGCTTACATTTCGTATATATATTTATTATATTTACCCTTTAATTATATTCAAAAGTGAAATACATGTATTTGTTTAACACTGCGGTTTTATTCCCATGCAGCAACAAAATTGCCCAGTTCGAGCGGACAAAAAACGAAGCAATTAAGCAAATTGAAAAATTGCATGTCCCACACACACACACACACACACACACACACACACACAATATAAACAAGAGCAAATGTGTGTGTGGCTAATGCAAAAAAGATAGTAATCGACAAAGGCGCGAACAAAGTCGTCGTTGATGAGGCACTCGTCGCATAGTGCAAATTAAAATCCAGTTAAAAAAAACAACCAAAAACAAATGTACTCAAATTAATAAAATGCCGGCAACAAGCGCTTCCAGTTTTCAATACTGATTGGCCACTGGTTTTTTTTGATAATTGTTTTTTTTTTTTGTTTTGATAAACAACACAAACACACATTATCAGACACACACACACACACACACACTCGGGTCTCTTAAATGTCAGCGGCCACAAAGAGGCGCCGTTAAAGCTGGCCCATAAAATTGCATATAAATTAATCAGAAATTCGCGCGAGCGTAAAAAAAGAAGCTAACAGGCAAGAATGCCGTTGTTGTCGAGTTTGATCAACTACGAGATACCCTGCAGTCAGCTGGATGAAATTGCACACACAAATGTTAGCAGTTGTGGAAGTGCACATAGAAATCGCGTGCACATGCTGAGCGTAAAGATCTCGATATGAAAAGATATTTTCGACTATATTCTTAGCTTATCCCGATGCAATTGTTGTGTAAATATATTAAATCAACTATTATGTATAAAATATAATAGTTTATCAATAATATCTATAAGTATTTTAATCGAAGCCTTTGCCTTTAAAATAGTGGCTTTTATTGCTGTCAAAAATTGATGAACATAAAATGTTTGCGCTTGTTGATAGTAATGGGGCTCAATATGATAATATAGTTTTGACCAAAACTTGGCTGTTTCTTGTGCGTTCTTTATGAAACTTAAGCAGTTGAATACGTATATCTATATGTATTGTAAATCTATCGATATTTGTGAAACGGAGGCAATAATCGATAAAATTCAATAACATGATCTGAGCTCGGTATACGAGAACCTCTATTCTAAAGATTCTCTGAGATCCGTCGTCTATAGCCATATCGACTCGACTGCTGTTGCTGATCAAGAATAAGAATAAGTATATATAAATATTTCATTATATTATTCATATTATTTTATTCTATTAAGTGGTCGTAGATGCTTTCTTCTGTCTGTTACAAGCCTTATCAATAAACCATTATACCCTTTTAACTCATTTTCAATGCGTTGCACCAAAAAAAAAAGAAAACAATAAAAACAAATGCAAAATTTGCAAGATTGTGTCATACGCAGGCTCCCGGTTGCCAGTTTGCCAGTTTGTCAGTTAGCCAGCTCAAGGCTGGCTTTTGTTACTTGCATAAAATAAACATACAGCAGATTTATGTGGCAAGCCACCCAAAAAAAAAAAAAAAAATGAAAAAGAAAAACGGTAAACGGTAAACGCTGAGGCAAGAGCCAGCCGCGCCTGCGCTTGAAAACTGGCCGGGGTTCTCTGAGGCAGCTGATTTCTGGGGAGTGGTGCCCATTTGGCCTGACTTGACTTGGCTTGACTTGACTTTGTTGGGGCCAATACGGAACCGAGCACGGCGGGCTTGGGGGGAATTCCGAGGCTAAGCGTAGCGCTTTGTATATTGTATTTTGTATTTTTTGTTTTTATTTGTTCGAGTATCTCGCAATGCTGCCCAAATGCTGACAGGCAAATGGATGACCGTTTTCTGGCTGTCTGCTAAATGCTTGTCTCTGTTGTATTGCCAATAAGACCTTGGACTATGATTTTTCCACTCTGTTCTCTTTATTACATAATGTGTGTGTGTGAGAGTGTGTGTGTGTGTGTGTGTGCGTGGGGGCCAAAGTCGAAGGCAATAGATTGTTAATTGAATTGGAATTGAAAGCGAAAACCAAGCGCGAAGTTCTAAAATTTACCCAACTCACAACATACTCACATCAGACAATTTAGTGCTGATGCGCCTTAAAAACTGCAATGACACTTGATGAAAATACAAATAACGATAATGTTATCTTGCGAGCGCTTCGCAAAAGTGCAAGTGAATTTTCGTAGCTACCCAAAGCTGTTACTTTATATATATTGTTATGGCTGAGAGCGTTCGATGCCCAAGTCAGCTACAGTTTCACAATTCACACAGTGCCCACGTTTTCCAAAACTAAAGCTGACAGCAACAACCAGAAAATGTCTATTCAATTTTCTTCGACTAGTTTTCATTTCGTTTGGGTTTTTTCATATACCCTTTTGGAGGTTATTATTAAAATTGTTCACAGAAGGAGACCACATAAAGTAAAAGGGGAAAATGAAAGAAATAATAAGAAATATAGTTTAAAAAATAGTGGAAACTGTAATTGAAAACAAGCAATCAATCTTGAAAATAAGTAAATATTAAAAGATGAGATAGCTATAAAAATACTAACAACAAAATAATGTAAGTATTTAAATTGAACACAAATGAAGCATTTTTAGCTTTCCCTGGATCTGAATAATATTTCTAAGTACTAGGCAGGATGCAAAATAACTACACAAATGTGCAATACTCAGTTTATTATTATATTATTATATAAGTCGTATAAGAGCATTCGAATATTTGTAAATCATATATCTTCCATATGAACGGTCGGACTAAAGATAATTTTAATTTCAATAGATAAGCGTAGATAATAAATAAATAAATAATCAGTTCAAAGCCAGATGTCAAACAGAAAATATGTAAATAATTTTTTAAAATCCGAACTGAAATTTAATTATCAGAAGATTAACTGTTAACCACAGAAAATATGTAAATAACTTTTTTTAAATACTACCCAATTATACAAATTTAAAATAATATATATAAATTACTTCAGGCTAAAATTTAAATATTAACTTTTAAACAGAAAATATGTAAATACAATTTTTATTATTATACCTGAAAAGTAATTGTTCTAACTTGGAACTGAAATTTAAATTCCAGCAGATTAACTGCGGTCCACTAGAGTATGTAATCTTCGCCTTGCCTAAGATAAACTTTTTATCTTTTTCTGTATGTTTTTTTTTTTTGGGTGCGTGCGCTGCATAAGCAAGGTCTTGTTTTTTGTTGTTTATTGTCTGTTGTTGTTGTGGTTGTTGTTGGCTGTTGCTGTTTTCGGTTTCGTTGTTTTTGTGGTTGGTTGACTGTCTGGCTTGTATTATTACCCCACCTACTACTCCTAAAGCACACGCTTAACGCTTCGTCAATTTGTTTTCTTCTCTTTTTGCTGCTCTTGCTGCATTTGTAGGCCTTTTTTACAATAGTGACCTCATTTCTTAAAAAAAAAAAAACTCACAACAAAAACATCAAATTAGTGTAGAATTTCGGCTAATTAATGTACTCTAAGTGTGTATGATGACCATCTGCGATTAGCTGCAGAGCGAGAGTAGCAAATTTGAATACAATTCATAAAAAGACCGACGACGATGAGAGATAAATAAATATGAGCAGAGGGCAAACTGTTTTAGCTGTCAAGTTTGCCTTTGCCTGATTTCTAAACCAATTAACATGAATTACAAATGTCACGTTGGCTTCTTTTTTCTCTCTGTACACATTCAAAATGGCACACAGCGTTGAGGCGTTGTGGGCGTGGCCGGTGGCCTAAACTGGGACAATGTACACTCAAAAAAATCTCCAAATTTTAATAAATCGCGATAATGGAAAATCGTCTTACAATATACAATGTTTTATTTAGATTAATTTTAGTTAATCACCAGAAAGCCAAAAATTGCCTTAATAATATATTGTTTCTCAGTTTTTACAAATAATTTTTAAAAATTAGAAAACATTTCTAAAAATTGGAAAGGCTTGCTATAAATCAATACCAAAAATATGGCTATTGCTGCTATTTTCTTAGAATTATTTTCAATTATTCGGAAATGCATTTCTAATCCTTTCAGAAATTCAGGTACATGTAATGAAATTTCCTGTATTATAGTTTAGCCGTAATTTGTGTTTTATATAAATTATATTAAATTTGTATAAATTAAAGCTGTGTAAAATTTTAAAATAAATTTTAGAAGCTTACTTGCTGAATAATATGGTGATTTTTTTTCAGAGTGTATATGTGACATTGGTTGTCGTTGTAAATTTGAAACACTTGCCGCTAACCGCTGGCCAAACACTTCCTGGTTGCTTTGACATTTGTTGACCACACACACATACAATTATATACATATATATATATATATATATATATATATATATACCCCTCCTTCTCCTCATGGAATTTCATGTTACGCTATCGCAGTGCAAAGATCAAATAGTCAAGCAACGGCAACCGCTGCTTTTGCTGCTTTGGCTGCTGTTGCAGAGGCAACTGCAACTGTCAACTGGTCGACGTAATTAATTGCCGCAGCAACATGACCGTCAACAACAACAGCAACAACGACTGTTGACCATGGCCACATCTTTGACTGCACTCTCGGCCTCAGCTTCAGCCACAGCACCGCTTGCCATGCTTGCCCCACTTGCCACAGAGGCGACGCACAGGCATCTGCCCGCAGTTGGGTTGGACACTTTATGTGGCAGATGTGCTCGTAAAGATTTCCTCATTGTTGAGCGTGTGCATAAAAGCATTTTTAGCATTTTACCTAGCCAAAACTCTGCATGCGTTACACGCTTGCTCCCCTCCCCTCACCTCCCACTTCATTCCACCCTCCCCTCTGCTGCCATGCCTTGCTAATGTAAACAATTTTGAAAATAAAATCTTTGGAAATGTGTGTCACTTGTCGCGCATTGCCTGCCGTCGCCACTGGGTAAAATCTTTTCGTACACTCAAGGAAAAAAACACCGTCAATTTTAGTAAATTGCCATAGTTTTGGCATCAATATTATACAGAAAGTAAATTAACAAAAAAAAGAAAACATGCTTTGCATTTCTAAATTTCAGCATGATCATAAAATTTAGGAAAAAATTAGTCTAGTTTGTAGAGTATTGTTTTGTTGAATGTAAATATGGAAGAATTCTTTTTGTTATTTGTATTATTAATAAAAATGTATTTGAAGATTTTACATTTACAAAACATTTTAGATAGTTCATAGATTCATATAACATATATAATATAATGCAGCAGCTAAACTCCTGCATTTTCTTTAATTATAGTTTTTATTTCTAATTTCGAGAAATTTATTTCTTAACAATATATTATTTTTCCGAGTGTATAGATTGTCCACGTAATGAACATAAATAGAAAAACGAATAAACAGCATTTCTATAACTTTAGGCGGTTATATTTTATAATATGTGTAATTCGAGGCAGGCATGTTCAAAATATTGCTATCCTCTTCAAAAGGGTTGCCAATTAGCTAGACTTTTACTGCAGTCGCTTAATTTTTTTGTTTGCTAAATTCGTAAGGGCTCTATTAACTTTATATATGTACTAAACCACTTAGTAATACCTATTTAATATACTACTAATGAGTTGACGTAGTTGCATGCACAGTAAAAAAGGGAAAGGTAAGTTAAGATTTTGTAAATTGCAAATGGAATTGCTATAACTCATACAGTTGCCACAAAAGATCAATGTGATATATATATATAAATATATATGTATATATATTCTATATAATTGAGAATCGAGGACATTTCACGCTTCTTTTTTTACTGCGCATTTAGATGACAATTGTGCTGTGATTACAGCTGTTCCAATGGCAATGAGCAATTAAATCGAACACAATAAGGAGCTAATCTCAACAAAAAAAACTAAACTGCGCATAAAAAAGAAAAATTATTAACAAAACGGCAGACAAAGCAATATATATGCATATTGTATATATATGGAAAAACTTGTATATTTTATAAAAAAAAAATATTAAAACTATCATAACTGGTGGCTTCAAGTGCACGCAGCTGTGCAAAAATATGCAAAAATTGAGATTAATGTCAACGGCAATTGCAAGCACACACACACACCAGCACTCACACACACCAGCACACACACACACACTCATAGATTAAGTGTGTGACAATCCAATCTCATCCAATTCAATGAAATTGCACTGGAGGCCGCTGCTCCAAAACTGTCAACACCAAAAAAAATATTTAAAAAAAATAAAACGGGGACGTGACAAAGTTGCCATTTACAAATGACACGTGTGCACTGATAGCTGACAATGCTGTTAATTTTGTTGTTGTTGTTGTTGTTTATTGTTGTTGAAGTTGCCACTGACAAAGTGAAACAAAGCAAATAGAAATCGCAATTCGCTTTATGGCCAGCTGCGCATTAATCAGGCCAAGAAACACAAACTGCAATAACCCAGCACGTGAGCACTGATAACAAAAACGGAAGAGCTGCCTCTGCTTCTGCTTCTTCTTGTTGCACTTGCCACACACTGGCCACTTGTGATAAGCACAAGAACCAACATTACGAAACCTGCTCGCAACGATAAGATACAAACAGCTGGCTGCAAAGTGTTCATCTACAGGTTTACCTGAAATTCTCGATTACAAAATCAATGCCAACGATACTGTTGATAATATATTTATGTATCTATTTAATGTCTGATGGCTGATATCAGTCGACGCTGAAAAAACAATACAAACAGTACAGTATAAGTTAAACTAAACTAAAAATAAAATTTAATGTTTAAAAATACTAACGCTGATAATCAATCAATATTTATTTAATGTCGACTGATATCAGTAAAAATAAAATTGAATATATAAAACTACCAAAGCTGATAATTCATTTATTTATTGAACGTTGACTGATATCAGTCAAAAATACGATACAATAGGTAAAAAATAAATTAAATTAAACTAATCATTTTTTTGTTTTGGTTTTTTCCTTTGAGATATATTGACATTGATATTTATTTATATTTTTTCTTTCCAAGTGCTACAAGCTTAAGCATTATTTCGAGGTAAACACTTCCGCATTTATTGTCGACTAATATCAGTAGACATATAAATATACAAAAAGTAAAAAACAATTTATATTTAATTACAATTTAAACAGAATATGTAAATTTAAATTGAAATTAAAGAAATATTTATATATAAATATATTTATTTTTTCTTATGCACTTAAATTTAAAACCTTTCTCAATTGTTTCGAAAATCCTTAGAGTGGATCTTAGTGAATAAAAATGATATTATTTATTAAAGTGCCGAGTGCAATCAATGGAAATTGATGCGACCTATTCCCAGGCACACAGTGAATTAATCTACTTGGCATAGTTTAAAGTTCTACAGGCTCCGAAATAGCTTTTCCCAATGCGGCGCTGGGCAAATGACCCTATTAATTTTACGGCGCAGACAAAATTCGAATTTGGGGAAATTATTCGTCGTCGAAAATTTCCGCTTAACAAAAAAGAGGAAAACAGAAGAAGACACATCGTCGCTAGTTTGAATAAATTATTTGGAAAATAAATGACCAGCGATTTTGGTATGGCACTCTTCTCAAAGCATTTTGCCTTTAATTAGATGCCAAGTCAAAAGCCCTCTACCTAATTAGGCCTGACTCTCCGGAGCACCTGAACCCACAAGAATTCGAAAAACCCAAAAATAAATAGCCAACAAAGTGAAGAAAACGCATTTTGAGGTAAAGACAACAAGAAATCAAAGGTGTTACAAATAGTCAAAACTGATAATGGAACAAGAAAACAAAAGGAAACATTTTTATGCATCTATTTTAGTTCGTTAATAGATAGACATTCTTAGACGTGAGCTTGAAAATGAATTTAGAGAGAGAGAGGGAAAGAGAGAGATTGATAACTGAAAATGTGGATAAATGTAACTCGTTACATTTGTACATTGTATAAAGTCGTAATTTTAGATTGCGTCTAGCTGGAGATACTAGATTAGATTGCCATATCTATTATCTATATATTATGCCATAAAATGAAAGCCAATTATGAATAACACACTTGACCAACTGTGGCTTTGTATTTGCCTGCCGTTACTTGTTGTATTTTTCAATTTCGAGGCAAGCATTTCCGCATTTTATAGCCTTCAATTTAATAGTGTCTACCATAACTCTTATTATAATTAATTCATTTAGTGTGTAATTTTAGATTGCTTGTAGTTCTAGATTCCAGATTATATTATATCTTACATATTATTATCATCTAGTCTATATACTCAATTAAACCATAAAAAGAAAGTCTTTGGCGCTAGAGTCAATTATGAATACCACACTTGATCAACTGAGTCTATCAAAGCGGTTTTTAATTTATTTTTCCTCGACTTCTTTTTGGTTTTTTTCTTTGCCAGTTTAAGCTTATTATGTCGAGGCAAACAAATTTCCGCATTTTAATGGACAGGCTTAGCCTTCATATGAATAGTGTCTGCCTTGTCTCTTTTCTATAAGCCACATATAATTTAATTCATCTATTGCGTTGGACAAATAATGTCTGCTTAAAGGTGTCTACTTTGTTGTATCTCAATTAAAAATGAACTGTTTTGAATTTAATTATCATATTGCCTCAATGCATTGCAAGTTGTCGTTAACCTTTTCAGTTTTCATTCAAGTGTCATAAGTGTGTATTTGATCAATTTTTTAAGTAATTTCAGTTCAATTCAGTAAAAATATATACAACTTTTCAAATAAATTCGGTTATTGCTTAAAAATTAAATCTAAGAATGGAAGCCATTAAACCGATATTTAAATATCACATTAATTGTAGAATTTTCTTTTCGATGAAAACACAAATCCCTTTTCAGCATCTTAAAAATATGTATAAATAATATTTCAATATAAATATATAAAATACTTCAACGTATATCTTCCAGTCTAAGTAAAGAGTTTAGAAATAGATCACCAGAATAACAGCCACAAATATTTTAAAGAGCCACAATCAGCTTTGGGTATATCTCAATTATAAGACAACTGCTCTGTAGTTGTGCAGATGCCTCAACGCGTTGCAAGTTGTTGTTGTTGCCAGTTTGTTGGCAGTTTGTTGCCGCCGCTGTTTGATAAATACGGAATTTTTTTTGCGGTTTTTTGCTGCGATCGTTGCCATCAGATTTAAGCCAAAGTTGTTTAGAGAAAAATAAAAACAAAAACAGGTGCGGAGCAGCAAAAACAACTCAAATAACAAGATGCAAGTTTTGTGAACTTTTAACTGCCCCCGCCCCCTTTTTGCACTTGCAACTGGTTGTTGCCTGCTTTTTCGTTTTGCAAATTTAAATTCATTCACCTGTGGAAATTTATATATATATATTTTTGTTTGTTTTCCAGTTGTTGCCCGCTTGTTGTTTATTGGCTACTGTTTTGTGGTTGTTGTTGTTGCTGTTGCTGTTGTTGCTGTTGTTGTTGTGTTACTTTCACTTTTTTTATTTGTTGCACACACAGCGAGCTCAGCGAAAATCAAAGCAACGGTGTCTTCTATCCACTTTTAAGTGCAGCTGTCTTTCTGCAATTCGTTGCCTGTTTGCATTTGTTTAAAGTGCCACATGCAGTTTGGTTTATGCAACAACTTAAACATATCAGCTGTCTTGTTGTCGTTGTTGCTGTTGTTGTTTTTCTTCTTTTTTTCTCTCAATGCACAGAAAAGTAGTGAAAAAAGCCCCCAACGATTTGTGGCTTACAGGTGTTTGTCTGCAACTACACAACAACTTGCAACAACTCGCTGCAACTGGCTGTTGCTCTATAAAAAGAGACCATATAAAGTTTAAAAAAAATATATAAAAAATGAGGAAAAACTCTGTGCCAATTTATGGCACACGCTTCGCAATATGTTACAAAAAAAAAAAAAAAAAAAACCGCAATTGGCTGGCATTATTTAAGACTTCGCATTGTTTTCCATCATATATATACACATCTGTTGTTTTCTTTTAGTGTTATTGCTAACGGCATTTAAATATAGCCGCATTGTGATATTTTAACAATTAACCACATTTAAACAATGTTGTCTCTTTTGTCTCATTGCAGGTGCGTATTTCACGACGGTTAATGATAATTGTACGAGGCTAGTCTGACAATCAGGTAAAACTTATGGAATTAATGACTGACTGGCCTTTTGTGCCATATATAAAAAGCAGTCACAAATGTGTTATTTATAAAGATTCTTAAATAAATTATATTTATCAGGAGTTTCATTCAACTGACAAAACTGTGCTTTTTAAAAATTTGTTTTTAAATAAGTGCTGTTGCGGCTTTTAAATAAATTTAATCGTTGGTTAAATAAATAATTAATAATAATTAAATCAATGAGCTCTTCAATTCAACTGGTAATATTTAGATATTGAGGCAGTATGATTAAGATTGCAAATTATGGCTACCAGTCTAAGGAAGGAGCTTAAGCATCCACAAATATTTTAAGCCGCCTCAATAGCCATTATATAACTTTCAGCTGAATTTGCTGTTGCTGTTGAAAGTAATAGAAAAAACACTGTTAAATTGTTGAAAAGATTCCTTAATTAAAATTGAGCCTCGACTGGCTGCAAATTATTTATTGCGCCGTATCACATAGCAAATGAGGGGAAATTATTTCAAAAACTTTTCTTGGCAATTTCAGCGAGTGCAAAAATACTTTGAAATGCTAACAACAACAACAACAACAAAACGATAACAACAAATGCCAATCATTGTTTGCGTAGCGCATCAGAGCTGTGTGTCTATGTGTATAAGTATGTGTGTGTGTGTGTGTGTATGTGTGTGTGTGTGTGTGTGTGTGTGTGTGTGTGTGTGTAAGTTTTGTCTATTACCGCGTTGCAGTTGGCAACGCGCTACACGCACGCAATGCTGGCAGCGCTGGCATCAATGAGATACTTTTTATATTTTTATTTTGTTTGCCTTTGCCGACGTCTTCGTTGACGTCGACGTCGACTTCGCTGTTTACTCAAGCATAACTCGTAGTGCTCACACACAAACACACACACAGGCATACACACACACGCGAAAGTGTGAAACTAGTGTGAAGTTGAGACGCTGACTGCGGACTTAGACGAGCGTGTGGGTGGGAAAGGGGAAGGGGAAGGGGAGGGGGCACCTATGCGGACCTTAAAACCTCTTTGTTGTTTTTTGCTGTTGTTGTTGTTGTTGTTGCTTGTTGTTTTGATTGCTTACTGCTTGCTGCTTTATGTAGTTTTTTTTCTTGCCGGAGCATGCGAAACTTGTTTGCTGCCGGAATTTGTTTATGATTTTTTTTTGCCTTATGCTAATACAGTCTAGCTATGTTAAACACTTGCATAAGCTTATTAGTTATATTAGTTAGCACTCCTCCTGAATATTAATGGTTTTTGTTTTTGAAAAAGTGCGAACCAGTCCTTAAATAAATTGATCTCCTCTTAAATATTAATGAGATTCCTTCAGAAAATAGTTACGCAAAACAACCTTTTAATTTTAAAACATATATATTGTTGGAGAACTTAAATTTGATCGATGGAATAAAGAATTTGTTTATTTTACTGTCTTTCTCTTGCCCTCATCAATTAGAAAAACGAAAAGCAGTTCTTTAATATTTTTATTTATTTGATCATTGATAATTTTCTTTGCCAGTGCTACAAACTCAAGCTTATTATTTATTCACTGATTTCTAATAATCAGTTTTAGAAGAGTTATAATAATAATACAGAGATATTTTAGATTAGCGCTTTCGAAATTCGAATTAGTTTCAATCGTTTTCCCATTTAACTGCGGTAAACATATCTACCCCAAAGGTTGTGCAATTTTCCTGTCTTTCATTTATTTTATGACTCACTATTCAGTTTACTTCTCAGTGTGAATAAAGAAATGCCTTTCAGCATTTAGAGTCTTCTGTCTGAAGTGGAGTATATTATTATTCTTACTAATTGATTGTTTTCTCCTTTTGATTTTTAAATTAGTTACTTAAATTCACTTTTCATTTCGATTCATTCCATTCATATTCAACCAAATGGACAAATCCCTATTTAAATTAATTTAGTTCCACAAGTTTTAAAAACAATAAATTAGCGCCTCCATTTTTATAGCCGTTGCATAGTAATTCAGTTGTCAGACATAAAAAATAAACACAATACATATATACATATAAATGTATGTATTTGTTGTTATGGTTTCATAATGAACAAACAACCCGACTGAACAATAAATTAATCTATTTGGTTTTCGAGCTGCTGTTGCTTTTGCGCAAAAACTGAACAAAGTTGTCCCGCTTTGTTTTGTGTAATTTGTTTTTTTTTTTTATTCAAGTTAAATAGTTTTGCAGTTCTTTGTGTGTGCTTATGTCTTATGCTAATTTCAAGGCGTGCAAAAATTCGCACTTTCCAACTCGTTTGGCATGCGGATTCCACATCAAAAAAAAGCTTGTGTAAATTTAATAAGTCGACGAACCTGGCGTCAAAGCAGATAACCAAATAACCAAACTATAAATTAGGGTCAACGCTGTGCGAGTTTTCACTTTCCGTTGGCCAAAACTGGGTCATCAGGCTGATGGTGTGAAAAACTTGGCCTAGAATGTTGAATGTTAAATTCTGAATGCCGCAGAATCAGTTCTGACAACTGGAAGTGGCCACTTTTTCACTTGGCCAGCGAGAACAGTCAAATTATATTGTACAATTAGAAACCATAAATTTCCGCCTGACGTTTCTTACACTTAGCAAAAAAGAATCATATTGAAATTTAGTAAATCACCCTCAAGCAAAAATCGCTTTTAAAATTAGAAAGTGATTCTTGATTCTTGGAAATAATTTCTAAATATTAGAAAATATTTTTGCTTAAAATTACAAACGAAATATTTCACCACGAATTTTAAAAAATGTAAAATCTAATTAAATTTTATGAATATTATAAAATATGTAAATTGTTTAATGATAAATAATTAATAAAAAGCTGCTTATAAGAATTATTCTTAGAAAACAAATTATACATATTTTATCTAAATATTAGAAAAATGCACACTGAAATTTATAAATATTAACCCTGGTTCTTAGAAATCCACAACCTTCCAGATTAGAAATTTACAGTTTACTTGCTGAATAATAAGGTGAGGAGCGTTGGCAATTTACTAAAATACAGTGCGACTTTTTCCGAGTGTATTCAAACAAGTTGTGAGTACTTCACAAGTGGGACGACGGATCCGTTGTGTTTGTCCGTTGTGCCACACCTGCAATTGGCGGTCATGAGTCAGCCACACAGCTGCTGCTGCTGCTGCTGCTGCTGCTGCGTGTTGCCCCGTTGGGCATGCCACAGTTTCCGGGTTAATGCCTCACTTACGACTTGGATGCAAATGCCGAGATATGCAATTATGGCAAAAGCAGCCAAAGCTGCAACTCCTGTCGCTGGCTAAATGTCAAAAGTGAAGCTGCATAATTTGAATTATTGCCAAGTTTGTTGAAACTGAACCAGCTTAAGTTGAACTGTTAGTTATCAGCTATCTGCACATAATACATAATAATAGTAATAATACATAATTAAGCCAATTTAGAGATAACCACAAAATGTTGTCATGTTTGAGCTTATCAAATGGCAGCCAATTCGAAAATCATTCAGTTTTATGGCTGGCTTCCAATGAAACCAACGTGTCAAGTCTCAAACTACACTCAGAAAAAAACTCGTTCTAAATCATTATCTTAATACGCCATACTTTTGGCGCTTAGGTTAGCTTTTTTTGATACTCACATTATTAATAATCATTTGCATTTTAAGATTTCATATATACACAAACATTTTAGATTCATAAACTTAACTTAACTTACGTTAAATTCATATAGTTGAGAATGAATATAATATCATATAATAAAATAGAAATATAAAAGCAGAGCCAGTAAATTTCAAAACTTGTTTCGGAATTTTAAATAGGATGCTCGAAAAATGAGACTTTACGTTTCCACTTTTTAGAAATGGTACTCTTAATAGTAAAATATATTTTTGGTATTGCCGTTTTAAGGCAATCCTAAGATTTAGAAATTATATTCTTAAATGCCGACTTTTTTTATGAGTGTAGAAGAAAGAAAACATTGCATGCCAAACACGGAAATTATTGCCAAAGCCGAAGTCGACATTTTGGCCCCGCAGGATAATGCGAATTTCTCAGCGGCTCTCTTCTAATTTGCCGTTTCCTGCGCCTTTCGCGTCTAATTATACGGTCAGCTATAGCTGGACGCCCCTCAAAGCCGATAACCACCCAGCCCCCTTCAAACTGCCACCCCATTTTTCAAAATGCCAACTCAATATGAGGAAAGAAGAGAGGCAATTTAAAAATGCAGCGCCGACAAGCGCATTTGGCGGACTGCCTGCTAGCCTGCTCGTCTGCTCGCCTGCCAGCCTGCCAGCCTACCTGTCTGCCAGACTGACTAACTGACTGAATGGCTAACTGACTGCGTGCTGACTGTGAATAAAACGACTGCAGTTGCATTTAACGGCATCTAATAGATACTTGGGCACCTTGGCATTACCATTTCTATTCCCCCAGCAGATGTGTGCAAAAAGCAGCCAGTAAGTGCAAAAAATATTACACAGATCAAGAGTCATCTACTTACACACACACACACACAACAAAATTATTCAAATTATTATGTAAGCTCGGCTGTCCAAACTTTGAACGTTTTTGAACTGCATAGCTTAATTACGGGGCGTATGAGTGATATATCTATTTATAAGCTGTAGTAAATATCAGCTGTTAACTAGCTTAGCCAGTTTTGTTTTTTAACTCAATCTTATTATTGTCAAGTTGAGACATTGAAATTTATTAACACATGATTTTAATACGACGATTGATTTTATTGTGAGAATATGACAGCATATTTAATTTAATGATAAAATCATTTTTGAATAAACTCGACAGCCTTAACTTAACAAAAATAAATAAGCAGGAATTAAACGAAATTAAGCGATTCATTTTTATAGTTGATTGTATCAATATTTCAGACGCTTCGATTAAATTCCTTATTTACACATTAGATCTCCGCTAAAAGTTAAACTTAAACAGATCGAAACGATTCACTTCTTCCAACATACATTCTTGTTGTTGACAAAAGAAATTCCTCAAAAACATTGATTAATCTACTGGTAATTAATCATCTACTAAATGTTGAAGTTATTTCGAAGAAACAAATTTTCTCCTTCTGAAATTCTACAAAGAATGGAGCGATTTATTTCTTTTAATATTCTTGCTCATAATTGATTCTAGAAATGCTTTAAATGTTCCACTCTGAGTTAAAGATATGTGGTGAAATACTGCAAGACTAAACATATTAGCTGTAAAATAACTTAGGCAGGTTTATTTTGTATTTTGTAAATCTAATTCTGTGGCGCATATATTTGAATTTACTATTCTTTTTAACGTTAAATAAAGTGTGTTAACGTCTCCAATTGTTGGCTATTGAAAAGTTATCTGCGAACTCTTGAGCGATTAATTTCTTTTTATCTACTTTCTCATAGTGTGTTGATTACATCTCTACTAAAAGTTAAAGTTATCACAACATTAAATATAGTGTCAAATTGTTTTATTTCTTTCAATATACTTTCTCATCGTTGATTGTATACCCGAAAAGCGTTGATTAAACTCCTGATATACATGTTAAACCTTCACTAAAAATTAAAGTTATTTGGTGGGAAAACTTAAACTTGTTGCTGTCGTAATTAAATTTAAGCTGCCTCGAAAGACAAGGCGTTGTATGTTGTAAGCCATAATGAATCCAAGTATTTTGGCACTTTCACCGTGGGTAAAATACACAAAGTGTCATTAGCTGGGCAAAAGTGTAACAAGCAAAAGGCGCACTCGAAATGCGACGGCCTAATTTGTTGCTGGCCATTCATTTAAATCGCCCTCCAATCGCTTAATTAAAATCTTTATTGCTGAGCCTACACTAAACTAACAAAGCTTAGTTTACTGCTGAATGCAACATAAGGCAGCAGCAAGTGCAACCAACGGCGGCTGCCACATAACCCGGCCAACACATTTCAAAAGCGATCCGGGCCAGTGAAGTTGCTGCTACACTCGAAAAAACAAAATTGCTCTGAAAATTGTCCTATAAGCCAGAACATTTTTCTTGTTTTCAGAAATAATTTTTTAAAAAGGAGAAACAAAATTTCTAAAAATTATAAATACTAATAAAAAAATTAGGAAATAGTTTTCGAAAAAGTAGATTTGGAAATTGTCATTTTCAGTACAAATTCTTTCCACAATTCAGCAACAAGTTATGAAATTTATTGGCTCCACTTGCGTATTGGAATTTAACTGTCTTCTGCAATTGTTTAATAATAATATAAGCAACAAAAAAGTCAATTTAAGAATTCTTTTATGTGGATCGATTTTTTATGAGTGAAAATAGAAGAAATATTATACTTACTTTTTTCTTACGTATTTTATAATTAAACATTAGTATTTAAAGATTTCACATATAAATAAACATTGTTCATAGCTTAAAAACTCAAATAACCAACTTTTAAAAACTTACAGCTTGAGGGAAAGGATTTGTGCTGAAAAATAATGTTGTGTATTTCTACTTTTAAGAAAGTTGACAGGCTTTCTAATGTCAATAAAAATTATTTCTGAGAACAACAAAAATTTTCAAATTGTTAAGGCGATTTTCTAAAATCCAGTACGGTTTTTTTCTGAGTGTATCTGCTGCTTGCCTGGCAACAATTTGGAGTCATTGTGAAATCAGTTTGGCGATTCCCCTCACTGCAGCCGAGTTCATTTTGCTATGCTGTAGGCCAAGCGGAGGGCGTCGAGTTGAGTTGAGCGGAGTTGAGTGCGATTGAAGCCACCCGCAAATCATTCAACTCCCCTCAACTCTACACACACACACACACACACACACACACAAACACACATAGGTGTATCTATCGCTGCCGCAACGCTGAAATACTTGAGCTACAAATTGAGCGCAAACGCATAATTAATTTCACAGAGGCGCAAAGCAAAAGCAATAGCAAAAAAGCATAAAAGCAAAAAAAAAAGAAAATATCATGGAAAAAATGTAGACAAAAATGAAGTTGGAGTTTTGTAATCCACAAAGTGCGGGAGCTGTGTGGCAGGTGCTGCATGTGCCACTGACAGACAGTTGCCCCGCTATAACGGTAATTGCTTAACTGGTAGCAATGTGCCCAAGGCATTGCTAGCTGCTCTCTGGACTGGCCAGCAACAGTTGGCCATGGCTAGCAGTGGCTTGCCTGGCTTGCTTTGGGGCTCTTTGGCTGTTACAAATACCAATTTATTTGGTTTAATGCGGGAGTAGGTTTCTTAGAATAGAATAAATATAAAATTAAAAAAAATAAAATAAAAGTTAATAGTTGGCTCAAGTGTAAAAAATAAAATACTAATTTTAAGTCTTCTTCTATATAAATATAACAAGAACATAATTTGAAAATAATCAAGCTCTTATGAGTATTTCCTTTTTGTTTAGAGTACAAAAAACACAAAATATTAAATTATTTAATAAGAGTATTAAAATTGAAATTTTTTGCCTCTTTTAAATAGATTTCAAGCTATTACGAAAATTTCTTTTTATCAGCAGTACAAAATATAAAACATTTAATAAGACTATTGAAATTTAAAATTTTTTATGTATTCTCAAATTAGAATAAAAATAAAAAATAAAAGAAAACGTTCAAATAGAGAAAATTTACTTATAAAAATAAAATTATAATTTATATTTTTTATAATTGTAAAAATATTAAATTATACTTAATACGAGTATTAAAACTGAAACTGTTTTGGACATGTCTTAAGTTTTTCCACTAAGAAAAAATTCTTTAAAAAGTAATTCAGCTTTTTTGAGATTTTCTTTACATGTGATATATGATCCGATTTGATATATGGCTGTATCTTTTGCTGCTCTTGCATAACTTGTGTGACGCACTCTGGGAGCATTTCCATTGGGTCATTTGCATTTTTGAGCGCTCTTCTCACGCTTCAGACAGAAAGTCAACTTTCCAAAACAGAAAAAAAAATGTTTGTGGCAATGGAAAACAAGGCAAAAGCTAAGTCTCAAAGCGCTACGCACGTAACACAAGTAACGGTTAATTTTTGTTTGGGTTTTGTGGGATACAGCAAAAGAGCAACAAAGCAACAGCATCAACTATGCCACCAGCAGTGGCAGCAACCAACCAACATATAACTGTAACTGCCGGCAGCATAATTGCGGCATAATTGCAGTCGAGAAGCTGAAAATGAAAGTGCAGCCAAAATGGAGGGGGGGGGGGACAGATAAACTAGAAAATAGAAAATAGAGCGCACAGTGAAAAATTGTTTTTGAAAAACCTGAAACTTGTTTTTTTTGTGGAGGGGGCAGCCACAATTAGGCAGGGCTTTATTTTTTTTTTATATTTTTCTGACGCGTTACAATTGCGCTCAAAAGCGAATCGAATTTGTCTACAATTTCGAAAGGCAGACACAAACGCCCCGAGGCCCACCCCAATAAAGATAGTAAGGGGGGAGTCTAAGGAAAACAATGAAATTGATTTTAGTATTATGATTTTCTGCTTTAAGTTATTGTTGTTGTTTTTGTTGTTGTTGCGCACCAAAAAATCTGGAAACCCGCAACAACAACCACAACTCAGCCGCCGAGTGAAAGTAAAAAATAAAAGTGGAAAGAAAAAAAAACCGAAATCGAAAAAATGTTTAAAAGTGAAATAAAAATAGCAACAACAATCAAGCCAAGTCTCGACTACTTGGCTTGGCTTTCATGGCTATTATGAAACGCAAGTCAGTCAACCATCGTCGTCGTCGTCGGCGAGGTGGGTGAAAGACGCCAGCACCACCAATCCGCTGGTGGTAGTCATGCAAACACCACAGCAAAAATAAATAACAAATACAACAAAAATAAAAAATAACTTTCAACAGACGCCAAACGGCATTGACTACAAATCTCGAGTCGATGATGTTGTTCGCACATTGCCAAAGATTGGATAGCCACACGCACATGCCTATCTATATATATATATATATATATATATATATATATATAGTAAATACAGTTGCGAAAAAAACACCAATAACACCACTCTCACAAGAAATGTTTTAGTTTAAGTTTAAGCAACTTAGTAATACTCTTTTATTTATTATTTTTGATGTCTGTATATTAAAATTATATATATAAATATTTTAAAAAATTGTTATATTTTTTCATTCGCAAGAAAAATGTCATAGTGGTGCTATTATTTCTATATATATATATATATATATATATATATGTATATGTATATATACGCACTTGCAATAAGCTGTCAAGTGGCTCGAGTGGGTCAAGTGGCAAACAAGGTGAGAGATGATACCCACCACCACCAACAGCATATAAATTTTAGGCAACAGCAAAAAAAGCAACAAAAAAAAAAACAACTGAGGATCGTTTTGGCATTGGATTTGATATTGAGACTCGACTTAGATTCAAAGTCGCAGTCGCAGTTTTAACAATTGAAATGCAGCATTCGGAAACGGAATTTAACATCTTTTTATGACCCAAATACCGGAACTGATATTATTTGTCCAGAAAAGATTGTATCGTAGCGGAACATTTTAATGATTTTAGATCTTGTTACTTATGTGTATATGAATATATATATCTATATGAATGTGTCTGACTTCAAGATGGTGTTTGAGAGATTACATTCCAACTTTAAAGTCTCTGCGATTTATTTGGTGGCAAGGTTGCAACACTTGGTGCATAAATTGGACTCTGAATTGATTACATGATAAAGTCTATTGTAATCATCACAGAGTACTCGAAGAGGTTCATGCAAGAAATAATTAGTAGCAGAGTGATGAGGAGAAAGTAGAAAGGAGTAACGGGTAGATCTGAGGAGGGAGCAGAAAAATAAATTAAACTCATCAGAGCAGCCGAACCGATTTCACCATTTAGTAATTTGATTGCAATCGTATGGTTTTTATAGTTTAGGTGATATTCAGGATTGAACTTAATGTTAAATGCACAAATGCAGCTTACAGTAAAAGCGGTCAAAAATATATATTTATGGAAACCAAACTCTCAACTATTTGTTCGTTATCGTAGATATTTTATTTGATTATCATTCATTTTTCTCATTTATCGCATTAGCAATTTGTTTTCATTCTAAATTGATCTTTATTTATTTTTTATTAATTTTTATTTTATTTTTTCGCCGGTAATTCCTAATCAAACACCTCAGCATTTATTGATTTTTTAAATACCAATAAACCTGCTAGATTGCAATTTTTGTTGTGGAAATAAATCGTTTAATGATTCAATTCAACTCCCAATCAATCCACACTGGATTCACATTGACAATGTGAATGGCAGCTTAAAAGTTGCATCATTCAGGCACATTAACAAACCATTTTCGACTCCGCTGCAACACTCCACTCGACTCGATTGCGGCAAGCAGCTGGGGCAGCTAAATTTTTAGTGCAGAAAGCAGAGCTAATCGCGAAACATGTGCGGCAAGTTAAGCGTCTCAGCAAATGATCGACTGATCGAATGGCCCCGTGCCCATTTCCAGCCTCTTTCTAAACCCCACAACCGCCCCCTCCCCCCTCTCTACATACCTATTCCCCGTCAATCCCCCCAGCTGTCCCATAAAATGACCCACAAAAAGCAAATGAAAAACAGTTGCTTTAATGACTTTTTAAGACTTCATTAGGCGATAAAAAAAACCAACACAGCCTCCGCCATATTCCAGGCATCGTTTGTGATCTGGCAAGCGATGCTTCTATCACTCAGTAGCTGCCATGCCACGCCCCCTTCCCCATCCTTGAGAGCAGCTGCTTGTCGCCAGCCTCGAATGTTTCGCATTATGCTGAAAAATGGGTTAAGTGCTTTTCAATTTAGACAAAAACAGAATTTGTTCGTGTAATTCAACATAATTGAAAATCATATCATGCTCTACACTCAAAAAAAAAAAAAGTTTCCTAATTTTGGTAAATTGGGCTGAAAACTAGAAAGTGTTTCTTGTTTTTAAAAATAATTTCTAAATACAGTCAAACATTTTTTATATTTAGAAAGGCTTGTGTAGATTAGCATTCCCAAAAATGTGTCAATTTTTTCTATAAATTCAGTGTTAACAAGAAGAAATAAAAGCATTTCAGAACCAACAAAATTTACTAGGTCATCTTTTAATATTACACACATAGAAAACAATAAGTTGGAAATTATACATATTTTTTTTATAAATTTTGAAATGTAGAAATGTTAACCCTGGTTTTCTTTCTGAGTAACATGCCGACTTAGAGTGATTTTTTTGCTGAGTGTACATAACTGAAAATCATATCATGCTCTACACATGCCTCATGTGCGCCTCGAATGAATCATAAGAGCCAATTCCACGCCCTGCCACGAACTCTACTTCCTGACCCATAAAGGTGACTCACTCTTTTTTATCTTTTCCCCTCAAGTCTCAATTCGATATGCGATCACATTGACAATTTGTCATAGGAATCGATGCACTTCGATCCACTCAAAGTTTGAAGACAGTGCTCAACACTTGCCCAATAATTAATCATAATAAGCTCAACTTGGGCTTACCCTCTAATTTATATAGACACAATCTGAATGAGTTGCAATGAAATTGTAAGATGAAAGATTTAACATTGTTATTGTTTTATAAAACACCCCACTGGCAGCGCTGATTGCTGGGTATGCAAAAAAGCGTCATAAGTTACGTAAAACATGATTATTATTTAGCATTGGCAAGCTAATAAAGCGCGCAATACCAACAATAACAGCAACAACAATAAAAACAACTACAATAACAAGAACAACACTGTCAATTATTATTTATTTATTTATTTTTTTGAAAACGCGTCAAATGATGCCATAAATTTATTATCGTCAACAAAGTTGCCAAAGTTGCAAAGTTCAATTCAGCTTTGCGGGGCTGACTCAACAAGCATAATTTTTGTGGAAAATAAATATATATATATATATATACATATCTCATATCTCACTACCCCCACATCCGCACTCGCCCCCCTTTTGTTATCGTGACAGTTTTGTGGACCTTAAACATGCGCCATATTTCACAAAAATTGGCAGCGAACGCGTGTCAGAATGCAAGGCGTTAAGCGCCTTTTATTTTCGTATTTTTGTATTTGTTATTTTTACTGTTTTTACTGTCTTTGTCAGTCAGCACAATGGAGTTGTGCAGTCGCTGACTTGATCTATACACTCAGGAAAAATGCTTCTTAAGTTTTAGTTAATCCTTTTTTTCGTTTTCTTTTTTAAACAGTTTCTGAATTTTCGAAAATCGCGCTGAAAACTATATTTTGTTTGTCTGTTTTTATAAATAATTTCTGAATTTTGAAAATTCACCCTAAAAAAAAGAAAGTTTTTCTAGTTCTTAGAAATAATTTCTAAATATTACGAAACAAATTTCATAAAGTTAGAATACATAGTCCCAAAAATATGTCGAATTTGTATATTTATTTAAAAATATTTTGTATTCGTAAGGAATGCATTTCTAAAAAATAGAAACATTCATTCATTTTAGAAATAAGTCTTCTCTAGTTGGTAATTCTTTCAAAATTAGATTATATGGATTTACAAATTATCTAGAATATAACAAACAAAGTTAATGTGCGAATTCTTATACTTGCACACACTGGCAATTAGATCTATATTTATATGTTTTAGAGAAATCCACTCTGAAATTGTTTTACAAAAATGCATAGTTTTTCAAAATTTATTTGCTTGTCGCCAAAAGTATTGCAATTTATTAAGGGCTATTTTTTCCGAGTGTAGACAATTAACCCAAATTGCAGGCACACACAGCACAGCACAGCACGTGGGCAACACATTTTGGGCGCCCATTCTTGCAACAGACAACTAACAGAGGCAACAACAACAATAAATAGTAAATAACGGTTTGAGATCGTTGCATAAGCAAAAACGTCATTTGGTTGAGCAGCTGGCTGTGAGCCGTTTCTCTCTTGGCCATTTGAAAGGCAAAGATCGTTGCGAAAATGCGCCTTTTGGGCTAGGCCAACAAAATTAGGCATGCAGCAAAAGTATCCATTGAAAAACGCAGTAGGCATACCTAAAAAAATAAACAAAAGAAAAAAGAAAAGTAGAAAAAATAAAAGGGCAAATTGACAGAAATTGACAATTCCGTAAAAATGGTCAATAAGATGGTCAGCATAGATAGCATACTAATTGGTGGTATTACAAAAGTCAGCCAAAAGCAGGGAGAAATCTAAAGTATTTAAAGGGACTGTGAATCTTTAATGAGTTACGGAAAAAGTATGTGCAAAATTAGAAATGAGGAGCTTTTGCTTTAAGGCAAATGTGCTTTGCTTTTCTGGACAAGCCAATTGGAATGTCGTCTTAATCGCTACACTCAGAATAAATAGCTTCGCTAAAGTGGGAATATTTTTAATTATTATTAAAAAATTATAAGTCTAAAAACCAGTTTCTTTCTTGGGTTAAGTGTAGATTTTTGATAGAATTCAGTTTTAGACTGTCGTTTTTTATATAGAATATGTAATCACAAAAGTATATATTTAAAGCGTTAGCAATTTACTTTGATTTAATTGAAATTATTATTATTAAAATGGAAAATACTACGGACAAATACGAAAAATCGTAAGCTTAAGGCTTATTTTTTTGTTTTGAGTGTGGCGTTGATTAATTCCTCTTCCCTTATAATTCCACAATACTTAAGTATTCGCGACCCAATTTTCAGGTGTGCTCATTAATAAATTTGAATCTTTTACTATATTCCACGACTCAAATCGCAACGAGGCTGCGATCAATATGCAAAGTGTTGCCACTCGAAATGGTAATTACGAGTACACTCACACACATCCACACATATCTACACACACACGTGCATTCATTAATCATGCTTCATTTGTTGTTTTTTGGATTACGCATGCAACTCGTGTTTGCGGCACACGTTGGGCGCCTCTTAAGTGGGGAGCTGCGAAAATTGGCAATTGACACGCGGCTGGGCGATGACGATGATCATGACGACCATCATGATGATCATCAGTATAGAAACACCCAAGTCATCGTCAAAAACGTATTCCCATACTGAGATATGATAATAGTAATAATGATAATAAATAATAAACAATAAGTAATAAATAAAAAGTAAGAAATAATATGTAAGAAATAACAAATCAAAAACATACACCATAAATAAGAAAAACAAATACATAATAGACACATAAATAATATACAGTAAATAATAACAATAATGAACATATTCATATTAAATAATAATAATATTCAACAGTTGGCTACAGGGTATTTCGCAGTCGACAACACCTGCTTATTTGCGTTTCACTTTGTTCTTTGGCCTATCAACAATTGACCGCTTGCCCTTGTCCCAAACCCGAGCAAAGCAGCCGCAAAATCTGTTTTATGCTTTGTATTTTGAGGTTGCAATAATCTTATCGCTGGGAAGGCGTTATCATCTATCAGCCACAGCCACAGCCACACACACACACACACACAAACATTTACGAGACTGCATTCGCTTTATTTACTTTGCTGCTGGGCTGAGCTGATCAGAGCTGGGCGTGTATTCCAAGCATTTCCAGCCCACAACATAAGTCAGCGTCGCAGTCGCCGTCGTGTGAATAGCCGTTAAAGCTGATAGGCGTTATCTCTGCCGCAAAAAAATGCCCATTATCGCTGGAAAAGAGCAGCAGCAGCGCAGCAGCAGCGGCAGCATATCAGCAGAGCTGCAAAACCTTTTGGTTTTTTTTTTTTTTGGGTTTTTTTGCCTATCGCAAACGAAAACCACAAAAAATAACAACAATAACAAAGCCAATTTTTTTTTTTTTTTGAGGTTAGATTTAGTTTGGAAACTGGAACTATCAGGAAATTGAGGTCAGCGATATTTGTAGGAAATGAAACCGAATCAACAAAATTCCAAAACCCGAAAACCTTAACAAAACAATAATAATAATATGAATTAGGCCGTTGATAAGCGAAAATTAATATATGCTTAAATATATATATGAATATGTTTAGTACAAACATTTATTTAAATTGCCTATGCTACCTATAAAAATGTAACATAACCTAAAAAAAATTAATATATATATATGTTCTTTTAGTTTTATTTTTGTACAATTATATTAATTAAAACAAATTATAACCTCAAAAATATAATAAATAATTTTTTATATAGCACAAACAATTATTTGAATTCTTTATTAGTATTTTTATGCAAATTTTACATTTAATAGAGGATAATCTTGGCTAATAACTGATTAGCTAAATAATCATTAAATGGCTCTGCATAAAATGGAAACAAATATTATTTTAGTTTTTTTTATTATGCTAGTAAAACACGTCATTAATGCGAAATAGGAAAACAGCTTGAGAAAATCCCCTTTGGCTGAGTGCTAAAAATCCCAGCTCAGCTCTAAAGTGAGTGCGAGAAAGAGACAAAAACCATAAGAGGATGAGGCGGCAATGTTTCGTCATCAAGCTGCCATCGTCATCCTCATCATCATCATCAGCGGCCGGCGCGTCATAAACAAGAAAAATACATTTCTCTTAAGTCAAAGTTAATTGCTCTTAAATCAAAGTGAACGATCCGATCGGCAGCTGTGTGAGTGTGTGTGTGTTGAAGCCGGGGAAACAACAAAGGCAGGCAATGGTAAGAGGAAGAGAGACGGACAACAGGTAAACATTATATAAAGTGCAGCAGCTTTGTTATTGTTGTTGTTGCTTACGTAAAGCGCTCGCCACTGAATTGCACCCGAAGAGAGAGTGCGAGCAAGAGAGACGGCGCAGTGAGAGTTCAGGCATACACACACACATAACAGATAGAGATACATAAACAAAGGCAAAAAGCATGCGAAAATCCAGCGCAAAGCATAGAAACAAAAACAAACGTCACAACGTAGCTAGCGCTCTCTCCCTCTCTCTCTCTCTCTCTAAGTCTATGTATCGGTATGTGTTGTGAGTGAGTGAGTGAGCAAACGAGCGAGCGAGCGAGCAAGCGACCGGAAGAGAGCGCACCGCCAGTACGAGAGAGAGTCGGTCGTGTGCCGAGCCGAACTCAAGCCGAGCGGCTAACGAAGCACAGCGCACCCGGCAACGCACAGCGAAAAAAGAACGCGGGCCGCACAGAATCATTCTTGAATGCGCGCGCGAACGTTTCGCACCAGCCAAGAGCAACAGACCAGCAAAAGGCAAAACACAAAAAAAAAAAGAATCCTCCAACACAAAAAAAAAGTGCAAGTGAATTAAAGTGTTTGTTTTTGGCCGGGCCAAAAAAAGTGAAAAGCGAAAATAGTCGCTAAAAAAAATACACAAAATTAAGAACGAGGCCTACTAGCACAAATTCAGGCAAAAATAAAGAAAAACAACAAAATAAAAGCAAGCAAATATTTGAATAATTAAAAATAAACTCAACAACGGCGACGACGACGTCAACGAATTCTTGACTGTGCTGCCAGCGCGTGTGTGTGAGTGCGTGTGTGCGTGTATGCGTGTGTCTCCCTCGCTCTCCTCTCTCTCTTTGCGTGTGTGTGTGTGCCGCTGACGCATTTTGCCCGTGACAGAAGCAGAAGCAGCAGCAATAGCAGCAGCGCTGCTGACGTCGCCGGCCGGCGTTTTGTGCCCAATTAAAGCAATAACAAAAAAAAAAAAATCCGCCGTGCTTATTACAATTAATTACTTATCAAATATATCTAATCAATCGGATATATCACAAGCCGCTTGTTTTTGTAATTAATACAATTATTGCATACCTAAATCAAGTGTAAAGTGTTTTTTTCTCAAAGAGAATTTTCAAGGTTGCAAATCAACAAATATAAAAAAAGTAAAGGTGATTACATAAAAATCTTTATACACAAATACACACTTAAACACAAGTAATAATACACTAAATATTAATAATATGCATACATTATGTAATAAGTAATAATAATTATGAACATAAAATAATAACTGTTGACAAACCCAAAAAAGACAATATATAATTTGTAAACAAAAATAATAAAATAAATAAGACGATATATAATAAGTACATAACAAAAACTAGGACAATTGATAATAAGTATGTTAAAAAAAATATGTAAATAAGTATTTAATATTTCGCATAATATATAAGTGAGTAAGAAATCTAAACCGACTTATAATAATTACGTCAGCACACTCATAATGCAAATTTAACTTAATTAAACTAAATTTATTATTGTTCTGAAAGTAAATTTATAAAATGTATGCTTGTTTGTATTTATAAATTTCGGGATGGATGTTTTTTTAAATAAAGAATAAAAGACGACAACTAAAGTCTAATATATAAGCCAAGCCAATAAATGTGATTACTTGTTGCTGAGTTTTAGAAAGGATACTTTGTTAAAAATTAACGGTTTCATTTCTACTCTTTGGAAATGCACTTTTTGACAATAGAAAATATTCCTAGAAAATATCAAAAATATAAATTATATATAAAAATATGAGAGTACGTTTTTATGAGTTAATAAGTTTGTGTTTTATATATATATATATATATATATATATATATATATATATGTATCGGCAGCAGAGACTCGAAAGTGATTTTTATTTTTGGGGCGTGTGCATTGTGTTTCAGAGTTGACCCCATTTGTTATATTTGCTCCACACACAGTGCCAGGCTTTTCAAGGTCACGGCGCCTTTTTTGCTAACTCCCTCCCCTTCCATTCACCCTCTCCCCCTGCTCCATCCTCTTTTGAATGGTCGCAAAATATTTACTCAACTTCTACCTTAAACTGTCAATTGTGCACTTTATTTATTATTATGTACTTATTTATCTAGCTGTTTATTTCCGTAATTCTTCCGTGCCTTATTAGCTTAATTAACACGGCGTGTTTTTGTTTTGTTTTGTGTTTGACATTGTTTCAGTTTTCTCGGAAAATGTTATTAAATGACAAAAAAACAGTTATTAAATTTTCTGGGAAAAATGCCATCGATAATTATATTAAATTGAGCCACAACATTTTCACAATTCATTTTGTAGCATTTAAATTAACAATGAAAAAGTAGAACAATTATAATATTATAAATATGTAATATAATTAAAATAATTCAATTTACTGGGTAAAATCATTTAAAAAATCATAAATATTTATAAACAATTTAATTTGTGCGATGCGCAAAACTACAATCAAATAAACAAAAATGATTCACACTTTGTTGTTGTTATCTGAGTCGATTCCGAGAAAAACATAAACAAAAACAAAAACACAAAAATGCAGCCTGAGGCGATAAGAAATTATTGAGAAATGCGATTTGAATTGAATCTTGTCAACCCTCAATTTGAAAGCAATTGGTACACACTGAACTACGTGTCTGAAAACCAGTGTATCTACTTTTTTTTAAATATTTACTATTATTAAGAAATATAAATATAAACAGTACAAGGAAAGGGACAAGTTAGAAATTATAGATGAAATTAAGTTAAAAATAAAATTTAAATTTAAAAATTTAGAAATACTTTTTAAGATTTATAAAATTTGTTCTACAAACATTTTGTATATTAAGAAATATATTTCTGAAAAATAGAAAAAAACTTCCTAATTTTAAGAAATTATTTCTAAAATCAAGACAGAATTGCAAATTTATTAATTTGTTGTTTTTATTTAATTTGCAGGAACCCATCGAGCTGAAGAAGCGTTTGGAGGAGGTGCGTCTGCTGGAGTCTCGTCGCTCCGCTCGACTGGCCGATCAGGATCGGGACACGGACTTTGCCCGCCTGGCCGACATGGGAGGAGATCGCCGCCGAACCACACACAGTATTGAGGTGCCATTGACGCCGCTGACGCCGCCAAATAAGTGAGTAATACTAAAGCTATTACAAATAAAATAATAGAAATACAAAGATATACATGCTATATGCACTCGAAAAAAGTAGACCCGAATTAGTTGAAGAATATCTGCTTTCCTCTTCGTTTTTTTTTTTTTTAATTTTTGAATATCGGCCTTAAGCCAGAGATTTAAGAATAGCTTTGGCTAGTTTTCCACTTGATTTTTTTCTGAGTGTACTAGGCCCAAGAAATAAACACATATTTTATTCAGTTAGTCAATATAATATATACATATATAATATAGTTGACATCACTAGTGGAAAAACGATTTGCATATTTAATTTTCAGGTTGCCTTTGTTTTTGTTTTGATTATGCGTTCTTCGATCTTGCGATTTTATTTGCTCAACGCGTAGTTTGCATAAGTGTGTGTCTGTGTGCCTATGTGTGCACGGGTGTGTGTGTGTGTGAATGAGTCTAGGCTATATCAATAATTCATAAACGCCGACAAATTAGCGGAACAAGCCAAGTCACGATCACATACAGTCTCCCTCTCCCTCTAACTCCCTCACCCATCCTATCTGTTCCACTCGCCCCAACGCTCCCCCTCTCGCTCTCTCTCGCCTGCATACAAATATGTGTGTCGCCTTTGGGTTCTTATCTAAGCTAAGCAACAGCCGGCTAGACGAGACATCGACCGGCTATTTAGCATAGACGCCCGTCTGCCAACTGCTGCAATTACATACAGCTTATATAAAAAAAATGTGACCACTGATATCTCTCACCCTCTCCTCCGCTCACCTACATAAACAACACTCTGCCCCTGTGACGGACAGCTTTTGACTGAGACTGATTGCAAAATAATTCAAATATTCAATTGCTGAGCAGCTCAGACGCAACGACGACGACGACGCCGGCAAAGTCGAAGTCGAATTCGAGTTTGAATTCGAGGAGACAACAACAACAAGATTTGATTACGACGCATAAAAATCGCGCGATTTTTGAACTACTTGTGGGTATTATACTATTTATATAGAGTTTGCGTAAATTAATCAAGTCTTTAATTTTACTTTTACCTTTACTCTTTTGAGTCAGTTGAAAATTTATTATTTTATTTTTATATTAATCATTTTTTGGCAACATTTTTAGGTTGTTTTAAAATCATTTTCGAATGAGAATATTAATTATATTATTTCATCAGCGAGAATATTAATTATAATTTTATTACATTATTAATCACTTTTTACGACTGCTTTTGAGTCATTATTTAAATAATATAATAATAATATAAACAAATTATTAATCATATTTTAGCTACTGTGTTGGTTTACAATTTTTTTTTTTCAAGACAGATAATTAATTTATTTTTTATAATATTAAACATTTTTTAGCGAAATTCTTGATAATATTAAAATTGCTTTGAGTTCAGGCGAGAATATTAATTATCATATAAAATTATTAATCATTTTATGTTTTTTGTTTGGTTAGGTTAAATGAAGACCAATATTTATTTTATTATATATTACTATATTTATTTTATTATGTTCGACTAAGTCAGACCAAAATAATTTTAAAATTCTCTTGTCTTAGAGCTTTTCGACAATGAAAAATAATTCTTTATCATTTCTCAAGTAGGGCAAGTAAAATGCGACTTGCAATTTTTGTTGTCTGATTTTGTTGTTGTTTTTGTCTGATTTTTGTTGTGGCGTATTTCATATCAATTTCAATTGATAAGCACGGCAAAAACTATTTAAGTCAAGTGTGCAAAAAAAAAAAACAGTCGGGCAACAACAACAAAAACAACAAGTGTGCCGGGCGGTAAAAAAATAGAACGAAAAAAATATAGCAAAAATGCCGGCCACGTTATCAATTGATAATTAAAGTAATAACAATAATAATCAAAACAAAAGGCTAAACGAAAAAAATTGAGAATGTCGACTCAATTGCGACGTAATCAGGCCTAAAACTAAAACAACACTCTGCTAAACAGTAACAATAATAATACAATAATAATAATAACAATTATGGTAATAATAAAAGAAACTGCAACAGCAGCATCACCGACGATGTCTGTAATAAAATTCAAATAAAATTCAATTGAGTTCAACGCGAGGCGTTCTGCGCCAGTTTAATTTAATTACTTACATACACTTGCAAAAATAGTCGACCTACTTTTGACGTCAAGGCTCAGTTAGCTTATTATGCGGAAAGTATTTTACTAAAATTCTGTGTTTTTGTTTTCTTAAGTGCAGATTATAAACTTCTAATTAGATAAAAATTTTAAATATATATTATAAAATTTGATAGATATATAAAAATATATTAAAATAATAGGCTGTTTTTCCATATAACTCAGCTTGACTCCAATATAAAAAAGTTGTTTCGTAAAAATTTTCCTTTTTTATATTTACAACCGATTACTAAAACACATTTTCTAATGCTTAGAAAAATTTGGACTTTAAGTCGATTTTCTAAATTATTTCTAAAGACAAGAAAACCTTGTTAGTTTTCACGGCGATTTTCATTTTAGGGCGATTAACAAGAATTCAGTGCGATTATTTGGCTGAGTGTACGCACATGCTGCGAAAGATAGAGAGAGAGAGACACGCGGCACCCAACCAATGCTCTCACAAGCGAAGTGGGAGAAGGGCAAGGGGAGATTAGAGTATAGCATGACAATATGGAAGCGCTTACAAGGCTTGCCAGGGTGAGGGGCAGGGGGCAGGGGGCAGATGGGGGGGGGGGGAGACTTTTTGCCGGCCGCATTTATCTTAAAGCACTTTTGACGCAAATGCTGTCCAGTTATTTGTTGTTGTCATTTGTTGTTGTTGTTTCATTGAATTCGAACTCGAATGCGGAAGTGTTTATTTCGCGCACACATACGCAAATACAGCAGCACACACAAACACACACATACAGAGAGAGACTCGGTCTAGTTATGGTTTCTATCTGTCGTCGCCATTTTGTCGTCGTATTTTCTTCATGCGGTGTTTTGATATGCGCAGCTCTCTCTCCTTCTCCCTCCCTCTCTTGCTCCATCTCTTTCCCCTCTACCCGCCTCTCTCCATCACCCTGTCTCGCTTGTTGACGTACGCGTGTAATGATAACAGCGGCAAAAGAAACCCGCTCACCTTGCACACACACACACGCATGTAAACATTTGGCACGCGTGTTCTTCCAATGCGACGTAATAATAGTTTCCACGATCAGCTTGATTTACGTATGCTGTTTTGATTACGTTGTGCGTATTACGTTTGTATAGTGTTTTTTAAGTTTGTTTATTAATAATAAGCAAACGATTTTTATTAAATAATATTCGCCCGAAATTTAGTTAATTTGTGCTTAGATATATTACATATTAATATTGTTATTATTTTACTTTCATTTTATAGTTTTAACTATGATTGTTATTACTATTATTTTCATTATTGTTTTGGTTCAGATTATATATGTGTTCCTTATATACATTTTCAAGTTTTGATTTAATTAATTTTTAAACAACTATTATTGGACAAACATTTACAGCTGTTTTTTTGCTTTTTAACGTTTGCCATTTGCTAATCAGACTTGCATTGGTTTCCAATTAGTGCTAGCATTATTTACTCACTCACAAAAGCAGGCTGACGCAGACTTAAGCCAAGCTGCATTCCAATTTTAACAAGTGCCGAAAATAGACAAAGGCGAAGAACGCTGTGGCTGCGACTGGAAGTAGGAGCAGGAGCTAGAAAAAAAATATATAATATAATATAATAAAAAGCTGAAAAAAGAAACAGAATTAAATGCAGCAAAAACTGTTAATAATTATAATGAGCGCGTAATTTACGCATAAATGTCAATTTACGCGTTGCGTCAGTGCCAATTTTCAACGCTACAGTGAATCCAGGCAGAACAGCGAGAAACTGCTGCAGTAACCCAAACCCTCTCTCTTTCACTCCTCCCTCTCCTACTTCCAGTCCGTTGCTCTCTCGATTAATGGAAGCGTGTAAGCGCCAATTGGCCAGGCATCTTGCTTGTTGCTGTAATTGCCATGATAAACAGCAGTAACAACAACAAAAATAACAACAACAGCTGCTATTATTATTATTCTTGTTGCTGTTTAATGCAGAAAAAAACAAACAAACAATATGCGAAGCAGGAAAAGAGCGCAGCGCGGGAAGAAGAAGAACAACAATATTTTTTTAAAAATACTGCACAAAACGAGTTTACCGTTGCAGCAACAACAAGTAGAAAAAGAAGGCAGAAGAAGAAGAATGACGCATGACTTTTGAATATTGCTTTTGGCCATAGAAATTTGAATGTGGGCAAAATCAAAATAGTCCAAATAAATAGGCAAATTTTGATTGAAAGTTCTTAGCGATATATTTGAATATTTACACACTAAGCAAACAAGAAAATTATAATAAATATTAACAGAAATATACAATATAAAATATATAAATATAAGTATGTAAATGAATTAATCGTACGAAGTTCAACTTTCAACATTATTAAATTAATATTCTATACATCATAAAATCGCACATTCAGCTGGATGTCGTTCGCATTGTGGCATGTCCGATTGAGTGGATGCGATGGGGCAAGCATGTTTGCGGCTCGCTGAGCCGTTGCACGGTGCAAGAGCAGCTCTCTTAGCAGCAGCCATTTAATGTGAAATGCAAATGCAACCAGAATAATAACGATAATATTTACAGTGAAGTCAAAACAAAATAAACAGACGACAAGAATAACAGCAAAAGTAGAGTAATAATCATAATAAAAAAGTAAACAAAAACAAAAATTAAAAAAAAAAAAAAATAAATCAGCGGCAATTAGCCAAGTCTTGAAAAATATTTGCCGTTGTTTTCTGCCGCTCAAGAAAATATTGTGTGTACAAATATTATGTTTGTGTTGCCCTCAAAAGAAATAAGTACAGCAACAACAACAAGAAGAAAAAATAATACTTAATTTCAGTACAATAAAAAAAGTCAAGTCGAGCGCAGAAGTGGGTCAAAATTATTATTGAAGCAGAACAAAAACAAAGCCAACAATAACAACAACAACAACAACGATAATGGCAAATGCAATGCAAAAATGGGGGGAAAAAGGAACAAAAAAATAAATTTATAATCATTTTCTAAGCATTGCTTGGAAAAGCGGCCCCTCGACGGCAAATTATTGAAATGGATTCGCATTCGCAGCTAGCCAAAAGATACTTTTGTAAGAGGGGGTATATATGATACAGTTGCGGACAAAACAATAGCAACACTCGCACAAGAAATGTTTTAAAAGCTGCCTTTTTTTATTTTGTAAACTTAAGTAATATATACTTAAAAGAGGAAACAGACTTTTCAAAAAAGTGGGAAAGAAAAAACTATAGGCGTTTTCAATTTATTTAAATTTAATTAAAGTTAAAATCAATAAATTTACTTTTTTAAAAGCAAGAAAATTACCGAAAATAATAATAGCATTCGTCAAATGTGCACTTGTGAAAATAAATAAACGATTTATTACCAAAACAATATATAGAAAATCAACATTAAAAAAATAGTTTTTTTTAGTTTTGTTTTTTTTTTTCTTTTAATTTGTGTTGCTATTATTTTGAGCGCAACTGTACGCATAGACATTCATAAATGCTAGTGGGCAATGTTCCGTTTCCCTTTACCGTTCCAATCAACGTAAACAGAATTTTCACAATGTTCTGCACGAATAGTTTGTTTGATCGTAAAATTTTATTTTTGCATTCAAAACGGCGTCGGCAGCAACAAATAAAAACTCGAAATGCCAAATGCAAGTTTCTTTCCCTGCTGCGATGCATTTTTTGAGGCGTGTGGTTGGGAAAGGGCGGGATGGGTTCTCTTTTTGGGTATTCGCTGTGCACTTTTTTCTGAGTGTACGCGTTCAAAATGAGCTTGGTCAACACGCTGAAGGAAGTATTTTCGAACTCTTTATCATATGATATCATAAGATATGCATATATATATATATATATATATATATATATTATATATAATATAAGTCGGGAATATTTTTTTTTTGATTTTTTTTTCTGAGAGCTTTGAATAAGTTTCGTGAAAGTTTATTTCAATTCAAGAGCAAACTTAAACTCAAATTAAATTCAACTTGCAAACATTATTCTGGTATTTGTGTTTTGATTCGTGTTCTATTATAATGAAATTAAACCCAAAACTTATTTATTTATTATTTTTATTCCTTTTGCTTAGAGCAATAAATGAAATTATTTTTGTATTAAAAAAAGATCACATGATCTAGCTAGACATTTATATAGAGTTGCAGCCAGTTTGTTAACAAGTTCTCAGTGAGACTGGCCAATGGGCCAGTGGCTATATTTAAAAGTGCATTTGAGCCCAATAACAACAACAGTTGGCAACGGGAAACTGGAAACTGGAAAGTGGAAAATGGCAGCCAACTCCGCTCTTAACGTCTTGCATTATTTATGCACGAATACATTAATAAGCCCGCGGTGCAGAGATGTCGAAATAAATACGAGTGCTATACAAATATATATATATATATATACAACCCTACACACACAAGACATATATATTTGAGAGGTATGGGAAAATATCGAAAGAGTGGCAGAAACAAGCTGTTGAGAAACAACGCGTCAGGAAAAGCGAAATGAAAATGAGCCATTTTCCGACAGCTACTTAATTTTTAGTGTACGCTGTCAGCACAAACACACACACACACACACACATATGCACATTTAGACTAGGTTTAAGAACCCAAAAAAGATATAAATAAAAATTGAGATGCAGCAACAAAAATCTTTGAGTTTTTCATAAATTGAAGTTGAGTTTTTTTAATGGCTTGCATCCATTTGGAAATGTGTAAAAGGGTAGAATGATTTTGTGCACAAGTCTGTAACAGACGGAAGGAAGCAGCTACGACCCCATAAGGCATATAGATATATATATATATCGATATAGCCAGGCTTATCTGATCTCAGAGACTTCTGCTTACCCCACGCAGACCTAGTTTAATATAATTTGATCAATAACTGGCTCCGTTTCGCAAAATATCGATACAAATCACTTATCGATAGCAATAGAAGCCAGAATTTTCTTCGATTCAGACATAATATACGTAAATATATTATTAATCAACTAACATATTTAAATATATTTTAAAAAACTATATTTAAATGGTTTAACATATTTTGTCATCGAGATTGGATAATATTAATGGGTATTTACATTTAATTCATTTTAGTTTTAATTAAATTAATTTCATTTGCCAATTAGACTAGAATATTAAAACAAAACTAAATGATAGCATATTAGTATATTGACCAGCTGGCTGTGCAGGGTACCTTGTAGTCGAGCACACTCGACTGCAGCATTCTTATAGTACTTGGTTTTTTGTGTGCCGATTTCGATCGTTAGCAATAAAACTTAATGTTGCACACTTATGAGTCGTGCCCCATGGGGCCAAAAAGATCGGTGGGCGTGGCATGCAACAATACACGCAACATTTGCAGTTGTTTGTGGTTTGCAAAATTCTAAGAACTGAAAATGCGCAAAAATTAGATTGAATTGTTTTTGGGTTGCAATTGTTGTTGTTGTCGGCAAAGGGGATGGGGGATGGTGGATGGGGGGGTGGGGTAGGGTGGTGAGGCATAATTGCAGCTCGGACTTCAACTCGGGAGTGGATCTGGTTGTGGATTTGGATGTGGACTGGCAATTTGATTGAGTCGTTGCCAATTGCAATGGCAAACGCTGCGGGTGTTGGCACTGACGAGCAGCACACTGGCTGAGTGACTAAATGACTAAATGACTGAGTGACTGACTGAGTGACCGACTGTCTGTCCATCTGTCCGCCTGCTCGCCAGTCTGTGCAACAAAAGTCATTTGGCAAAGTCAAAAACGCAGCAAGAAAAAGAAAACCGCACACTATAATTTTAGCCGAAGTTGCAGTTACACATTTTCTAGCCAGCAGCGGGCAAAACAACTACACTTGGAAAAAAAAGTCGGCTTAAAATGAAAATGAGAATTAATTTAAATGAAACTATTTGAACTGTTCGTTATATTATTTATTATATAAATAATATTTAACTAAGAATCTAAAGAGCAAAAGGGCTAATTTTGCAGCACGCTGGAAATGAGCTATTTTTTAGTTCGCTTTATTTTGGTAAGTGTACAGCAAACGGCAACAGCCAGCGGGCCCAAGTTACAAACTATAAGCAACAGACAACAACAAAGAACAACGCAACAGCAAAGAAACAGTAAGGCAACAAACTGATTTGGCTTATTTTGCGACTATTGCGGTCGCTGGAAATTGCATTAGATTTCAGCTATTTTTCTTGATGTTGTTGTTGGTTGTGTTTGAGACTGTTGTCAATTAAAGTTCAGCCTGGTCGAAAAGTTCTGTTAATGCCTTTGGGTTTTGTCATTGTTCGAGAGCAACAACAGCAACAACAACAACAACAACAGCCACAACAGCCACAACTGCAACAGCAACAGCAACGGGCAACAATGAGAGGCATTTACATGAAATTGTTGTATCACGTTTAATTTGCCAATTTGAATGCAAATATGTTGAAGACTCGCGCGTGTTTCTCCAGACATAAAAAAGGAATACTAATCCAAGTCGAATCGAAGGGATTTTCCATCCAGTTTCCACGTCTCAACTTCACTCGCACCCAGCCTTGATACCCAAGTGCAGAATCATGGCCAACAAAAATAATACTGTTAACTAAAATGAAACGATCAAGGCTAGTTTGGAGAAGCAGAGGCTTAGGTTATCATGTGCAAAAAAAAATCACTCTGAATTTTTCTTTCCTTTTTAATCAGCAAGTAAATTTCTAAAATTTATCTGTGTGACTTTTTTAAAAACAGGGTTTTGCATGCCTTAATTTCAGGTTGGATTTTTCTAAAATTATAAAGCATTTGTCCAGTTTCTATTTTTCATACAAGAATTCCCATTTTAGCTTTTTTTGTGTTATTATTAGATGTTAATATTTAAAATTTGACCAATATTGGAAATAGTTTACAAATTCGTATAAATTAATTTGGAAAAAACTTACATTCGACTAAAGAGTCAAATTGTTGGTTATTTTTTATATGTACGATTTAAAATTAAAGTGCCTGGCGTGTTTTAGTTGTAGTTTTTTTTACTGGGCTGTTGCTGTTGCGATTTGTTAATTGAATTAAATGCAGCGGGTCATCAAAATGCAGCCAGCGACTTGTCGATCACTGCGAGTGTGTCTTTGTGTGTGTGTGTGTGCAACCCATTTAGCCAAAGTGTGCGGCAGAGTTCTTAACGCTTAACTGTAAAAGCAAATGCACGTACGCAACGTACGGCTCAGTCACTTGGCCAGTTACTTGGCCAGCTAGCAATTGTCGGCGTTTGGGCCAATTGCGTGGCAGGAACCAGGCACGTTGGCACTGCCAAGCTAGCTAATAAAGAAATAATATAATAATCATATTGAAATAAAAAAGGAAATAAAGCTATACAAAAAACAGGCCTTTGCACATATTGTTAGCTTTGCTTTACGGCGAAAACAAAGTTATCGATAATGAAAACTACTTATTTAAAAATAAAAAACGCTGGAAATCCACTAGCAAAATTTCAGAAGAACAAAATGGATATTTGGATGGTGTAATTTTTAAAAATTAAATATAGCTAGATCTATGACTCTCAAGAGAACTTTTTGTTTTTAAGTTTCATAAGCGAAGCTAATTTTTTTCGATCTGCGAACAGTGATTAATTTAACATTTTGTCTTCCTTTTTTGTAATTATTTGTAATTTATTCTTTTTCCAAACGAAATATATATTTTTTTCGATCTGAAAAGAAGGCTTTAGTAGTTATGGGTTAAGGCTTTGCCCACTGTACGCTGGCAGAGCGCTGTTGACAATACGGAATTCCCATGGCCGTTGTTGTTGTCGTTGTCGTTGTCGTGCACTTGGTGGCATGCTCGACCAAGTACCGCTAAATTGCAGCAGACATTTGTGGCAGCAATAGCAGCAGTTGCAACAGCAACGCTTCCTGACGCATGCTGCGCTGCATGCTAAGCAGCTGGAGGCGTTGCTGACACATGACTGACAACAACAACAACGACAGTTACAGTTGCATTTGGAGCAGCAACAGTGGCAGCCTAAGCAGCCCACATGCTACCTTTGGGGCAGCAGCAGCAGCAACAGCAGCAGCAGCAGGTGTGTCTGTCTGCCACGTCCATGACCATGTCCAAGTCCAGATGTCCATCTGTTCGCGTTCGCCTTGTGACAACTGCCAGCTAGTTACGCCCTTTCGCTTGTCACACGCTTATTGCCGCTGCCTGCTGCCTGCTGTCTGCTGTCTCCGAGTGACTGAGTTACTCTACACTCGCAAAAAAATCTAGCTATGTCTTAGTAAATTGTTAAGAAAACTAAGAAGGATCTTTTGTTTTTGAAAATATTTTGTGTATATTTGAAAATCGCCCTGAAAACTATCAAACTGCTAACAAATTATTTATGAACTTTAGAAAATGTATCTAAAAAATAGAACTTGTTTTTATATATATTATATTTTATATTTTTTAGAAACAATTTCTAATATAAGGGAAAAAAACTTTCTATGAATTTATAAACTATTTAAAATATTTTTGCACTTATAAAATCTTAACATATAAAATTCCTTCAATCTACACACTTAGAAAACAATATCCTGGAACTTAGACATATTTTTTCTATACTTTAGGATAGCTGAAGCTGAAATTTAGAAAAGCAAATCCTGTTTTTTTTTTTTTTAAATTTACTTTAAACTTAAATTTTAGGCCGATTTTCGGTGCCCGGCGAAAATCATGATGAACTTCAGCTTTCAGCAGAAGCAGCAGTAGCAGCCGCAGTTGGGGCGTTGTTTACTGATTTTTCAAATTGAATTTGAAGTGATTTATCAATTTGGCGGCAGAGACAATAGAAAGTGGCAATGCCAGTGGGCCAATGGCCGCCAACAGTCCGACCAACGGCGCATGTACAGTAGGCACCAAACCAAACGAACAACTGGCTGTGGCAAGGTGCAGTTGCCACTGGGGAAAAGCGAAGCTGGTTGTCACTCGATGGCGGAAAATGTGTACAGAGAGAAACAGGCTCAAGTTCAAGTTGCCAGCTGCCCTTGAGGGAAAAAACAGAAAAAAAAGAGGGGAACAAAAAAAATATCGACTCTGCCTCAAATTAATACGATTTTTATTCATGACTGCTGCTGGGGACGCCCCCTGGGGTGATTGCCAATCTGCCACTGTGGCAGTAGCACTGCCACTGCCACAGCCAGGTTTTCTACTGGCAATTGCAAAACATTGCCGGAATGTGGTGACAATGCCCCATTCGGCTTCTTTTTGCCCCCCTACTTTGGCTAATGTTGCCTTCAACAATTGCAATTCGAGTTTGTCGTCGTCGTCGATGTATTTTGCTGTTGCCTCTCTGTCGCAATGTTTGTAATTTGTGCAAATGAGCCCCTAAATGGCAGCGAGAGAGCTCCCAGACATGAGCACCAAAAAACCAAACAACAAAGAAAAAGAACATCCAAATTAAAATGCGCTATTTTGGCTATGTAAACGATGCGAGCCCGAAGAATGGAATGGAAAGCTGTTAACTGCTTTTTTCCTCCTGATTCTGTGCGGCTTAAAATACTACTACCAAAACGCCCTAACTTTATTGGCTCAATCGCTGCTTTTTACTTTAGCTTAGCTTAAGCTGAAGACGAGAAATATATGAAAATAACAATAAAAACATATTCATTACGAGAAAGAGAGAGATTCCCTAAAATAATATCATTATAATAATATTATTTATTAATAGTTATTTTAATTGAAAACTTCATAGTACTATCCATCTGAAATGAGGCCAAATTGCTATTTTTTCTTTAACTTGGATTAATTAAGAGATTAAATAAATGAAGTATATGATAAATAGTTATATACTCAATAAGAGAGTCCATAACTAAAGCCATAAATATTACTACCCAAATAATACAATTATTACAACCACAACATATTGATAACAATTTAATAGTTAACTAAATTTGAAGCTCTCAAGTAGTGCCGAACCATAATGGTGCCAATAGTGGCATAACAGCCGCCAATAGCTGAACGCGTACTCAATACATAATCAAACTAGTGCTCAACTCGTGGCACGTGCTCCAAATTCCGTGATAATGACAAGCAAAAAAAAAAAAAAATACAAATCGAAAAAAACTACGTCTCAAAAAAATAACAATGAATAGAAACTAGTATTTACTATGCACACTGTTGTTATCTATTAAAAAAAAGGGGGGAAAAATGCCCGCAAAAAAAATGAGCAAAATCCAAAAGTAAATAAATAAAAAACTATGGCGTGATAAAAATAAATAATAATAAAAAACAAGTGAGCAAAAATGCAGGCAGTTGCCATTGAGTTAAGTTTTACGGATACGTAGATATCCATTTATTTGCCCACTCACGCACGCACTCACAAATACACGCACGACTCGACTCACGACACACACTTTACAGTTACGCATTAAATACACACACACGCGCACACACACACCCTCCTCAATTGGTGTGTGTTTGTTTTTATGTTTCTGCTGTTTACCCGCCTTGTTTTTTTTTGTTTTGTTTTTTTTTTTTGGTATGTGAAATTTCCGCCTTCTGGCCAAGTTGTCTGCGTGGCTGGCTCACCTGCCAGCGAAGGCCGACGTCAAAATTTCAATATTTGTTTACTTTATTTTTGTCTGCTGTTGTTGTTGTTGCTGTTGGTTTTTTTTATGTTTCGCTCTCTTCTTTTTTGTGGTCTGGCGCTACTTCGATTCAGACTCGGTCTCGCTGCCGGTCAGGCTTATATTTGCTTTATTCGATTTTATTGCTGTTTTCATTTCAGTTTGGCAAATGTGTGTCACAGACACAAACAGGCATTCAGACAAAACCAACCAAAAAAAGAAACCTACAAATTAACAGCAAAAAGAGGTCGCCTTAGTCACAACAAAAAACAAAAAACAAGAAAACAAATAACAAAAAAAGAAAACGACAACAACGCAACAGAAATCAAATTCAGCCATGCGAAATTTTTGGAAATTACGCATAGGCCAAAAATTTGAACCAACACACACACACACGCAACTAGTAACAACAACAACAACAACAACATAAATATGATGCCTTGAATGCCCCCAACAAGTACATTGTCATGTTTTTGGAGCAGCGGCAAAAACTAGAAACTAGCAAATACGTCATAGGCCCGTAAATAACTTGTCATTAGAGACGAAGGAGAAACACACACTAGAAAAAATATCACACAAATATTACAAGATATATAAATAGCAGCTGAAATTGCTGTTCATGTATACATACATATATATATATTTATTCATATTATAAATTACAAATATATATATAGTATTTCAATTATATGGTAATTCAAGCTCTCACAGCAAATGCCAATTTATTTTTCTTCACCAATAAATTGTTGATAAATTTGTATGTTTAAATGAAAATATTGCGTATACGTAACAAGCAATTTGAAAACAAGTTTACTCTTTAAGATTTCCCCAACACTAGCGTCATATTTCCGTTTGTTATTGTTTCCCCAATGACTTTCAGTTATCGTTATCGTACAAACTGATAAGCGAGCTGTAAAGAAAAAACCCTCAATGAAAGTTTACTTGCCATTGAGCCAAAAAAACAGATCGCGTTTGCCTTCTTTTTTATATATATTCTATATGCCCATTATCACGACTTGCACATACAGACTTTGCTTTTGACACATGATAAGCGTTTTAGATGTCGTTGTTGATACTGAAACTGGCTCTTTGATTCTACGACGGAATCAATTAAAGTACGCCGTATTCTTTAGCCACCTTGGCAACGATCAACGGAGCAATGAACTCCAGATCGGGGAATGCGTCATTATTGCGCATATAAGTGAAATTAATATTTTGAATAAAACGTATTTTAATAAATAAACACATTGCTACTAATCCCGCAGAAAATTTAAGTTAGTACTGCTCCTGGAATTCTTGTAATACAAATAATAATTAATAATAATAATAATAATAATAATAGAAATGCACATTTGAAAACGCTGCTCGTATTTTGTCGGTAGTTTTCCTCCTATTTCATAAGCTTTAATTTATTAACTTTACTTAAATATTAACAAGTTCAAAACGTTGACTAAAAGATGGCTTATTTCTTGATCACTTTCCTGAGAGTCTTCTTCCACTTCTAAAAACGTAAGTCCCTTAAACTTACAAGTTTGAAAGAAGACATCTTTGAAAACATTTAATGTGAGAGTGATGATATTATTTTGGTCTCAGGTGTAATTTAAATTAATTTATGGAAAAACATAGTACACTGAGCCTCAAAATAGGGCTTTGAATTTGAGTTGAGCTCGCTTTTGCTTTTATGTAAGTCTGGCTAGCTTCTTGGTGGCTGCAATTGAAATTCGGGTGAAAGTTGTGCAAATAACAATAAACAAAATACAGGAATCAAAACAAAACAAAGGCAACAACAACCACAACAACAATTACCCGTTGCAATTTTCGAGCACGTGTCTAATTCAATAAACTCATTTTCGTAGTGGACTTTAATTGTGTTTCCACAACCACAAATGAAACCCAAAACGAATGCAGCTCAATCTAAACCAGCAACATAAAAAAGAGGCACAGACAAGCGGCTATAAATTGCAGTTGCAACTAATTTTTATGCGGCATGCAAACGAATATTCCCCCACCCCATGCCCCCTCATGCCCCTCCCCCAACTTACCTCATGCCCCTTTGGCCATATCATATCGCTTCTGAGGAGCGTGCATATTTCCGACAGCCGCCGCTGCACATTTCAATGTAATTTTGCTTTCAACACCTTTTTTTTGTTTCGATTGTGCCGCATGCAGCATGCAACAACGTCGTCGCCTGCTGATTGCAACCAGCGGCGTGGGCAAATAATTGCCAACAAAACAGCAAACAGCAAAACAGCAAACGGGTTCAAGTTGCCTATGCTCAGTCTACACTCCAAAAAAACAATCGCCCTAAATTTTAGTAAATCGCCACTGGTTGCTCAGCGTATTATTCAGAAAGAAAATTTCTATGGTCGAAAAATGTCTAATTTGCAGGGTATTGTTTTCTATGTGTGTCACTAGAAGAATTTTTATATTAGTTTTTTGCCATTTATTTTATTACAAACTTTAGTATTTTAAGCAGTTTTGTTGGTTCACATATTTAAAATAGCAGCTAAACCGAACAAGTAAATTCCATTGCTTGTTTCTGAATTTAAGAAATGTTTGTTTTTTAGAAATAATTTCTATTATTAAAAAATATATTTCTGAATATTTATAGACATTTTTGTTTTAAATTTACAAAATATTTTTAAAATCTAAAACAATTTATATTTTATTATTTATCTATTTGTTATGATGATTTTCTAGAATTCATTAATTATTTCTAAACATAAGAAAAACCGTCTAGTTTTCAGGAGATGTTCGAATATTCAGAAATTATTTCCAAAAACAAGAAAAACTCGTCAGTTTTCGGAGCGATTTTAATTTTAAGACGATTTTTTAAAACTAGAAAAAATTGTTCGGTGTTCAGGCTGATTCTTTTGCTGAGTGTAGGCTCGTCACATGGCCAAGCAGCAGCAGCAGCAGCAGCAGCAGCGGCGGCAACAACAACAAATGCAACCAAGTGAAAATCACTGCGCATTTCCCAGGCCCCGAAATCGGCGCGAATATATCGCATTTCAATCACGCGCCAGAGTTGCGCCAATTCTACCCCCCTGGGTCCCCTCGGCACCGCCACCCCTCCATTGTAGTGATCCGCGCCTGGCGCAATTTACGTGCGGCCACGCAGTGACTCTCCGAGACTCTGAGAGACTCGACCAGCAATTTTACAACTGCAACATCGGCAACATCGGCAACAACAACAGTAAATGCAACATCACAGCAACTGCAACTTGCAACAACTGCAACTGCAGCTTGAAGTTTATTAAAGTTTGCTGCGCAATCGAGCTGAAATCAACGGGCCTGTTTATTGTTGCTGCTGCTGCTGAACCTAACGGTACCGATTGTGCGCACAAAATGGCCACATCGTGATGTCCAAAATACCCCGAGTATAAAAAACCCTCCCGCCCCTCTTCCACCACCCTTGCAGCCCTCGGCACGCGCCTCATGCAACAGGCATGAGGAAGCATAGGGAAGCAGTCAGGCCGGCCGGCCGGCAAAATAAACGTTGACCGTTGCCTGCCCGGGTTTAAACTTGGCTTAATGCAGCATAGATTTCAACTGTCCGATTTATGCGCAAATTTACTTTTATGCGATTAGCAGCAGCAATGAGAACAATTTATCGTCAAGTTTAGTCAATTTAATTGGGGCGCAGATGAGGCTGGGACTGAAATCTAACTAACATTTGCCATAAAAGAAGAGGTGCCAAAATGGCTAAAAGACAATCTCTCCGCCTGTTGCGGTTGCGCGTTTGCCACAGGCTACACTCGGATAAAAGTCGCACTAGGAACTGGATGGTTTTCCTTGGTTTTCATTTGGAAATCATTTCTGAATTGCAGAAAATTGCAATAAAATTAAAATCGCTCTGGAAACTGGCGAATTGCCTTAAAATTAAATAGTCCTAAAAAATAGAGTCATTTTCTTGATTTTCTAAGAAAATAAGTTTAACATCGATTTAAAAACAAAAACGTTTTTCTTGCTTTAGAAATAATTTGTGAATAAAAGAAATATTTCTAAAAATCTAGAGGAGTTTTCTCTTTTATTTTACAGAAATACATTTCTTAATATTCCTTTATTTTTAGAAAAAAATTATAAACTATGTAAAATCTTTGTATATGCGAAAACTGGATAAAATAATGTTTAATAATAATAAAAGTGACAAGAAAGCTTATATTAGAATTCTTCTGTTGCTACACACTTAGAAAACAACACCTTGAAATTTAGAAATGCAAATCCTGGTTATTAGAAAGCCACAACCATAAAATTAAGAAATTTATATTCTGAACAGTAAGGTGAGGAAGCCTTGGCAATTTTCTTTTTGTGAGTGTAGCTAGAAGAACAGCAGCAGCATCAACAGCAGCAACTGCAACATGTGGCACAAAGCGCGTGCATTAGACAAAGGCTAAGAAACAAACCTGGTAGCACGGTAATAAAATTTTATGGCAGCTGTTCTCAGAAAGAAGCCAAGCTGGATGCATTCACTGCATTCGCTGTTGCATCCACAATGTGCAACTGCAACAGCTCAGCTCAATTGTCGTTGCCTTGCGGCCTCTGAATTTGCACAATGGACCAAAATCTGCTTTGCAAAAGGGTTTTGCGAACCACAAAAAAAAAGAGAAAAAGCAAAAAGTAAGAAAAGTAAATAAACAAACAGCAAACAGCAGCTGAATGCAATTTCACGTTTCGGCTTAAATGTAGCTGAAGTGCTGATGCCAGCGATAAGAAATGTTTTTACAAAAGCAACTTCTGAAATGCTCTATAAACACTGCTATACACACACACACACACACACACACATATTGAATGTGGCATGCATCGTTTTGGGGCACAGAGCTAATGCGGTATCAATGTCTGTTAAAGTCAGCCAGTTCTTCTTCTTGCTTAGTCTTTAAAATCGTTACTAACCCATTAACGTTTACTTTAAAGCGCAAATCACCTCGATTCAATGCTTCTCCACTTTTCGTTGGCTTAGCCCAAGGCTGATTGACTATAATATCGCTCACTTATGGCTAGAAACTGACTACAATTGCTTATTTCACCTAAGGACTTACTAACTACCATTCCATTTCCATATGTTGCCAAAGAAAGCTTTACTTTTAGCGCAACTATTAGAGATGTTTTGTCTTCAATTAATTTCACTCACTTGCCTACAAGTACACTGGGAGAAAAATCGAGCTGCGCAGACAGACCAGCGTTACCTCTTCTTAATCAAGAAATATATGTCTAATTTCCAGGATCTTTTTTCAAAGAATTCTAACATATTTTCCTAAAAATTAGAGCTTACATTTATACTTTTTATAAATATATTCAATTAAAAAGGCTCTTTAATCTGCAAAGACTTTCATATTATCAGCGCGTTTTTCATGTCAGGGCTATTTTCTGAATTTAATACAAATTTAAAAAAAAACGAGACAAATTTTCTAGTCTTAAATGTAGAAAAGATAAAATATTTAAAATAAAAATATATCTGAGAAGAAGAAGAACATTCTGTTTTCAGGTAAATTTTGTCAAATTTAGCTCCGTTTTTTTATCCGAGTGTAGTTGCAGTTTCAAGCAGCAGCTTCTCGGCAATGAGTATAAGCCAACTGCAGGCTTTGGTTTCACTCGAAATCAATATCAGTATCTGAATGCCGTTCTTCAATGCGAATAAGCCGCTTAAGTTCAATTATCAATAATTGCATACCGGCAGCACTCAATGAATGGAATCGGGGCTGAGAGCAGAGCCCATTTAGATCTGCTGCGAGTCAAATGTTAATTCTGGCTACTTGCCACATTGCCTCATGCCACGTTGCCCCACGACAATGACGACGTCTCAATTGTTTGAGCAATTTGAGTTCCTTCTTTATGTTTTGGCCTTTTGCATATGTTCAAGTCTGAGTTTTGCTTACACTCGACTTGATGGCAACTATTTCAAATCAGTTGAAATGTTTTGAATTTATTACAATCGCGTCGCGTCTTTATTATACAGATTCCCCCTGCTTTCCCCCTTCCCTTTGCAGCTCAATTTTGCTGCATTCTTTGTCCAAGTTGCTGGAGCGTAAAAATGCTTTTCATAAAGCTAACGCTAAAGGATATCTGATTTAGCTATTTGTTGCTTCTGTTCTTGTTGTTTGCTTTTTTTTTTTGTTTTTGTTTCTATTGTTTTTTTTTTTTGTCTTCAAGGTGAACTTAAAGTCAAAACTCTTAGTTGACGTCAGCGCCGCTTAAAAGCAAGCAGGGTTTGTGTTAAACCAAGATGACAAAAAATAAAAATAAAAAATAAACTTGAAAATTAATTTCGCGCAAGGTCAGTAAAAATTTACACAGCAACAAAACAAAATAGCCACAAAAATATGTGTGATGCTATCTATCGTAGCTGCCAATTAATGACGAATGAGCAAAATCAACAACACCAACAACAACAACAATAACAAGAAACAACAAACAACATAACAAACATTAACAATGCATGAGCATTGAAAAATCGCTGGCCACAAAATGAGCTAAATGGATAAATAGCTTTTGCATTGAAATACCTCACGGGCCGTTTATACATAAAGAGACCTCGTCACATTGTTGCTGCAACAAATTACAACGACAACAAACAACAATTTTTCGTCGGCTACTTTGATGTTTTTGTCAGAGTTTTGGCTTTTGCTGCGAGGGCGTCTAATTAAAGCCGAGCCGAGCCGAGCCGAGCCTCAACTAAGCACAACAACTGGGCCTTCTACTGGCCTTCTAAATTCCTTGAATTGCATTGCCAACATACAACTCGAACAAGCCTCTCTCATTATTTGTTAAGTAACCAACGAAATAACTGCTAAGCTTCTCTAAGCTTGCAAATTGACACAAGCAGAAATTTACTTAGTTTTCAGTTGGATTATTCTATAAAGCCTAAATGCATATTTAATTTGTTTTTGAGTTTAGCACACTTAGAAACCAAATGGACCTCAGGGAATCCATCCATTAGTAAATAAGAAGCAGAAGTACATAAAGACCATGGAAAACCAGAAAGATAATAATATCGATATCTTATATTTAATAGGATTTTTCATATTGCTTTCAATATCTAACTAAATAATAATAACAAATAAATATAATAATACATAGATATTAAATAAATAATGAATAAATAATAAAGAGATAAGTAATCAATAATAATAATAGCTATATTTCATAGAACTTTCCACATGCCGTCCCATATCTAACTCAATCTGATATCTTTTTGTATCTGTATTTTGCAGTTCTCGGAAGCGTCCGCCGAGCGACAGTTACGATTGCAGCAGCGATCAGTGCAAAGGGGACGAGATGAATGCGTGCAATGCAGCATTAATTCTAATGCACCTACACAATGCGCCGAATGCCGGTAGGGTTTAAATACCAAAATACTTAAATAATATCATTATACACTGTTAGGATGGGCTTTCTTAATTTGCTAACGTTTTACCAATTTTGAACTCATTTCTCACATCAGTTCCGGACAAATGGCTGGGCTCCAGTCCGGGCAGCAGCTCATCGGCCTCTTGGAGTTCCGGTTCGGCATCGCCGCCATTGAGCGATGATGGAAATGTACTGTTGCATGGTCACATAATATCATTGCCACACGATGCGGCAAGTGCATCAGCAAATGCACGTATACGCACAACATCTGTGTCCACATCGGATGAGGGCATTGTCATCGACTTCAAGGAGGAGCGCAAGAAGAAGGTAGGTCAAATTTACAAATTTACAATTTAACAACACACACAACACAGCAATATTTGATTGGATCAAAAGAATGCGGCCAGTGTTGCAAACAGAGCGCAACGCGACGAAATTTGTTGCATTTTAATTGCAAATTTTGTACACAGCGATTTTAATTGCTATAATTACATTTATGTAAATGCCGGTGCATCATTTTGGCAGAGACAGCCAAGCAGCCAAACAGCAACGTGCCCTCATCAAAAATATTAGAGTTTAATTTTAGAAAATCGCGATACTTTGGTAAACTTCTAAAATGTATTGTTGAGGCTTTCTCAAAACTATGATTTGCATTTCTAAATTTATGCTTGGATTTTTCTAAAATTGGTTGAATATCCAGACCGCTGTTATTAAAATTTGTGTCGGTTTTTTTGAGTGTATATATGTGTATATATGTATATGTTTTTGTGGCACTTGGCGTATGCTTGGTTCGCATCTCGATTTCATTACTCATACGCAAGCAGGGAACTGTGAAAAGTCAGGAAATTAAATAAATGTCGAAAACGAGCACATAATAAGAATACATCAATCAAAGGGCAGTCGCTCGTTAACTATAATATACAAAAATGATATAAAATCCATATATATGTATATATTTATAAATACACACATTCACTACTCTCTGGCAAACATCAATGTGTAAAAGTTGTGCTCATTAAATGTGTCTCTTTTTTTTGGCTCTTGTGGCACTTTTTGCTCCAAACTTAAGGTGTACTCCATTCAGCAGTAAGAAGCTTATGCAACTTTTATTTACTTCTACTCTGTCATAAGGCTTTCACCTCAAGGCTCGCCATTTACACTCAGCAATCAAATGTTGCTCTGAATTTTAGAAACTCGCCATACTTTTAGCGCCAAGGCTAACTTATTAATATTTGGAATTGTAAAAACCATGGTTTTTCTTGTCTTTATTTTTCTAAAATTTAAAAAAATATAAGTCTAATATTTACGATGTTTTGTTGTTGATTGTATTTTAATAATATGCCTTATTATTTTAAGATTTCATTTATAAAACATGTTGGATAGTCTGTAAACTCATTTAATTTCATTTGAAAAAAAGTACGACTTTTGTATTTCTACTTGGTAGATATATTTTTAAGATTTTTCCCAAGTGTATATAGACAACTATTTAGTTGTTTTCTTTATACCTGCTTCTACGTCACTTTTGGCAGCTCGTCTTTTGGGCAAGTTGCTCTTAAGAGCTCTTAACAACAAGGCCAAAAGCGAGTGGTGAATGCGATATATATCAAGAGTCATCAAGACTCAGCAGCACTATTTGTTAACCTTCGATATGTGTTTGGATTTTATTTACATTTGGACAACATTTACATTAGTTTTAAGGGTTTGTGGCTGTCTGAGAGCATAGAATGATAAAGTATAGAATTATTGGCGATAAAGTTGCTTGACAGGCGGCTAAATGCTTGCAATGATAAATCACATAATCAACTCACATTAAATGATTAATAAATATTTGCTATTTAAATATTGATTGAGTTTCCATAGAGCAAAGGTTTGATTTAACATTCATTACAATTGTTTTCTACCAGATTTTTTTTTGTAATTTCTCTTTAAGTGCTCGAAAAAGGTTTTTTTTAGTTATGTATTCTACAATTATTAAACGCTCTTTTTCTGCGGCTTTTCGTAAATTTCATTATAATTGCTTTACCACTTTTTTACCAGATTTTTTTTTTTTGTAATTCCCCTTTAAGTGTTCAAGTGCCGTTTTCAGCTGGCGGCATTTCAATTTTAAATATATATTTTTGTCGGTTATTTTAATGTCTAGCTCCTTTCCCTCTGGCTAAACTTTCACTTGTCCGGCTGATTTTACCTGTTGCCAAGTCGGCCGCAGAGAGTTGCCGAAAAATTGTCATGTTTCCGGTTGTTGTCAGTGGCTGCGATTTATGTATGCCAGCCAGCTGCTGGCCACTGTCACGCCCACTGGGCGGCAAATTGATTTTCAAGCAAATTTTTTTGAAAGACAATTGCAACATTTCCGCATTATCTCGAGTATGTAGCAGGCAACGAACACAAAGCAGACGACTCTTGCCACAGATCTGTGTGAATAGACAAGTAGCTAGATACACTCAGAGAAAAAAAATCGCCATAAATTTTATAGAGCAATAGAAAGTTTATCTAGTTTTTAGAAAACATTTTTATACATCAGGCAAAGAAATTCCTGATATTTAAAATCAATAACATTTTTTTCAATTAATTAATATGAATTTCTAAACTATGCTAAATGTTTGTATAAAGTGAAATCTTAAAATACAAGTCTTTAATAGTGAATATAAGTAATAAGAAAGCTAATATAAGAATTCTTCTATGGCACACATAAAAAAAATAGCCTGAAAATTAGACATTTAGATAGACATGGACATGGATAGATAGATTGATAGACACATAGATTGATAAATGGATGGATAGATGATGGCTGTATAAATGAGTGCTACGCAGAATGAGCTCAGCGAAGTTGCAGCGAATGCATTAAATGTGTTTAATTGTGCGCAATTAATGCGGCTGCGAACGCTTGACAGTCATGGACACGTGGCGTATACGTAATAACCCACATTACTCATACGCAACGTGTGTTGTTGAGGGGCAACGCGGAATTCTACTTGTTGTTTTTTTTCGTCTTTACTTTGTTTGGTTGCTGGGCTGAGCAGCCACAAAGTGTTTGGCACAATATGGCGCATGATTAACCTTCATTACTCAACGCGTGCGCTGTAAATTACTCATACGCCACGATGGCCTTTGTTTTGTATTGTGTTCATTTGTGGTTAAAAGCGATTTTAAATGCAGATTTATGTGCATACAACAGCAACTGCCAGCAACAGAATGACAACTGCAGCAGCAGCAACTCACAGACACTCAGACAGACTATTTTGCCTTTCAATCAAGGCTTCGTTTCATCAAGGCTGGCAATCGCACAGTGGGTTGTGTTTAAAGCGGTGCTCGTAAATTAGCCGACACTCGAGCTACGATTGAACAAATGCAACTATTACACTCGGAAAAAACAAATTTACCTGAATTTTAGAAGGGTTCCTTTTCAATATAGTACTTAGGTAGATTTTCTAAAATGATGACATTATTTCTGAAAAGAAGACAAATGTTCTAGTTTTCAGAGCGATTTTCTAAAATTCATACATTATTTCTAAAAGCTAGACATTTTTGTAGAATTCTGAGACAGATTTCCTAAATTTCAGCCCGATTTTTGCTTGCTGACTGCAGTTGTTGGGCGCTTTAAACTGATTTGACAAGTTTTGCACCGCTCAAGAATACTTTAGTGGCACATTTCCTGGCCTTTAAAATTGGCTCCGTTGTCGTTTTGTGTGCAGCTAAAGTTTTCAATGCAAAAAGCGCTTCGGTCTCGACCTGGCTAATTGCATGTTCTATGTATAAGCTTTTACGAATTTTGTTTTACGTGTTTGCGGCTTTTTTATTTTTTTTTTTGATTGTTGTTTTTGTTTGCTGTTTTCCAACTAATTTGTTTTATAACATCAACAACAGGCAGCAGAAGCGGCAAAAGCTAACAAAAGCAAACGCAAATTAAAGTACAAAAAAAAGGCAGACAGCGCGGCGTGTGCAAAGCAATGACATTGGGTCTAAAGGGAGGGCTGAGGAGGGGCGCTTTGGCTTAGTCAAATGGCAGTTGAATAGACAAAAGCGGGGCTATGGGGAGGGGGTCTATGGCTATTGCGGTTTAGCTTCTACAAACTGTGACTGCTCTAAAACTAAAAGGCAAAATGCAGTCGTCGCTGCCAGCCAACATGGCGCGGCGCACGTGTCACTAATACTATGTCGGTGTGTGTGTGTGTGTGAGCGAGTGTGTGTGTATTTTGCTGGCAGCTTAACTGCATTTGGCATTTTGCGAACAAATGCGCTGCTGGCAAACGCAGCAAATAAATGGCATGTGGCAGTCCATTCGTGCATTACTTTTGACAGAGTCTTCAAAGCAATATTTCACAAATGTGTTAAATTTAAATATATTTTGCTGAAAAAAAGAAAAGTTAAATTTAATATAGATTATTTAATATGTATTATATATATTTCTGTATTTATTTTATTTATTACGCCAACAACAAAATATTAACCGTATTTCCTTAATTCATTTATACGTACTTTGTGTTTTGTATCGATAAATATGTCTATAAATTTCTTCTGAAACTAGGTGATCATTTCTTAAAAAAGTAAAACAAAATTAAAATTTTATGAAAATAATATAGCTAAAAAAAAGGACGGTAGAACGTTTAAAATAATTTACAGATTGCATAATTATTGGACAAGAAATTGGAAATTGGATAAAAAGTAAAAAAAAAACAGGCTGAAAAACTTAATTTTCGTGAAATATTTGAAGCCTTAATGCAGAATTAGAATACAGATGGATAGACTAAGTGTTATAATCTTTTTTGGCGAAGATTGATTGCGAAAACAGCTTGTCGTGTATATAGGGTATATTAAGCTACAACACTTATTATATTTACTAAATGCTTCATAATATAAACTTTTTTCTTCTTTTTTTGGTATTTATTCATTTAAATCTTTGCTGTTGTCTGTTTACTTACTTAAATTATGATTTTTTACATAACTCTCTTAAATAATTTTGCTTGTCACTTTTACATGGTATTTTGCACTCTATCACTTTTAACATTTATTTTGCAGACTAGCTTTTGTCAATGCACATTTGCTGTTGCTTTTGATTTTGAGTTGGTGCATTTCTATATAAGTTTAAAATTATATTTATGATATGCGGCAGACCCTCGACCATTGTCTATATATATATATATATATATATATATATATATATGCATCCCTCTCTCTCTTTCTTTGTCACTCTCTATCTCTAGCTCTGTCACTCACTTGTATCTCTTACTGTAAATATAATAAATTTTGCCGCATGTAGCTCAAAATTTGGCTTTACTAGCTGCATTTATTTTTAAACGGAACGTACAAAAATATGGCAAAATTTAATTAAAAATTGTACAATTCAAGTGTCGATGTCAGTGTGCGTGTGTGTGTGTGTGTGAATGTGTATGTGTGAGTGAGTATGTGCAGCAACCTTGAAAACAACATTCACTTGGCAGAAACAGAGACAGAGAGAGAGAGAGAGACAGAGAGAAACAGAAAACAGAAAACAGAAAACAGAAAACACGAGCAGAGATTGGCAAACAGCTTCGGCAAATGCCTTTGGCACTTGATTCATAAGCCAAACGACGTATTTAATTTCACTCATATGGGCAAAATAACCTTGAATTCTGATTAGGAAGCAATTTAAATTTATCTATCAGTCATTCGCTCAACACCCTCTGCTGCTGGTGCTGCTGCTGTTTATTCAGTTATTAAGCTATATTGAGCTATTATTATTATAAGTTAATTGTGCGGCTAAAATCCATTTGTATCGCCCTATCAAACTCAAACTCAGACTCTTCCCGGGTTCATTAGCGCAACAGTTGCAAATGACATTGGGTACAGGTGTTGTCAAGGCTTGACTGACTGACTGATTGGGCAACACACGGGGCGTATGAGTAATGACTGCTCAATCGAATTGAGTAAGTGATTATACCTTAAACCGATGTCTGCTGTCTGCCCACGCAGCACTCACTCACTCACAGAGTATATATATAGGAAGCAAACAGCAAAATTGACACTTGCTAACTGCAAAGAGCCTAATCTTGTTTCTAGAATATTGTTAGAATATTTATATTATTATTTCTCCATAATGGTTTATGTCTTTGCAAATGGAATAACCTTTTAGCCGCAAAGCGCATGCAATTGCATGATGACAATTTGCGTGTTATTTGGCCAAAAGTAAATGACATAAAACGAAATTTGGTCTTTGTTCCGCTGCAGATTTGTGTGTTGTGCAAAATTGAGCTTAAGAGCCTGTCAAATGCATTACAAATAAAACACAGAAAAGCCACAGCTCAAAATCAAAACCAAGACGAAATAAAAAAGACGAATGAAAATAAATCCAAGTCTCGGCGGAAATGCATAGCAAAAAAGCTGAAGGCGAACAACTTGCAGCAGCAGCAGCAGCAGCAGTGTGCAACAATTCGTCTGCGTCACTTGCAGCAGGAGTGGAAGCCACAACAACAACAACAAAAACAACAAGAGTCAGTGAAGCGCGCTCTTTGTGTGTGTTGTGGGAGAAACGAACTCATAAATTCATCATAATTGCCAAAGGCACAAAAATGTGACTGAAAATGTGCAGCAGCAACCACAATAAAAACAACAACTGCAAAAAGTCGTAAAGAAAATATGCAATAAAAATAATTTGCCATAACAGTCGGTAGCAAAATACACAAAAAAAAAAACTCACAAATTAGGTTTAAAAAAAAGCAAAGCATCCATGATTTTGCCAACATAATAATAAACATTATTATAATGCCGCTGCACATTATTTACAAATTGCAATTTTTCATTTTGCGAATCTAAATTATTCATTCATTTGATGTTCGCTTTATTGGAAAATTATTTCGCCTAACAAAAACCAACAAAAAAATAAAGAAAAAAATAGTAAAAAGAAAAATCTGTGCCAAGTGCAAAGCAGCGACAACATTTTCATGTTCAAGGTGACAACAAATTTGTTGTGGACGGACGGAGACGGACGCAAAAGAGACACTTGAGCCAAATGCCGCCTCATCGTTTGGCCTCGTTTCGCTAATTTTTTTTGGTTTTGGTTTTTATACACTTTGTTAACGCAAGTAGAGAGAGTATATTGGCTTTAGCAACATTTGAAATTTAAATTCCATTAGAATAACTATTTATAAGAGTTATGAAATCGATAAAACCACCTAAGTCTCTACAATAACCACACTTCATAGGTACATTTCTAAGAACCTTCTGCAAGATGACCTGACAAGACATATTGTTATATTTTTAACAGAGTATTTCGCATTGCTCTTATTTGTATTTTTTTGTTGTTGTTTGTTTGTTGCTTTTTCTAATTTTGTTTGTCTTTGTGGCTAGCTGCCGTTTGATTTGTTTATTCTGAGCTGTGTTCTTCTGTTGGAATTGGTTTTATAATCACAATTTACCTGGGAACAAACAAAATTGATAGTTTTTCTCAATTTATAAATGCGGAAATTTGACGGAAAAACAAATTAAGTGATAGCTGATACTAATAAATGATTTTTTTATTACGAAACACAATTTCTACTTTATTGCTTCAATTATTGTATACTTTATTTGATATCAATAAATTTGTCTATAAATTTTTTTATTTATAAATGTGGTAATTTCATGGAAAAGCAAATTTAATGCTAGCTGAAAGTAATAGATGAATTTCTTATTGAACCAAAAAGGGACTCCCTTATTTCATTAATTAATCGATGTTTTTAAATAAATCAATAAATCTGTGCATAACTTTCATCTGATGACCAACAAAGCTGATACTAAATTAATAGACATACAAATTTCTTATTTTTTTAATATTTATTAATATGCAAATTTTATGAAAACGATATTTAATGCCAACTGATAATAATATTTACTTTTCTTATTATTTATTCTCAGTTATTTAATGGATACTTGCTCAATGTTTTTTTATCGATAAATCTGTCTATAAATTTCTGTTTTTTTTCTTTCTGGTTTTCTTTGCACATTGTTGCAACATTGGCGGACAATTTGCATCCGTTTTTGCCTTTGGCAAGTGGCCCACTTGCCACACGTTGCCGTGCCCCCTGTTGCCAAGCAGCTGGCTGCCTTATCTTGTTGTTTGGCCTTTTGGGTATTTGCAATAGTTTTTGTTTGTTGTGTTTGGCGATTTGTAAATTACAAATGTCACTCAAAATACACTTGCCATTGCAACTGCAGCTGCAGCAACGACATTGCTGCCACACTTGCGATGGCCAATGTCGTAAAAATAATGTTTTTCTCTACATTTTTATACTATATAGATAATTTCTTTCTTTTCTTTTGGTTGACGGCCAACTATGCCACGAGCCGGCTTGTGTGGCACACATTAGCCAAAATATGTTGCAAGTGTTGCAAAGTTGCAATGTTTCTGCATTTCGATTTCATTTGCATTTGAAAATAAAAACAAAATAAAAAACTTTTGCAAACTGCCAAGATGAGGACTCAATTTGAACTACAAACACTTAAAACACACACACACACAACTGTACCCAGCCGGCGAATTGGCCCAGTTTCACTTTTTTCTGCTTTTTTTTGCCCAAACAAAATGGCGGCCAAAATGACTGCAACTGTGTTTTGTGTGGCTGTACTTTTTCGCCAGTGTATGGCGGGCGCGTTGCCAACTGCAACTATGTCACAGCTATTTTGTAGGTTATACATACACACACACATACACAGACTGTGGCACACTGTTGCAGCAGCCTCGATTTTGCGCCGGCCGGCCGGCAAATGAATGTTGCGCAATGAAAAATGCATTTCCCTCATGCACTCAACTTGTCTCTCGCTCTCGCTCTCGCTCGCTCTCTCTCTCGTTTTCTCTCTCTATCCCTCTCTCTTTTTTTCTTTCTCTCTTTCTCTTTCATTCGTTCACACTCTGACGTCGCCATCTTTGCGGCGGCCATGCGCAAAAGCTCATTTCCGTTCTCCGTTTTCTTCGTTCTCCGCTCTCCGTTCAACTCGCCGCGTTTTTTGCCACCTCCGAAACCCCTCTCACTCCCCTTTCACCCCTCGCTGCTGCGGCACGTGTTTGCGCACAGTTGCTGCAAAACAAAAAACAAAAACAAAAAATAGTAATAATAAAATGTGTGCAATTTGTCGCTGACGTCGTCAACTGAAAATTTCAGTCTTTTTTTGCTTTGCACTTTATGAAATGGTTTTTGCATTGCAATCGTGAACCGGTTCGTAAAACTGGCTCACATACATGTTAATTTTTGGAAGATAAACTATTTTACTACTACTATTTTTTACTTTTGGGGGTTTCCCCAAATCCATGTTAAAGCATTTTACATTTAAATCTCATAAATATTGTTGTTTTTTTGGTTTAATTGTAATTTTAATATTGAATTTTAACTTTAATTTGATTGGCTCAACAATGATTTGAAAAACACATTTGCTGTAGTCAGCGACAAAAATAAGAAGTTGATTAAAAATCTATAAATTAAACTGCCCATTAGGATGATTTTCTTTTTGTTTAAATAAACAATCGTCAGTTGATAAATAAGTAAATAAATCAAATCAATTAAATAAATAAAAAACGCCAATTAAATACCTGGAGAAACTTTTAAGCTAATGTGTCTTAAAAGATTAGCTCAACAATTATTTTATAAAGAAATTTGCAATAGTCAGCGACATAAATAAAACTTGATTAAAAATCTATAAATTAATTTGCCCATTAGGAATACATATTTCAATCAATGCTAACAGCGACACATGTATTTCTTGCACGCATATTTAAATTTGCATATGTTTTGAAAAAGATTTGCGAAACAAAATAAATTAAATAAATAAATAGCCAATTAAATAACTATACAAATGAATCAACTAATATTTTGAAATAAATGTGCAGTAGTCAGCGACATATATAAGAAGTTGATTTAAAAGCTGGAAATTAATTTGGAATATTTATTTGATTTTTGTTTTTATTAACAATCTCCCGTAAATATAAACATTAATGAATGCAAACAGCGACACATGTATTTCTTGCAGGCGTATTTAAATTCGCAAAACATTTCCGAATACAAGTTAAACGATTTACAAATGCATTTTTGTTATGTTTGTTGTTTGTTTGTGTTTGCCACTCATTTGTGAACTGTTTGTGAGTTCAGCACGCAATTCGCGAAACTCTAAAAATGTTTTGCGTTCGATTCACTTTTCATGGCTAATTAATTTTCGTATTGCGCAAAATTAATGAATACTAATGCTAATGCGAATGCCAAACTAATGAATATGCAAAGCAAACCTTTAATTGCACATACACTCGAGTGTGTATATGGGTGTGTGTGTGTGTGTGTATGTATTTATACGTCGCTGTATGCACATCCAAATTCATTTGTTGGCATCGGCGCAGCAAGCCATAATTAAAAGCCAAACAAGCGGCAGTAGCAGCAAAATCAGCAGCAACCAGGTGATTTCATTAGCAACTTTTGCATTTCGACTTGGACTTCCACTTGTTAATTATAATACAGAAAAAGGCAACAACGATGTATTTTTTCTACATACAGCTGCGAAAAAAATAATAACACCACTCTGACATTTTTTCTTGGGAATAAAAAAAAACAATTAGTTTTGCAAATTTTTCAAATTTTGATTATTAACATATTGTTTGGTATTCTCCCCATAAATTGAAGTGGTTACTGCTCCTGGAATTCTTTTCAACATATAGTAGAGAAAGCTAAGAAATCTTCTCTACTTTTGTTCTAACTGGAGTAATTGATTTGTTTAAATTTTCTTTATATTGCTTGATTTAGTATGCATGTGTTTGAATTTTTTTTTTATAATTTATGAACCACATTTTAAGTATTTACGTATTTAATATTTTACTACCATTACTACTTCTATTTTTACCGCCGCTGTATATCAAATTGAGCGGGGCTAGGGAAATTCAGCGCACTCGTCGTATGCGCGATTCGATGTTATGTCTGATAAGCGTTACGCTTTAAAAACAATGATATAGATACAGATATATATATATATATATATATATATATGTGTATATATACATATATATATTCCACACACACCGCATCCACTTACATCACTCAATTGGGTTTGGCAAACAACTGAGTGCCAGTTTTTTTATTTTTATTATTGTTGTTGTAGTTGTTTTGCAATGATTATTTAAGCAGTCGGGCAGATAAACAAATGAAGTGGCCAGCCAGCCAGCAGCGAAGGGCGACACGTGTTGTGGAAAACTTTTGTTTCTACACTAAAAATAAAAATGCACTAAAAAATAGGAATAGAAATATTTTCTTTATATTAAGAAATGAATTTCTAAAAGTACAAATGCAATCAATGCAATTTATTGGCACGACTTTTATATTACAGTTTAAATGTTGTATTTTATTACATATAGTTATACAGACGTTTAAACTATCTAAAAATTTTGTATATCTGTGAAGGCTTTAAATAACAATGTTTAATAATAATACAAGTAACAAAAAGTTAATCTAAGAATTCTTCTATATTTACAAACATAGAAAACAACACCATGCAAGTTAAACATATTCTTTCAAAATGTAAGAAATGTAAACCCAGATTTAGAGAGTTCTTCTTTTTTCTGAGTGTAGCAATGGCAAATGCGCAACAAGCACTGCTTGTGGGCGGCGTTTCGTTGTCGTTCGTTGTTCTTCGTTGACATATTTGCATTTAGTGGGCGTGGGCCTGTGGCATGCAGCTTAATTACAGCTCATCGGCACGCCTCCAACCGCTATGCCTCAACTAGTTGCAACTACGAGAGTGAGTGACTTACTCTTAATGCAGGGGCAGGTCAAACAAACAGTTGACATAAGATAAAACCTGATTTATTAAAGCCATGCTCTCAAATGGAAAACCGGTGCTGAATTAGTTGCCCAAGATGTCCATCTATAGCCGTCTCAGATTATTAGTAAATTAATGCAAATTTTGCTGCAGCTGCTTTGATTTAATAGCTATAACCTTGATCCACTTCAGGCGGCAATACGATGACCCTGAATTTATTATTATTGTTGTTAAGCAAGTATATTTGTAAGTGGGAAGTTTGATTTTTGCTCAAATTTAAAAATTGAATTTCCTGGGTATTTTATCAAAATATATTTTTTCTTTTTTAATTCTGATTATTTAGAAATTCAATTAAAGCAAAGATCTAAGAGGCAGAAGAGGCTGCTTAATATGGGACTTTATTTGTAGATATTGTATTATTTATTATAAACATTATTATTATTATTACTTTTATTGTTATTGTCATTAATATTTTATATTTTTAATTAAATAGTAATATATTTGCATTATTTTTTGCTTTTCAATAAATATAAATTGTATCAACTTGTTGGCTCTAGTCACATTTTCATTTTCAAGGCTTGCTCAGAGGCCGAAAGCAATTAATTTTCCACCTAAGCAGAAAACATGACAACTGAATTTCACTTTTCTTTTGTTGCCAAGATGAAGCCAAGGAAATTATGAGTTGTCAGCAGGCGTTTCAAAGCAAGCAGCAAATGAGTGTTGCTGCATATGACGTCAGCAGCCAACAACTTAAAAATACATGTGAAAAACACAAGTGGCTAGTAGCTTTCTTCTTCTTCCTGCTCTGCGTCTTCTTGTCAAGGGTTTTTCAGCCGGCAAAAAAAGTTTTGCATAAAACAAAGCACAGAAAATGATTAAAATCACAGTCAAAGCAACAGCAGCTAAAGTAAAACTCACACATATACAGTCACACGCACGCAAACACACAGTCACACACACGCAAACACACACACACATAGTGCATAGAGAAATAATTTTTGCAGCTATATTTCAAGGTCAAAGCAGCAAAGTCAGCAGCAAAAATCAATATGGCAACACTTTTAAGGGTTGCGGCGAATTTGCCCAACAAGGAAAAAAAAACTTTACCTCTTGCAGCGACGTCAGCAGCGTTTTTAGTGGTTCAGTGGGTCGCATGCAACAGCAGCCAACAACATCAACAACAACAATAACAACAACCATAACAACTGCAACTGTTGTTTGGTTTTTCCCGCGCATTTTTTGCGCTCTGCTCTCTCTTTTTGTGCACTCCTCTCTGCCCGCTCTCTGCTCTGCCTGCTTTTTGCTCTCTCTGTACCTGGTCTCTCTCTCTCTCTCTCTCTCTCTCTCTGCCTGCTCTCTACCAGAGCTGCGCATGCTCCTCTCTCTCTCTCTCTCTCTCTCTGTCTCGCTCCTACTCCTCTGTTTTAGCATTTACGCGCTTTTTAAAATAGAGCCTGGATTTAATTATAGCTGCCAGCTCAGCACGGAATTTTGCGGCCATGTGGGCGTGTGTACTTGCTGCCTCTTAATTAAGTCCACTCAATTACACACACACACAACAATGAAACTGCATATTTTGTTTGGGCGTTTTTTTTTTTTTTTGGTGGAGCAGAAATCGATAAAAGTGCCTTCCACTTCAAGGTTAGCCGCCAAGCGGCTAAAAACTGATTGACGCTTTGGCGGGGGTTTCGAAGAGAAAACCGCCAAATTTGCAGCTGTCAATTGTATTTTTGAGAAATGGTCAAAGTTACACTCAGTGGATATTAGAAAATTACCATACTTTTTACAGCAATGCTCAAACTAACTAATTATTCAGTAGTATATATTATTTATTTTTATTATATTAAATGTATATATTTCCTAAACAGAAAATTTTTGTCTTTCTTAAAAATCCGAATTTTTCTCTTATTCCCGGGTGCACTTTTCTAAGATGTAGAAAAACACGTTTTAGATGCATTATAATAATTGAAATATATATACTTTTATATTTATATAATTTATTTCAACCCAAATTCCAATATAGCAGACGAGAGATACAATGTAAAAAAAAACCTTTTCCAATTTTATGAAATTGTTTTCTATTTATATTTGGAAGCTATTTCAAGTTTTCTGCGCGATTTTCAGTTTAGGTAATTTTCTAATGTTCAGCAATTATTTCTGTAAACGATAAGGTTTTTTCTCCTGTATTTTTCAACGGGCCTTGTAAAATGCGTATAAGTAATATGTATATATTATAATTAGTATTATTGCTTATAGCGATTATGCGCAATTACCATATTAATCACATGGTGCTTTATTTAAATTGTATTTGCATTAAAAGTCTACTTTTCATTTTGTATCTTTCCAGGTGAGTAAAACTTGTCAGTCTGCGTTTAATTGGCCTTTTACTTTGTGAGTATTGCGAGTCTTTTTTTTGTTATTTTTTTGTTGTTGTATTTTTTGCATATGACGCAGTTTTATGCGATTTATCACAACTTTGTAGTCACTGTATTTGCATTTCCGTGTGGGCTTGCCTTGTGCCCGGGTACAATACATGTTTATATATACATACATATATATCTGAGTTTTTATTTATATAAATGTCAAATTCAATGCAGCGAAGCTTGAGCACATTGCTCGGCTTTTAAATGAATGTCAAATACAATTGCGAATAAAATAATAGCACCAATCGCACAAGAAATGTTTTTAAAGTTGTCTTTTCTTAAATTTTTAATCTTAATGAATACGTTTTTAAATCTGGAAAAGTCTCTACAAAAAATGAGAAAGAAAAAATCAGTATTTTATTCAGCATTCAGCAAAAATATAATTTTATGAAAAAAGAAAAATAAACGACAAAAATAACAGCACAACTTTTCAAATATGCACTGATAATTATAAAAATTATAAATTAATAAGCGATTTATATTATTAATATGAAATGAATATACATACATATATATATATATATATATATATATATATATATTTCCGGGAACAGTACTAACTTTAATTTATAGGCGAAATACCAAACAACATTGATTTATAATCAAAATTTGAAAAAATGTCTGTCTATCTGCTACAGTTCTATTTCAAAGAGTCTGAATTAGTTTTCATACTTTTCAAAGTTTATGGAGAGACATATTAAGAATTTAATCGACAACAATATCATATTTCGCGAATCTTTATCTCTTTTTTGCTACTTTTGGCTCTTTAGCTATCTTCAGCGAGAAGCGTATTCATTAACATAATGACCCTTAAAATTGTCTAGACGGCTATCATTTACATTCTATTTTTTTCTCTCAATTCTCAGTTTGTTTTTATTGTCTCCCTCGCTTTCTACCTATTTTATATATTTATGTTATCGTTGCTTTTTTACTGGAAATAAGCGTTTCAGTTGGATTTTCCTTCAAAGGATAAACCATAAGTGGGACAAAAAAGAGCTTTTATAAGTTAAGTTGACTGCATGAAAATGGGAAATCAAATAGTTTTATATTTAAAAGCCATATCTAGCACTATAGAAGAGTTTCAGTATTTCAATAAATTTCTTAACACAGAATAAACAGAGCTTGTCAGCAACGAGGCGTATGAGTAATGAATATAAACATATTAAATATTTATGTATTCGATGTGTTAAATTTTATAATTTAAACAGAAGTAAGGACTGATTTTACAAATAATATAAAACTGGAAAGCGAAATTGTATATATTTAAAATGCAATAATATCCGTATTTAGCTACGGCGTATGAGTAATAAATATAAGTAGGAAATACTTAGGCAATTGTCACTTTTAATTTTACACTGTAAACAAATCAGTCTGTGTAATGATAATAATTTCAAAACATATAACAAAAATTAAGGCTACTTAAAAAATTGTTAAACAACGAATTTTTTTTTTAAAGCGATATAGTATTCTTATTCCTAGTGACTAACCTTTTAAAAGCATATAAAACATTGATTTGACAAAGAATGGTATGAATATTTATACAACTACACAACTACAAATAAACTGCATACATCAATGTGAAAGAAAAAGAAAAGAAACAACTTAAAAATTGATGACGCGCTGCTTCCGACTCCGTTTTTTTTTTGCCGGATTTTCATTGGCAGCAATTTTTTTACCCATTAATTGCTGGAATAAATCAAAACTGTTTGTAGTTTTGCCAGCAATGCAAAAATATTTGGTGGCTTTTATGGTAAATGCTATTTTAGAATATTATTCTATTAACTGCCAAAAATTACACTATAAAAAATCACTTATTATCACTGCAATAACAAATTTCGATATATTTATTACTGGCAAAAATTGCATTGAGAAAAAAATTTCTTATTTATGAATTTTGCCTGCAAAATTGAAAGAATTTTTTTTTTTGCATATGACAATTAGTCATAAGAGATGAAAATTTGTTAACTTATAACCCCTCCCAAAAAAAAAACACCCACAACTGAAAAATTTGCCAAAATGTTAATTAATTAGATTTTGCTGCTGTTTTCGCTAATAAGTCGCACACACACATACATACAGCTATTGCTGCTAATACAGGTACTCACACACATGCACAGAAATAAACACCTATTGGAAAAAAAAACACCGCTGGCCACTTGGCCTTGGAATAGGTTGATTGCATTCTAGCGGTCAATGCCGTCGCCAGCGTCAGCGTCTACGTCGACTGCAAACGAAAATTAAAAACGATCTCTCGCCTCCCACTCGCTCCCTCTCGCACTCACTCTCGCTCAACGCTGCTCTTACGCCATCGCATTCGCACCCGCTGCTGTCTTGAGATCCCGTTGCGACGCACCACACACATACACGTTTTTCTATTAGTGTATATGCAATTTTTGTAGTGGTATTTGTGACTGGCTATCATAAAACGCGCAAAGCTTTTGTATTTTATTTCTTTATATTTATTGTTTGTTTTTGCAATGACAAAAAAAACTCACAAACAACTTGTTGTTTCTTTGTTGTTGTTGTTGTTTAAAAAGCAGCAACTATTTATAAAATGCGCTTTCAGCTCTGTCTCTCTGTGTATGTAACTGTCTCAGTATGTGTTATTGTCATTGCCCGCGCGCTGGCAATGCCGGAAAGCAATAACAACAGCAGCAACAACAACAACAGCAGCAACAACAACAACAGCGCATAACTTGTGACGCTTGCTGCTGGCAATGACGACAGTTCTTTCTGCTCTTTTCGTTTCATTCCGTTTCACTTGCCAAATGTTCATGCTCAAATTTTAAAGCCCAAGTGTCCCATCCCAGCCTGAAAATCCTTATCTTCCTTCCCTTTGCACATACATAAATAAGTCTATTTCGAATTGCTCCCAGGGCTGGAGTGCATTTATTGGAAACATTTGGTATATTAAAACAACTAAACGCAAATTTTATTGAAAGTAATTTTAAAATTTATTTATTTTTTATTTTATTTATTTTTTGTTTCTGTCTTTGTTTAATTTGTCTGATATTGTCATTGCCTTTTTATGCTGCATTTTATTTATTTAAGCGTTATGCATTGTTTATATTTCCTGTTTTTATTATTTTTTGTTTCTTCTTTTTTTTGCCCATATTTAAGAGGTAAGCATCATCAACATATTTTTTGAATCGCTTAACATTTTAAGCACATCTAATGGATTAGCAAATTCGACTTAAAATAAGACTTTGCCACTGAAACCGCTTCAGCACTTTTTTTTTGAAGAGGAGCAAGTATGAGTCATCTTTTTAAGTGTTATGTTTAATAAACTGAGTCTCTCTCGATCACGTCATCCGCACGTATTTCACAACACAGAAATCCACACTTGCCTTTTTTATACTAATCTTTAATTGTGAGCATAGCTCATTTTTAATTTTAACCGCCATAATGTTAATTATGTTATTTTGTAAATATCTAATTATGTTAACTCAACTCTGTCAATCTTGGCATTTGAATACAATCAATTTTCAATACTCGTTTTACACAATGTTGTAATCTACGATATGTGGCCATTTAAACTAATTATGTAAACACAACTCTGTTAATCTATAAACTTTTTTAAACAGCATTTTTCAAATGTGAACTTATAATTATGAAAATTAGAAATAACTAAAGGATTTAGTTTGCAAGTATACATGTGTGACCCTATATATAATGATATATTAAGTTACACTTTTAATCGATATTAACTCGGCTTATCGAGCTAATAAAAATATATATCGATAAGAAATAGTTGGCGTCATTTTCTAAAGAGAAAACTTTTTTACGCCATAGAAATTCGCTCTGATTAATAACGCTGCGCTTGTCAAAATTATATTATGTATATATTTCACATATATATATATGTATATATATATATATATATATTTGTATATATTTTCCATAAAATGTGAAACTGGTTGCGGCTGGCTAACCTTGACGCCTAGACCAATCGGTCAAAGCCAAAAATATAAAAATACAAATCGCAGCGCACCTCCATTGAATATTTATCTGTTGTTCTTCTACTGTTTATTTATTTTTATTTTTATTTTCTGCTTTGTTCTTCATCTTGTTTGTTGTTGTTGTTATTCTTACTCATTTGGCCTTGCAAGTCTTGCGTCTTGCTACTTGCTGCTTGCATGACTTAAAATTCAGCTAAAATGTTCATTTGAAATGTAACACATTAAAGTAGCAAGTACACTCGGAGAAGTTCAACCTGCACTTTGGCAAATCGCCCTAAAATGCAGAAAGTTTATCTTATCTTTAGAAATAATTTGTCAATCGACGACAATCCAAAAATTATTTTTAAAAAATGCATTTCTAAAAAGTACAAATGCGCACCGTAAGTTTTAGAAAAAACTCGTAAATTCAGAATCAATTATTGAATTTATTTATTTTTTTTTATCAATTTATATAAATTTGTATTAACTATCTAAAGTCTTGGTATATGAGAAATCTCAAAATACAAATATATGTGAAATAAGGCACAAGCATACATATTAGAAATGTACTTCTGCATAGTAAATATTTTTTTTATTAATTATAAAATGTTACTTAAATGCAGGCAATATTTTTTCTCTGAGTGTAGGCAGCCGAAAAGTGTTAGCCAGGCCAGAGTTGCGTCCAAGTTTTCGAGCTGGCTGGCAACCAGTTCTCTTCTTGGCCACTTCCTGCTCTGCATGTGGGCGCAACATGTGTTGCTTTGGCTTATTAATTTCATGCATGTATATATATATATTATTTTATATATATATATATATATATATATATATATATAAATATATATATATATATTTGTTCGCATGATGAATGACTGCAGCAGCTATAAATATAGACAAAACACTCTAAACAACAGCAATCATCATCAAGAAATAAGCTGAGCATAACAAATGCGTCGAAATATTTGCGACAGGTTGCAACAGCAACAAAAGCAACAACAATAAAAAAATTGCTAAAAATTGTTAAACATTATATAAAACCACAAAAAGTCGACTCCGTTCAAAATGCATGGCCTTGAATATTTAAAAAAAAAACAAAACATAATAAAATACAAAAATTCACACAATGCGCCATTTTTGAAAGCAAAAAGTAAAAAATAATAATAATATAAAACAATAATGGAACTAATTTGCCAAAAACAACAACAAACAGGTAAAATTGAAAAATTAGAATGCATAAAAATGCGAAAAATGATTAACTGAAATGTTTAGCTGGCAATTTGCATCAAGCCAAAGATAACAATAATTGGTTTATAAAAAAATGTTAAGCATTCAACATTTTGTTGCCAATAACATTTTAAGCTGCAATTGTTAACAAGTTTTTTTTTACACACAAAACTGACAAATTTATTAAGATTTCAATGCTGAGTTTTGATTTCTTTTATATAATGCAGAATAATCCTTATATATATTTGTCATTTATTTTTTATTATATGCCGTAAAAGTATGTTTGCCATTGATTAATTGGTTGTCAAGAGGTTAATCGGGATTACATGAGGCCATTTAGTTTGCCGCTGTTTTATTTTCTTTCATTATTTATTATTTTTACGGCTGATGTGGACGCTGCTGTCGCTACTGCACGCTAGATGGCGTGTCAAGCAGAACTCTTTTTGGCTTTTCATTTGTTATTCAATCTTTTTTGACAGCTCAGCGACGCAGACGCGTGTCCGTCCGTCCGTCCGTCCATCTGTCTGGTTGCTAGTTGCCAGCCAACTGCCTCACCAAGCGATGAGAGCTTTGTCCCCGCGTGGGTGCCACCTTCACACTAGGAAAAACGTCGAGAAGAAGAAAACATTATTTGTATTAGAAAGGATTTCTAAAATTCAAAACAATATTTTTTTCAGACTATATAGACAAGTATTGCTTATTATGCATTTTTTTCCTTAAAGTTTAGCACGCTTACATGTCATACATCTTTATTTGAATTGAATTTAACCTTCGATTAGTATACAACAATAATTCAGAAATATATCTGTATGAAATAAATTAAAAATTTGGATTTCTTTTATTTTCTAAAGCATCAAAATTTAGGGTTTCAAGGTTCAATTTTGAGTATATAGAAGAGCGGATTTTGCAATACTTTTTTTTTTGCTGAGTATGCAAGAATTTTATTTTGAAGAATATTATTTTGTGTTAGTTTTTGAATTTAGTATTTTATGTAACATTTTATATTTTATAAATGTTATAAGAATATGATCTTGTTTTTTTTTTTTTACTGTGATATTTTAGATTTATTATGTTAGTTCACATATTGGTATTATGTTATTTTATGTTATTATATTTTATTATATTATATTATTATTTGTATTATATTACTGGTGATTGCATTCCTCTTGCTATCTCATTCTCATTCTCTTGCTATCTTAGCACTTGGCTTGTGTTTAGAAACTTGGCAAAAAAATGTCATAAATTGCACAAAGCACAATGGTAATTTGCTATGCCGAGAATCGTAATTGCTGTTATAATCCGTTGGCTAGTCAACTAACTGACTAACTGCCTGACTGACTGACTGAATAGCTGACAGGCTGTTTGTTGTTTTATAACATCATGGAAAGCTTCATCATCATTACACGGAACTTTTCACAGTTTCGCTTTGGCGTCAAGCTGTCTGAGCCGAGTGTCGAGAATCGAGAGTCGAGTTGTGTTTAGTTGAGTGGCTTTTCCATTCGCATTCGCATGTATCATGTTCACATTCACATTCATTTTTTGCGCACTTGCATTTTGCACTTGTAATTGACATCAATACATACACTTGCGATCAAAATAATAGCACCACTCGCACAAGAAATGTGTTGAAAGGTGTCTTTTTTAAATCTGTATATTTAAGCAACTTATGAATACGTTTTTGGAAAGTGGAAGAAGACTCCAATATTATTCAGCATTTCCTTAACTTTTTTTAAATTCAACTAAAGTTGATATTAATAAATTTAATTTACTGAAAAAGAAAGAGAATTAACGAAAAAAATAAAAACTGCATTTTTCAAATTGTGCACTTATTTGGTACTTTTCGGTAAAACAGGCGAAATCCAATTTTTTTTATTAATAATCAACATTTGTTAAAATTGCAAGACTAATTGCTAAAATTTATTGTTGTTCTAAAGAAAACAATGTTGTAGTGATGCTATTATTTTTTTCGCAACTGTATGCATTTGCAACACACACACACAGCTACTGGCAAATTCTTTACCATAATTACGTCACTGATTTTTGCTTTGACTGTTTTAGGAACAACTTTGGGATTTTTATTTTTTTTTTGTGAGATAGCCGTAACTTGACTAGGCAATACACAATAGCAGCTCTCTGGCCTTCTAATTGCTGCCAACCGGTAACTGAATGACTGGCAAGTTAGTAAGCAACTACACTCAGAAAACAAATCGCACCAAAGTTTAGAAAATCGCCAAACAGAAAACGAGAAACGTTTTATTACGGAATGCATTTCCAAAAAGAAAAACGCAGATTTTCACAAAAAAAAACTTTTGTTTAACAAATTGGGTAACTCTTGGTGAATTTCTAATATTCAGTGTGACTTTTTTGCTGAGTGTATTATTGCAGTGCAGCAATTGCAACTCACGTTGCAAATTCCCTTCAATTAGTGAGGCTTTCATGTGTTGCTCGCGTTGCAAATCAGCTTATTAAGTTGAAAAAATAATTTCCAAATGACATTCACGTGTTTGCCACTGTGTGTGTGTGTGTGTCTGAGTGTGCGTAGTAAAGAAAACACAGAAAACCCCAATCAGACAAATCGAAATAGTTATAATGAATTAGTCAATTTAAGTCTTTACTCAGTTTAGGATTTCCACAAAGCAAAGTTGAGAGAATATAGGTTATATGTCAGGTTGAGGTAGGTGTAAATCCCCCAATTTGAAGAAATAATTATTATATACAGCTGCAATCAAAATAATAGTAGTAAATGTTAAAAAAATACTTTAAGTATAGTTTTAATATTATGAAGCAGCAACAACTATTATATTGAGCTCATTTCCCTTGTAAATTACATATGCATATTATATGTTTATATATTTATTACATGAAATAAAGGTAGATAAATGCATATTTTTGGGCTGATTATTTGAACTTTGTTTCTATGGTAATTGGTTTTAAATAGAGCTGAGACTTAGGTGCTACTTTTGCAATGCTGGAAGTTATTATCTGGCTAATAAACTGGTTGATTGGCTGCGAAAACTCCAGTTGGCCAAGAATTGTAATTTTTTATTGTTGCGCTCGTTAATTTTGCAAAAGAGTTGCTTGGTCCCATAATTCAACAGGATATGACACACTCACCAACACATAAATACTCACGTTAACACACACACATATATATTTTATGCCGTCACCTATAACGAACCCAATTTCCGTCGATTCCCTTGCAATATCTTTGGGGGGAATTTCACAAGTCGAAGTAATGGCAGAGCTAAAAGTGCCATTCGATCGCTTAGTCACTCACTCTCGCACACTATTGGCCTCTCGCTCACTCCAGCGGTTGCTGCTCTGCGCTTATCGCTTGGCCCAAAGGCCAAAAGCGCCAATTGAACTAGAGAGTGGCCGGCAAATTGTCGAAGTCGCAAATCAAAATGAAAAATAAAACATCAATAAATGCAATAACAAGAAAGCAGTCAAAAGCAGTAAAAGGCAGGCTAAAGCAGGCTGGTTGGCCAGTTCGCTCTTGACCAACATTTGAGCCAGCTGCCAAGCAGCAAAAACATATATTTTTACCAGTCCCATTAAGCGATGTGGTGGCCAGATATGAAATGTCGCTGCAACTGCTGTTGGCCAAAGGTGAGTGCAAACTAAGCCAATAAATATAAAAAATACTATTTGCAAACTACCACTGAAATCTAGACAGTTTTTCTTACTTTATAAAATAATTTCGAAATATGAGGAAATATTTTTCTTAAAATTAGAACAACAATTGTTGCAACATATTGCCATTTTTTTTTTTTGAGTGTAGTGTGGTGGATAATTTGAAGACGTTTGAAATGGTAGACATGCAATTATAGTCGTATTAAAGCCACTGCAAGGCCAAGCAAAATGTCGCTGAACGGAAACGGATATCAAAAGAGCGCTAAGGGCTCTAAAGAAAAGACAAAAAGGGGGCAGGCAGAGCATGTGTGTGTGTGTGTGTGTGTGTGTGTTGACTATATGAAAAGGGCTGTCAAAGGCGCTATCGCTGAGCAGGCTGACAGTTTTTCACTCGATGTTGTTGGCTCTCGACAAACGCTATTTATTTCTATAGAGACAGCAGCAGCTCAACAGCATGCAGCTCAGCTCAAAAAAGCCACAGCCAAAGCCAAAGTCCTTGCTCACACAGCCGGGGCGTTGCCTGGCAAGGATATTGCTGCTGCCGCCAGGTGCTTAGATTAGAAAAAAATAAATAAAAGTCATGTCAGCTAACAGATACTGCGTTTGATAAAAATATCAACAGGAAAAAAATAGAAAAACTGTAAATAAATGCTGATGTTAATGTTACACTCAGAAAAAAATCTGAAATTTGTTTTCTATGTGTTTTTGTAATGTGAATGAAAACTCTTATATTTTTAAATGATTTATTTATTTAATGTAAAAAAAATAAATTCAAAATATTTTAAAAAGTTTATAAGTTTTACATAACTTTGGGATCTTTTTTAATAATAAAGATTTGCATATCTACTTTTTAGAAATGCATTTCTTGAAATTGGAAAATATTTTTAAGAAATAGAAAAAAAGTCATATTTTTGTGATTGCTGATTTAGAGAAAGCTTTTCGAACTTTTCGAATTTTTTTTTGGTATATACAGAAATTATTTCAAATAATATGCAAAGCTCTCGCAGAGCAACTTTTATTTTAGGACGATTATTTTTCTGAATGCAGAGCAGCTGAAAATAGTCAAAAGCTAAATGGCCTGGAAACATTTAAGGCTTTAAACTGTCAGCCTCAGCCAGGTGAAACGACGCCTGAAACCCTTTGTGCAGCATATCAATTGAGCTGGAAACTTTGAAAGACTTAGCTAGATTTAAAATGGGGCACATTTGCAAATAAGAAATTCAATTTTTAATGTTCAGCAAAATGCGCACAGTTTGAATAAGCTGTGATGTTGATGTTGATTTCGAAAATCAGCGTATCGTTTGTTATGTGTCATGATTATGCAATGCTCGTGCCACAATTATCGCCGGCATTTGCATAAGTGGATGGAGCAACGACAGCAGCTTCAGTGAGCAATTTTCCAGCTAAATGGGAAATGCCAGAAAAGCAAACAAAGCAAAGCGAATAAAGCCAAACAAATATGCGACAGATGAGCTCGGAAGCTAAGTGCTGAGCTGAGCTCCGACTGAGAGTTATACGAGCCGAACAGGAAGCTGAGCTGCAGGGGGTGCACCCACTTCCCCCTTTTGAAATAGACAGTGGGGCAAACGTTGTGTTGTCAGTTGCGCATGCGCCGCATCGACAAACAATCGACACTTAGAAAAATATCGAAAGTAATGATTATTATTGTATTATTCAGCAAGTAAGTTGGTTTTTTTTCTTCTTCTTGCATTTCCACATTTTCTAGATCTAATTTATTTTTAGTTTATAAAAATTCAAATTTAAAAGAACTTACGATTTCACAAAAACAATTTTCTCTTAAAATTAGTGTTGTATACCGACCTTTTGGAACTGTATTCCTTAACAATATAATATATTTACCAAAAACAGAAAAAATCACAATATTTTTCAGATTTTCCTTTTATACATTTATTTACTTTATTTAATGTCAACTAAAGACAGTCGATATAAAAACAAATGTTACAAGAAGTGAACAATATATAAAATTATATTAAAAATAATATCGAATATTCAATTTAAATAAAAAAGATAAGAAATATTTATAAGAAACATAAGATTTATATTCATAGAAATTATTTCGAAAAACTAGAAATACTTTATATTTCTAAAGTAGATTTTTAAGGTGATATACTACAATTTTAGCCGATTGTTTTTTGTGAGTGTGGGGGACAGCGGGACTGACTGACCAAACAGAAACCGGTCAACTGCTGTCGACTCCGAGCTGCCGACTGACGACTGTTGGCTGCTGCAGTTGACAGCTGTTGATTGATGAATCCTACAGTAATGCCCCCGAGTGGCAACATCTACTGCTGCAGCCTGGGGAAACTGGGAAACTGGGAGACTGGAGTCGGCTGTCAAAGCCCGTCAACTCCAGTCGTCTTCAGTCTCGTAATTTTTTCTTTTTTCGCTGTGATCGTTAAAGCCTCTTCTTTGATGATGACGCAAGCCACATTGGCTGGACTCGGGGACTCTGGTTTTATGGCTGCGCTTCAGCAATAAACACTTCTAATTGTAATTAATGAGGCGATTGTTTAGTTATTTTTTTATGTGCTGATTTTTTTCTGATTTACTGCCGCGTAGCGGCCCTAAACAAATGGAGCATTGAACTCCAATTATAATCAGCACCTTATTAAGGAAAATAAGTATGATCAAAGGACAGTCTCAACTTAGAGCTAGTATTTTTTATTAGTTAGTCTTTATTTAAGCAAATCTTTGCTTTCATTTGGACTGTGCAGATACACAGCAACAAAATCGCCATCAACTTTAGTAAATCAATTTCTATTATTTATTTACTTTTTATTTTTTTTATTATTTTGAAATCGCAAATTAATAGTTGTAATATTTTAAAAACCTTTTCCTAAGTTCGTTGTGAATTTCTTCCAAAATTTCTACTTTTTAGAAAAGCATTTCTTAATAATAGAAAATATTTATAAAAAATAAAAAACAACATCTTTTTGGGGTTGTCTATTAGAAATTAGTTGCATTTTGTTGCTCAGTGTAGTTTTGGTTGCAAGTGCAATTGTTGCTTGGGCCTCTGTTTCAGTCTGTTTCAGTCTGTTTCTGCGCGATTGAATGGGCTTTTAGCCACAAAGCGAAATGGCCAATAAGTTGTTGCTCGGCCATCCTTTTAGCCAGTTTTGCTGTGCATTGAACTTGATTGCCATTCTCTGCTGCTGCTGCTGGTGCTGGTGCTGCGGCCCTTATACTTCCATGCCCCATGTTGCAAACGTGGCTTGGTCTTCTCTGTCCTGGTCTGGTCTGTTGTGGACTCTGCTATCGTCGCAAATTTATCTTAAATGCTGCGTTTATTTTTGTGTTTTTCTTCTTTGCACTCACTCGTCTATTGGCAAACACTTTTCGGGCTGCAGAAATTAATGGCTCCAGGGCGCACCTAATGATTCAGTTGAGGCAACAACGTTTCACTTCAAACGAAAATGTGAGCTTTTTTCGATTTTTTATTTGCTATTGCCATGCCATGCCATTGAAGGCAAACTCTCCTCAACAAACTCCACTCTCAACTCAACCAAAAATCACAATAATTGCACTGCTGACACGCCAGCCCAAAAGGGGGTGTGTGTGCCATGTGTGCTGTGTGTGTGCAATGTGTGTGTTGTGTGCTCTGTTGACATGGCGCTTTGCATGTTCTATGCTCATGTGTTGAGCTCATAAATCGAGCTTGGCTAAAATAAAAAAATAAATAAAAAAAGGTCAAGCGTTGAACATGTTTTCAAAATGTTAACAGAAAACCAAATAATTGTCTAGTATTTTATTTGAGCCCAATGTGGGGACTACACGCGGAAAAAAATCATTAGGAGATCTTGCCCCATTTAGAATTTTTAACAACAATTAACTTTTTTGTAATCAATACCTTCAAATAATATTCCTATTAATATCAAAATTGATTACATCATTAAAGTTTTCATTTTTGAAGTATTTTCAAAGTCTTTTTAAACTATATTATTCGCATCTATAAACTATCTAAAATGTTTGTAAGCAACAAAATAGCTAATGTTAAAGTTGTTTTAAAAAAACCATCAACAAATTGTGCCTCTTTTTTCGAAGTTTTAGAAACATCCATCCTGAAATTTAATAGAGTAAAACCCTGATTTTCAGAAATATACCAAAAGTTTGCGGACTTACTAAAATTCAGTGTGATTTTTATGTCTGAGTGTAGTCTTGTATTTTGGTTGGAAAATCCAACTGACTTTATTCATGGCTGCTATTTTGTGCTTTTTTTTTTTTTTTTTTGTCTTGGCTCTTTTGTCAACATTAACATACGTAAGTGTCAGTGTCAGTCAGGCTTGTTGCTACTGTGACCAAGACCAAGACCAAGACGGCCAAGACGACGACAACTTGAGCAGGAGGCAAGCTGGGGTTCGCATGTGTTTGGCTTTTGGGGCTACCGTGGAGCGCAAACAAGTTGGCTGAAAGCCGCCTTGGACTGGAGGCCAAGAGTGCAATTGATTTATCGTGACAATGGGCGCACTGCTTCAAGCCAGCTCTGTTGCTACACTCAGAAAAACAAATCACTTTAGATTTTAGATGTAAATGGCCATTTCTTTGACGCCCCATTTTCAAGAAAGTGAATTTCTTAAATGTAAACCAGGGTTTCCATTTCGAAATTTCAATGTGGATTGGTGTTGTTTTCAATGTGTGTAAATATAGAAGAATTCTTATAATAGCTTTTTTGTAACTTAAATTTAATTATAAAGATTTTTATTTTAAGATTCAATTGTTTTCCGATATTTTGAAATTTCTTCTAAAACTAGAGAAACTTTCTATTCATGGCGATTATCATTTCGGGGCCATATTTATTTCTCAGTGCTTCGATCTGAATATTTCGAATTGAAGCGCTGAGCTGAAACCAATTGCAAATGAAACCAAATTCGATGCATTACAATAAGTGATTGGCTAGGCGGCAGCGGCAACATCAGCAGCAGCAACATGTTGCAAGAGTAACAGCCATTGCCGGGGCACAAAAGTGAATGCCCTCGGTGACGTCACGAGTGCAATTCCAGTTTCTCGTCTCGCTCTGCAATTATCAGCCAAGAGGCACAAGCCACAAGTCGAAGGAGAGAGCAAAATACAAAATCCAGAAGAAATATGAATAGCAAAACAAAATGCATGATATCAAAACAAGCAAAAGGAAGAAAGAAAAAGGAAAACAAAAACAACAAAAAACAACGACATAAATAAATAAAAGGCCCGAGAGTGGAACGAACTCTGCTGCACTCTGTGAGTTGTGGGAATGGGCAATGCAACCGGGTGTTGAAGTGGAACGACGAAGCGAATGGGGCAGCCAACAACAGCAGCAACAACAACAACAAGCAACAACAACAATGACGAAGAAGCGGACAATAACAATGATAATGATGATGATGATAAATGCGAAGCAGCAGCACGATGACTAAATGCAACAAGCAGCGACTTTGGACTTGCAGCTAGCAACTTGCAACTTGCAACTCACATCTGCTACACTCAGCAAACTGAAAAAATCCCCCTTAAAAATAGAAAGTTTTTCTTGTTTTCAACAAAAAGTCCCACATATAAGCGAAATTTTTTTTTAATTAGCACTACAAATGTTGTAACATTTTATATCTAAATAACCCCACAAAATTGTTTTATTTTATATTAAATTTAAAATAAAATTGTATCCTAAATCGATCAACCTAAAAATATGTAATGGGCAAGTAGAAATACAAACTAAAATTCGGAGAAAAAAAATATTTATTAAATTGAAAAACAAGTAAGGAAATTTACTAGCTCGGCTTTTATACTAAAGCTTGGCTGCAGTTTTATATTATATATAGTTAGATGAAATTAAAAGCTATTTAAAATGTTTGTACAAGGTCAAATCTTAAAATTCAAGTAATTATTAATAATACAAGTAACAAAAAAAAATTGATATTGGAATTCTTCAATATAACAAATACCTGGGAATTAGACATATTTTTACATTTACAAAAATGTATTTGGACTATTTTGCTGAGTGTAGCAAATCCAGTTGATGAGCAAGTCCACGGCAAGTGGCAGCACAAACAATAACAACAACAGCAATATTGCTGTGTGGAAGTGGCACAAAAAGCAGCTGGCAAGAGGCTTGGCTCCGTCTCCGTCGTCGTCTCCAGTGCCGAGTGCCGAGTGCCGCAGCACTCGCCGCAAGTTGTTGCTGTTGCACAAACATGTTGCTCACTGGCTCCGCGACATGATTCTGAGGCGCAGATATAAAAACCAAAAAGACAAAGAAAGAAAACAACGGCAACATCAACAGCAGCAGCAGCAGCAGCAGCAGCAACAAGGCGGCAACAAAAACAATGTTGGGCTAGGTTCAGCTTAGGATGCGCCTTCCCGTTTGCTACAGAACCTGACCAGCGTCGTCTTCATTATTATCATTTGGTTTTTGGTTGGCTCTGTTCACAAGTTGTACCTTTAAATCGCAATAACAGCAACAGCAGCAACAATTGTATCTGCTGCTTGTTTTTATTTTTGCATCTTATTTCCATAGGAAACAATCGACTTTTTATAAAATAGTTTTATTAATAAATCTTTAAATCGCAATAAAAATTAAGTTATACACTCGAAAGTCTTCATTATTAGTTTGGTGTGGGTTGCCTCGTTTCACAGGTTCTTTTTACAAATCAGCAAAAACAAGTCAACATTCTAGCAACAAATTTTGCAAAATATTAGTTGACATCAAATATTAATAAAATTAACAAATATTTCGATGCATCTGAAAATGATTGTTACAATTATGCCAAACTGGGTGCACCTCTAGATTAATAAAAAATTAAATATTTTGAAGTTTATTCCAAAACCACAAGCATATATATCTATATTCTATAGTCAATCTAACTTGACTTATTAACTATTTTTAACATTTATTTTTTCTCTTTTCTCTTTTCAGGTGAGTTCTGCGCATTTATTCAGTTTGACAAATTGTGTTGGGCTCATCTATGAAGCGGTAGGTCTTAAGATTAAATAATGGCTTGTGTTGGGTTGGATTAAACAAGACGGTTGTCAAATGGTGATTTGGATACTTCTCAATGTATTGTTGCTAGCAAGAGCTAGTTAGTTGGCTTTAATTCTGCTAACTGTGGTCAGAAGATCCCTCTACTTCCTCTTCCTTGTAGCTTCTGCAAAATTGTTAACTTTAAAGTCTGTAAGTTGAAACTGCAGTTTTGTACCGTTCTAACTGGCTTACGTTGAGACAGGAAGCCAGGACTCGACTCCACTGTAGACTTGCCACCGGCTGTTGGTGGCACGATCAAAGCAGCAGGCGACCGACACATTAGCAGCAAAAATAACTGCAGCAACAACAAAAACAGGCACTTAATGTACATGAAGAAGAAGAAGAAGAAAGCCGCGTTACGCATTTTTAATTACCAACTTCGATGTCAGCAAAACAATACAAAAAGGGCAAATTGCCGCAACGACAATTAAAAAATTAAGCAAAAATTTTTGCTGGCTGCTGCGAATGTGGAAAATGGGTGTGGCAGTTATATATATATGTGTGTGTGTGTGTGTGTCTCGAAAAAGCTTTAGCAATGTCAACGATGTGACGATGCGGTAGCAATGCATTTCCTGCCGAACAACAACAACAAAGGCAACAACAACATCAACAAGAGTCTCGCCCCAGTTGGGGGCAAAAGCAGCAGCGAGCAGCGAGTTGAGCAGTAATTTATGCGCCTCTTGAACGCGCTTGCCAATTTCTTGGCTTTTTGCTTCATTCCGAGAAGCCAGCTCTGCTTCCATCCATACGCGCCCCCACCTACACTGGGCAAAAAATCATACTGAATTTTAGAATACCACCCTGAAAACTAGAAAGTTCTTCATGTTTTTAAAAATATGGCGATTTTACCCTTTTTTAGATTAAATTCGATGCATTTTTTAAGCTATCTAGAATATTTGCTTATGTGAAATCTTAAAATCTTCAAAATCCGCTCTAATAGAAAAACAACACCCTACAAAGTCCAACCGGAAAATCAGAAATGCCAATTCATATTTTTAAAAAGCAACAGCTATGCAATTTACAAATGTACTTTTTGAATAATATGGCAAGCAGCCGCTGGCGTCAAAAGTACAGCGAATTTTAGAAAATGCAGCTCAATTTTGTATCAGAGTGTAGTGCCCCTCCCTTCACCCGCCGCCCCCCTGCAACAGCACTGTCCGCAGGCATCCGCAAAGAGCTTGCGCCCCCGCCAACATTGAAGATTTCTTTATTACTTGGGCACGTTCGTTGACGTTGGTTGCCATTCGCTTGGGGTCGAGGCCGGTTATTAATATCCACGCATGGAGTTCAGCGCAACGACCCCTGCCTCATACCCCACAACACACCCACTCACCCACACACCCACACACACACACACATACGAAAACATCCAATCAGAATCAGCTGTATGCATAATGTTTGTTGATTTACTCAAGTCAACTCAACGCTGATGTTGATATTGATGTGAATGTGGATGTTGAGGATCCGCTTCGTCATTTTGCTCACTTTTCCTCAGTTTCCCTCACTTTGGTCACTTGTCCAGGTCAGTACTGCTGTTGCTGCCTCTCTCTCCGCCTCTCTCTCTCTCTCTCTCTCTCTCTCTCGCCTGCTCTCTTTTGGTCTCTCTTGGTCTCTGTCATACGTGAGCTACTTTGGCAAGCAGAACTTACACTCACAAAAAAAAATCGACCAGAATTTTAGAAATTCGCCAAGGTTATTCTTCAGAAAAAAATATATTTCTTTAAAATAGAGTTTTTTCTGCATTTATACTTTTTAAAAATGAATTTCTTAATAATAGATTATATTTATAAAAAACAGGGAAAATCCACATATTTTATTTAATTTTTACTTAGATATTATTTTAAAAAATAAGAAAAAACCTTTATTTTTTCAGTGCGATTTTTTGTGAGTGTAGTTCGAGGCTGCGCTGCATGTGTCGCCTCACGACTTATAAATGTTGCTGTTGTCTCTGCTGCTGTTGCTGCGACAACAATCACAAATGCAGCATGATAATGATGTGGCCCAAATGCTGATAATGAGCTTTGTTCTTGATCACACACAATAGTCCATAGTCGCATAATGTTTTCCACATACGGAAACATAAACATATACATATACATATACATGTATATATATATATATATGTAATATTGGGGACTTTTGAGAGCAGCTTTATAAGTTTGCCAAATATGTTGTAGACTTTGATAAATGAAATATTAAATTACTAAATAAATACATATAGAAAATGTATTAAAACAAAACATAAATAATTAAGTGAATAAATAAATAAACACTCTTTTGCTCTTCACTTGTCATTGCTCATTATTTGAAGCATTTATTATTTAATTAATAGAACATATTAAAATAAGTAAAAAGTGCTTGAGTAGCCCTTGTTTAAATTTATGCACAATTCTTTTTGTGTTGAGGCAGAACCGAGTCGACGTCGCCGTCGTCATCGTCTCTGGAGTACAAAGCTGGCAATGTGCATGGCAGGTCAGGTGCTGCTGCTGCTGCCACAACTCGTTGATTGTTGCCGTTGTTGTTATTTTTTTGTTAATGTTTTTGTTTTTTGGTCGTCTTGAGGCAAGCCGGCCGGCCGGCATTATATCTCATTGCACAGATCAGCATAAACAAGCAGCAAGTTGCAACGTTGATCGTTCGTTGCATGTCCCAAGGGGGCAGTGGGGAAACGCGTGGGGAAACGCGTATCCAAGGCAATTGAACTCTGCTTTGCTGCGCGTGAAGGTGCACATGACGAACCCAGACGACTAACCCGATCCCAGTTCCAGACCCAGACCCAGTCCCGCTCCCAATCCCAATCCAATTTCAAGCGAGCAAAATTGAATTAGTTGTTTTTTTTTTTTTTTGCTGCTGTTGAGGTAGGACAGGGATTGGGAAACTGGGGAACTGCGAACTGGACTGCCTTTCATGCGTCGCGATGCGTCATCATAATCATGTTCGTTCTGCGCTAATAAAAAATATATATATACATTTGCACACACACTGAATCGGAGATGATTCCCAACCGAACGTGAAAAGCTGATCGATGGATGCGCCTTGTTTTCAGGCGTTTAAATGATGCGTCAGAATATTGTTTACGCATCACTTTACATGTCGGCAAACTGATGAGGACGATGGTCTGCCCCGAGGCGACAACCAATGATTCTAACTGACCATATATGTATATATATATATATATATATATATAGTATATGCTGTGCCTCCTCTTCAGATAGAGTACACTCGGAAAAATCATAGAAATGGATTTGAGCAACTTTAGAATTATTCAGCAAGTACATTTTCTAAAATGTATATTTGTAGTTTTCTAAAAACACTAAACTATTAACTATGTAAAATATGTTTTGTGTTTGCAAAATCTTAATATACAAATGTTTAATAAATATATATTTGTATTTTTAGATGAAACATACAAAAATATATTTTACATAATTTATAACAAAATATAAACACAAAAGAGTATCTAAACTCTGATAAAGCAGTCGGGAAGGCAAGTTTCCTAACTATTTTCTTAATTTATATTTCTCATATTTTCGATGTTGTAGTTAAATTTTTTCTGAGTGTATGCGTGTCTTTAGATAGAGTCTCCGCACGAAGATGATTATGCACTGCTGCTGCTGCAATCGAAACTACGAAATTATGAAATATTCTTGGTGAGGAACGTTCCCTGACTCAACTTTTATCGTGATATGTGCACTAAAGCACGAATTCCCCAGCGGTTACAATACATATATATATTTATATATATATAGATATATATATATATATATATATTGAGTGTGTCTGCATTGTAATGGAAGCGGTTCTAGTGAAAATGCAAAACTCATTCAATTCCCCAAAAAAAAAAAATACAAAATTGAATTTGAAATGCATTCATTTTAAAATTTCCATTTTTAACTGCATTCAGATGTGTGCATGCTTTGTATGTAACATATATTTGAGTCTAAACCAAACGAAATATTGGAATCATAGGCTATTCAAATGAATTTATGGGGCATATTACAGTCTCCTCTCCCCCCTCTTGCCCAACTACTGAAATATTTACACATACTCACAATTTATGGTATTGGCTACCAGAAATGCCAAAAGTGCCCGGTGAATTTCAATAGAGTTTTTTATGTGCAAAAAATGTGTGTGCTTGTGTGTGTGTGTGTGTGTGTATGTGTGTTGCAGTATTGCAAAAAGGGTTGCCATGACAAACCTAGACAAACAACTTGGCAGCGCTGCATTTAGTTTTTAGCTTGTTTACATTTCTTAAGCCCAGTTCACTTGGCCCTTTTGTGTGTTGCGCTTATTCGGTTTTTATGCTTAAGCTTAAGGGCTCCTCGGTGCGCCCTTGCAGGCTTCAGCAAAAGTTGTCATAGCTACACTCAGAGACAAAATACACCTAAAACTAGTAACTTGCCAAAGATTTTTCATTTTTATATTTTAGGGTGCATTTTTCGAAAAACTTATTAAAAAAATGTTTATTTTCCGTGTAGAGAAATTCTTACATACGATTTTATAGAAATGTTTTTTTTTACTAAAAATTGCATTTTCTGCTTTTTAATAATACATCAGAAAATATTTCCAAAAAAAACAAAAACATTGCCCTATTTTGAGTTTTATAAATTTAGTTTCTAATGTTTAGAATTTATTTCTAAAACTAGAAAACCTCTACATTTGTTGGACCATTAACAACCATTTATGGTAATTTATTTTGGTGAGTGTATGTCCTGCCTTGCCCCCCGTTTTCGCCAAAGTCAAGTGCAGAGAATTACCGAGCTCGCTACCAAACAGGGACGACGTGCATCGAGGTACAGAGGCAGCGAGTAGTTGCAGGCATTACATATATATTCCTTTGCACCGGTTTTGAGTTCAACGACACACAGGATAAGCAACAACAGTCAGGCCTACCACAACAACAACAACAATCACAACAACAACAGGCGCAAGACGAAAGCGTTGCAAAAAAAAAAACAAAAAGAAAAAAGCTTTAAGCAAAGGCAAAACTCAGAGCTCAAATCGAAAACAAAGCCACGACGACCAGTAGGAAAAAGCAAGCGGGGCAAGCAGCTTACTACTGGAGCGAGGCAGGGAGGGAGGGGTGCCACAGTTACATGTGGCAGGCATCACGTACGCTTGCCTGCTACCTCCACTTGAGGTGGAAAACCAGCAGCAGCAGCAAGAACAACAACAGAAAAACAAAGCCAAAAACAAAACCAAAACCAGTGCGCCTGCTGCTTGCTGCCTGCTAGAGACGAGCCAAGGGCATTTCTTCATGGCATTGGCCAAAACGTACACTCGGAAAAGAACGCCCTAAAAAATTTAAAGTGTTCGTTTATTTTTAATACACAATTTCTAAATATAGAAATGATAAATAGTTTTAAAATATTAGAAAACATTTTTCTTAAAATTAGAAATAACCCGTAATCAACAATCCCAAGATGAAGGTGTTATTTTTCAATTCTTAGAAATTAGAATATAAAATGTTTGATATTATTAAGAAAGGCATTTATAAAAAGTATAAATGCAAACCGTAATTTTTAGAAAGCAATCCATCTGAAAGTCAGAAAAATAGGCTTCTTTCGGTTTATTCAAATTTTATAAGCTATGTAAATTTTATAAATGTCAAATCGTATATACAAATTTTTATTAATAATATATATATATATATTAAGCTATTATAAGAATTATTCTATGCTACACACAGCCAGTCGTAGTACGCATGAAATAAGCACGAGTTGTGGCCCATCTCTAGGAGGCACCACTCTCGGCCACCCAATGTGAGCGATGTATCCTTTGTGTATCCTGCCTGGCATACGCATATGTTCGAGTTTTTCGGATTGAAGTGGCAGAAACTTGTTTCGGGTCGGACTCAACCTGTACCTGAACCCCTGCTGTGCACGGATTTTTTGCTCGGACTTTTCTTTTGTTGTTTCAGGTGCACTCTGATTCAGTGGCCAGGGCAACAAAATAATAATAATAATAATAATAGGAACGCACCGCAGTTATTTCCTTAATTTATCCCTTTTGTGTAGTGTCCTTTGACACAAAACTGTAAATGAAAAATCCCCAACAGCTGACAATTTTCACAATAAAATGTTATTAAGAAATATTTGCCTTTGAGAAACGTGGCGAGCAACAATTGGATTTAGACTGGACTTGGATCCCTTTCGTAGCAGGATACTTGGCCCCAGCACAATTCACAATGAAATTGCATTCAGAAATGTTCACACTGAAGACTCTTGAATAATATATGTAGTTATTGAGTGGACTATTAGTTTAGAAGACGTTGCATTTTTCATATGCGCTCAAAGCTAAACAATTATAAAAGGTTAAAGAAGTACACGATCTAAGGGGGGATTGGCGGTGCAGAGGGGGTGGGGGCAGTTGGTAAGCAACAGCCTAAGCCGGAAATCCTTTCGAACTCGCATATGGCACGCAAAAACCAAAGCAGGCATTGTTTGTTGGGTTTGACACGATTCTTGTTCGTTGCTTGTTGTTTCTTCACTCCGAGAAAAAATCGCCCCAAAAAATACAAATTTTTTTAGTATTCAAAAATAATTTTGTAACTTTTAAATTAAGTTAATGTCGAAAAATAAAAATGTGGGCAATGTAAATGAAAATCCACCTTAGGAAATTTAACATTTTTCTTGTTTTCAAAAATAATTTCTAAATAAAAGAAAAAAAAAATGTCAAATTATAAAGGCTTTCCCTAAATTCATAGAATTTAAAGGCAACATTCATATTTAGAGAAAAATATTGTTCTTCGATTAATTTATGAACTATCAAAAATGTTTGTATATTCGAAATCTCAAAATACAAATTGATTAATAAAATTTAAGCAACAATAAAATAAAATAATAATTACTCCATATACTAATTACACACATAGAAAAACAAACACTCTGAAAATTAGCGATATTTTTTCTAAAATTAAGAAATTCACAGAAAAAAGAAATGCAAACTCTAGTTTTTGTAAAGCCGCAAACATAAATTTACTAAATTTATTTGCTGAATAATATGTCGCCAAAAAGTATGTCGATTTACCAAAAAATTGGGGCGATTTTTTTGCGAGTGTTGTTTGGTTTGACGGTGCCATGGAAAAATTGAAAATTGCCGCTTTTAATATAAGCTTTTATTTGCAATTGTTGCTGTTGCTGGCTTTGTAATAATGCCGTGCGCATGTAATGGGAGCCAGTGCCAGTGCCAGGTGCCAGTGCGCCGAGCGAGAGTCGCCTACATGATATTTATATGCCCCATTGCTGCAATCATTTCAAGCTGCCGACAGACGGACATGTCGACAGACCGCCCCACCCTCAGACTGCTGTTGTTGTCATCTGCCACAATGTTGTAGGCTGTTATTAGCCGACATCGCTCGATACGGCTTTTTAAATTTTAATGCCATGACATAAAGCAATGTACAGTCAATTTTTACCTATACTGAGACACTCCCACCCCACCCGGTTTATTTGATGAGTGTGGAAATTTAATAATATGACAGACCAAAACGACCCTTAAACACACTATATATCCATATATATATATTTATATATATATATATATCTACGTATATATATATATATATGTTTCCGCAAATGCAATTCACTTTGAGCTGCCTTTGCAATAAAATAATAAAAATTAAACAATGTGCCTTTTGTATCAGTCAACTTTTGGAGGCTTGCATTGCGAACAAAAGCTCGTGTGTGCGTGAATCATAGCTGTGTGAAAGTTACAAATTATTGTGAAAACAATTTAGAATACTATCGTCGATGTATGCAGTTGTGGAAGTTCTCTCAATTCTTTTCCTCAATTATATGTCCATATATAATACATAAACCTTAAAAATTCTGGCTTCTATTGCCATCGGAAAACGACAAGTATCGATATTTGCAACGCCGAGGCAGTTATCTATCAAATTATGCAAACTTGATCCAGTTGATAAATACGAGAACTTATATTCCAAATTTGAAGTCTCTGGTCCTTCTGCCTCTTACATATACAATTATACCCATTTTACCCATTTTTAATGGATTCAGGGAATACATGAAAAAAGAGGAGAATCCCCAATCGTTACACGTGGCATATGGAATTGAGTGCATTGCATTATTGCATGCTTATCAGATATTGACACTCTTCAAATATTGCGTATTAATTAAAAAATTAAAACTCTGTTTACATTTGTTATTTCTCTTTTTGTCCAGTTACGTATTACACAATTTTGTATTTGTCTTTGTAAACAAATGCGTCACAATGTGTCATTAATCAGCCGCGATTTTTGATACCCGTAGAACTGTCTTTGTCATATCAGGGGCGTATCGTAAAAATAGTGAAAGGGGGCTTGCATTGCCAGACTAAGTGGCAACAGCAGAAGATGTCAGCTAAAGTTGCTAAACAGTAAACTCTTTCAGAGAGTCTTATTTACTTAAATATTTTTATGTTGCAAATTGTGAGTGTGGTTGGCTATCTTATCACCATTAGCGATAAAAAATATGTTTTTATTTTGACACTTGACAACCCGATTGCAGTCAACTACAGCTGCGGGCAAAATTATAATAATAATAAATAAATACATAAGTCTTGGAAAATGTTAAAAAAAAAGTAATTAAAATATAGTTAAAATATTATGCAAATTTTATTTGAACACAGCAACTTCAACGACTTTTGTTGATATTAATTATTATTATGAAATTAGAAGGAGAAAATTAATAAAAACAAATAGTGGGAGGTTATATATCAAAGAGTAAAATGATTCAACTAATCGAAAGAATTATACAAGGTCCCATGATTTGTAAGGCAACAGCAACTATTATTTTGACCGCAACTGTATGCATTGTCTATATATGGGGTGATATACACTGAGTGCATTGTGAGTGTCGGAGAGTTCATTGTCACCAAGGTCGACGGCGACTGCAAATGTGAGTTATCAGTTATCAGTGTTTGGAAATCAGATTATAGATTGATATTTGGCAGTGCAATGTGTGTTTTGTGTTGGCCTTGAAATAGACTCTTGACTGATAAGACACACATTCAATTTCCTTATACACTGCTCGGAATTATATATACTAATTTTTTTGCCAGACAAAGCGTATTACAGCGTAATTTCCGAGTTCGTTGAACTTGACGGCAATGCAGATTGCATTATAGTTAAATGCGTTAGCATGCTAATTAAATTTAGTTTAATTGAATTATAAACACACATGGGGTCTGGCAAAAAAAAAAAAAAAACTGAAAACGAGTTGTTATCGTTGCTGTCGTTGTTGTTGTTGCCAGCCAAAAGTCAATGCACCGACTGACAGCTAAGGAAATGAATTTTAAACAACAATAAAGGCAGAGAGAAGACTAAAGATAAAAGGGCAAAGGCCGCTCTAAATTGAACGGAACGTACAGCGATGGACATTTCATTACTCAACACTGGTTTAGTTTGACTATAAAAAAAAAAAAAATAGACAAAAATATTAGGCATTTTATCTGATTGTGTTTTTTTTCTGGGCTTTCCTTAATCGATGCAACAAATGTTACAGCATTTTCTGGGCTTTCGGAAATCGATAAACAAAAAATGCTTGCTTTGAAAGAAGTAAGAGAATCAATATGAGAAGATGTTTTGAAATATAACTGGTTCGTTTCTTATGCGATCTTTATTAACTTTCTGCAGTTGCTCAATAATATGCCATAATATAATATATATTAAGTAAAAACCTATGCCCTTAAAATTGTGGCTTTTATTGCCATCGGAAATAGACCTGTATCAATATATGCGAATCGCATATCTCATTCCTCTACCTATTGCATACTTGTGCCCAAAACCAATATACCCTGTTTACACATTTCTGTTGGGCTCAGTGTATAATTAGAGAGCTAACGGATCAGATTCGATCGGGTTTTATGATTGGGTTCGTTGTTCAAAGATTAATTACAAGTCGTTCGTTGTTAGTCACGTTTTCGAGACGAATTCGCATGACACAAATATGTCAATTACCAAGGCAAATGACAAATGCAGTGGAATTTCCTAAAGCATTTGAATGGATATATTGGTAAAGGTCGAAAGCCGAAGGTCGAACTGGGGTATCCAAAATGTGTATTGTGTGTGCCAGTTAAATGTGTGCACAATGGAATGCCCCCAAAAGCGTTACGTTCACAATGACCTTCGATGTCTAGACGTATTTGACAATTTTACATACCCCCTAAATATATACTATACTAAAAAAAAACACGCACACTCTCAGACATAAATATTGTGACTGGCTTTGAAAAAAAAACTCATCGAGTTTATTCAACTTGCGGCGCGGCGAACTGCGAAAATGTGTGCTGAAGTGGGTGAAATCCAAGACCCAGTCTCCTTATCCTATGTCTAGGACATCGGTATAGCAGATAAGAGACGTACAGACAGACAGAGAGAGAGAGAGAGAGAGAGAGAGAGAGAGAGAGAAACAGAGAGCGAGACTGAGAAACAGAGAGAAACAGAGAGAAAGAGAGAGAGAGAAAGTGGAGCTGATTAAATGAAAGGCCCAAAGCGGCGCAAAACTTTTAGCCCAGGTTTTCCTTTTTTATGGCCAGGCGGCAATAAGTGTTAGACAGATAAGCGAATGAGCCATAAAAATCAAAGTTCTTTGTTAGAAATTATGAAAATAAATTTCAATTCTTTACTAACGAAGAAAACCATATTTTAGTAAGCAAAGAAGAGTTTATTTATTTATTTATTTAAAGTCAGCTTACATCAAATTAGTAAAAAAAAAATAGAAAATTGATTATATTAAATGCAAAATCAAAATTGAATACTAATTTTAAATTAAAATAATTAGATATATTTATAAGATTTAAATGGTTTCATATCAGGTTTCATGGCGGATAACAAATCGAGAACAGAAATCGATAACAACTGTAATTAATATAGTCTTAACATGAATGTGGCGATAAACTGTTATTACTGTTTGGCTGATATTACAATATGAAAATATGTTAATTTTTAAAACCATTAATTTATGAATCATTGTGGCATTAGTAATGATTAACAATTCAAATTAATTTATTTTTACGAGCTTATATCGATTAAAAAAGATTTAGTCTGTTCGAGATCTCAATTCTTACGTGATTAAATATGGTATTACAAATTAAAATATTTAAGCTTTTAGCTCGCATTATTTTATTAAATATTTTTTAAATCAGCTTTTTTTGTTTTTGTTGGCTGGCATTGTTTAGCCTTAGTCCCAGGCGAGGTAAAAAAAATCAATTAGGCACCACTTGAGGATTTTGTGCGTTTGTTTGTTTGTTTTTTTTTTTAATGTCTGCAGACAGTGCAATCCTTTCCAATTGGGAGCCATTGCCAGTGCTAATGTTTGTCTATCTATTCACCTACCCACCAAGGCACCTGTGTTTTTTAACTTTTTGCGCTCGATGCGTGCCAACGACACAATAAAATGCCAGAGGCCAGAAGCCTGAACCAAAAACTCTCCGACTCCGCAGCGCAAAATATCCTTGAAACGGGCCATTCGCACGCATACGTTGACGTCGACGGCGAAGGCGACGTCGGCAGCGACTGTGGCTACCAAAAACGCAGACGACGCCAACGCAAAACCCACGTCCCCTCGCCACGCCTCGCCTGTCTCAAAGCCATAAAATCCCCACGACAACAACTACAACAATAACACGAATAATAAACGCAAAGAAAAACATGAAAAAGCAGCAAAAAAACAAGTAAGAATGCTGTAGTGTGAGTGTGAGCGACTAGGACATACCCTGCACTCAGCTGTTAGATTTCCCGTTTTCAAGTGCTCTCGTTTCTTATAGCAGGCATACACTGAAGAATTAAAATGAATTGAATTCAAGTTAATTAAAATTAAGTTTGAAAAAGAAAGGAAATTAACGAAAAAACAATAGCCTCATTTTTGAAAAATGCACTTATATTTAAATATTTTTTACGTTTTTTGGTTTAATTAAAAAAAATTTAAATAAATATATATACATTTGGGCAGTTGATCAATAATATGTAAATGTCAATTCTAAATTAATTAAAATCTTTGGCTTTGAAAATTGTAGACTTCATTGCAATCGGATAACGATAAGTATCGATTTGATTTGATGTGACTTGCGCGTACTAATGGAGAACTCATATTCCATATTTGAAGTCTCTAGCTCTTATAGTCTCTGAGATCCAACAAATATGGCTATATCGACTGTTACTGCTGATCAAGAATATATGTAGAAAATATATGCCTTATGAGTAGTTGCTTCATTTTACCTGTTACGCACATTGCCACAAAACCATTACACCCTTTTTACATACTTGCAATGGGTGCAGAAAAACCCTTCGAAAACAAAACGTGTGCTACGCGAGGGGGGTCGCAGGAGGATGGGGCCTATGCCCGGGCATGGGCAACAATAAGTGCGTGAGCCTCTCGAGCAATGACTTCTTATACGCAGCAGGCAGCTGCTGACTGCCTGGCTGCCTGGCTGCTTGCTACAGCCAATAAGTATCTCTTACAGGGGCAGCCCAGTGTCAATGGCATTCCAGAGAGAGCGTAAGAGTGGGATAGAGAGGGAGAGAGCCCAAGTTGAGCCAAGCAAAAGGTTATTGGTCCATCATCATCATCATTGTCGTCATCATCATCACGCTTGTTTTTGAGGCTCTTGTTTTTGTTGCTTTTGTGTGTGTGCCATATTTTTAGCCTACTTTGCGGCGCAGAATGCCCGCTGAATGAATTTGACTTTTCAACTGGCGTGCATGTGTCTGTGTGTGTACGTGTGTGTGCGGTTCTGGCTGCTGCCAACTGGGCGAGTGGGCCAAGTGTATTTAGAGGTCAATTATCTCAGCACTCGCCGAGTATGCAACTGTTTGTCGCAGTGCATCTTTAATAACAATAAAACGAATTAAGTGAAAAAAAAACACTTTAACCAAAAGTCGAAGCCTTTTTGCTTTGTCAAGTCGTTCAACTTTTGATTAATAGCACGTTCATGACAAATTGCTGGCTGATGCTGTTACTGCTGCATGCGCCCAACTCCCCGCGAAATTTGTTGTTGTCAGGTTTTTTTTTGCTTCTGTGGGTTTTTAATTTGTCCCAAGCGACGAACGTTTTTGCTAATTAACCAAAATTTATTGTCGACTCATGACATATCTCTCTCTTGCTTTCACTCACTCTCTCTCTCTCCCTCTGTTTCTCTCTCTCTCTCTCTCTCTCTCTCTCTCTCTGCCTCGCTTTTTGTGCATGCTTTTAGTCATACAGTAATATTATTAAAACAGTCAATTAAAGGTTTTTCCACGAAATGGAAGTCACAGTAACAAAAAAAAAAAGAAAACAAAAACCCAAATTAACAGCTGCATGCAATCCTCTGACTTTACAGAGTGTCTGTAATTGCGCCCAATTAACATGGCAATTAGACGATATGCAAAACAAGTCAGCTGAGAAATCATGTCAATGCCTGCCATTTAACAGTCTGTAAATGGGCAGCGACATGAAATGTCAAAAGAACTAACCAAAACATCTGCATTTCAAAACTAAAAAAAATCTATGCCGCAGCGAGCACAACTAGAAATGTCCCTACAAAATCAGGCACTCAATTTAAGTACAAAAGAATAATTTGACGAATGTGTTTCGTTTTTCTTTTATTTAAACAATTTAACAGAGTGAATTTTGCATATTTACGTTGAGTTAATGTTAGTTACAGCTGTTATTGATCTTCATCAACATTTCCAATGCTGATTTTTAAGTTGTCAATTTTAAAAAAATATATGCCTCGGTAGACTTTGTCGTATCCCATTTTATAGGGTGCCATGTATATTTATAGGCACAATTCCAATTGGTTTGCGCACGGAAAGTCGGAAAAAACTATTTGACCCCGGCATGGTAAACTTGGAAATGGGCACACGAGGCTATCTCTACTTTATACGCAGAGGAGTTGACTTCCTTGGGGTTGGTTTTTCTCTTATGTGTGGTGTCTCTGTATCTATAGTTTGTGCCAGTTTATGACATCGCGACAAGAAAAACCCATGAGTCTTTGGCAAATCGAATTCAAGTGTAATTGCCAGTGAAAATCGATTTGATTGCCTCAAAACAATCAAATTTTGTTGCACACACAGGAAAATCGTTTAAAGTTTTATGCAAATTTTGTTGTTGTTAACTAATTTCCTTATCTTGTTTGCCTCTATTACAGGTGAGTGCTTGCCACACCGCATTGTCACCCTGCTCGACGGCCCGAGTCTGCCAAATGACCAATGCTGTAAGTAAATCCTAAATCTTACATCAACTCTTGTCTTATCTAACTCTATCTATATATATAAATATATTGACATACATATACATACCTACAGTTGCGAACAAAATAATAGCACCACTTTCACAGGAAATATTTTCAAATGTCTCTTTTTCGATTACAATTTTCGTAGTGGAAGAAGACTCTGAAAAGAAAATTGAAAAAGAAAAAACCATAATATTATTCATCACTTTCAACTTATTTAAATTAAATTTAATACTAAAATTAAAAAGTTAAATTTAATGACAAAACGAGAAATGAACGAAAAAATAAAATCAATTTTTCAAATGCACGTTTGATTATAAAAAAATTGAACTAAATTACCGATTTCTATATCGAATATATATATGTTGAAAAAAATTCCTAGGGGGAGTTTCGTAACCATATTATAAGTTGTTTTTTTTTTTACATTTTCCGAAACATATTATTTTAAGCGCAACTGTATATTTGTTGTTTGTTGTGCCGCATTTGAAGCGAAATCAAAATTGCAAATAACAATTTAAAGCCCGGCCAAAAACCAACTGCGGCAACAAACATTTAACGCCCAAGGCAAAAAATACCTTGGCGTTGTCTGCCATTTGGTCGGAAAGGGGGCGTGGCCTTTAACGCCCAACTTGCCATAACACAGTTAGCCATAAAAAAAAATCCGTAGCTCGACTAACAAAAATCACCCATTGAGCAAAAAGGCAATTTGATTTCGATGGTTTTCCGTCTTTTTCCTGATTTTTCTTTTTATTAGTAGTTTTTGGGCTCCAGGTTGTTGTCTACCCGAATCCAGGTTGTCTGTCCGTCCGTCCGGCTGTCCGTGATTACGAAGTTATTCAAATGAAATATTTGCGCTGGCCCATTACATCATCGATCTTAGGCTACTCCTACTGCATTTTTCATTGTGCTTTGCTTTTGCTTTTGCTTTCGCTTTTGTGTTGAAGAAAAATGCGGAAATTTCGCTAGACGAAAACTGCAAAAAATTTATGAAAATTATTTTGGACAACAAGTCAGTTTTTTCCTCCTTTTCATTTACTCACTTTCGCTTGTCGCTGTTGTCCCAAATTATTTTGGCCATTGGCCCATGGCCATTTCGGCCATGCCCTATTATTATTTTGGCCTTCTATTTTTTTTTTATCACAACTTATTTGCATTTTATTGTTTTTGTTTGATTTTTTTTTTGTTTGACAATCTGCTTTGTGTCTTTCAAACAGCAATTGTCATTTCATCAATGCAAATGTGTTTCGTTGTTATTTTCATTCGCTTCATTTCGATTCGATTTGAGCGAAATTGTCAAGAGTTTTCAAATGAAATAAATCCGCAGCACTGAGTACATTATTTTATTGAAGAAAAGAACAGTAATGAGCAGCATTTTTTAAATGGTTAGTAAAATATACAAGTGAAGCTTTGAGGTGTGTTTTAAGTTATGTCAGTAGAGGTTTAAGCTGCTAGTTTTCTTTTTGACTAGAGCTGTAAGCTGCTTGTGAATTATTAATGAAATAATATTTGCCCAAAGGTAGAGCATATTATATTACTACATCAATTCAGTTGTATTTAAGTTGAACTTGAAAGCTACTAATTTTTCTTTACCTGAGCTTTAAGTTGCTTGTGAATTACTTATGGATTTTCTGTAAATAATACATTGCCCAAAAAAGAGAAGCTTTTAATGCAACAATATACAAAAATATAAATATTGCAAAAGAACTTCAGCTTGGACTCCCCATCGTCGGGTTTACATTATCGCCGTTTTGGTATCAAATTACGATTTATGATTTTAGGGAATTAATTAAGAAACGCTACGTATTAAATTACAAACGAAACAAAAACAAACAAACAAGCACAAAAACAGCGGGGAAGCCAAAATAAACAATGGAGTTGCCGAAGCGACAAAATAATAGTGGGGCTTAAGGCCAACAAGGCCAACAAAACTCCCTGCCAAGTAATGGAAAAGATGATTAAAATGATTTAAGCTGCTCGAAATGCTTAAATAATTGTGTGTTCAATATATATATATATATATATATATATATATATATATATGTTGCTCCTGGTCCGTGGGGATAACACAACAAAAACGCCAATTTCGAGCATTGTTTTATTTTTCACTTGAACTCCTTTTTAGGACCAAAGTTCTTCAGAGGAGCTGCTCCCCTCGCATTGTTTTAGAGACGAGTCAATAATTGAGTTGAGGTCGGGCCACAAGAAAAAATTCTAATTAAAAGTCTTCCGGTATTTGGTATTTTATCTAAACAGGAAGATGAAGCCAAGCAGAAAAGCAAATAATGAAAAGCCAGCGACACTTTCCCTATAAAAAAATAATGAAAAATCTGCAAATTGGGTCAGCAGAGTAGAAAATGAAAAAAGGAAAAATAAGGGAATACTTTAAGCCAGGCCTGTTATCATTTGCAATTAAAGGCTTCGCTTGGCAAAAAAAAAAAATAAAAAAAATAGAAGAAAGTTCACCAAACAAAAACCAAAAATGTAGAGTGCAAAGTTTTAGCACAAAAATTCAAATTCTATGCTAACAAATTCTCGTTTGGTAGAGGAAGGAAAGGGGGTGCGGGGGTACTTGACTGCCAGCTTATGGCATCAGGGCGGCTGCAAACGACGTGGAATCTAAGAAATTGAATATTTAAATCCCAGTCTAAATCCAAAGTAGCGCCAAATTGAAAAGGGTTCCCGAAAAAACCAGCCCCATGATATCTGCTGGCAGCAGGGAAGGGAGAGACTGCGGCACACACAGTAGATATATACACTTACAAAAAAATCCACCTACATTTTAGAAGTTCACCAGAAAGTAAATTTCTTACATTTTATGTTGTAGCTTTCTAACGAGCAGGGTTTGTGTTTCTTCAGTTCAGTGTTGACTTTTGCTGATTTCTATATGTATACCCCTAGAAGAGTTTTTATATTAGCTTTTCTGCTTTGAATGGCAAAATTCAGTTTGAGGGCGATTTATTTTCTGAGTGTGCGTAGACAAGTAGCTTCGAAATTATGTATAATGCACTCCAAGACGCGTTGCTCTTGCAAAATGTGTGTTTTTCTTCAAATTGCTTTCGAATCTCGCACAGATTGTCATTTTGTTTGCGTATGCAGTTTTGAAAAGTTCTCGAATTTAATTTGAAATATGTATTGACATTGGTTTTTGTATTGCTGTCACTTTGTGTGTGTGTGAAATTGTATTCTTAACTTTATGGCCAGCGGGTCTCATATGGCTTTGCTGCTTATGCAACTGCCACAAGTTTTTGTACCACAAGTTCCCATTCGAATGCTCAAAACTTGGCCGCATTCACAACACAAAGTTTCACGCTAAAGTTCATTTATTGTTAAGAAACTACACTCAGAAAATGAAATAACCTAAAATGAAAATCGCACAAACAAAAACACAGTTTTTCTATTATTCTAAATATTAGAAAATAAATTTCTAAAATAAAAGAAAAATGTTTTCTAATCATTAGAATTTTTTCTGCTATTAATAAATGCATTTCTAAAAAGTAGAAACATAAACAAATACTTTTTAAAATTCAGAAACAACTAAAGAAATTTACAGGCTCGGCTTTTATATTAGAGTTCAGCTGCTGTAATAAATTATATTTGGTTATATGAATTTATAAAATATTTAAAAGCTATTTTAGGCAATTTCTTCACTTACAAAGTTTAAAAAGTCTACTTGCTGAATAATAAATTTACTAAAACTGAGGGCGATTTTTCTTATGGGTGCCAGAGTTTTTGCTGCTGGTTATTAACATTAACTGCCCATCCGAATTAGGCCGCCTTTGAAAGTGTTTGTAAATTAGACAACTTAAAATTGGGCTAATATAACACTCTAATCTGAAACTCGCTCTGCACAAAGAGCTCTTCTTACGCATTTACCTCGACCCCCGTTTTTGTAGATGGCCTTTGAAAACGTCTAATTTGCTGGCCATAAGCGGCTTACACTCGCTGGCTTGGAAGCACATCAAATAGCATTTCAAAGTACACACACACCAGCACACCAACACACCAGCACACACACACACACACACCCCTCAGCTCAGTTAGGTGCACTTTAAACCCGTAGAGTGCTTCTGAGGTGCTCCATAAACCGCTTTCGGCTCCTGCGCCTCTAATCCCCCCAAAATGACGCCAACATTGAGCTCTATCAATATTTGCTGTCCTTCTGGGGCGAATACCTGCAAAATGATCACACTCAGAGAAATTACAAAATACAGTCCTGAATTTTTGAAATTATTATTCAGAAAGTATATTAATAGAAATCAGCGCTTTTTTTTTTCGTATTGTCATGGAATAAATCTTTACATTTCCACTTCTATATTCTACTAATAATTGAGACGATTACTAACAGCAAATAACAAATAAACCATATTTTTCTGAGTGTAGAAGTCCGTATTCGGACAGCGCGTGTGAAAACCTCTTTGGAGTTCATCGAAAAGTGTTCAAACTTGATGTATTCTATTTTCTCGATTTGGGTAGAGTTGAGTTCCCCGCCACAAGTTGATTATTTTTTGACCATTGGCAGAGACACTTTTTTGTGGCACTTTGAACAGCTTTTCTAGTTTTATGTTGCCACAGTTTGTTGAATTATTATGTTGCCCATTTGGCACGCAGTCACATTTCACATAGGTGGAAGACACGTGTCTCTGTCCCCAAGTCTGGGCTGCCTCATACATCAAGCCCCTGGCTGCTGTCATTTGATGTTGAAATTGAAATGTGTCCCAGGAGTTGAGGACTCTTTTTTAATCTTTTAGGTGGGGAGGAAGCAGAAGTTCCACTTAAATTTGTTCCCCAATTTGTAAAGAGTTTTAGGGCATTTAAGAGGTGAGCGACAAGTTTTGAGATGCGCCCCAAAAAGCAGGCAATGCAAGCAAACTTTGCAACATGTTGAAAGAGTCAACATAAACATGCACATCTGAGTAAATAGAGAGTACATATGTGCCCCCATTTGTTGCATAGAGTTTGGCGCTTGACGCTTGGCCTGGTTTACTTTCGTGTTGCATGCGTCGTACACTGTCCGCTTCAAATTAAACTCTAATATATAATTCAACAAAATTGCCACATTTTTGGAATTGCCGATTTGAGGCAAGCCTTTCTAATGTTTCCAGATTTTTTTTCGAATATTTAGAGACTATTTTTAAATTTAAAGACATTCTTTAGGTAATTTATTTTTGTGAGTGCATGTACAGTTACTGCAATATGTATGCACACTGTCAGCTTGGTTGGTCCTTGATGCCTCGTTGCCTTGTTGCTGCTTGCTGCTTGCTGCTGGCTGTTGCTGGTACAGTCTGTGGCAAGGTCATCGCAGGCGCACAGCCTTGTGGCAAGTGGCAAGCGGCATGTGGCATGTGGCAAGTGCACAGTTGTTCGTCAATTGTGCTGGTAAAAGTGACCCAGTTACTGTTTTTGCCCCGACTGCTTCGGCCTGGCTTCGGCTGCATTCTGGGTCAGATTGCCCCCATCTGGCTGACCCCAGTCGCAGCTTAATTGAAATAGATGAGCTGTCGTCACACACACACACACACACACACACACACACACACACTTAATTCCGTTAGGTTGGGTACAGTTATGCTCGGTAGTTTTTTGCCCCTTGCTTTCCTGTCACAATTTGGTATTTATTATAAGCCAATTACTTGGGTTGCCCAGTTGACTCTTTAAAGCGATATCAAAACCACAAACGAGCTCTGCGCTGTGCATTGATTAACCCAGGACACAGTGCCCCACAGGATATACTATACACTTGGCAAAATAGTTTGTAAATATAAGAAAACATTTTTCTAAAAATTAGTAAGGCTTGTAAATACTGTTTTTCTCTCTTTTTAACAATACTTTTTATTATTAGAAATGAAGAAATCCAAGTTCTTATTCTTAGAAAATATTCGTGCTAAAAATCACAAAAATAACAATGAATTTAAGAAATGCAAACTTTAGTTTTGAAAAAACGACAACCTTTAAACATATACTTTCTGAATATGGCCATTTACTACAAATTAGGTAAATTATTTTTCCTGAGTGTAGATTGGGGATGGGGGTTCCAAGCGGAGTCATTCAAGCCCCATTTGGCAATTACCGCAGCAATAAAAGTCAACGGCAAATGCAGCTTTAGCTTCCTTTCTTCTCTTCTCTTCTCTTCTCTTCTCGCTTCGCTTCTCTTCAGTATTTTATTATCTACCCCAAAAAAGATATTTACGTGTGTCAAATAATAATTTTCGGGCTGCTTATCTCTCAGCTGGGCGCATTTTGGAATAACCCCTTTTTGTGGCAGTAGTTGAAAGTGTTGACAAAAATTTACATTTCACAATTTACGCAAATTTTTATGTCATAATTGGATTTTGAGGCATTGTTGGCTGCTTTTCTCTGCTCCCGTTGGAGATGTGACAATGGCGTTGATAATCAGACCACTTTCTACATGGGGGATGGGGGATGGGGGATGGGCGATAGGGGATTGGCGATGGGGAGGGGAAAACAGGGTCTTAACTTGTGCCTGGTGGCTGGTCCATTAACTTGGGGTTGGGCTCTGCCTGGTGGCTGCCATACATTTGCCACACTTGCCACATTTGCCACGTTTGCCACGTTTTTGCCTGCTTGTAATTCGAGCCTTTCTCACTGATAAGCCATTTTATGAGAATGTGCCCCGAACTGGGAATGGAAAATGGGGAATGGGGAATTTGGTCTGCTTCTGTCATGTTGTGGTAAATTGAGCCCCTGCCGGATATTGTTGCCGCTTACTCTACATACACACTGGACAGCAAGGATATGTGGCACACACAGATGCCGCATATATTTTTCAATATTTAATTTGCCTCAGCATCAGCAAGCGTTTAGTTTTCCAGCTTGAATATTATAAAAACCTTGCTCAGTTGGGGTCAGCTTAAACTAAAGAAAAGTTTAAGGAAAGAAAACTTGTTTAAAATAAATACCTGATTGATCAGTTGTGACCAGTTTAAATTTAAGCTGTAGCAGTAGTAAACTTAATTTTTCCTAACACAAAAATATTTCAATATATCAAAATATGACAGACATTTTTCTGAAAATGTTCTTTATATATTCAAACTCTTTTTTATTGCAATTTTAAAAAGAATCTAATATTCAGATCATTTTAGAATGCTTAGCAAAATCAAAAATATTTAATCATAAATCAATATTAGAAATCAAAACCAAATTTGACAAGCTCTTAAGATAAACTCAACTTTTTGATATGCGTTTATTTAGTTAACTCAAATATAAGTTCATAGATATGCGTCAAATAAATTATATACTTTTTTTTTTAATTTTGCAACAATTTTTAAATATTTAAAATATGTCGCAGCTGTGTTTTTAACACAAAGCAGCAGAGGGCGCTGTAAAATGTGCACATTGCTTCAAGAAAATGGCAAGCCTCGAAAATTATTGCCTACTTTTAGGCGGCGTGTACAATTTCGCAGTAGATGTTTGTGCCGCTTCTTTTGCAATGCAATTGACATAAGCTAAAGCTGTAGGTGAAATTGCACTCACGAACTGTGCCCATAAATGTTGTATACATTAAATGCAAAACATGCCCCCAACGCTTTTGTCTGTATTTGTGAGCCGGCAACCCTTAAGTTGACTTTCAACTCGATTTTGTGCCGTTTTTTTTTGTCCAGCTTTTGTTTATCTCACATGCACACATACATAAGCTCAAATGTATATATGTTTGCAAATTGACGCCATTTTCGTTGTCTCGCACACACTCACACACACACACGCAGCTGTGCGCTGAAATCCACGACATGAATGAACACGCTCAAAACTCAACTCAATTCAACTCAACTCAGCTTCCATGTCGTTTTGCGCGACATGCTCAATCATGTTGTTTGCCCACACTCCCATCCTCCCATCCCCCATCCGCCTTTCTCATTTGAAATGACGATTTCGCGTGCGATTGTCACATCAGTTATGTATGCATATGTGTTGGTATGCATGTGTGTATGTGTGTGTCTTTGTGTATTGTACACATTTGTGTCAGTTTGTCAGTCGCGTCGCGTGTTTATTTATACGCAATCAAATTAAGTTTTGAAGCGAATTTCCGAAACGAGGGCGACAAATTGTGGTAATCATGTTTTTCATGTGTGAGAGTTGTGCGGAAAATCAAATAAATAAATACACACACACAGATTCAGATATAGTCATTAAACTATTCAAGCCGCCATCTTTGTTATATGTTATGTGAAATTATGTAGACGTACTTACATCGCATTCAGCAAATAACACAATGCAATTTAACAGACACAGGGAGCGCTTCATGATCGATAAGAACTGCAATTAACATAAGCTTAACATATCTTTCTGAGTATTTGCTTATCAATATAACAAATAAACGAAATAGCCTCGTTTAATTATTCTTCTTGCTTAATAGCCTCCTACATAATTTAGGTTTTTACCTGTACACAAACTCGCCCCAAAACACGTCAAAATCTTGTTGAAAGCCGCCCTTGTAAATACCAGCCCTTTTTGCCAAGCTGTTATCAGCGCTGTTGACCCAATTTGTTGTTGTTGTTGTTGTTGTTGCCTGCTGGCGCTGCGATAAGGCTTTAATAGCAAACCTCAAACCACAAAAGCTGACTGCTTTACAACTGTCAAAATGTTGTAGCATAATCAATTGCATATACAGATAACAAACACACACACACACACACACCTATTTAATACATACACATTTATTTACAGCGAGGGTGCCCAGGCAATGCAAATTATGTGCTTAAGCTTTAAGCTTTAATGGAGCGCATCAAATTGCCAGCTGGCCTGTTAATAATGAGCACAGCAATTTAATGTTGCCTACATTTCTACGCATGAAAAGGTCCTTGAGTGCAATTTTTAAAGGTTGCCAAACAAAAAAAAATAAAAATAAAATATTAGTCGACGAGCGATCACAAAATAAATCGCCCTGAATTTTCCAAATTTGTGATTTTTTGGCGTCAAGTATAACTCAATTTATTATTCAGCAAGTACATTTCTAAATATCTGGGCTTTTCTTTTCTTCACGACAGGTTACACTTTCGCAGGACCAGAAAATATGTATAATTTTCAACCTTGAGATTTCACAAATATTTAAAATAACAACAAGAAATGAATACTAAAAGCAAGAAAATCTTTATAATTCTCAAGAAAATCTTTCTGGTTTTCAGATTATTTTCATTTTGTGAAGATTTTCTAAAATGTTTTATTTTGTTCCAAGCTGAGCAGATCAGCAGCAGCTCCTTTTTGCCACACATACACAGACACAAGCTGTGCTATTTATAGTCAGTCATTTGCCCGCCCCTCTGCCTGTGCCGCGGCCCTCTGCCTGTGCACAAAAGTCAATAATTTATGCTTCCGCCATGTTCCATTTCCATTACCATTCCCATTCCATATGGGACAACTGCTCCAATAACAGCAGGCAGAAGTAGCAGCAGCGACAGCATTAACTGCACTTCCATTGACCCAATTCGTCCGTGTGTGCTGCAAATCAAAACAAACATACTTCCAGGCGCGCTCTTTTTGTATTTGGTTGCCCTGCTATCGGCGCTCTCGATTTGTTTTCGATTACCCTGCTAAGCGCGCTCTCTCGCTCGCTCTTTCTTTTGCTTAAGTGGCCTAGTTACGCGCTCTTTGGCCGCACTGTTGCGTTGCGCGCGCACTCTCTTTTATTTACTCGCTTTGGCACTGTTAGTGGCCTAGCCGCTCTTTTTGTCCCAGTTCTTTTGCACAGTTAACAGCACTTATAATCGGAGCATGGACAGGGACAGAGGCAAAAAGAGAGAGACAGAGACATAGGACGGGGCCAACCCCCAGTTAAATATGCTCACACACACATACAAATATTCGGATATGTGTAGAGCTTTATATACAGTTGACCCAATTTCGTGTTTTGTCCTTTCCACAGCTGTTCTCGTATTTCGCCGTTCGCCATTCTTCGTATCCTTTTTTTGGGGAATGGGCTTGTTTATGTTTGCAGTCAGCTCTAAAAATGGAAAGCGAAAAGCGAAGACCAAAAAACTTGTTATTTATACAAGGCACGTAAATGTGTGTGCGTGTATATGTATATATGTATTTATGTGTGTGCTTGTGTAGCTTTATTTTTGGGCTGTTCATTGAATGGAAAGAACGCTAAAGGAAATTACATAGCAACAATAACAAAAACAAATGCTGATAACGCAGGTTTTTTGCGCAACTCATTTCTTGTAATGTGCAACAAAACAATTTGAATGAAATTCATTGCTGTCAGCAGCCATCCTCACCCCTCCCCCTCCACATAACCCATCAGCCCATTCCTCCTATTGGTGAGCTTTCTGTTGTGCAGTAGGCAAAAAATAAAATTTATATAGCATTAAGCAAATGAGCGCCAGATGCAACTAGAGATCGATAACAAATGTAATTAACATAAGCTTAACATTGATTTTGATAGCCTAGGGTATGTGTATATAAGTAGACCGACTATTAAAGCAGAGAGCTTTGAGTCAATATCAGTAGTTAGTTATACATATACAAATGTATGTATGTGTTTATGATTGTATGTGGGTATGTATAGCTATGTACAGTACCCTTAACTGAAAATGGCGCCAGGTTAGGGCAAACATAACGATGCCACTCAGCTTCATAAAGCACGCAAACACAACAACAACAACAACAAATTGATGGAGTCGCAGTCGAACAAGGAATGCCACATCAATTTTCTCTGACTAACTCACGCTTCCACACCCACTCTCCCACTTCTTCGGTCTCTCTCTCTCCCTCTCCCTCACTCGTTCGCAACTCCAGACTGCCTTGCACAACGTTTGTGTTATGCCTGCCATTTTGAGCTCACACTCACGTCACACATTTATGTGCCAAATCAGGGACACAGTGCGGTAGGCTGTTAGCTTGTGGCTGTGAGATGTTTGTTGTTAGGCAGTGTCCTTATTGGGGGTTGCTCTCGTTTGAAAGCTGGCAGTTTTATCACTGCGAAATGTTAAACTGAAGTTTCAGTTGCTATCGCTCATTAGCAGACAACCCCCCCCTCCCCCCCACCCCCAACACTCTCATGGCAACATAACTAACAGAAGTGGAGAGAAACAGTCTCGAACGTTTACCGTTATTTAGCAGCAGGTAAGCGGCTTGTTGCCTTGGCTATTATTGACTTATGGAAAGAAATTGATAAAGCTAAAATCATTTCCGACTTGTTGGCGGATTAATTAAAAATAATTAAAGGCAACAGCAGCAGTCGACTTGTGCTGTGAATTGCATATTTGATTGACTTAATCAAATATTTCGTCGATTACCGTTCTGCTTCTTCTTTTTCTTGTTAATATTTTTACTTCCACTCACACACACATGCGCACAACAATCTTGCTACGGCTACACTCGGAAAGAAAGCAAATTGCTAAAATTTATTTTAGTATTTTCAATTGACAATATCTCTATAAACGATTTTGAATAACGTACGATTTTATGAGGACTCGCCCTAAACTCTAATATAAAAGCCGACACAGCAAATTTCATTAATTGTTTTTGAAAACCAAATCGCGATATATTTGGGATTGTCAATTATATTTTTTATAGCAATTTTGATTTTTAAGCAATTAACCAAAATTTTTGAGATTGTCAATTTAGGGTAGTCCTTTCTTATTTTTTTAACTTTTTTAATATTTAGAAATATTTTCTAGATCAAGAAAAACTTTCTATTTCTTATGGCGATTTGACGAAACTCAAAACGATTTTATCCGAGTGTACAACCACAAATGGCAACAATTGTTAAGCATACATACACTTGAACACGTAGTATTTATGGTGCCAGGATACGCGGCATATCCTTTGCTCCGTTTCGCCTCGGCCGCAAACGAATTATGGCGCCCACTAATTGCGCTGAGTTAAAACGAAAAATATGTAGAGACCCAACAGGCAGTCAATGTTGCACACACACACACACCCACGCACATGTATAAATGTGAGTGGCAACCACGTGCGTTAACAATTTACGCCAAAGTTATTTATGTTTATGATCACGTTGCGGTTTGCCAGTTTTCCTTTCACTTTCGTTGCCACTTTCGCTTTGCGGTTTTTCTTGGCCAAAAAGAAAAACTGCCAACTGGAGTGGCTTTAATTGCCTGCACATGTGGGCGGCAACTCTAGCACCAAGGCACAAGCCAACCATTGCCCAAAACTCGAGCAGACATCATTAGACCTTATTGCGAACCATTTAAAATTGTTACTCAATTATACCAAGAATGAGAGTAGTAAAAAAAAAACAAAGGCAACTTAATTAATATTTGGGAGACGACAATTTATAACTCAAAATTGGACGCAGATCCTGAAAGCCATTAAAAATAGTCTGCAATATTTGCAAATAGTTGTTTAATTTAAATGGTTAATATTGATTAATATTAGAACATAAATACGATTTATATTATTGTTATTCAATCATATCCAAAATGAGATGAACGAAACAAATAAAGGCAACTTAAATAATATTAACTATAAATGGGACGAAGTTGTTCAAATGGATTAATAAATGATTAATAAAACAAAGAAAAATATACTTTAATTTATTGAGAAATAAATGTCAATCGATCCAAAAACAGTTATTTAACTCAATACGTTCAATATTATTAATATTAGACTGAGTGACAAATAGAAAACAAATATGTTTCTGAATTTGCCAATCGATCAAAAAATTGTGCTTTGACACAAAATCCCATAAAAGATAAGACGAACACTTTAAATGAATTGAAAAATAAAATAAAATATGAATCCGTTGTTTCAGTTGACAAATTGTTAATCACTCGACAACTGAGCAACTGAAATTAAATTTGCAATTTTTGAGCACTGCACACAAGGACAAGCTGGTGTGCAAGGACGCAATCAAAAGCACAAAAGCAACCAAAAACGAAAAGGAAGAAATTGAGATATGTATGTCAAAAACAAAGAGTGCGTTGCCGAAAAGAAGTGGGTCAACAGCGCAGCCAGCGTTGCCCGTCTAACCTTCAACATAAGGCGGCGCAGCATAAATGCAGTCGCACGGCCGCTAAAAATGCCGAACGCTTGCCAGAAGCGTGTCAAGGCAAGCGCGACGTATGCAGCATGCAGCATGCAGCATGCAGCATACAGCATTCAGCAAGCGGAAAGGCATGTGGGGCAAGGTGACCCAGTAAATGGGTAAATGCCGAACGCAGCGCTGCAAGGACAAGGAGAGAATGGCGCCCAGCGTGTGCTATGTGTTATCAGTGTGTGCAGCTGCCGGGAAGCCGGAGCACATTCGGCGCATCCTCGTTTTAATGCTCGTGTATGCGAATATTCCGGACCAGGCACAGGCCCAGGCAGCCAGTTGCATTTTACGCACCAACACAGTCGCATTTCGCACCGGCCCGGCACCGGTTCACTGGCTGCTCCTCCGTGCTACGCTGCTCCTTGTTCCGTGTTCCTTGCTAGCTGCTCCTCGCCATGCACGCTACTGCTCTGAATTACTACGTGGAGCGCAGTGATTACGAGTCCTATGGCGATTGTGGGGCCAGCAGCGAAAGTGATGCCAGCCCGGGCTGTCTCTCCTCATCCCCAGCCTCAGCCTCATCGCGCGCCGGCAGCCCACCAAAGTCAAATGCGCTCTACCATCGCAAAGTACGACAGTCTAAGAAAAAAGTTGATACATTAATTTCCAAAAAAAATATAATAATAAAAAAAACTATTATTTTTTTGGTTAAGTTTCTACATTTTTATAATATATTATTTTTTATTTTAATTTGATTTATATAAGTTGAAAACGCTGATAAAAGTATGTTTTTTTCGTTCTCACTTTTTCCAGAAAGTGTTCTTCCACTTCTAAATATATATTCATAGGTTCCTTAAAATTCTGCGACTGCTTTCTAATCACATATTATATATTAAAAAAAAAAAAAAAACAACTAATAAGTAATTTTTGTAATAACTCTGTACATATATTATTCTTTAACCTTAACCCTAAAAATTCTGCGTCTGCTTTCTAATCACATATTATATATTATTCTTCTATTTGCAGTCGAAAAAATTCCGTTGTATCTGGAAGGGATGCTGTTTTGTGGAGCCCACACAGCAAAAAATTGAACGACACGTGCGGGACAAACATTTGGGGTAAGTGCCACAAAAAAACATATACAATAAACCCAAAAAAAAGGGGTTGACTCCGAAGAGGGTCCTTTCAATTGTTGTGGTATCGGCATCCAAAAACCAACAGCAAAAGCAGTCAGTGGCAGGGCCTTGACTTAGTACAGCCCCACAAACAATGGCAAAGGCATTCACAATTGTTGCACAGTGGAACAAAACAGCTTTAACTAAGTCTATTTTAGAATGTCAGCTATATATATACAATGGAAAGAAGTATTTTTGACCTCAGCGATTTTGATTATTAGAATTGATGTAAAAATTGTCAATATTTTCTCTAGTTATTAATGGTAATCTCATTAAAAGCATTTCAATAAAAGAATTTTTATTAAAAAGTTTCTTAGGAGTTATTTGAAGCGTTCTAGCAATTCTCAATTTAAGGCCTGTTTTCAAACCAAAAAAAGTGATCATAAAGTGATAATAACGAATTCCATATAAAACCCCGTTTCAGATCGATAAATAAGTTATCAATAAGAATAACACTATATAATAAAAAAGGCTTCAGAACCGCCAGCAAATTTTTGCAGTGGAATTTTAACGTTGGGTTTTGAGATGGTTAAACTGAAATGGACTCTGTTAACTCACTGTTAAGCTGTGTGAATTTTGTGGACAGCTGTTCAAGTTTGCTTGCGGCTGTTAAAAGCACAAAATTTATATATTCTTACCATGGGCAAAATAGATTTAATGATTAGCAGAAAAAATTTATTAAATTTGTTCGTTTAGATAAAATAATTTTAGAAAATTAATATTGCACTTAACGCAAAAGAAGCAGACTAAATATATTCCGAAATTTGTTTCGTTCTTAGTTAAATAACAAACGTTTTCCAAACAAACCGCTTGCTTTCCCTTCCACTGTGCAAATCGCTTGGAGCTGTTCAAAACTGGAACACTTGTAAAAACATACATACATACGCAGTATCCAGGTCACACAGATACAGCACACACACCTACACACACACACATTTTGCATTTACTTAGAGCACCTGCAATTCAAGAGGGTGGGAGCGGGGAGATGGGCGGGGAAGAGATATGCCGGGGCTATGTTGGGGGCGACTTGGTTGCACTTTTGAGGCCAAGGTCCAAAATGGCGGGCCTTCTTAAGCGTTGACATTTGCAAATGTTAAATGTGTTTGTTATACACACACACACTCACACACACACATACACACATACACACACAAGGAAAAGCCGCATTTGAAAAGAAAGAACAAAATGAAAGGCAATTTGAGTTTTTGTTGTTTTTCATTTTGCGTTTTTTTTTTTTTTGCATTCAATTTGCTTTTGTTTTATTTTTTTTTTTTTGCTGCATAAATGCATGGAGTATGTACTTATATATAGAATTATATATATATATATATATAGAATTATAGCTTATGCATGTATTGTATTGTATGTGTGTGTGTGTGTGTAGGTGGTGTGTGTGTTGATTTTATTGTTGTTATTGTTGGCAAATGAACAGCTCTCCAGGGCTAAATATGTATTTATGTGTGTGTGTGTGTGTGTGTGTGTACAACTATTTATGCTTGTATATATGCTTAGCTCACACATACAGTTGCGAACAAAATAATACCACTACTAAAATTTAAATTGTGTTTCAATTAGTTTTTAGTAAATTAAGCCTTAAGAAAAAAGTGAGAAAGAAAAAAAATTAAAAACTTAAATTGTATGAAAAAGGTAGAAAATTATCGAAAAAAAAATATGACCAATACTTAAGAAAAAATATATGGTTTTTCTTTGTCGCTACTTTTTGGCACTTTTCCCTTCAATTAAAAAAATCAACAAATATATATTGAAAATAATTCCAGGAGCAGGACAAACTTTAATTAATATAATGGTCATACTAAACAGTATATTAACAAGCCATATTTTTTTGTCAAAGTGATGCTATTATTTCTTTCGCAACTTTATGTATGTATATATATATATATGTATGTATGCGCTTGGCAGGCTTTTTAGCGACTTTCTCAACTAAATCAATGAGCAGCAGTAGAAAGAAATCAATTTAAAAAAAGAAATATTAAAAACAACGCATTTAAATTGAAACATATATATAATCTCTCAGCACGACTAAATTGATAAATATGTTAGTAATTATATATATATATATATATTTATATATATATAGTATATGCCTACTAGCTATATTCTATGAGCCATTTGTTATAATTTCAAAGAAAACTAAGCATAAACATTGAACTTTCAATTAAAATTATGAAATTGAAACTAGGTTTTTCATTTTTTTTTCGTTTTGAGGTACATGAAATTATTGAAATACAATACAATGATATTAATTATAATATATACTTAACATAAATATTATTTAAATATAGGGGGGAGACATTTATTGAGTTGGTGTTTGTTCAAAGCTTTTAAGAAATTTCCTGAAGCTTGCAATTGATCTTGATTTTCGACTACGTTGATTATTTTTATATATATATATATTGTTATAAAAACTCTAAAACTCTAGGGGGCGGCTAAAAATTAACTTATCGTTTATAATGTTTGCTGTTCTAAACAACTACATATTTATATAGTATTTTAGTCTGCCTTGATTGTTTACTCTATACGATATTATTATATATATTTGATGATTTTTTTTTTCTTTTTTGACTTATTTTGATATACACAAAAATAGCTACAACAAAATGTCTGGGCTAATTTTTTTTTTGGGAATAAATAAATTTAATAATAAAAAAAGTAAAAATTATATAAGTGAACTTTTTAGATAGAAGCATTAAATAACAAAAACCACACATAGAGTAAATCAAAAATTGTGCTAGCCAAAGTTGCCACATTTTGTTGCATGATCTCCTCCAAGAAAAGAAAAGAATTCAACTTGAACTTGAACTTTAATGCGGATGCATCAGACCCAGATTGATGTCCATGCCGGGATCAGCCATGCCATTGACAGAAAGTCCGCCATTTAACATGCTATTAGCTGGGGGGAAAAGGGAGGGTTTGTTCTTTAGAATTGAAAAGATTGGGTATTGAGATCTTAAGCTACCTACAATTACGGCTGCCCTGCTGCTGCTGCTGCTGCTGTGTGTCCATCTGTGTCCAATACTGCTCCGACGGACTCTGCGTATTAGTCCCCGGCGGCGCTTGAACCGGCGCCCCCGTGTACCGAAAATACGGATTCTTCAAATCGAGCGTATTGCTCGACGAGATCAGAGTGCCTTCGATATGCAAATCAATCGTTACATCATACGATTGCCGCCGGTTCGCTTCGAGCAGCACGCGGCCCGTCAGCGTCTGCCCCTGCTTGATAAAGATGGGCATGGGCAGCAGGCAGCGCACCTGATACCAGTGGGTCAACGGTGCCGTCGGCGATGTGGATAGCCACACGTTCTGGGTGCTGCCACTGAACTCCACGTCGAACCAGAAAGCCAAACCGTGACAAATGCCCGTCTGTAGTATGTGAAACTCGAGCGGAATGTCTGAAATAGAGATAGAATCAGTAGAAATCTTATTAATACAACTGGCAAAAATATATTAGCAGAAAAAGTACAAATTATATTAAGACAGTTGCAGAAACTATATTAGAAAAAGTACAAAAAGTGAACAAAATAATTGCTACTCAAATCCTATTAATGCAAATTCAACTCTTGTCTCAACTCATATCTAATTAACACAAGTTCAACTCTAGCTTCTACCTAACTAAACACTTATAATACGAGTTCAACTCCAAGTTCAACTTCGACTCACCAATGAGATGCAAATCGTTCTCCTTGTCGTTGAGGAAATCGCAGACATGTCGCACCGATTTTGCCATGCAGATGCGAATGTCGAAGGTGTCGACGATCGGCTGTCGAAAGTACTCCTTCATGCCCTCCTTGTGCAGGGTGGTCAAATCGACGCCGTGAAATGCGGACTGGTACCAGAAGTTGGCCTTATTGTACTGCTCCGAGTAGAGGGAATCATCCGAGAATGGGGCAATATGCAAATCGCCATGAGTCGGATACATTTTCCCCTGGGGCTTGAGCCATTTCCTGGCATGCAAATAGGTTTCGAGCATCCGTTCGTTGTACAACATATAACCCATTGGCTCCGAAATGATAACATCCACTTTTTCGGGCAACTCAATTTCCTCGATTTTGCCGGGTATTACGGATATCTTGTGCTGCACATTATTCGATTCGACCAGTTGCTGCGCATACTGCGCCATATTCGATGCCTCAATCGCATACACTTTCGCAGCGCCCGCCTGCACGGCGAAAAACGATAAAATACCAGATCCAGCTCCAACATCAAGCACTATTTTATCCTGCAAGGAAAAAAATTTAATAAATTGAATAACCATTTCAAACACGTCCTATAAATAAATCACCAATTTAGTAAAATGTCTCGAAAGTAATTTCTGATATTGTTTTGAGTTGATCTATATCAAACATAGTCTATATACTATATCTATCAGACTATATAATTAATCTAGCCCAACTACGATACACCCTGCAGCCCTTCACACCTAAAAGTAAACAGCTCTGTAGGAAGTGCTCTCATTTCTTTGTTCAGTTGATCAAAAATATGTGGAGATATATAAACAGTATATCTATATATATGTATGCTTCCTTCTGCCTGTTACATCAATTTAAATATACCCCTTACACCCCTTTCTCATTGGGTGCACGGTTAATAACTTCCAAATACGTCTGCTCACTTATCTTTATGTGCCAGATTGAACTCATCTTCTTCATCGATCATCGATCGATATCAATAACTTATGCTACATACAGCACTGTTAATTACAGTCTTAGTGCCGTTTCCTATTTTAGTAGTTGGCCTGCTGCTACAATCAATAAACTACATTCAACGATCTCTTCTTCAATGACAAACTTAATATCGCTATCAATAACGTATGTTATGTTACAGCGTTGATTACTGTTTAAATTCTGTTAATCTACATTACTAGTCGATGAATATTTATATCGTGTGTTTTGTGACAGCTGCTATTTACAGCCTAGTGGCCTGTTATCTACGAATCAATTACAAACAAATTCAACTTCCACACGGAAGTTCAAATTCCATTTGGAAAATCGCAAGCTGCTCCAAGCTGGCTGACCTGAAAGTCAATGGAATTGCCTAGAATGGCCCGTTGATAGGTGCTCGTGCGCACATAGTCCTGCATCATGTTCTGCTGCTGGCTGAGATAGCCGTAGAATTGAAAGTATTGCGATGCAGACGATTCCTCCGTTCGCTGCGAGAAAACCGATTTTGGTCGCAAATGTTTAACGTTCTCAACAACTTTGCGAAACAGCTGCTGATCCTTGTCGCTGGCAAAGCGCAAGACGAGATTATCCGATTCGAGGGAAACGGCATAGGAACGTTTGCCTAGCTGTGCTGCATCCGTATCCGCCGATAACATATATTCCTTCAGCACATGTCCTTGATCGTTATCTGTGTGAAAAGAAGAGAAGAAAATCAATGTTAAAATAATTGATAATGCAAGATTAACTTAACAGAATTGATTGAGCATTGTTAAATTGATCTGCTAACTTTCGACTCCCTCTCGTTCAATTACTTACCCAACATGATGCGCACCAGAACCCCTTGGGAATCATAACTGCAGCTGAGTGTGCAGCTGCTCTTGTATATGTTGCTAAACTCCAATTTTTGCTCATCGGCAATGGCGCTAATTACGACGCCACTAAATTGACAGTTACTCAGCGGACAGAGCGCAGCAGCGACGCTGTTGACGCCGGCGGCGCTGCACTTATTATTTTGCTCGGTGGTATTGCGGCTGCTGTTGGACATTTTGTGTGTGTGTTGGAGGGTGGAGGAGGGACGGGGTATGTTGTTGTCGTTCTACTTGTTCTTAATCACAATATTTTACGTTTTAATTGACAATTTTGTTAGCGCTAAAAACACATAGAAACACACACACACACACACACGCACAGGGGGCACTCACACCAAGGTTAGACAGAGACAGACGATGCACGCGAGACTCTTGCGACGCGCAAATTTTTTTTCTTTTTTTTACACAATTTTCCAGAGCAAATTTGGCGTTGAGCACTGCACGTGTGTTGTGTCGCTTGCAACGAAATGTGGCAATTGGCGTTGATGTTGTGCAAAAATCGATCGATTTTTGTTGATTTCTCGTATTGATTTTGACACAAGAACGTGCGTTTTTTTTTTTGCAAACGTCGCTACAACCCTGCAGCTGTGTGTGTGTGCGGTTTGACGTTTTCAAGTGAATGGCTCGGCGGTGGCGGTGGCGTTGCCGGATGCGATGCGCTGTGTGTGTGGCAACGCTGTCGTGAGTTGGCAGCATCGATAGTCGTTTAGGGATGAGCGTGCCTAGCTACGGCGATAGTTATGAACGTTGCTTTGAAATATTAGTAATATGATTCATAGTAAAATTTGCTAGCTTAGCTAATAAGAATTAAAAATCAAATACAAACAAACGCGTAAATTGTAAATTGCCTTTATACATTTATTTTTAATATAAACGTATGAAATGAGTCGATATTTAATGCGCCTCTTGCTGATAGGCATGTCTAGCCGTTAAGTTGTAGAGATGAGAGAGCCAAGTCACGATGATAGTTGTAAATTTGACTTTTAAATATAAGTGGCAAATAATTAGGATTAATAAATATAATAGATAAATAGATTAGCTAAAATGAATTAAAAATTAATTGGAAAAGGGGTTTAAATATTTTTATAAAATAAAATGTTTTGAATATAACAGCGCAGCCGATATTTGATGCTCATCTTTAAGCCAAAACAACACCATAATATACAAGTTAATCAAAAATTTAAAATGCTTTTGCGCTTGCAGAAAGAAGGCACGGCGCTCGGGTGACCACGATTCGTGTAGTGATAATGAGCACGAGGAGGAATTTTACTACACGGAAGACGACGACGACGACGACAACGACGATGACGTTGACAATGAATTGGTCAAGAAAACGCCTAGTCCAGCCTCGCCCCCAACGCTCAGCCATCGGGACATGGCGCGTCCCCCACACGAGGATCCCGAATACCAAAGACAGATCGTTGGCAACTTCAAGTAAGAGCAAGACAGCAATACAAATACAACATACACTTGCGAACAGAATAATAGCAACACTTGCACAAGAAATGTTTGTAGTGTCATTTTTTTTTTAATTTGTAAGTTAAGCGAACTTAAAAAAGTGAGCAAAATGAAAATCATAATTTTATTTAGCGTTTTCGACTTAGTTAAATTTTTATTAAAATTAAAATTAAAACATTTAAAAAGTAAAGAAAATTAACGAAAAATTGAAAAGCAACATTTTTTTGTTTGTGTTTTTTTTTTTTGTCTAACAAAAAAATAGAAATGTGTTTATTATTATTATTTTTTTAATATTATCTTGTTCGCAACTGTATAAAATAAATAATTGATAATTACTAATAATTGTTGTTTATTAATTGGAATAACAGACAAGGACGCGCAATGCCTAGTTACCTAACGACGCAGCAGCAACAGTTGCCATCACATCAGCAACATCACAGCAGCAACAGCAGCGAGAACAGCAGCAGCACCAGCAGCAGCAATCACATCAGCAGCCACCAGCAGCAACAGTTGCAGAGTAACAACACCAGCTGCATACCAACATCCCCGTTGGCGCAACAAAATTACAATTGGCCAACAAACTCAACAGTTACGCTGAGCAACAGTTGCAGCAGCAGCAGCAGCAACAACAGCAACAACAGCAACAGTTGTAACAGCAGCAAACATGCAACACGTGCAACATCGTCGCGTCCGTCCCACTCGACAGCGCCATATCCATCGCCGACATACGTCCAACATCATCAGCAACATCACAATTACAGCAGCAACAGTTGCAACAGCAGCAGCAACAGCAGCAGCAGCAACAACAGCAGTCCAATTATGCACAGCAACAGCAATGCCAGTAACATGTTGCAGCAACTCACACAGCAGAATGTAACGGTAACAGCGCATCACACACAAAACAACAACAGCAACACACAACAGCAACATCAACAACAGCAGCAACATATTTCAAGTGTGACCATCACACCCAATTATCAGCCGCAGCAACATGCGCCGCAACATGTAGCGCAACATGCCCAGCAACATGCGGCGCAGCATCCGCCGCAACAATTGCGCTGCCAGCAACAACAGCAACAGCAACAACAACAACAACAACAACAACAGCATCATCCAACTGCCAATAGCAACAATTTGCTAGCCAATATGGCGGCACCACTGCACCATGTTGCCATACAGCAGGCAGCGGCCGCCGTTCGCCAAACGCCAAATTCGCCGAGTCGCCGAACGCGTGGCGAAAATAAAAAATGCCGCAAGGTGTACGGAATGGACAGACGGGATCAGTGGTGCACCCAGTGCAAGTGGAAGAAGGCCTGCAGTCGCTTTGGCGACTGAAAGCGACTGAAAGCGTCGACGGCGGCAGAGGCGTCGACGACGACAGCAACAACTGCATCATTAGCAACATCTGCATCAGCAACAAGCGTTCTGCGTTTGGCTGCTGGCAAAATGTTGCCAGCAACACTCACAATCAAAGCCAAGCGTCGCAGCAGCAGCAGCACCAACAATATTCACATTAACAGCAGCAGCAACAACAGCAGCAATAACAGCAGTAACAACAGCAGCAACAACAGTAGCAGCAACAATAGCAGCATTAATAACTGCAGCAACATTAACAGCAGCAGCAACAACAGCAGCAACTTTAACAGCAGCAGCAACAACTTTGGCAGCAATAAAATGTCGCGCATTAAAAGCGTTGCCACCTCGGTAATTGTATCGCCAACGGCTGCCGCCGCCGCCGTCAACAATGTTGCCACCACGCCCACCGATGATGTTGCTGCCGCTGCCAATGGGCTGTTAACATGGAGTCGACGCGCTGCCGCCGCCAGCCAGCAACAACAGTTGCAGCAGCCAATGTTACTGCAAGTTTAAATTAATTAATATACATAAAATGGTCTCTTCTTATTTGTTGTTGTTGTTGTTGTTGCCAACTGCCGTGCAAATGTTGCTTTGCGCGTGGGCAACATTTGCAATAATAATAAAAATAATCTACATTAAATCATAATTATTATACATATTTATTTTAAAACACCTGACTTTGTTAATTCTTATGTTAAAAAAAAAAAATAAAGAAAAAAAATGGCAAAGCTGGCCCGCAATTTTTATATGCATCACAAAAATGCGTAACAAAAAATGCAAAACATAAAAAAAAAACAAAAAAAAAACAACAACAAATCTTAAACAAATATACATCTGATTTTTTTAGTTCATAAGACACTAGTAAATTTTTTCATAGTATTAAGTACAATTTTTGTTCTTCTTCTTGCTCTAAAAAAACAAAATACCACTGCAAACAAAATATTCAAAATAACAACAAAAAATAAAAATAAAAAATATGCATATATAAATATTGAATATATATATGTATATATATATATTAATCCAAACGAAATCAACATAAATATAAATAGTGAAATTACTTGTATAAAAAATGCATATTTCAAAAAAACAGTTTCAACAAAAAATTCTATGTGTGTGTTTGACATTTATAAAGCTAAGATTTTAAGTATTAAGCAACTTAAAAACAGACAACAACAAAAGAAAAAACAACTGCAATAAAAACGCATACTCATTAAATTCAAAAAACTAAAAATTAAAAAATAGAATGATAATTGCTTAAGGGATGAAAAAGTGCATAACGAAAAACTGCTGGTAAAAAATAAAATAAAATATATAATATATAGATAACTTAAGAACACACACATATAAATACACACACAAATACATATACATATACGTATAAATATACATATATATATATACATATATATGTACCACATCTATAGAACAATTATCCCTGAACCCAGCCCAAAAACAAAAACTGTAACATATACCATAAAGAAACCAACTTTAAACTAAATGTAGTGAAATTTTGTAAAAATAAACAACAAAATAAAACAAACGACATTCAATAGACAAAGAACAGCAAAATAAAAATAAACCATCAATTATGATTCAAAATTTCATTTGGAGCAAAGAAGAATAAAATTTTATCTTTTTTGACAAACAAAATGTTCAAATCTTATTTTCGTTGTTAAGCGCTGAAAACAAAAACAATTTATTAATTAATTTGTAAAGAACTAAAAGCAAAGCAAAAAAACCCACTTATATATATATATATATATATATATATATATATATATATAAATATATATTTAGAACTTGAATGCGACTATTGTGAATTGTTCAAATTACGGTAAAAAAAAAACAGAAAAATAATAATGACGTCACAAATGACCCAAAGACGTTTGTGAAATGAGAAAGAGAAAAAGAAGAAAAGAGAGAAAGGAAATGGAGAAAAAGAAAATGGGAAAACGAGAAAAGAAAAATACACAAGGAATTCTTAACCAAATTGGAAGTACAAACTACAAACTAGAATATATGTATAAACTATAAACAAAACAAAAAAACATACACACATGATTATATATGAATATATATATGGCTATATATATGCATGTATTTTTCGAATTGATGAAAAATAGATGAGGATGGGCAAAGGACGTTAAAACGAGCTTAGGCGAGGATCAGCTTTAAACAAAATGATTTTGAAACGAAAACAAAAAACAAAAGAAAAAATGTAATGTGCAAATAAAAAAAAAACATACATATAAAAAAAGGAAAACGAATATGAAATATGAAAATGATGAAAATTAATATGAATGACGAACGATAATGATGATGATGATAATGAAAAATTAATTAACACGCTGGCGCGCAAATTTCTTTGAAATTGTTTGCCGTGATTTGAATGAAATTCATAATGGTGGCCATTATTTTATTTTTATTTTTGTTTTTGTGTAATTTTGGAAATGCGACAAGAGTTTTTTAAACAGTTTTTCAACATTATTACAATTGTATTTCTCGTTTTTTATTCTAAGCATAAGTTTAACCAAGTAACAACAAGTAAACATAATTACATAATTACATACATAATTACATAATTACATGATGAACAAGCAAAAAAAAATGGAATAAATTTTAAACATGTTTCAAAAATGATTTAAATGCAATTAAAATGTTACAACATTAATTGTCAACATTTATTAATAATTTAACATGATAATTCACACACACACACACACACATATATATACACCCACGATCTTTTTCGTTGCGTTCTGGAAATTATTTAAATACTAAGTGATATTTTTAAAAAAAATTATCCATTATTGTATAATTACTTATAATGCATATATATCATTTATATTTTATGTTTATGATTATTATGATTACAACAAAAAAAAAAACAACAACAAAAAACAAACAAACAACAAAATGCAAAACGCAAGAAATGCAAATTCTATCAAAAGGATCCTCAAAATGTTGTCCAGAGCGCTGATCAAGCATCAAATAAAAGTAAAAAAAAAATGATGGCACAATTGTTGTTCAGCGAAAAATGCAACAAATAAATATATATATATATATATATATATATATATATATATTATATATATATTTATATATTTATATATATATAAAGAATAAAAATGAAAAAAATTGTGCAAAAAGTACGAGTATGTGTAATATATATAAAAAATAAAATACAAATCGAGGGCTCGATGTCAATAATTTTGTGATTTTTAAGATCGACGATAAAAACCAACTTCAAATAAAAATAAATCACAGCAACAACAACAACAAACAAACAACAAACAAACAAAATAAACAAGCAAAAACACCCGTTTTATTAAAAATATACAATTGTTATTTATAATTAAAAAACCAAACAACAAAACCACTTGTTTTTATTTTTCTTAATTTTGTTTTTTATTTCAGTTTGCATTTTGTGTATGCTTTTCTTTTTTAGCCTTTTCTACAACGGTTTCCGCAACTCCACAAAAAAATAGAATACCTTGTGTGTAATTAGATATCTCTGAATACGTATATATATATATATATATATATATATATATATATATCTTATATCCTGTTGTATAAGTATAAAACTGTTTCCCACAATTTTCAAGGTTTCTTCTAGCATTAACCTCAAACTATGAAATTAATTCTATTTAAATGTATAGGGGTAGAAATTAATGCTCCACAGTTTTCCACTTATGCAATTCTTATATGTATAAGAGTACTTATACGATTCCAGCAGATATTCATGTATTTTGTATTTTTTATTTTTTATTTTATTTATAATTTATATTTTATTTCGAATTAATTTTTCATTTTCAGAACGTAACAAATAGCAATATATATATATATATATATATATATTTATATATATATATATATTTATATTTATATGTAAATCGGCCATATTTGCCAATCTGTATGTATAACAAGATAAGATTAAGCAACAAAAAAGCAAAAATTGTTAGATTGATACTTATGAATATTTCTTCTGATATTTAAAATAGTCTCGTTTATGTTTAAACTTAAGCAAAAATGCGGGGAAAAAATCGAGCAAAATTTGGTCACACTTAACAATTAGAAATCTGAAGCTGGCAGCTGTTAAACTGATTAACGGTTCTATTCCAGCCAGTGAAGCGCGGTATTTTGCATAACTACGAAAAAAGAAAAGAAAAAAAAATACATACATAAATACACATATTTAAATTAACCGTAATAATAGTGCATACGTATAAGTAAACGCATACTTATACAGTACTTATACATGTACTTATACAATACTCTTATATGTAGTTGTGAATCGAATTGCATTAAATTTACGTGTTTATTTATATGTGTATATGAGTATATTCCCACATGCACATGAATATGTGTGTATAAGAGTATATTCTTACATGTGTATAAGAGTATATTCGCTGGCCTGGAACGCATCTAAGTATGTGTGTGTGTGGCTTGGCTGCAAAAATTTTCCAATTGGAGAGCGAAATTAGTTTTTAAAATACTAAAAAACAAGAAAAAATTGCATTCAAAATAAGGCTGATTTATTTGACTTGTTCGTTTTTTACGCGTACTTAAAATTATTATAGTTATTATAAGTCAGCCACATACACACACACAACCCAACAAACACACACACACACACACACACACTGCGTGTCATATCACCCAGGTTCAGTAGAAAAAAAAACACGTTTAAAATTCCATACAAATTTAAGTAACGACTTTTTACAAATAACAACAACAACAAAAATTGTTATCTCACTTTTCATGCTAATTATATAATTGAATTAATTTTAGTGCATCCAGGCGAAAAGACTTGCGCATTTCTTCATAAATAATTCTCGGCTGCATTCACAATATAAAATATATCGATCACAATTTAATGATTTATGGGCATGCGGGGAAGTGTTGTGTATTCATCAACAGCAGCGGGCAGGAAAGGGAATTGCTCAACACTGCCAACAAAAAAGAGAAAGAATTAGAACACATTTTAACACTACCACATGCCCATGACTTATACATTTTACATGTTGTGTACAATTAGTTCATCGTGCATTTGTTCAACTCTTCGAATTCATAATAAATGAGTACGACTAAGCTAAGCATATAACATATGTAAATGCTACACTTCATTTCCAAAAAAAATCTGTTGAGAGCGCTCCCACGCTGTTGATCGACTGTTAAACCAATTGTGCACTCTGCAAGAGCTGTTCGGTTGTTAAGCCGATTGATTGGGAGAACCCCCACGTCATTTCGGCTGTCGAGCCGACTGAACGCGCCCGCTTCGAGCTTGTGATGGCTTTTGCTTCGTGCCTTTGATCTGAATAGCGGCCAATTATGACGATTGAGTTACGTTGATTATGTGTGCATGCAATGTATGTGTGTGTCTCTGGCTTCGTGCTTTTGGGCGTGTTCGGTTCGTGTCTCCGGGCGCTCTCGTTTCGTGCACTAAGCAGGCAGCGCATCGTTCTATGGAATAAAGTTGGTACTGCTCCTGGAGTTCTATTCAATATATGTATATACAGTTTCAAAAAAAAAAAATAATAGCAAAAAAGTATAACTCTTTTGAAATGTGGGTTTTTAATTATGCAATTTGAAATAAATATACGATTTCTATTATTATTCTTATTATAATTATGTGTAATATTATTTTCGTTTATTATTTAAATGTTAATATGATTGATTATAATAATTATTATTATTAATTTTTCACTACTTTTTGGTACTTTTCCCTTCACATAAAAATATATATTGAAAAGAATTCCAGAAGTAGTGCAAAAATTTATTTCAATGGGTGGCATACTAAACAATATATTCAAAATCAATCAAAATCAACAATATATTCAAATCTAATTTAATATTATCTTCTTTCATTCGTAAGCAAAAATGTCAGAGTGGTGACATTATTTTGTTCGCAACTGTATGCGAATGAAGTGAAAGCATTTTATATTTTGTACGCTTTGCTCACGTACTCATACTAAAGAAGAAGCAATAAGCTGTTTAAACAATCACATCTATTTGCGTATGTGTGTGAATATATTTGTGCGCAAGAAGAAGAAAACGCATAAGAGTACATATATAAGTGTACATATGTGCATACGTCATAAATTCACGCATTCTAATAAACTGACTGAAACTTCAAACCAAAAAAAAAAACAATTGAGAGATCTAAAAATTAATAAAAGAAAACAAAAACAAAGAAGAAAATATTAAAGTTAATAATTATTAATTATGAAAGCCACATCATTTTACAAGGGCTCTTAAGTAAACACGTAAAAATAATATGTAATAATTTCAATAATAGTTTTTAAATAAGTTTTTCTACCCAGGAGAGTTGTTTGTAACTTTTTTACGATTTAAATTTTACGATAAATTTGCAAAATTCCATCTGATGTACAACTGATGTATTTAAATTGAGTTGCGTAAAAAAACAAGAAAAAAACCACATGATGTCTTCAAAATTGGCTAAAAAAAAAAACCTTACTTTCAAAAGACTTTTCGCTTGGGCCTTGATTTGGCAAATGAATAAAGCCCAGCAAAAAAAAAAAAAAAAAAATTGGAAAGATAACCAAATTAAATAATTTAAAATTTTTGGAAAAAAATTTAAACAAAAATTTTGAAATATACACAATATAATTTGCACATTGAAAACTATTGTACTGAGCGTGCGTCAAAAAAATCATATATATATATATATATATATATTAATTATATATAAATTGAATAACATTTACAATGATCATTTAATTAAGTTAACAAAGAAAACATGTTCTTAAGATTTAGATTTAGATTTAAACCTTGTTAATCACTGGGCTTCTCAAGAGCTGACTTCTAAGCACTCCTCAAGAGCTTAAGCTACAATCACTCTAATGCTCTAATCTATTATCTATGAATCATTCACTCATTTACTCATTCGTTCACAAGCTAAATATATATGAATATCGAGCGAGTAGTATGATTAATATAATTGTTGTTGTGTCTTCAAATTTTTAATAATATCCTCACGGATCATAAAATTTATATGTTAATAAAATGCAACATTTCCCTTTTTGTTTGAGATGTTAAAATGGTCATCAAATTAATTCTTTTAGTTAATATCTAATCGTTATAAATATATATATATATATATATATATATATATATATATTTATATATCTATGCATTATGTTAATGAAATAATTCTGATTTCTGCTTTAATCTTAAGCTATAAAACTAGTTCAACTGGTTGTCATATAGATACACATATAATTATATATATATATATGTATATATATATCAGATTATAATTGTCAGAAAACTGAAATAAGAATTCATAAAAATTCATGAAAATGAAAGGAAAATAAGAAACATCACACTACAAGGTACAAATAGGGGAAGGGGATTGGGCCTGAGGAACAGGTGAAAAAATCAGACAAAATAACATGCACACACACAGAGAAAAAAAAAATACACTTATAAAGTTGAATTTAGCATAAAATAAGTAAAAAAAAAATACAAATACAAATGGCAAAAACACAGTTTAAACCCACAACTTAAATGTCGTTGTAATTTCATAAATAGTTATATACGACGACAAAACATACTTATATATATTAAAAACATAAACATAAATATAAACATATGAATAATAACAAAAAATACTACTACATACTTATATACGGATATAAACCATAAATACATAAAATACTTTAAAAAAAAAAAATAACCGTTTACAGCAAGCAAATTAATTATGGAATCTTAATGTTGATATCAATGTACTTAGTGATTGAATGTGACATGCTTCGAAATACATATATATATATATATATACATACTGCAGATATATATATATATATATATATATATATATATATATATACACCTACATAAAAATAGTATTTACATACAGTGGAACCAAACCGAAAAAATTTCAAATAAAAACCCATACTTAAAATGCATTTGCAAAAATTTGTAAACAAAAGAAAAAAACCAGAGTAAAAATGTTTTGAAGTGAAATATTTTACGTGAGAATCGTGTACCTACAAAATGAAAAAAATAAACAAAATAAAAAGAAAACACAGAAAAGTAACGTAAAGTAAAGAAAAATAAAATGATATACATTCTATATTTTTTGCAAAGCAAACTTGTAAAGAAAGAATACAGAAAAACTAAGAAACTAGCCAGCAGCAAACTGTATAAATTCAGACAGATTTTTAAAGAAAAAACATACTATAATGATATAATTTTTAAATGAATAAAAGGCGACAAAATAAAAAAATCCCAAACTCGAACACAAAAAACTACAAAACATAAAAGAAATATATTTGCATATAAGAGTAAATCTTTTATATGTCGATCTATATATAAACATATATATTTTGCAGACAACATATTTATATATTTACACACAAAACAAAAGAAGAAATATACAGTTGCATTTCAAAAATATTTGGAAAATCGGTTTGCTTCTTTGCTTCATAGAAATTTTGATTTGTTGTGTATTAGCCATGATTCAGATACGTTATTCATATATATATATATATATATATATATATATATATGTATATGTATCCATATAAGTGTATAAATGTATCCATAATCCATAAACCACCACGAATAGTAAAGAAATCACTCAAAAACATAATTTTCATTCTCATATTTATCATGACAAAAAAAAAAAAATACTATCAGCATATTTTAAGCAGATGAAAATAGAGATACACGAAAATACAAATATATATATATATATATATATATATATATATATATATATATATTTAAATTCAACTTCGAAATCATTTAAATGTTAAATGTATATGTTAATTTTAAACAATAAACCAAACCAAAACAAAAACCTTGTGAAAAATTTGGAAAAAGCGAATTAAAAACACCAACAAAAAAAAAACCAGTAAATTAATAAGCAAACCAAGCGAAATGAAAATTCTATAATATAATAAACAAACACAAAATGAGCAAAATGATACTTTAAATATCAAAAAGAATTTGTTTTCTTTTATTCCTTTCATTCATTTATTTTTGGGTGAATGGAAAATTTTGGTGTCTTATAAATTCTTCAACACGAAATATTAATCGATATATCGGTTAATTAGTTGCAGTTCATAGCAGTATTGTGGCAATCAGCTTTGCAATGCATAAGGCATGCGCACTGTGGCTACCTCACGTATATAGTGTGGGTGACATTTTTTAAGAGAAAGTACACGCCGAGCATTTTAAGTATCAAAATCAATTTGATTTTCTTTTATATTTTTTTTTAAGTAAATGGAAAATTTTGTGTGTTTCAGATATGAATAATTTCTACCAGTTTGTGAGTTTTATCAGGAAGTTTCAATCGATACATCGATTCAATACAACGTCAAATCTTTGCAACAATCAGCTTTGCGTTGCATAAAACTGCCGCAACGTGGCAACTCCAAGTGCAGAGTGTAGGTTTTTTTCATAACCAAAACAAAACTATTCCTGCAACGCAAATAAAGCAAAAAACTGTCGCATAAATTATTAACTCTGCTCCCTAAATTGCCATTATATACCTGGCGAACAGGCAGACACATAATGAGTGGCAACAGCGTGGAAAGTGGTGCAAAACCGCAGGCAAGTGGAACTGAGTCCAAGAAACCCTCGACGAGATCAAAATCAACAGCGACCGATATTGATTCGAATGGAAGCAGCAGCGAAGATGGTTTGTTGTTGTTACAGATTATATTTCCAGATTTATTGTATTTTTCTCTGCATTTGCTGTCAGATAATCAATTAATAATCATTTTACAGATAGTACAATGCACATGATTCGTCGTTTTTTTTCAAAGACCTTAAGCATGGCTCCGGATAAAGAGGACTCAACTGTGGACAAGGTGAGAATGCGAAAATTTAAAAAAAATATTTATATTTAAAACACCGTCCGCTCGCTCGTGCGTACATCTCAGCGTATGGATTGCGACAATCCAGTCAAATAAAACTTACTGTTTCAAGCTTCTAGTTTCCAGCTGCATTTGGCTGACAAGCTGCTTAGAAAGAGAGAGCTCGAATTCGCCGCGACTGTAGCCGCGGACGGTTTTTGCTGTCCCCAGTCGCTTACACTCAACTACAAATTTGTCATTTCTTTATTTTTTTTTTAGGTAATACCCGAATTGACGTTTGAGGGTCTTTTATCTCATTGGCGCGAATATGGCTTCAAGAAAATTGTGACCATGGTCGGAGCAGGCATTTCCACATGTGAGTTGAATTTTGATATATATATATATATATATATATATATATATATATATATATATATATATATATATATATATATATATATATTTATATAAAATAAAAATCGTATATTCGCAGCTGCTGGCATACCGGATTTTCGTTCGCCCGGCTCCGGCTTGTACAACAATCTGCAGCGCTTTGATTTACCGCATCCGGCATCGATATTTGATCGCGACTATTTCGAGCAAAATCCGTCGCCATTTTTTGTGCTGGCCAAGGAGTTGTATCCGGGTTCATTTGTCCCGACGCCGGCGCATTATTTTGTCCGGCTGCTGCACGACAAGGGTCTACTCCAGCGTCATTATACCCAGAATATAGATACCCTGGATCGTTTGACGGGTCTGCCCGATGAGAAGATTATAGAGGCCCACGGCAGTTTTAATACCAATCATTGTCTGAGATGCAGAGAGGAATTCGATATGGCTTGGATGAAGCGCAAGATTTTCGCTGATGAATTGCCCAGTTGTGAACAATGTATGGGTCTCGTTAAACCGGATATTGTCTTCTTTGGTGAGAATTTACCGGAATCGTTTTACACTCGACCCGAGGAGGATTTTGAGGACTGTGATTTGTTGATCATCATGGGCACATCGCTGGAGGTGCAACCATTTGCCTCACTCATCCATCGGGCGGGTGCTCGTTGCATTAGGCTGCTAATCAATCGAGATGCCGTTGGGCGTTCGAGTTTCGCTCCTTGGTTGGATGTCAGCGAGAGGTCTTTGCTATATGGAAAGTCAAAAAATACTCGGGATGTTGCCTTCCTCGGGGATTGTGATGCGGGTGTTTTGGCTGTGGCCACAGCTCTCGGCTGGGAGGATGAACTGCAGCAGCTGGTCACCAGTGGCAGGCAAGAACATGCTTTGGCAAATCCCCTGAATTCCGACAACGAAACAACGGACAGCGAACAAGTGGATTCGGGGCATGAGGAGGACTTTGAATCGGAATCGTTGACGGCCAGTTCCAAGGATTCGAATTACGATTAGGATTGAAAATGTTTTAGTTTCAAATTAAAATAGATTTTTACTTTGGCATGTTATATATATGTATTTATATATTTACATAGCAAATTTAATCGACTACATATATATATATTGTATTTCAGATCTATGTTAAATGATCGGATTTGAAAACCTTGGATTTTGGATTGTGAAAATATGTTTAGGTTAATTGGTAAATTTTATTAAGAGTGCATTATGTATATATTTACATAGCAAGTGTAAGGTCTAGGAATGACTATAATATATATATATATATATATATATATATATGTATATATATGTATATATGTATATATATATGTCTATGTATTTATCTTAAATCAAATCAACTGAAAACGTGTTTTATTTATTGAACCTTGGGAAGAAATGTGAAGTTGAAATTGGCGATCTCTGGAAACATATATAAGTGGATATATGCATATCGATGAACAGAGTCTGAACAGATAAGCCCAATATCGAACAATACAGAAGAAAATATTGTATTGGATTTTCCAAATGTCAGTAATGACGTCTATAAAATAATTAATAGTAATTATAAAATAATAAATAATAATAGTGACAATAAATAACTCAACTTCTTCAAAATACGATTTAAATATCATGTCCAAATAATCAGCTAAAGTCACTAAGTCTTGAACATATGTTCCTGGTAACTCCCCTAAGAGATCGGTAAAGAATTGGATGACCACGCCCACAACGCCTCCCTAAATCGATACACCTATTTGTGTAAACCATAATTCGCACACAACTTGAAAACTTGATTGCATTCCAAAATTCGGAAAAAAAATGTTTGGTACGCCCACTCCCGCCCCTAAAAACGATAAAATCCTATATCTTCCGCAATTTAAGAGCTACAGTTACCAAACATGGAATGTAGATTACTAAGATCGCACTCCAAACTCAATTATTTTTTTGCTTTGTAGAGACTTTGTAGACTTGAGTATTAAACTAAAGTCATGCCCTGTAATTTTACTTTAAGTACTACATTATCTAGGAACTGAGATATGGTAAGAGTGTTTAGTGTTTGGCATGCCGGAATAACAATTTTTTCATGTTAATTATTCAGGCGCCATTAGCGTCGTTCTAGTAGAGCATCAACCACAAAAGCTGCTCAGTTGGGCGAAACTTTCCGGCGCACTGGAGAGAGGGAAGGGGGAGGAGGGAGGGGGCAGTTAACCGCCAAACAAAGGTTAACTTCTCATCTCTCTGGCTGCGAATTGTGACCGCACACATCGTCAGTATTGGCAACAATCAACTACAATTGTGGCCCATTGCATGGGGCAAGCTGTTTTTGGCCCCGGTGCATCAAAGTTAATGGCACACAATCTGCCCCAGTGCCATCAAACCATACAAGCGTATTTGTATCATATACACTCAGAAAAAAATTGTATGAATTATATACTCCAGAAAGTTTTTCTTGTCTCTAGAAATAATTTCTAAATATAAGAAATTCAACCTTAACTCACTTATGAATTTTTCTGTTCTTAATTCCAAGGTGCATTTTTCTAAAATTTCGAAAAAATATATATTATTTTCAGGGTATTTTTTCATAAGCGTACAATGAATTCTAAAATTATGGCTTACATTATTAACAAACATTAAGAAAATTTTAAGATTTCACATCTATTATGAAAAAACTTTGAAAAGGCTTCCTATTGAGCTACTTTGATAATGTTTGGGTGTTTTACAAAAATGTAAAGTGATTTTTTTCTGTGGTTATATGTAGAAATTATTTCTCAGAACAAGAAAAACTTTTTAGTTCTCAGGGCGAATATCATTTTGGGGCAACTTTCTAAAATTCAGTTCGATTTATTTTTCCGAGTGTAGTTGACGCACGGTTTAAGGTTTCGGTTCAGCTGCAGCTTCCGTTTCTGTTTTCTGCGATGAATTGGCCAATAGAAAATACAGTTGCAACTGGCAACTGGGCTGCAGGCTTTAACTAGAGGAGGACGAGGAGGAGGAGAAGGAGCACTCGTGTGCACTAATTAAAACCAAGCAGAGATCCAGAATAATCGAGCAATGCGACTGCTGCTGCCACAGATAGTAAATCAGTCGGGAGTAATGGCAACATGTCAACTTTGCCACATCTCTCCCTCTCTCCCTTTATCTCTCTCTTCCTCTCTCTCTCTCTCTCTCTCTCTCTCTCTCTCTCTCTCTCTCTCTCTCTCTGTATCTCTCAGTTTCTCTTTCTGTGTTTTGTGGCCAAATGTGCAAATGCATTAAGTAATCAGATGCAGCACCAACAGCAATGACAAACGGAAAGCTCATCGGAAATGTTGATAGCCGCAATTTGTTGCAGTTGCAATTGCAGTTGCAGCTTCAAAATTGTAAGTGGAGACCAGCTGGTTAATTAAACTAATGGACTTTCTTAACGGCCTACTAAGTCGTGTGTCACTCAACTGATAAAATCATCAACTATGATTTTCAACTCCAAAACCGGATACATTCGAAATATTTACGTATCAATTGACCCAAATGACTCAACTTGCCTCAACTTACCTCAACATGCCGCAACTTTGCTGAACTTGCCACTCTCTGTGCCCCACCCTGCATCCCTCAATTCACATTTGGAACACTATCAAACGCATTCCACACACGAACTGGCACTTGATGATGCTTGAGGCATGGCACAGTGCGCCAAAAGCAATTTGCTTAGATTTAAAAACATTATTTTAGAATAAGATTAAATAAGTGTTTAATTTAACTTATCTACGAGAATGGGCTGATATAGCTTAAGATAATATTTACTCTAAGGGTAATTTAAATGCAATAAAATTACAAAAAAAACCACATCCAAATCCATACCCAATACATCTTGTTAAAGTATTTATATATTGATGATAATATGTGCTTTTGTGGAATTAAAATGTTTTTAATTTGAAAATTTTTTTTATGTTAATATAATTAAATGGCAGTACCTTTTTTTGAAGATGATGTTAACGGAAAAATTAAAGTTTTGAGAGGTGCATTGGATAGTGTTAAATTGATGAGATATGAGATTCTTGGTGGGTTGGGTAATTGGCCAAATTGGATTAGAGTTAGTTAAGGATAATAATTTAAGTGCAATTAATTCAGTTGCAATTTTTGTAGAGTTTTTTTTATTTTATTAACAAATTTTTAAGTCTCTTATGCAACTAATATAAGTTTATCGATGAGTTATTCTCTTATGCGAATAATATAAGTTTATCGATGAGAGAATATAATTTCTAAATGCAATAACATTCTTGTGCAATTTAATGTTTATGGTAATTTTCAATATATCGTCATTATTTGACCACAGTGCAATATTAGCTTGGCGTGCTTGTGTAGTGTCAGCATGTCTCATATTTGTAATCAAAATGCGAGCAGCTCCCCTCGTCCTCCCTTTTGGCATAACTTAGAAGCCAGTTCATCAATGGTAAATACAACTGGAGGGTGGTAGGGGGGGGGGGGGGAGGTTGAGTTTTGAGTGTTTGTTGCGTTCCTCTCGATGTCATCAGCGACATCTGTGCGCGTATTTGGATATTGAATTCTTGACATGATTGCACGGCCACAGCTTGTCGTGCCGCCATTTAAATGAACATATCCTAGTTACACACACTCAGACAAGCATTTTAAAATCATAGCGATATATATATATATATTTATATAAGCTGGAGTTGCAATAGAAATAATACACATAAATACATATTTACACTCAGCAAAACACTTCAGCTTATTATTCAGAAAAGGTAAGGTTTTTCCAGAATCCAGAGCTTTTCTTGTCCTCATTCCAGGGAATATTCTTATAAAATTCAAGAAAGATATGTTCAATTTTCAGATAGAGTTTCAAAAATTTATTAATTTAAATTATATTTTACTTTTTTTTTTATCTGTTTCGAGTGATGTAAGTTTACTATAAATAAGTAAATACATATTTTTTCTTATATTCTTAAATTATATGTTAGTTTTCAAGGAGATTTTCTGAAATTATGGACGGTTTTGCTATGAGTGTACACAAAGCCCTGGCCACATAAATATGTGTGCTTGAGCTGCAATGCAAATAGTACGCGTAAATACATATTTATGTACATGAATGTAGATTAGGATTATGTGAACATCTCACATATATACATTACATTATTTACGTTATTGTGAAATAGGCGGTAAAATGTCGTCATCGCTGCGTAAACGAAATCTTTATGAATATTTTATTATTGCTTTAATAAAAAAGAAACAAGAAGAAACGAGAAGAAATGAAAACCTAAAGAAACAGGGCAAAAAAAGCAACATTCTGAAAAGCAATTTGTGTCAATAAATGTTTGAGTGTGCGTGTGTGTGTGAGCGTTTAGCATTGCACATGTGTTGATGTTTCATCTTTGCTGCTGCTTGATATTTCTTTGGTGTAATATCAGCAACAACAACAACAACAACAACATAATCGTCATAATCATTTTATGCGCATATTTTGTAGCATACTTTTGTGGTCATAAATTTTTATTTACGTCGCCCGCAATGCTCCAAGTGCGATTCGGTGGGAATGGGGGATTGGCAAGGGGAATTGGGGTTGGGGTTGGGGTTGGGGTTGGGGTTGCTCACATATTGTATAGAGAAATTAAAGTGCGATAAGCTTGGTTTATTTTCATGGCTCGTGTTTTACAAGCACCTAAAAATGTCCTGTGTGTTGAAATGTGAACTTTAACTGGCAGTCAGAAAAATAAAGCTCCTTAAAATCAAAATGCTTGACAATCCCAAAAATATAGCGATTTTGCTTTATTTATTTAGAAGTATCGTAACTTTTTTAAAATAATTTATATCAAATTATTAATTATGTAAAATGTTTGTTTATGTGAAATCCTAAAATAAAAATGTTTATTAATAATATAAGTAACAAAAAAGGTAGTATACAAATTCTCTTATGTTCACTTACATCTAAAACAATACCCTGGAAATGAAACATATTTTTTTCACACTGAAATTCAGAAATCCACACCTTGATTTTTAGAAAGCCACAACAATAAATTTAGAAAATGTACTTTCTGACTAAGAAGCTGAGTTACCCTTGGCGCCAAGAGAATGACGATTTACTAAAATGTATTATTTGTTCGCTGAGTGTACAAGCAAATCAAGCATCTAACAATTGTGATGTTGTTTTTTCGTTATTGATAATTGTGGGTTCATATTGTGTGTGTGGTTTGGTTTTTGGTGGGCGTGTTTAGGGCTCCAACCTCATGGCCAAATTGGCGGTTTTTATGGCTACAAATGAGCAGTGCGGCTAAAATAAATTCAGCTTGCGGCTATTTGATGAACAATTGCAAAATCAATTGAGTTGCGAACATAAAACAATTAAAAGATCAGCTTCAAAAAATGGGCAGGATAATAAAAAAAAACTACGTTAATTAACTGAACGCAGCAGTGAAGTGTAACGAATTGGAAAACCAAATAATTCGCATTGATTTCGTTCGTTTCAATCACGTTTGACACAACCACACACACACACACACATATACACACTCGCACACACTCATAGGCCTGCACAGCGACCGCATGTGCATTGATTTGCTGAGGAAAATCTCTGACATCGTTGGTTGAGAGCTTGTCCATTGATTGCCAAAGCCGAGTCCGATATGAATAAATGAAGGCCAGATTTGAATGTCCCCCAGTTTGGATACCCAACAACAGGAACGAAGCACACAGGTTTGCTTGATCTCTTCTGGGTGGTTACTGGGTGGTCCATCCACTCAGCGAAAAAATTAAACTGAATTTTAGAAGGGTATCACTTTGTTATGCAGCAAGTATGTTTCTAAAAACACTGTTTTGCTTTTCTCAATTTTAGCTTACAGTTGAGAAAAATGTATTTCTAATTTTCGGAGAAAATACCATATTTTTCGGTTTGTCTATTTAGGGCAAGCCTGTTTAATTTTAAGAAAAATATTTTCTTATATTTAGATATTATTTCTAAAAACTAGAAATTTTTTTTTATATTTTGTTTTAGGGTGGTTTTTAAATTTTCTGAGCGATTTTTTTTCTGAGTCTTAATATAATTTCAATTTTAAAAAAACTTTCGATCTTACGGAATTTTTTAGTTGGTGCAAGTCCTTAAAATCTTTGGACATTTGTTTGCCTCTATTTAAAAATAATTTCAAAAAACAAGAAACGTCAAGTTTTCAGTTTTCTAAAATGGCTTGCAAAATTTTTTCTGAGTGCAGCACGCAATGCAATTGGTGGCATTTAATTGTTGCACAGCGTGTACTGCTGCAACAAAAGGCTTTACGCTTTGTATTCAGCGATGAGTTGAAAAAATTGCTAAATTAAAACCGGTTCGAATAAAACAGACAGACAGACTAGTCAACGAGTCGGGACAGACAAATGCTTTACAAATGCTTTTCAATAGTTTTGTTTTTGAGTTTTTATGTTTGTGTTTTCTTTTCAATTTATTTGCATGTTGATTTCGTTGCCGCTGTTCTAAAATTGTTGCTGTGTATATGTACTTTAATAGAGATTTATATTCATGACAATGTTTAATACCATATCGCTTTAATTCAAGTCAGTTCAAGGCATCAAATTTATGCCATTAATAAATATATTAATAAAAATAATTAAAGCAATATAAAAATGACCGAAATGCAAAGTGAAATTATTCACAAAACAGCATCAAAATGTCACTAAAAACCAATATATACATAAATAAAAAAATATTTATATGTTTGTATGTTATATATAATAAATAATCTATCTATGTTGGAGTACGTAGAAATGATTTGTAAAAATAATTATTAATATTTAACTCATTTGGTGGTTTTGCGAATGCAATGCAATTATGAATAATTTATGAAAGTGTGGCTTACATAGATAATACTGTAATACTAAAATGCTTGTGTACTGACACAAAAAAATGCGAATACATTATAAATATTTCGGAAATTGTGCTCTCATTTTATTTTTTTGCTTGTTTTCTATTTGTGATTTTTTTCCCCACGTAACACTGATAAGTCAGCCATTGAATGCTTGACAACGTTAAAATTAAATGCATTTAATTAAAGAAATAATTTAGTAGAACACCATTTCCAGAGCCAAGAATGCCAGTTAGCAATGTCTTGCATTTCCTTCGTTTTTCGTTTTCGACCACGTTTACACTTGCCTCACCTTTTGGCCAGCAATTGACTTGGGGCTGGTTATAGGGCATGGTTAGTTTCAGGATGTGAGTGTCTCGTCTCGCTTCGGGGCACCCGCCTTATCGCCGTGTCGACATTGGTAATTTAGAGAAATGCAGCAATATCCAGTGAAAAGTAGAGAGAAGAAAGAATGCAAAAGAGTACACTCAGAAAATAAGAAAAACCTGAATATATATAATAATTGGAAAGCCTTCTTTCTATTTTTCAAAGAAATATTTCTTAATATTACAAAGATTTTTTATTTCTAGATATTGCTAATTTTGAGAAATGCCTCAAAGTCGAGAGATGAGCGACAGATAGAGAGAGAGAGAGAGAGAGATAAGGAGGGAATGAAAATGTTCAATACGAAAAATCGTCCTGAAAGCTAGAAAGTTACGTTTTTTTTTAATAAATAAATTGTAAATATCAGAAACCCCAAAATCAAAAAATTAAAAAACCTTTTTAAATTTTTCAGTAATATAATTCTTAATATTAGATAGCTGACACAAGCAGCCCTTTCAGAAATATACTTTCTGAATAATAATTACATTACCGGTATGGCAAATTTATAAAATGTAAGTAGTACATTCTCTGAATAATATTTGAGTTACCCTTTTGGCTATTTTCAAAGTTGAGTTCGATGTTTATTTTTGCGAGTGTAGGTGAAAAAGTGGTTGTTAGGAAAAGGAAGCAGCATTACAAATGTCTGCCTGCTGCTAGTAGGAGTATTTTTGTATTGCATTTTCGATCTGCACTTTACACGCTTTCATTACACTTCGTTTCCGGTGCAAAGCACTTGACCGCTCCCTGAGCTCGATGCTTGTTGCCATTGTTGGCATTAAATTGCTGCTGCTGCTTCTGCTTGTTGTTGCAACGTTTTGTTGCAACTGCTGTTTGCTGTTGCTGTTTGCTGTTGTTCAATTGCTGTTGCAATGCATACTTGAGCTGCGAGCGATTATCAATGGAACTCCAAAATGTCGATGGCTCTGAGGCTCTGTGTTATAATCATCGAAATTATGTTGCATTTCAAGAAGCGTCACATTTATTGCTGCAAAAACCAGTCTCTAATGCCAGTATCCACTTCCTTGCACTTCCCTCCCTCAATAACTGGCAAGAACTGCATTGAGGATTTAAGCTGCAATTTCGTTAAACAATTTTGAATCGATTTTGCTGGTTTAACGCCAAGTCTATTTTCGCTTTGATGTTCTTTGGCTCACTGCCACTTCGTGTTGCAGAGTGCTTCAAGTCTTTTGCACAGTGGGGACAAATACAATTAAATGTATAGATTATAGGTGCAATCCGTATTGTATTTTAAAGTACTACACTCGGACACAAAATTGAACTAAATTTGAAACATTTATAAGTTAAATGCCTTTATTACTTGAGGTTTAATATTAATCTAAGTAACAAATCAACTAATGTAAGAATTAGACTATTTGACACATAGAAAAAACCTGGCTAATTATTAAGATTTGTGGCGATGTTTTCTATGAGTGTACAAAAAAGCCAAGTACTTAATTACATATAGCTGCTTTAGGAACTAGTGAGGAACTTTTATGTCGATTTGTAACCAATGTGCAAGTTCTGCAAAGAACTTGCGGAAATGAAATGTATTTCTATTTTAGTTTTATTTCTGTGTGTGCATTTACACGCTCGAGTGTTTGCGTCGAATCCACAAAATGCGAGGGCACCGACAAAAACCGAAAAACGAAATAAACTTCACAACACAAATACAAATACACACAACAACCCGTAATACTCAAGTCTATTTACAAATCATGGCCATCAATTTGCAATGCCCAAAAAAAAAGCAAATAGAGGCGAAACGAACAAAACTTGCCGTACTGCAGTTGGACAGTCAAAAGCAAATATGACGTTCAGCTTCAGCCTGCGAAATATTTGCACATATTGCACTCATAAAAAAATTGCACTGAGTCTAGGAAATTCACCAAGAGTAACTTGCGTTAATATTCAGCAAGTATTTTGATAAAAGACAAGTTGTGTATATAAAAAAAAAGAGTTTTCCTTTTTTTAATGCCACGGAGTTTTTCCAAAATGTAGAATAAATTATAATTTTTTAATTATTATTAGCATTTGCAACCATTTAAGACAATTAACAAATTCATATGATGTAATATAGCACTCGATAGAACATTTTATTACTATTTTCTTAGTTTCAGATACGAATCTTTTATATGAATCAGGTTTTCCATTTCAACTTTTTGGAAATATTTGCTATTATTAAGAAATATGTTTCTGAAAAATAGAAAGAAACCCTTTTCAGTTTTCTAATCTTATAAATTTTTCTTTATATTTTTATGTTTTAATTTAGATATTAACTTTTATTTTTAATTTAATTTAATTTAATTTTTACTTCTTGTGTTGTAAATAAAGAGAAAATAATAACTAAATACTCAAAAATATTTTTAAAAACTGGTAAAAAAAAATTCTAGGCAATTTTCATTGTGCGAGAATTTCTAAAATATGGTGCTATTTTGTTTTCTGAGTGTATGAAATATGAAATAGCAAATTGTAAGTGTGCTTCCGTATCTCATTTCACACCCAGCCAATCTGCATAATTGTGCGGGAAATATTATATAGTAAAATGCTTGAGCTACAGCCTTGCAATGTATTTGCTGATATCTACACATAAATGCGTATATATATAGAGAGAGATTTCATGATGTCCTTTCAAGGACAAACGGCAGTACGTGCCGCCGGCTGTGGCAACATTTGATGTGCCAGCTAATTAACATGTAAATACTGTCGCAATTCTATGCATTGCCAGTATTATTTGTGTATTATGAGTGTGTGTTTTATGATTTCCAGTTTTCATATCGCAGGACATCTGTCACATTGTATAAACCTTCCTTCCTTTTGCTGAATGTGATGAACTGCAATTGTTTTGAGTGCTTGTGCAATGATGTGTACTATTTTATATATACAAGAAAAAACAACAGAACAAATTAGAAATAAATTAAGTATTTATACATATATCACAATAATCAGCAGTTGTACTGTTTTCTATATAAATATTTTATGTAATACATATGTAAATATATATATGGAAAACATAAATATTAAATTAAATATCAATTTCTAACTAGACTATATATATAAATATTAAATGCAATATATATGGATCTCATATGGCACCATTAAAATGAAAATATATTTATTAAATAAACTACATGCATAAGGTGTAAAACATTTTTATACCATTTACAATAAATTACAAATACATATATATATATATATATATATATATATATTTATTTTTATTATTAATTGAATATAAAATACAATTATAATAAGGAAAAAAGTACATATGCAGTATATTTGCAAGTGTAGAAAACAAATAAAAAAAGTGTTTTTTACTACAGAAATATTTTAATACGTGATATATATAAAGTAAATAAATACTATAAGAAATATGATCTTTTGAGATGCATACAATTTTAATTTAATAATTATTATATATTTTTATTTACTTGTTTATCGTAGCTTAATACATATGTATTTGTATACAATCAATATTGCAATAAATAATATAAGTAAAATCAATTCTTTTTTATACCCTAAAAATACCTATAAAAAGACTAAAATGGATTTGAGAGCAATCAATTTGCTTTGTTTTAATTATTCGGCGTCAATTAATTGGGAAACTATTTATTGTTCTATATTTGAATTTAAAAAATTTAATAGTATACCCTTTTTACCCATTTTGAAAATGCATTGCATTGGACATTTTTCAGTTTAAATGACGTTATGGTTGTGAAAGTTCTGACCCGACGCCAAATGCAATATTAAAGATGGGAATTCAAGGTCAAAGCTTTAAATCTCTTAAGTCAAGTAACAGTAAAACAAAAAAACCGATGAAAGTCAGTCTACAAATTTGTTTAATTTACACATACATTTTGTGAACATCAGATTGCCAAATATGAACAAAGCAAAAACATAGCGAAATGCTTTAAAATCTAGAAACAAGAAGTACACAAAAAGGAGGGTAACTTGGAAACAGGCAGCACTTAACCAATATTATTGGCCATATGTTGCAGCTGCCGGCCATGAAAAGAGCCAGCATTCAATTGTTGGTCAGCCTGCGGCCAAATTGCGAATGCTTTTCGATATTTGCGTGTGCGAGGTGTGTAAATTCTGGAAGCACACTCAACACACACGCTAACACACAAATATTTCTCTGCAATATATAAATGTGCTAACAAATTTACACTCAGAAAAAAAGTCGCTCTAAATTTGAGTAGTTTGCGTTACTTTTTACGTCATTGGCTACTCACCAAATTTAATTCAAATAGAACATTTTTAAAATTGACTGTTGTGGTTTTCTTAAAAATTGTTGTTTGCATTTTCAATTCTATTCTGGTTCTTTCTAAAATTTAGAAAAAATATATCTAATTTTCAGTATGTTGTTTTCCATGTGTGCACAATAGAAGAATTCTGATATTAGCGTTTTTTACTTATATTATTAATAAACATTTTCATATTAAGATTTCGCATATATAAATATTCTATACTGTTTAAAAATTCAAATAAATTAATTGGAAATTACGGAGAACGTTGTTTTTCTGGGTGTATAGATGTGCTAACAAACTTAGGCAAACAGACGCCTGGCATACTTAATTCTTGCAAGTTATTTGAGAGCATGTCTGACTGTTGGCCAAAACATTTTGGTTAGCCACACGCCATGTTGGCCAACAGAGCAGCTTCAGTTCAGCGCACTTGACTGTTTAATTGCCATGGCCCCGTAGAGTGAAAGTTTAACTATGGCCATGGGATTGGCAATGGCAATGCCAATGGCAATTCATGTGTGTGTGTGGGTGTGAATGTGTGTGCGAGTATGCCAGCGAGTGTTAGTCTGTCTATCTGTCTGTGTGTCTGTACATACGCATTGAAATCGCCAAATGGCTAATACTGCTCAACCAAGTAACGGCCTTTGGTAAGCTCTGGTTTTGTAGCTGCCAATTTTTTTTTTCCTCCTGTAGAAATCCTTTAATCTGTCCTTGCCATACACGCATTCGGACTAACGCACTCGCCCACACTGAGAAGAAATTCAACCTGAATATCAGAAAGATTGTCTTAATTTTAAAAATGATTTCGAATACGTATAAGAAAATTAATTAATTAAATACGAATAATAGTAACAATAAAAGTAATAATAATATTAATAACAATTTCTAATAATACTTCTTAAATATTAAAAAAATTGAAAAATTTAGAAAGGCTTGCCCTTAACCGACCATCTCAAACATTTTATGTGTTCTTATTTACTTTATTTTGTAAGAAATATTTTCTATTCTATCTATAGAGTTTAGTTCGAGTCGCCTTCAAATCATAATTTTTTTTCTAATTAAATTATATGAGTTTTTATAAACTGATTAAAAAGTTTGTATAAGTGAAATTTTAAATTACTATTTATTATTTATTTAGTTAGATATATATTTTCTGACGAATAAGATGAGTTACCCTTTGCGAATTTTTTTCAAGTGCACACACACACCTACAAACAGACACACTTTAACTGAGCAATTGAATTGTTTCAATTGCTATTTGGCCTGGGTTCAGTTTCAGTTTTCAAAGACCGTCATTTTGGCTTGGCTTGGCTATCCACAACATTCTTAATGAAAGTCAATGTGTTAAGGGGGGAAATGTAAGAATTCCTTTTGTTCTTAGCCTGCCCTGCTGTCGGACCTTGTAGTTGTGGTTGTGGTTGTCAGTTGGGTTGTTTGCTCGGTCAGTTAATTGGCATTGCACTAATATTGCAATGCCAGATTTGCTTGTAATTCTCTTGCATTGCAAATTGTGGCTTACATCGACTATTTAGCTGACAATTGCAAAACTACAACAAGCACAACTAGCTGATAAAGATGCATAACCAGCAGAGAAATAAACATTTCAATATAAGCATCGCAACTGGAATTTCTTTAATGCACAAGCAGTATGAAAAGTGCATGAAATTGAACTGAAATTACAATTAAACGAAATATTTAAATGTAAGCATTGAGTGAAGGAAATTTTATATTACCTAATATTATGTGAAAAGAAATATATATTCTTGAAAACACTACTTAAAGGGCATAAATGCTTTAATTAGAGTGTAATTAGAGTGTTGAAATGAAAAGCCTTAATGTTTCGCTCAGTTTAAAAAAGAAACTTATAGTTAGTGAAATATTATTTCACCTAAAGCTCAGTGCAAGCAAATTTATGTAAAACACTATTAAAAACTACATTAAGGCTTTAAGATGATGGTCAAGCTAAATGCTTATGTATATTGTTCAAATAAAAAGCTGTAATATATCCCTCAATTACCTACATATTTGCAGCAATGAGCATTCATTTGCTCAGGTATTTCGGCCATCAATAAATGTCTAGATAAGCACACTTAAGTATCTTTATGACATGCCCTCTTATATGTGATCTGCAAACAATTTGTGGGTATATGTAAGGGCTTGGGTTAATTTACTAGTGATTTTAGTCGAACCCTTGCCTATTTAGTTGCATTTGTTTGCTGATGGCCTAAGGAAACATTCACATGGATATGTGAGCTGCTTTTACGCTGTGTATCTTTAATTAAGCTAATGTCAATGCAAACATTACCTCAGGTGAACAAACAGCAGTTTAGCTGCCAGTCTCATTAAATTCAATTTACCAGCTAAAGCCAATTGTTGGTAAGCGATATGCCGAGATGTGCCTATAAATAAGAGTGCACTCCTGCTACGCACTAGTCTGAGGCGCTTCACGATGTTGCTGCCACAGCAATTTACGCACTTGACCAGGCTAATCCACATAATAGGTAAGCCTCGTGGCATTATTTGTTGCATAATCCACTTCTAGTACTCTGTAATGATTACAAATATACTTTATCACGTAATTAATGCCGAGTCCTTTGTTGATATCATTAAGAGTTAAATTTCAGTTTTATCTTGCGAATAATAGTTTTCTTTGCATTCATACCAACTTTTTTTGTCTGTTCTTTTAAAAAATCTTTTAAGTACTTCTTATTTTCCATTTGATTAAAATTAAGTATTAAATGTTATTTTTAATTAATACTTAATATAGAGTAATTTAATTTATTATAAATTGTTTTAATTTTTTTTAGGTTAATTTTGATATTAAATTTTATTTTTAATCCAACTGATTTTTTCCATTTTTTTTTGAGTAGACTGACATTAGTTGACATTAAATAAATAAATAAAAATGTTTGACTTTCTATTTAATTTCCTGTAATCTCGCAATAGTAAGCCAATATTTTGCGCCACTCTCTTCGCTGCTGATTGTTCACAATAGCACCCAGGAGACGACTACGCTGCAACTTGCCTATCTAGAGGCTGTACAACTGGCTCTGCGTAATCTCAGCCAACCTATCTTGCTACAGTGGATCAATGTGGCCAAGTTGCCCCAAGATGCAACCCAGCCGAATTCGCTGGAGTGGCAAGTTTTAGCTGCCGTTAACTCCAGCGTGACTGAGGTGTGTTATCCGAAATGAATTTGTATCTCATTGTTATATCATTATAGCCACTTTTTTTTATTTGGGCAGGGTTTTATCACGATATTGCCGCAGACAGCACAGTTTCTTCATGCTCGCTATTTTGCCACACGCAATGCCAACGTGAGGCTAAAAGATAAACTCTACTTGTTTCTGTGTGAACATGAAGATCCTAGGGTATTGCTCAGCCTAGACATTTTGCAATGTGAGTATAAAACACAACTAAAATGCATTATTTCCTATACGAATTGATTGGGGTCGAATAACATCAAATATCCATTTAATCACGCTTATTATTTTAAGTGAGTCCCAGTTTTGAGCTTGCGAAAATAGTTGAAAAATATTTGTAAAAAATATTAAAAAGCCTTTTTAATTTCTTCTAAAATATTCTAGCATATATAAGAAGCCTTTATGAATTTTAGAAATCTGTTTTCTTATATTTTTTAAAAATTATTTATAAATAGAAAATATTTTTAAAATAGTTGAAAAGCCAAACCTAACTAGAATCGTTATGTCATTTGTATAATAATAATAATTACATAAGATGGTAGTTACTTTTACATATAATTCGCACTAATCCTTTTGATGTTTACTCAGTTTAATACTCGAGCACTTAATGTTTGCCAACACAATTGGCATTAGTTTTTATTTAGTCGACAATAGTCGTTGTTGACTAGAGTGAATCTCCCAGGGGCACTGATGAAAGTCAAGTCAAACTCAACAAAAACTTTGCCACACACTCGGAGGGACAAAAAACAGCCGCGGGGCACATCAGTTGATCAAACTTTCAACTTTGGCGACTCTGGCCAATAATTTCCACGCTTGACGGTCTGTTCTTCAATTGTAAAGTTTTTTTTTTCGTATACTCTGGAACAGAAAAATCACAAAAGAGTATATTAGTTTTGTGCAATTTCCGTCATGCTGTCTGTCCGACTGAAATCTTAGCCTTCAAACTTGAAGCAAATAATTGTGTGCAGCTGCGTCAGACTATGCTTTAAAATTTTGTGTGTCCATATTTCCACTATTTAAGAACTACAGAACGCCTTCATTTTAAGAACTAAAGTTACCAAACGTTGAATGAAAATCGCTCTAATGTAGGGAGCGAATTTTTTCTCTATTTGCTTTTTAGAAATAATTGCAAAATATTATGAACAAAAATGTCTACAACTTAGAAAGGATTGCTTTGAATCGAGAATCGAGAGAAATATTTAGTTTTTTTTTAAATATTTTTTTGTTATACTTTCTATTTTTAAGAAATCGTATTTCTAATTTATAGAAATCATTTCGCATTGTTGATGAGTGTAGGAAACTGCTTTTCTGTTCTGTGGCACCTGTTACTAGCTGGTATTAAATTGTTATTAGAGTATCTGGTGGCCGGTTACGCCCGACTGCAATGTCTGACTCACTTTTGGTTTTTTTGGTTGTTGTTCTTGGCTTGGAACTTAATTTGTTTTTTGTTGTTGGCGGTATTTCTGGCTTGTTCGATGTGCTGTAATGCGGACTTAGTCTACCCACACCATCTGATGTTGCGGCCAGGAGAGCCGGCAAACAAAGGATATGCCAGAAGTGGCAAAGCAATTCGAACTGGTGTTGAGGTTGAAGTTGGAGTTGGAGTTCGAGTAGTTGAGGCAACAGCTAGCTTGCCACACCCACACCGCGACATTAATTTGGGGCTGTGGACACAAAAGTTTGTCGGTGCCAGTGGAAATTTGGATGCTCAGCTCTTGGACGCATTCTTGCCGAACGAAACTTTTGTCAACCAGCCGCATGCCCAATCCCAACACCAACTTTATCCCAACAAGCTGCTCAATCTTCAGAGGCGCACGCTGCGCCTAGGCTCCATTACTTATGTGCCATACACAGTTACTAATTATGTGGTAAGTAATTGCCGGTTAAGTTTATATTTATCGCTGATGCTGTTTATTCTGTCTCATCTTGTTGTTGTTGTTGTTGTTTTTATACCCTGCACCCACTGAAAATGCGTAAAAGGGGATATAATGGCTTTTTGCTCAAGTATGGAACAGATAGAAGGAAGCATCTGCGACACCATAAAGTATATACAATTGCGAAAAACTTAATAGCCACATTAATAATAACCACTAAAAGATTCTTTCTAACGATTGAAAAGAACAAACCAATACTTTTACTATACTTTCAAATTTTGATTTTTAATAAACGGGGAATATCCTGATAATTCAAAATTAGTACTGCTTCTGGAATTCTTGTAGGGAAAGAGCCAAAAAGAAGCGAAAAAATAAAAGCAACAGTTGCGCATTCTTTGCAAAAATAGTTTATTTACTTCCAATTACAAATTGTCAATAAAACTGCAATACATTTAACTGGGGATATCGTGGTCGAGCTCACTCAGCATTTTTATTTGTTTCTTATGCCTTTATGCAAAATTTAGCATGTTAATTTATAGGTTTTTGTAACTCAAGCCAAAGGCAATAAATTTGTTTTGTTTTAATTATTGTGTATCAAAAATATAGTAACATATCTAAATGCTCTTAATGATGTTGTTTAGTTGAAAACAAAACATTGCAGATTCCAAATTCTGAATAAATTAACAAAATATTTATTGTCTTATATTTGGTTGAGTAAATCGCTTTGAAGGGAAATTTGGCAATAAAACTAGAATAGATTTAATAGCCAAATGCAGGGTATACCGTAGTCGACCTTACTCTTACTTGTTCTTGTTGTTGTTGTCGGCACTCGCACAAATGTCGCAGAGATTTGCACGCCGGCATTAAGCAAAGCCAATTGGTCAACCTCAGCAGCCTCATCGTTGTCCACATTGTTGTTGTTGTTGTTGTTGTGTTCTTGTCGCATTAGGGAGCTCTATGAAATGGTCATGAATAAATGGCCAGTGGTTGTTTACCCAGAACCCCCTTCCCACGATCAGGGTGAGTGTGTGTATGTGTGGCTCTTGGTGACTTCATAGAAAGTTATTTCCTGTGTACTACTTAGTTGTGGGCAACGTTTTCGGTAACTGAAAGCACACACTCTTTGGGCGTGCTCTATATCTATATAAAATATATACATATGAAATATGTATTTACCGCTTCCTTTTTAGTTGTAGTTTAAACCAATCCGATCAATCCGATTGTGCAAAGCGCAAATTTTGGTGGGCATAATAAATATATTTGGGATAAACCGATTAGAGAATGTGCATGTTTTTAAAAGTAAACTAGAGCCAAAAACATGATAAAAGTTAAATACTGTAATTTCGTTTAATTTTATATTACAGTTTATTATTGATATATTTTTAAGATATATTTCTTTCTGGAAATTCAGTTAATTGTCTAAGATATTTTTTTTTAGATAAATTTGATATATTTTTTAGATAGACAATCTGCTTGGGATATTGAGAATAGAAAATTTTAATTTTAATTATATAAAAAAGAAATATATAAAAATAATACAGGTATTTCGGAATTGATATACATATATATTAGATAGTTCAGATATATTTTTATACAGATAATCTGATTGTGATTTTAACTTTAAAAAAATTTAGAAAATATATATATCTCTTCAATAAAAAATTGAAAATGCTGAAATTACTGTTTATTGTGATTGTTTCTTATGCAACCCAAATAATTCTATACTTATCTATATATTGTATATACTCTTATATATATATATATATATATATAATTTGAATTTCACTGATATTTTTAAGCGCACACTGACCACTGTGCGCGAGTCCCTTGCCTAAAGGACAAAGGACACCGAACACGGAACACAAACAAAACAGCAGCTGCAAAAAAAACCAAAAAAATTCTTTGTTGTCATTTGTTGGAAGTTTTGTTCGCACTCAATTGTTTGCCTTAAGGACATTCGCACATTTGTAAACACACACAACCGAAATATACACTCACACACACCACACACACACACACACACACACACACACACACACACATACAGATGGCCGCAAGCGTGTGAATGTGGTTTTGTTTACGGCCGGCTTTAGCACAACATTGATTTAAATTACGTGTTTCCATTTAATTGGCGCCGAGTGTCGACGTCCATGTGGATGTGTGGGTGTCTCCACACACTCACATATGTGTGTGTGTGTGGGTAGGGGGGGGGGGGGGGGGGCGTGGATTACATTGTGTGCCATCACCATTACGAGGCCATTTAGTAAATTAGAACAGACACTTCAATGACCAACAATGGACGCCAATTAGGGCACCCCCCAAAAACTTAATAAGCTCACGCAACTTCCGAAACTCCAATCGCAGGCAGCTGGTGCCGGCAATGAGGATCCAATTAACCCGCATGGCGCCAATCGCTCCGTTGCATACGACGGCTCCGAAGCGAAGATTATGAGGACCTTCTGCGAGGTGCACAACTGCCACCTGCGTGTCGAGGCCTGTAAGTGTAGAACTTGAAGTATTGACTGACTGTCTTGTAAATCATATAAATATCTCTTATTTGTTTCAATTTAATTTTAATAATAAATTGTATTTTTATTTTAATTTAATCTATTTTTTACCTTTTTATTTCTTCCATTTTGCATTTAAATACTCCAGATAATCTTAAAAGTCTTATGTAATATTTAATTTTGTTCTTAATTTAATTAAATCCAGCCTTTACTTTTACTATTTTTTGCGTTATGCATTTAAAGCCAGTAAATCTCACTTAAGCCATTCTCATTTCATTAATTGTTACACTCAGAAAAAATGCCTTGAATTATAGAGAATCACCAAAACTTGTGCGCTTTACTATTTACAAAGAATATTGCTAAGTCCGGGCTATATTTTTATTCTAAAATGTATACAAAATGTTAAAAATTTTAAGAGTGTTTTGTATACATTTGTATACAACGCTAAAATGAGCTTTTTTCGTTGCCAAATTTTTTTTATTAATAAAACTTATATACAAGGATTTCAGGATCACTCATAACAAAAACCGCACTGAATTTGGCTTTTCAGGGTAATTTTTTTTTCGATTTCATTTTGATTTTTATCTAGGATTTATTTTGTAATACTAGTTTTTGCTTTTATGATTGTGCTATTAGTAACACCAGTTGTAATTCATAGATGGAGCCGACAACTGGGGTGCCATCTACGAGAATGAAAGTGCTCATGGCATGCTGGGAGACATTTACAAGCAGCGTGTGGAATTGGCCATTGGCTGCATATACAATTGGTACGATGGCATAACGGAGACATCGCATACCATAGCCCGATCTGCAGTTACCATAATAGGACCGGCTCCTGCGTAGGTGATCCTTTATTACTCACAATACTGATTCTAACAATTATCTTTAATTCATAGCCCATTGCAAGCTTGGCGTACTGATCTTATGCCTTTTAATGGAGGTGCTTGGCTGCTGCTGATTTTAACGATTATCGTCTGCAGTCTAGTTTTGTCTTGGCTAAGATATTCAAGCCACTTTATTGTGCAAGGCAGGCCAAAGCGTGCCTTTGTGCAGGCAGAAAATGTGGAAAAATCTCTCATCGATATCTTTGCGCTCTTCATTCAGCAGCCATCAGCGCCCATGACGTGAGTTGTCTATCGATGAATCATTTTGTTATAGCTTTATGGGCTAATCACAACATTTTGCACGAATGTGCATTTTTTCGACGATTCACATAGTGGAAGTCAGCATCAGTTGCAGCTGTTAGTTGATAGAAAAAAAAATTTTTTTTTTAATTAAGTTTGAATAGGAATCAGATGTTATAAACTTTATAAAATAATATTTTATTTTTAATTATCATAATACTAGATTTTAAAATTTTAATTTCAATTCTGTGCCGTGGATTTGTATTTATACTGATCATTTTTTGAGTGAAACAAAATGATTAAGAAACATCCGTCATACTCATGAAAATTAAGTTTTAGTTAATCGCCAAATTTTGACGACAATGGTTAGTCGCCACATTATTCACAAAGTACATTTCTAAAATTTATGTTTGTGGCTTTCTAAAAGCAGGGGTTCAGGTCAAGTCTTTCTAAATTTTAAAAACATTTTTTCTATATACATACATAGAAATTATTCTTTATTTTATATTGTGATTTACGAAAATTTAGATCGATTTTCTGTCCGAGTGTACTGATGCAGAAATTATGCTGAATTTTCAGCAGGACAAAACTGATGATTTACGTTTGATATCGTTCAGTGTTAATCCAGGAAAATTAAATTATAAATTGAAATTTTTGAAGGTTTGATCGCTTTGGAACACGCTTCTTTCTGGCTACGTTGCTGTGTGCGACAATCACGCTGGAGAACATTTACAGTGGGCAACTAAAGTCTCTCCTTACTGTGCCCTTATATGATGCTCCTGTGGACACCATTGAAAAGTGGGCACAGGTCAAGTGGAAGTGGGCGGCACCGTCTATAGTCTGGGTACATACGGTAGAGAAGTCCGATTTGGATGCGGAACAGATACTAGCCGAAAAATTCGAGGTGCGCGACTATAACTTCCTGTACAATGCAAGCTTTCGACCAAATTATGGTCTGGCAATCGAGAGATTGGCCTCCGGCGCATTTAACTTTGGCAACTATGTGACATCGCAGGCCGTTGAGAATCGAATTGTGGGCAAGATCTTTATTGGGTGAACTGTTTGAGAATTTAATAAGTGAACTTTTGCAGGTGCTGCGCGATGATCTCTACTTTGATTGGACTCGAGCGGTTTCCATTCGAGGCTGGGCGCTAATGCCACAGCTGAACAGACATATCCGCAGCTGCCAGGAGGCAGGTCTCTATGTGCACTGGGAACTAGAGGTAGTTTAGTACTCCTTATATATACATATTAATATTAAATTCCAAGCTATCTTCAATTCAGTCAGACGTCCGTTATTAATAGTGATAAATGTAGTGGTGATTTTAGACAAGAAAGCCCTTTTCATACACCCTGGATAGCGTAACTACCCTTATCAGAATTGAATATAGCTTTATAAATAGAAATTTCCAATCCCAGTTCATAGCGACTAAACTATATTTATTTAGTTCTCCATTTCAATCAGGGAAACTGATTTTAAACTGTCTTGGAATCATTTCACCATTGAACTGCATAGAATATATATGGCATGATAGGGGACAAGCTCGAGAAGTTGGCCCAAAAAAATTTAAAAAAATATTATTATTATTATTATATTAATATTAATATTAAAAATTTTTTTCCATTCTGCAGCATGTTGTGAAGTATCTGGATAGGAATACAGGGCAGATCCTGTTCAATCAGGCCATTGGATATGTGCCCAAGAAGGCGCCCAAGCCACTTGTTGTCGATGACATATCAGCTGCACTATTTGTACTGGCCTTTGGACTGAGCATAGCTGGATGTGCACTGCTTGTGGAATTGCTGCAATACGGTTGCATGCAATGTGGGCGCAACTAATTTGCGGTTTGCATCAGCTGCTTCTGCTACTGCAGCTGATCACCGATTGTTTGCTGGCTGGCGGCTCAAATGTGTGGCACAAACATTAACTCGCATAGACACCAGGCAAACATTTTTGATAGGCAGCCTGCAGGTCAATTTTGGGTTGCACATACCTCCACCCAGTTGCATGCTGTACCTAAGTGGCAAGGAGGAGGCAAGATTTGCTTATGCTGCTTTCCGAGGATATGTAAAACTGAAAATGACTTTTGCTTCGACTTGGCTGCTTGGTAATTGGAAAACCGTTTGAGGCAACGCACACACAGACACACTCACACACACACACACACATCAATCTCGACCAGTTGAAATGCTGTCGTTGCTCCTGGCAATTAGGCACGTTTTAATGATGCACTTAATTACCGCCAGGGAAATTATTCATTATCACTAATTTGTAGCGGGCTCTGATAGCACTTGCATGTTCTCTGTCTGGCTGTCGTTCTGATCTTCTGTCGTCTTGCAGTTGAGTTGGGCCAGTTGGCAGCTCCTTTACCACTTTAAGCAATCAAAGTGAATTTCATAAATCTTCCGGCAAGGATGTCAGCGTCTCATAATTTTGCATCCTTGCTGCGCTCGTTAGCGACTCGTTTGAGCGAGGCTATGGCAAAATGGAAAACTTGCCAATGGAAATTGCAAAATCTGCTAGACGATGTAATTCCCTATATGAAATTGCCTAAGAAAGTTACTTATTGCATTAAAAGTGTGTTTAAAAAAATTCTCAAATCAATGTTGTAGAACCTTGCAATAGGTTAATCAACGTTCCCAATATAAACGATATATAAAAAATATAATAGTACAAAAAAAAAATTAATAAAAAATAATAAAAAAGAAAAACACAATAAAAATAAAAAAAATAATAATAACATAAATAATAATAAAGTCAATAAATAAAATAAAGTTTTTTTATGTTTTGGAATTTTAAATCTTGTGCTTATATAAATGTTTTTAATAAGTCTTTATTGCGCTAACTAAATTTTTAAAATACTTAAATAATAAATAAAATAGTAATCAAAGAAAATAAATGATTTATTTGATGAGGATTATATTTATTAAAAAAAAAATACATAAATAACTTTGGCTTTTATATAAGTAGTTTTAATGAATCTTTCATAAAAAATTAGATTGATTCGTTTAAATTTTCGAGTGAATTTTGTTTTATGACTTTAGTCAGGACTTCTCTCGGTGGTAATGCAATTTTATAGGGTATTAGAAACATAAGCTAGGTGAGAAAACCTGGCAAGCTTGGTCATTTCCCGTTTTCGACCCGAGCTTTTGCATATTTCCGTTATGTGCTTGGAATTTTTAAGTGAGTAACTCAACTGCGCTCAACTTTGCATTCAGAATTGTTGTTGCAGTTGTTGATTTTGTCGGTGTTGCTTCTGATTTGAGTCTGCTAATGCAGCTGTTTGTTTCCGTTTGTTAGCATTTACTTGTTTGTTGCTGTTTTTGTGACACGACCAAGCTTTAACAGTTGCGGCTGTTACACAACATTCTTTTTTTCTGTATGACATTTGACATTTGCTGAGAACAAGCTGCATTTTTTTTTCTAATTTTTTTTTTTTCATTTTCCTTTTTTTTTGTTGTGCAGTCAAAGTGCTCGTTGGAGAGTTAACAAAATTTGATATTCCGTATTGTGTGCTCGCAGAGGCGTGATTCTCAGATACTGGCTGGGTAGAAGCCACAGAGAGAGAGAGAGAGAGAGAGAGAGAGAGAGAGAGAGAGAGTGAGAGAGGAAGAGAGAGAGAAAGCGCTGCTTGCACTTAATTAAATCGCTGGCCAAGAACTTTCATGGCTCAGATTTATGAACGCCTGCCAACAGGCGATAATTGAAATGATATAAAAGGAAGCTACTCGGCTCTGCCGTTAAATGAAATAAATCTGTGCGGCAGACAGTGGCAGGTGGCCGTCGTGGCAAAGTGGCTGTGTGGCACGTGCAACTGCAACAGCCGATAAAATATGAGCTGAATCGACCCGGCCAATTGCGAGTAGATTTCCAACTGCCGCCACTTCAGGCCTTCAATTGAATTAGCCCAAACGAAATTTCTTATGAATTTTTAATGGCGCTATCTTTGAAATCGTTTCGAAGTATTTTGCTGCTGCTGCTTTTATATGCGATTCGCATCGATCCAATTAGATGCTGTACATTTGTTCGCACATAATTGCTGCGCTCTCTCTAGCTCTGTTTTCAACCTGTTTTTCAGCCTGTTTCAGTGGGTTGCCAGAACAACCTTTGGTTGCTCCCACTTTGCTACTTTGCTCATTATCAGCGTCGCGACAGTTTTTTTTTTCTTTTTAACACGCCTGCAAAATTTATCGCTCATAATTATTTTATTTTACAGTCTGCTGAAGTTGGCAGGCAACGACCTAAACAGGCCGACACTTCAGCGTCTTGTAATCTTCAGCTCTCATGCTCTTTAAGGCCAACTACTGAGAAAAGCCAAGCTAAAGAAGTTAAGCAAAGTGCTCAGTTATACTTTATAAATTAAATAATAAAATAATAATCATTGGTGAGGGAATTGCCGGTCAACGAAATTGAGGGCGTTGAAAATAATTATTAATTAGTTATTGTTATAATTAAATATTTCAGCCAAATGATAAAAATCTATAATGTTTGCTTTAAAATATTTAAAGCTTAAGAATCTATTCTTTGGCTATTTTAATTTCATTTTCGGCTATTATTTGTAAGCTAAATTGTAACACCTACTTATTATGCAAAGAGCGAGCTAAGATTGTAAATGATAAAAATTAAATATTTTATTAAATATTTCAGGCTATTCAAATCTATAACTTTTTTTGCCAAAAGACTTATTGCTTAAAAATCAAGAAGTTAAGCACAAAATATAAATGATAAATGAAAAAATATATACTCGTATTATAAAATATCTATAACGCAATGATCCTTCGGCTAAGTTATGAATATTCATTAAATATTTCAAGCAAATAATTAACATGGAACATGGAAATCTTAAGAGTCTCATTTTTGGCTTTTGTTTTAGTCAAACTGAATTGTTGCACCTGCAAAAGCTAATGCTAGGAAATGATTGAAATATCATAAAATAGGGGAATTGTCCTCGGCAAAGTGAAAAATGGCTTTGAATATGCATTAAATATTTCAGTCACTTCAAATCTATAAAGTTATTTTTACTTCAATATTTAAGGCTTAACAATCTATTTTTAAAATTATTTGTTTGTTTATTTTAATTTTACGCTGAATTGTTGAACGTACTTATTATGCATAGAACGAGTAACTTTTGGTTCGGGATAATGCCACTTAGAAAGTATTCCACAAATGCATTACATTTGCCAAAGCCTCTGACACAGTTTTCAATTGTTGCCTTCTCGTCTGCTGTTGTTGGCTCCTCATCCCTGATCCACCCCTCTCCCACTCTGCCTCCCCTTTCCAGGCTATCCAGATATGTGTGTTAAACAACCATGCAGCAGAGCACGCGGTTCCACCAATCAACTTACACAATAACAACACGGCAGTGCAGGTGGCTTAGCGAGGGGAGGGGTCCCTCTTTACATTAGCATAATAAACGGAGTAAGATGGGGAGTGATCGACTAAACATATGACACTAACCGATAACATCGGATACGTTATTTTTAATTGTAATCTAGCAGAAAGAATTGTATTCATAAGCTTAAGGTAAAAATGTTGGTTATTAGGGACATTATTTTGAATTTGGATATTGGAAAAAGGAATTGATTGATAAGTTTGAAGTCGTGTTAAATATGCAGACCAAACAAGAAAGAGGCGCAGTAAGAAATGTACACATTTTGATAATGGGAGGCATTATTTGGTACTTAATTCTTGAAGAAAGAAATTGACTGGAAAAATCACTCTAAAATTAATATTGATCTGGAAATTAGAAAGTTTTGTAGTTTTTGACATTTCGGAAATTTGTACCTTGCAATGAAGAACGCAAATAAGGTTGTGGGACTTAAATATGCAGCTGAGCATACCCTGTCAGTTTCAAGTTCACGTACAGGGTGCGGAAAGCAACTAGCCAAGCTTTTTACAGCTTTGGTTGATTTTACAAGCATGCCACAAAAACAACAACAACAGAGTGTTGCATGTGCAACGGCAAGCGGCATTAGTCGGATGAACAATTAAGTTGTATATATATATATATATATATATATATATATATAAATATATATGTGTGTGTTAGGGCAATGTGTGTACGCGTATTTGGGTAAATTGTTTTGCACTTAGCTAAAAGTTGGTCTCAAAATAAACAGAGTGTAAAAAAAGTTTCTTCTGTTATCTCTCGCGTTGGCTTACTTAGTTGAGTCTCGTTTTTTATGTTTTATATTTTTGTTTTATGGAATTGTTGGCGGTGCATTAAATTGTAGGCGGAGGTCATTAATCAAAATGTTCGTATTAAACTGTCGTCAGCTAACAAATATTTATTGGTATGCCATAGACGACACTCTTATAATTGAGGAATTACAATTTGAAAGCCACTGTGCATGCAACTCTCTAGTTATGTAGGCTTTCAAATAGGCTCTAAGCCATCCAACTGACAACATGCAAAAAGCGTATAGAAAAAGGAAAATAGAAAATGCCGCCTTTGGCAATAAAGCGAATGTAAATGGGCTCAGCATTGACTATCGAGGCTGCTGGCAGAAGACAAATTGCTCTTTGCTTGGTCTCTTATGCCTTCTATGTACACTCAGAAGGATAAGACGCACTAAATTTTTAAAATTCGCCAAGGGTAAGTCACCCGTATATAGAAAATATATTTCAAAAAATCAGAGTTTTTCTTTTCTTAATTTCATGCTACATTTTTCAATTATTTAAAAAAATTGTTTAATTTTAAGGTGTTTCTTCAAACGATTCTAAGATTACTTTTTTATTGTTTATATTATTAATAAACATGTAAAAGAGTCAGTAAACATAACTACTTGTTTCTGAGATTTAGATTATTTGTAAAGACAAGGCAACTTTTCAATTATTTTTATGAGTGTAAGGGCCACAAGTAGTAGCTACAAAATGAAACACAGCCTCAAACGGGAGTCCTTTCTCTCTTTTTGGTCTCCTTCATTGGCTTTATGCTGCTACTGCAAAGAGTTGATCTATGGGAAGGAAACTCAGCCAAGATGAACATAAAGCCCAGCTCTGTCGGAATGTGACTGACATTTCACATTCAAATGCTGTGACAAAAGCAAAAGCAAAAAAAAAAAAAATAAAAAAAATGAAATTGAAAAAAAAAATGGATATATATGCAGTCAAATGAAATAGAAAAGTGTATACACTGCCTTTTGAAATCAAGTTATATCACAATTGTAATTTTTACAGCAAATTTGAAACCTAAACAAACAGGTTCTGGGAGTGCGAAATGAATCATATATTATTATATAATATAATTATTTAAATTCTACTTTAAATTTCTGATCAGTCTAGAAAATTTTGAAATTAAACACCCAAAGAATAGGAGTTGAAAATGGATAGTCAAACTTCTTGTATTTTCCAGCCTGTTTTTTTAAGCTAAATATTTTTTTAAATTAACTTATAGCAGCTGTAATTAGTTGAGCAAATTTTAAAGAGCCTTAGAATGCGAAATGGAAGGCTCTAACAATTATTTGTGCAACACTTATTAGAGTGCAAACTGTCTGTATTTTGAAATGGTCTTCTTTATCTTTCTTATTTCCAATTCCTACTTGATTTTCTTCTGTAATTCGGTTACTCCTTTTATTTTCTAACCCAACTTGAGTCACCTTTTAAGTCCAGATTTTTTTTATATAAAGCACTTCAACTATCAAATTCGTATATAAAAGCTACTAAAAAATAAATAAAATAAATATTTAAAAAAATTAAGTCGATCAGAAAAATATCAATTCCTCTGATAAATTGCTGATCAATTTCATTTATATTTCGTTTGCATACTAAACAGAGGACAAAGGCAACATGCCCAAAAAGATTAGAGGCCATATTGAATATGGATTGCAACTAAAGTCTAGCAGGCACCTCCGAGATGTTTGCTGTGGATTCAGGCGAAGAGTCGACTCGCATCGCCACTTCTCTGATGGCATATAAATTTTGCGGTCTGTGGCCATAAATCAGCGTTTGGCTGTCAGCCGTTTGTCTCCTGTAAATCGCAGTGTCGAGCAAAGTCTCTCACTGCCCCTCAAGGCTGCTCTTTAACTGGTCATTAATTACAAATTATGTGCAGCTGGAGTTGCCTCTCAGCTGTCTGGTAAGTGCCGCCGGAACAAAATAATACTGCTGCTGCTGCTGATGAAGATGAAGACGATGACAACATGCTCGTTGCCAGCAGCAGAAATGCATCGAGTGGACTTCTTCATCATCTGTGCACCTAGAAAAAAATTCGACACAAAAATTAGCGAGTTGTATTTGTTTTTAGAAATTAATTCTAAATATAAGAAAACATTTTTCTTAAAAGTAGATAAGCTTGTGCTAATTTTTTCTATTGTACATATTCCTGAATGTTGTACTTTACAATTAGCAGAACGGAGTAGAACAGAACTCAAAACTTCTTAGCTTTGGCTTAACTGTGCCAATTGTCTAAAATCATTTTAAAAATTACGGCTGTTAGCCAAGTCCTTAAAAATACTACATTCTTATTTGATTTGTCTAAACTCGACCAAAAATCATGTTTTTAAATTTGTATGCGGCATTTACCTAAGAATCGAACCAAGCTCAAAAAGAAACTGGTTAAAAAAGTTATTTGAGCAGAAAAAGGAAAGAAAATAATTCTTCTCGCATTATTCACGCATAGAAAAAATTACACTGGAAATTATACATCTTTTTTTTAAATTTAAGAAATACAAGCACTAGTTTTCTATTTTTTTTATAGTATTAAGTATTAATTGGAAATTTACTTTCTCTTGACAATTTTTTTTTCCGAGTGTGGAATTGAAGTGTGGCTTCATTAGAAATTGTTACCCAGGTAACCGAATGGACAAGTGTGTTGAATGCCCCAGCAGCACTTGCAAGTCGCGTAAGAGACGCTTAAATAATTAATAGAAAAATGCGCAACGCAAGGGGGTACATGTTAAGGTTGTGTTAAATGACTTGCCACTTGCCAGTTGCCAGTTGTGCTTGATGCCTTCCGGTGTAAGGCAACTGACTATCAACTCAACCGCTTGCTCGGGTCTCTCACAAGTTGTTTGCTTATGCAAATGTTTGGCCTCATCATCATGATACTTGCCACTGCCACGCTGCGGCAGAAACTCACTCACATATTCCGTTTCAATTTCAGAAAAGTCATTAAATAATTTTCCACACTTGCACTTAACGTGTCCCGAGTTGGGCCTCACTCATAAACAGATATCACATCACATCATGTTCAAGTGTGTGAAATATATAAACAAAATGTTATAGTATTTTCATTGGCCTCACCACCTTCAAAACTCGCTACAATTTGTGGCAAATAGTACATGTGAAATATGTAAATTGTCATCAAGCTCAATGAAATGTTAAATTTATAATGTTGCGAAAAAAAAATAGCAACACTATAACAAGAAATGTAAAATTTGAAAGTTTAGGGAACTTATGAGTACGTTTTTGGAAGTAGAAGGAGACTCTTACAAACAGTGATTAAGAAAAAAACACAACTTTGTGCTCCGTTTTCAACATATTTCAATTTTAAATTAAAGAAAAATAAAGAAAAATAAAAATAATATCTTAATTTTTCAAATGTCCTATTATAATTATGAACGATTTCTATAATTATTATAATTTATTTTTTTTTCGCTGCTTTTTGAAACTTTTCATTTCAAATGAAGACTACTACTTTAGAGGGAGAGTACTAAGCAATATATTAAATATCAATTTGAACAAATTGTAATAAAGTTTTCGGATTGCTAAGAAAATTGTCGCAGTGGTGCTAATCTTATTATCGCAACTGTATATGAAGTACGTTGCGTATACTTGATACTTGATACTCAAGTTCAGCTTTCAAGTTTTGTGACGTCGCATTTAATTGATTTCTAAGCTCGATTCGAATGGCATTTTCAATTTGTGGCTTAACATTTAACAGTTTGAGAACATGTGAAATTATTTACACAGCATAGGCGTGTGAATAATGCGAAAATGTATATATAATATATATATATATACTATATATATATATATCAGCAGACAAAGCCAAATGGAGTGGAGTCTGTATCATGAGAAATACCGAGTGGCATCCACGACCGACATTTCCGGCTGGATTGCGGCTTATTTGATTTTCATTAGGCATAACTCAATTTGAAACAAATAAAACGCGCTCAGCCGCAGATGAGCTACTTACACAACAAAGGACCAACAGCAACAACAACAACAAGGAGGAGGAGCAACTTCCTTGCCAGCTTACAGTCATGACGAATGAAACGAACGGAAACGGAGATGGGCGTCAACAGACGGAGAGCTGAAGAGATGGAGCCACATGGAGCTAAAGCAGGTTAAGCAACTTACCGACCACCAAGTGCAGATGATGATGATGATGAAGCTAAACTACAAGTCTCACGAACAATGTGGCAAGTAAAGGAAGTGGCAGCAACAGCAGCGGCAGCAGCAGCAGCGGCAACAATGCTACTCGGAATTGGGGAAAATCAAGTAAAAGGCGACCTTTTGATTTCATTTCCTGTTAATATTGCCCGGCTCGTAGTCCGTTACCCGTAGTCCGTTACCCGTAGTCGGAGGCCAGTCAGCTTGGAATGGCAAGCATAAGCAACTTTGGCAGGCGATTAAGGTGATGCTGAGAAATGCCGCAGGAATTTCAATCCACTGCAGCTGCGGAGTACACAAAAAAAAATATTGCGGAAAATTAGAAATTATTATTTTTAAATAAACGAGAGTATCAAGAATAATCATAAGCATGAAAAACTTTCAATTTTTCAAAACGATTTTCATTTTAGGGCGGTTTATTAAATTGAGCACGATTTTTTTGAGTGTAGCCGTGACGAAGTAGCTGGTTTATACCCCAGGGGAGATCATTATATCGTCAGTTTGCCTATGCGCCCATCCCTATGCCAAGGGTGGTTAAAGTTTTCAGCCGACTTCGACTCGTTTGCCCTTTGCGGCTGATGAAGTATTTATGAGCACGCATGCTTGAATGTGTGTGTGTGTGTGTGTGCTGGTGAGAATCTGCGTGTGCCTAGTGTGTCCATGCAAATACCAAAAGCTTATTAACAAAGACTGGCGAACACACAACAATAACGTTCATCTTCAGATTATTGAAACAAGAAATCATTTAATCGAAATATGAATTTTAAGAAAAGTGCGCAACTGCTTTCTAAATGAATTTTAATGTTCGGGCAAATCAATAGGCCGTAATGATTTTAAAATACTTATTAGCGACTTTTGTCGTGCGCAAAAGCACACATTCAAATATTCTTAGTAAATGCAATGCGAATTGCTGATAAACTTTGAGAAACTCTGCATGTCCTGAGAGACTCTAGCATTTAGTTTGTGAGCAGTTTTCTTTGCTGTTTTATACATATTTGTATTTATTTATTTTTATTTTTGTTTGCACTCTTATTGGGAATTTACCAACTTTGTTTTGCTTTTGACTTGAGTCTTTTTTTCCCAAGCTTGGCCGCAGCTCAGTATTCAATCCTATGATATTTATGCTCCTGCTGGTTATGCTCATTATTATTCCAACTCGTTGTTCAGAGGTAAAGATTTATTTTCGTATACATTTTTGATAAATATCCAGAGTTTATTTGCTGCTTGCCACGATTCTTGACTGACTTAACTGATGGCGCTAAAGTTTTGTACGTTTTTAATTAAACAACTAGCAGAAAGTGATAAAAACTCTGGTTCAAAGAATCTTTAAGATATATCTATAAAGTGCCTCAATTAAATATAAACTAAATGCCGCCTTTCAGCGTTACATGCCACGCACACACACACTCACACACAAATACAGAGACAAACCCACACATATATAGAGTGCCCGCAAAACCATAAAACAAAAGCCTGAACAAAAGCTAATTAAGTTTATGTCACCGGAAATTTGTTTCACCTCAAAAACCTCGAATTGTGTTGAGTTCAGCAGCAGAGAGATAAAATGCACGTGGCCCCCGATTTCAGAATGTGACACAGACCGAAACCGAGGATGGAGATGGAGACCGAGAAGGAGATGGATCTGGAGCTGGAGACGTGAGGGGAACAAAGGCAAAACAATGAAAAAGTTTTCTACTCGAACTTGTACACACTCATTGGCAATTAATCAGCTCTGCCCCCAACAGACAAAGAGAAAGGTAATGCGCTACTGGTCTTGCCCCTCACTGCCCCCAAAAGCTGCCTCTCTCTTTCTCTGTGTGTCTGTTGCAATTTTGGGTTGCATTTGTGCAGCATTTGTTTGGCGACAATTTAATTTTCATGCTTAGCACTCAAAGTTGCTCGGGGTGCTAATGAATTGATTGGCTTAATTTGCAGCTGCTCAAGTTCAATGGGCATAACTTATGCCGGTGTCAAAAAGAATTATTAGTTACTATGACCGGGCTATAGTCGCAGATTGGCCTGCTGGCAGCTTGCCTCATTTGATTAACGGCCCTTTGAGTGTTGCACTCAGAAAAAAAACCGCTGCTAAGGATAACTTATTATACAACAAGCAAATTTCTCAAATTGATTGTGGTGACTCACTAAAAACCAGAGTTTGCATTTTTTAACTTTAGGGTGTATTTTTCTAAAATTTAGATAACATGTGTTTAAAATCCAGTGTGTTCGTTTTCTCTGTAAGTAAGAAGGAATTATTACATTAACTTTTTTCTTATCATATATATGAATTTATATATATATTTTATAATATCTATATATGATGATATATATTGCATTGATTAGCTAAATTTATTGATCTGTTTCCTCTTAACCCGTTACTTCCTCCATCTTTCTCTTAAACGCTGTACTACCAATTATTCATTTGATTGACCTTTTCGAGTACTCTATAGAGATAAAAATATTTCTATAATTAATAATTCAATTTAAAACGTTTTGTTAGTGAATAACACTTTATTGAGCACCTTAACTAATACTAACTAATTTTATTTCTTGCCCTGGTATTATTTCACTCTAATTTTTCTATAGCTGATGTGGATTTTTTTCCGAGTGTTGGGGTCGCAGCATGGGCGACATCGCCGGCTTCATCGCATATATATACTTTTATGGCCTTGCAGCTTGGCAAGTTGGCAAAGTGCAGCTAGCGCCAACTTATGGGCCATATAAACAATCCGACAAACAATTGTTCACACAACTTTTCGCTCCTAAAGCATTGCTGTCTTTTGGCCCAATCACAGATGCCAGAGTGGGCTTTAAAGTGGGCGTTGTAACCAAAGTCAGGAGAAAGCATCGCACTGCTGACAAGCACTCTAGAAGACTATTGAGGACGATTCGTGTGTGTGTGACTGCTGTCAGCATTTGAAGTGTGTACTTATAACATTTTTATTTTTATTTTTTTCACTTTTTTTTGTCGACTTTTTAGTGACTTTGGTAACTTTTCTTTAGGGCGTGTGTTGGCACCTTAGCGGTTATCGCTTGTCGCCGCCTGTCAACAACTCAAAACGTTTCCGTGCAATCGCTTTTTACAGCTTCCGAACAATTTGATTTGATTCCATTAAAAAAGTTGCTGTAGTGATTTCCGGTGGCGCCGCCAACAACCTGCCCCAATGCGAACACTAAGCTACAGCTGCAGCTGCAGCATGCAACATCTCTTCGCCTTTCACCCCTTGCTACACGCGTCGATGGGTAGCAAATAATTGTGACATTGGCAGCGTCGTCGAGTGTCGAGCATACTCTTGATATCCTTACACTCAGAAAAAATTACGATGTTCTTAGATATTATTTCTAAATATAAGAAACAACATTTCAAAAAAGTAAGAACACTTTTTTTGCACAGCATTTTAGAAAATCGTCCCAGAAACTAAAAAGTTGTTCTAATTTTAAGAAATAACTTATAAATCTAAGAAGACAAATTTTTAAAAATTATAAAAGTTTTTTTTTTTATATATTTCAGAAATATTCTCCTTAGTAAAAGAAAATATTTCTATAAAGTGGAAATGCAAAACCTGATTCATACACATTATCTTTCTGATATAAAGAATATATTAATGAAATTTCATCTCCCGATTGCTAAGTTAGAGTTTAGAAATCGAGTAGTTCAGTGCGTATCTTAATCATTCGCTAACAAGGAACTCAATTAAATTATTTTAATCTTAAAATACTCATATTTAATAATGAAGTAAGCATTAAATAACATAATTATAGAATTCAGTGTGAATACACAACACATGCTTTCCTAAATTTTAGAAAAATGTACCCTGAATTAAGAATTAAGATAAAAAGTCACAACCTTTCCTTTTTGCTCTTCGTCACTATGACTCGGGTGTATAACATCCATACACCGATTGAATCCACAATGACCTTCCCTTCCTAATTAATCGTCGTACTATACTTGTAGTTAAATCACTAAATGGTGAATATTTACATTATGTTTTATTCTTAATTTTTTTTAATTTTAATTGAACTTAATTTATTACCTTTATTTTCTTTTTGTATATTTCCATGACATTATTTCACAGTAAATAAATAATTATTTAAATTTGGAATTGCAAGTTGAGTTGCCATATGGAGATTTTCTAAAATTCACGGTAAGTTTTTTTCTGAGTGTAGAGTCAACGCTGGTGCATGTCATGTGCTCGCACAATGACAAACTTTTCCATGTGTGTGCATGTGTGTGTGTGAATGGGTGTGTGTGTGAGCTGATGTATTAGTTGCGCGCCATATTGAACGTCGAAGCGCGTAATGAAAACTTATAACTTTTGATGCGATGCAATTTCAATTGATGACACCCGACGACAACGGCAATTGCCGGCTTAATACTGACAAATATGCCATCGAGAGTCGCGTTGCGAGAATATTGTTGTCAATGGCAAATAATCATGATGGAAGCCGTGTTGATGTTGGTGATTGCTATAAAATGTTGTACAACAGCGCAACAACTCTACTTAAAAAAAGAAACGGATTTTTAAGCTGAGAGCAAAAGTGGCACAGCTGTGTTTGGCGCTTAGAGAACAACATTTATTCGGGTTGTTTTTCGCAAATGCTCTGACATTTTATGTAAATCACAAATCGGGCTAACAACATTGCTCTGGCTGCAATTTATTTGGCCAAAAACTGTTAGTTATATTGTCATCATTCGCTTCTGCAATTTACATTTGACATCCGCCCACAGTTAAACGGTATGTATGTGCCACATTTTGTCGAGAATTCAAAAATATGTATATCAAAATCAAGCTGGTCTATTTGACTTAATAAAATGCTCAACTAGCAAATATCCTCTAATTGGTTCGAGTGAAATATTTGATATAAAAGATGTTGGACTGTTAATAAATTGAGTGCTTTTTATTAAATTGAAAGCAGGTTTTGACGGTTGGAGAGAGATTACTTCACAAACACATATTAAATGCCTTAATTAATTTGAAATGAATAAGTAAATAAATAAATAAATCAATTCCGTTGTGGATGCTGCTTAACATAAATTTATATTTCTTAATTTAATTTCAAAGAATTTATGTATTATTCTTATTGATTCTGTTGTGGATGCTGTTCAGCATAAATTTCTCTTTTGAAATGCATTCTTCTATTTATCCATCTTTTAAATTCTGTTATGGATGCTTTTCAGTATATATTTATATTTCTGAATACAAAAATAAATAAAATAAACTAAAGGTGTCGAATATGCCTTCTTCTATCTATCTGTCTATTATTTGATTCTGTTGTTGCTGCTGTAAACAGGCAAATTTATATTTATATTTCAAAATAAAATATTACCTTAAAAAGTCGACTTGCTTTATAGTACCCATATAACCCGTTGCATAAATACAGCGTATTTGGAGCTCCCAGCAGCAGCAGTTGCCACATCTTTGAGGAGCATATGAAAAAGTTTGCGTTTAGCTTTGGTTCCCATGCTGCCGCATAAAATTTATGATGAATTTTCCCCTCGACGCATATTGCAGAACATTTTTGGGACCGTTACATGCCTATGCGTACATGTGTGTGTGGTGTATGCCAATGTGTGTGTGTGTGTGTTATAGGGATTTTGTGTATTCGGGGAATCGTTGGCAACCATGAAGTGCAACCACAGCTGAGCTGGGCAGCAGCTGCTTCCATTGCGATGTCGTTCAACATTTTCGTATTATTCGGTCTATGCGTGAAATTCCATCATGTCCCATGTCGTTTATACTTTTGTAGTTGTTGTTATTGTTGGTTTCTTGTTTTTGTTGTTGGTTTGCTGGTTGTTTGACCACATGACGGCCTCATTCTCAATGCAATGCAAGTTGTGGACCCCCCGCCCCCAGTTGAGTGTTGCCCAATTGAAATTGTGTTAGTCCCAAGTAGTTGGAATGCAAAACTGTGTTGATATTTTGATCATTAGCAAAATACGTGACAGTAAATGTAGAGTAGAGTTTGGGAAATATAAATTATGTGTATATGTGACATATACTTATGTGTTATATATAAACCATTAACCATTATACCATTATTGAGCAGGTCTCCCTGGTTTGTTTTCCGGCTTGGATGTATTTACATATATTTATGTATACATTTTTATGTTTATTAAGGTGAATATAAAAATTTATTTATGAATCTATTTTTAATTTTAAATGTAATTATTATTATTTTTATTATTCTTTGCTCTTATTATTTTTTATTATTACTATTAAAATTTAAACAAATTGAGAAATAAGTGTTAAAGTTTTATTGGGTAACATGGAAATGACTGTATTTTAAGCCATTTCAAGTCTACTCGAAGGTTCTATAAATTATTGTAGAACCCAATTACTATTACAATGTAGAACCCAATAACAATTATTATGATGTGCTCCTAGTGGTATTGGGTATCGATTAAATTTAAATAAATAAATATTAAAAAATTATTTTTTCTATACTGGTAGAGTAGAGTATTACAACGTTCTTACTTGTTACTCAATATTTGCAAATTAATTGAAATGATTTATGATTATGTAATGATTTCATTACGATTGCAATCTATCTAATTTATCTAATCCGCTTAACAAATGTTTAAGCGATACATGTCAATTGTATTGATTTTTTAATGATTTTAATATAATTGTAATCTATCTGGCATCTAATTTATCCAATAAGCTTAACAAATGTTTAAGTTGGTTTTTTTATATTTATGATAGAATTTTTGTAAAATTTTAGTTGTACTGAATATGATTTGGGAAACATAAATGCTAATTGTAATGATGTAATGCAATAATTTCAATTTGATTGTTACTTCTCTGTTATCTAATTTATTTAGATTGCTTGACTTATGTTGACGGGTTGACTTAATATAATTATATCTATATGATTTTTATAACTCGTTTATCTAATTTGCTTAACATGTGTTTAAGAGGTATTTAGAAAGGCATGCACAAAGTATATCCGTATATCTGTTTATCTGTATAGATTGACGTGATGGAATATAAATAAATATTTGTGCATATAAACAAGACTGATTGGCATGCAAACATAGTTAGCACAGAGCTGAACTGTGGTCCCCATCGCAATTATTGAAATAGCCCCTTGTCAAAGTACTGGCGGCGGCCACCGGCTCTAATTGAGCGTGAACATATAATAAATAGTTCTAATGAGCCATAATGGAAATTGTGATTGGGATTTGTGAGAAACACTTTATGGCTTCAAAGGTTTTTGCAATTAGCCCAAAAATGGCCAAAAAGCAAATTGTCAAAGAACAAGTGAAATTTGTTTACAAACCAATTACAAGAAAGCGTCTCAGACAATGGCAAAACAAATTTCAGTTTTTAGATCAGAGATTTTCTAAGATGTTCAAGCGGATGACCTTTGGTGGCCTGTGTTGGTGACAGCTGCGACAGCAGAATTAAGCAGAACGCCAAAAATTTCGTTATCTTAATGAGTTTAAACGTTAATCAGACTGTGGACAGTGGGGGCGGGGCAAGCGGATGTGGCTACTGCCGCAGCGGAAATGTGGCAAAGTTTTGTGTGGCAACTGTGTCGCGGACGCCGCTCGGAGCTGGATGCCAACTTTTCTAACAACAAAACGAGTTGTGGCTGCCACAAACGGAAGTCAAAGTCCAAGCGGCACGGATACATATTAAATTAAATAATTTGACCTCAGCGCAGCTCGCCGCCGCTCGACTCCGCACTCAAGGCATAAGCAAAAATTACAAAAGCATCCGCTGAGAAAGATTTTGGTTTACTGATTGCGGCAATGGCAAAGGACAATGCCACAATAACAGCCATGTTGCACTAATGTTGTGTTCGCCAAACGGCGTCTAGCGAGATAAACAATTAAAAAACTTTCGCAATTTGCGCTAATTTCACTTCAGCCACTAAGCGCATTATAATATTGGGACTGCTTGCGACCCACTTGCAATTATTATTATGTCATAATTGGGGCATCTAAATTATATTCATACGCTCCTACTTACTTAATGACTGACTGACTCACTGAACAACTGACTGACAACTCAGTTATGCCCTCATACAAAAAATCGATATGAGTTTGAGAAAGTCACCAAGAGTTCCTCACCTTATTATTAAGAAAGTTAATATCTAAAATAAAAGTTGTGGTTTAATAGTTATAGGCTCACAAGGAGGCACAATATATCTAATAGCTCGCAGTACAGGCACACCAATTATAAAAATAATTCACGAAATTGCTGTACATGTTTGTGTAGTATTATAAATAAATGTGCATAGTTATTGTGCATAAAAATATGTTTTTTTTTTAAACTTACATCTCTTGGAGAGCATATTGAGATAAGTATTATAATTATTAGATATTATGAATGACATTATGCGTGTGCCATAAAATTATATTGTCTTCAATCTTTTATCAATACTTAAATCACAGGCTTGCATATATGACGCCCCACCTTATATAGACTCTTTAATTACCACTTTTAAATTAATTATTGTTCTTCTAAAAATAAACAAATCAAATCAAATAAATAATAAGTAAAGATTAATATATACAAAATTAAAAAATAAATAAACCAAATAAAATAATTATAATAAATAAAAGAAATTCAATAAATTAAATAAAATAATACAAATAATAAATAAAATAAATAATAAGTAAATGGTTGCTCCTTTTCAGCTGTTATAAATAATGTGGTTTTAATTACAAATATCAAATTTAATTTGAACGCGTAAATGGTACAAATATTTGTGTGGCAAAATGGGGTTGCATGCCGCTTTTGATGAGGTGCCGTATCGTAGATACGCAGACAGTTCATTTAAATGCGCAATGCGTTTTTGTTGATTGTTTTGGTTTTTTTCTGGCACTGACAGACTGCAACATCATTGAAAAAATAACATGCAACACAACAACACAAAAATGATGACATTTGTAAGTGCGCGAGAATAATTTGGTGGACAGAATGTGGACACGTTTTTGTTGCTGCCACTGCTTGTTATAAGTAAGTACGCGCCAGATGACAGTGTGTAGCCATTCGAGGGTAAAGTACTTAAACAATTAATTAACGCTGCTTGAGCTAAACATTTATGCAGGAAACGGGAAACAATGAGAGGCATGGCTAGACAAAAAGACGCTAACACCAGCGCCACAAAATGTGAAACTTGCCACAAAGCATTGCGCTCCCTTCAGCGCTGCTGTGTAGCAACTCACAAGTACACTCAGCAAAAGAAATCGAGCTGTATTTTAGGAAACCATTTTTAATTTTTACCATTTCCATTTCTAAAATAAAAAATAATTATTTAAAAAATTTGAAATTCTTGCCTTTAATCGATAATCTCAAAAATATTGTGATTTTTTGTAGAAAACTTAGATACAAAAAAATCGCACTGAATTTTAGTAAACTCCGCTAAAATTAAGATCGTCCTGAAACGTCCTGTTTTTATAAATAATTTCAAAGTATAAGAATACAATTTTCTGAGATTTAGAAAGGCTTGCCCCAAATTGACATTTGGGCTTCAGAAATATACTTTCTGAATAATAAGCAAAGTTACCCATCCTCAATTTCTAAAATTCAGTTCGATTTTTCGCTGAGTGTAAAGAGGTGGTTGTGGAGGGGATATGTGTGGATAGCTCGTCTGGGTGTTAGCTCATTATAAGCTGCAGTTGCTCCTTAAGCCGCAAAATAATGAACACTAAAAAAACCCAACATTGTTCCATTGGGAACTGGGTGTGTTAAATGTGCTACTTGCTGCTGCCTTCTCAAATTGTCTGCTCATTTCTAATTAGGATCATGAGATTCTTACTCGTTTTGGGTTGTGATTAATGCCGGCATTAATCTTTAGTATTTGATAATCAATTAAGACTTAGCTTATAGACTTATGAGCCGATTAAGTGCTGACTTTTGTTGCCTTGTTGACCAAACTGAAACTGGCCACGCAAACACTTTCAATACTTTCGCTGAGCAAAACTATATCATAAAGTTTGGAACACTTTTTTATAAGGTTGCCTTTGGCTCGCTTTGGTTCAATTTCTCCCCATTTGTTCCCACAGTTTAATATGCATCCTCCGCATCCAGTTTTACTTCATTCTGTGGCAAGTGTTGTTGTTGTCTGGTTTATTGTTGTGGCACCACTTTATTTTGCTGCTATTGTCTGTGTGGCACTCTCGTAACTTTGCCGCAAAATTGCTTGTTTCCGTTTCCGCATTTTCACTTCTTGACGGCTCTCGACCGACGCCCACTGATAAATGCCATTATGACCTGCCCTTGAGCCATAAGATTTTCTCATTTCTTGCCGGCTGCCATCTAACAAAAAAAAAGTGGGCACTGCCAACAATTAAAGCTAATTATGCTGAAATGTAATTGTTTTAAGCAGATTTTTATTTTTATTTGTTTTGCTGTTTGCTGTCGGCTCAACTTAGCCTTTGACTTTTTGCTGGAACTTTTTTTTAAGAGGGGGAGGGAGACGTATTTGTTATATATATATCTTTATGAACACCCCAATAAATATTGGAGTATTTTTAACATATTACATTTTAATACCCCCAATTTAGTTATATCCATTATTTTAATTCATTTTTTCGATTTTACTTTATATAAGTTAAGTCGTAACTCTAATTTAATCACCAGATTTATATAGTATACCGCTTAACTTTTTTGTCTCGCTTTTTATTTCATTTAATTTACATAGTAACTGCAATTTTATTTTTTTATTTATTGAAAATTCTTTTAAATGTGTGGAAATGAATGATTCAATAAAAATATTCGTCAGCATTGCATTAGGATACATAATTTCTCTCCTGCCGGATATTTAAGCATCCATATATTTCTTATATTATAATTATTATTATAACACCACTTAACTGATAAGTACAGGGTATCTAATGTGTAACTTAGTCAAATTTTCTACTGGGCTTAGGGGTAACATTTAAATCAACTGAATGCGTTGCTTAAGCGCAATTTGTAGCGAGGCCCGCTTAAATAAATTGTCACAGTTCGGTTTAATTAAAAACTTTTCAAATAATGTGTGTGTATGTATGTATGAGTGGAATTTCTATGGTATTGTGTGTGTATGTGTGTGTATTTGCCTTAAACAGAATAAACGCATGCTCATTGTTATTGTATATAAATGTATATATATATATATATACGTATATGCATTGGTGAAGTTTCAACAATTTCATTTTAGATGCACAAAACACAAAAACAGAACCGAAAAATAATAAAAAAAAATTCACTAAATCGCCCTAGAGGGACAATGTACTAAATGTGAGTGTGAACAATAAAATTTATCGTTGTAGTTGCAATTGTTATATTTTGTTTATATGTCGCCCACACCAATGTCGACTACGACTTTTATTGTTGAGCCACATAATTAATTGTCGTAGTTTTCGGGTGTTAAATAATTAGAAAACAAGTTTTCAAGCCATTAATCACATTGAAGGGATTCTCTGAGTCCACACACAAATAAAAAAAATATATAACAATCAACTGACTACTGTCCAATTTAATGACTAGGGCAGGACAAGAACTAAACACATACAGCTGTGGTCAAAATAATAGTAGTGCACGCATATGTTTTGCAAAATTTTAAAAAAATACTTAAAATATAGTTTAAAAACTATGAAAATTTGATTTACGCACAAGTAGTCAATAGTGAAGATAAATAAACATTAAAAGTTGGCATAGCTATACCATTTATTAACAAACAAAATTTAAGTCTCTAAATTTATGATTTTTATTAAATTATTATTTAAATTTATCAACATAATTGTAGTGGAATAATAATGCATTTTTTCGAGCTTTCCTGTGGTTATATTTTAATACTTTAGTATTTGGAAATCAATTTAAACCATTCCCAGATGAGAAACTAAGCATTTTTTGCTTTGCTGGGTTGAATTTTTTCTTCATATTGAATATTTTGAAAAGGTCTCGATTTCATCACCATAAAATAAGTCATATTTTTATTAAATGCTTTGAGAAGCAGCATTACTATTATTTTGACCGCAACTGTATAAATATATATTTATATCTATATATATTTCTACATACATCAACACCTTTACTTGGGGGTGTTGCCAACAAATTGAGTCAGGCTGCTTTGTTGGTCAACCCCCACCATACTTGGACTATGGCCAGCAGCTGTAAGTTGTTCCAAAATCACAGTATAATCCTGTAATTTACATAATATATAGACTTGTGGCCAAAGGGCCAGGGCCAATAAAAAGGACACCCATAGGTTTTGTGTCTCTATTTCATTGGTTGCTGCCACAATTTGCCCCACTCAAACATCATTATGTCATAAATTGTTGTTAAATCCTTGATCATTTATGAAATTTGTCCGCATATTGAGTGTGTGTTTGTGTGTGAGTAGGTGTGTGTGTGGGGTAAGAAAGCAAATATTAACAAGTCCAATTTGATATGCGCTGCGTGTGTTAAACCTACACTCAGCAGAAAATATCCCTAAATTTGAGTTAACTTTACCAACAACAAAAAGGGAAAGATTTGCCAGTTTTTAGAAATAATTTGTAAATATTCGATTTCTAAAAACCAAAAAAGGCTTGCCCTCGACCGTCTCGTTACTTTTCCCCACTTTCTCTTAAGCGCTGTACTAATAATTGTTTTTTCATAATTTGTTTCGAGTATTCTATTATTTTTTTTTTTAATTTAATGGTATTTAATTTTTACTATATGTATTATTTTTGTGTTGACTGACTTTAGTTGACATTAAAAAAAAAAAAAGTTGATAATTCCACATAAATTGAATTTTTTTCTTTTTTTCAGAAATATATTTTATTCGAAACTCTTGGCGATTTACTAAAATTTAGGTTGATTTTTTTCTGAGTGCATCAATAGTGTAATAACGACTTGACAAAGCGAAATTCGCGTAAGTCGAATCATCATTAAATTAGGTGACCCTGTTAATTATGAGTGCTAGTTTAAAATGTGAAGACTCGTTTTAGATATTTGTATGGTAATGCGCTTAAAAATGCTGCTAATGAAACGTCAATTATGTGCCCTACTTTGGGGCAAGGCACGTGACCGTCTTGTCAACGCAAGAGGCATATCCAATTTAACCCTCAAATGACTGTTATTATGACAGGACCTGCGGCAACAACATCAACAACATTGTTGAAGGCAGCTCTCGTCGCTCTTTGCCACTGAGTTATTAGCGAATCGTGATTGGCATAAATCAATGCAGACACAGAGAGATGGAGAGACAGAGAGAGAGAGAGAGAGAGAGAGAGAGACACACATAGAAAAAGAGAGAGAGAGAAGTAGATGCACCTGGTCTGACATTCTTCAAACTCAACTTGCCAGTTCTTTTCCCCCAGATATTTATGACCGGCATTGTTGGTCTACACTCTGTTGTTACTGAAGGGGGAACCACCTTTCTCATTTGACATCGTTAGCTGTAAACTAGTTAGACGGATGTACTGCCCATACATACACTCAGCAAAAAAAAAAGACCTGATTTACTCATAATTTAACACTATCTAGTAAAATATCTAAAATTTTTAAAAAAGGTTAATGAAATTACAATATTAGCAACAAAAAAATAAATAAAAAAACCAGTAAGTATGGCTATAGTCCAAAATCAATTAACTTAATTAGGATAAAATGTATTCATGAAAACAGCTTGCGATTATTTTATAACAAAAACATACAAAATATTTAATCCAAATAAAAAAATTTGTTCCTTACAATACTTAAATCATAAAGTACAGAGATTGGTTTGTCTTTTCTTTTTTTAAGTCTCGCCATTTTAGATTTTACTACCTGCAGATTTATTGACTATTTCCTATGTTTTATTTATTTTATTTGATATATTTTTAATTTAATATCTCACTTTAATTTTAATTAATATAATTCGTAACTTTCATTTAAAATTTCTTTATTACAAGCAGACTTATTTATTCCGTGCTTTATTTTACTTTTATTTTTATCCTTCAATATATATTTTTTATTAAGTGCTACTCTTTTAATATTTATTATTAAATTCGTAACTCTAACTCTAACTTTTACTTATTAATAATTTTTTAAAAACTTTAGCCTATATAAGGTCCACAACAAATTCGTCATCTATTAACAGTTTTAGCTATAGAAAATAAACTAACATTTTTAACTGCCCTATTAATATGTGTATACCCCTTTTGGCTGACAAGTACTGGATATTGGATGCATAACTTAAGCACGCAAACATCTAGATGGATATCGTTTATTTAGCATTTGTGTTGAAAACGAAAGCATTGATTCGCTGCTAGCATTTACATAACTGAAGCGATATTTGGAATGATGATAATGGTGCATTGCAGAGGCAACGACGAGGAGAACACTTTGATTTGCATATCATTATAGCCAAGAAGAGCTGTAGTTTTCTTTATATTTTATTTTTATTTGGTCTATTTATGCAAAGCTATTGTGATAACAGCTTAGCGACTGTTACGTTGGCAAGAGATAACATAACGTAACGACCTGTTAATCAGTTTGTAATAACATTAGTCATACATATTTTAGAAGAATTATATGTTTCTCGACCAACACACACATATACGCATGCATAAAAAAATAGGTTTCAACGTATCGTAGTATAACATTTGTAAAATCATTGCAGCATACGATAACTACAATATCGATGTAGATCGATCGCCAACTTGAAGAAGAATAAGAGTGCAATCATAGACTGTGCGGAAATATTTGAAATAGTTATTTAATTTAGAATTGTCTGCTTCAATATATACAGTTGCGATCAAAACAGAAGTAGTGCATTTAATAAAAATATGACTCAATTTATGGTGATAATATCTAAAAATATGACTCAATTTATGGTGATAATATCTTCAACATGATGATACTATTATAATGATAAATTTAAAATATATAAATTATTTATATATATAAATAAAAATATAAATAAATATACTTAATTTTTTTTTTTAATAAATGTTATAACTGTGCCAACTATTAATGTTTACTTAGTTTAGTTTAGTATTAATTGTTTGTATTTAAATCAAATTTTCATAATTTTCCACCTATATTTTAATAATGCTTAACATTTTCCAAAATATACTTGTACGCTACTAATACCTTGACCGCAGCTGTGTATAAAAATATATATACAAACTTAGCACACACATTTTGGTTTCATTTAGCAAACAGTCGGCGTCACAAAGGATTTAATTAGTTTTTCTTTCATTTTGCGGGGCATTCATTGTAATTGCTTTCAACACTTTGGCAGTTTGAAGCGCGACAGCCAAAAATGGAGCATTCAAATGCAATTTGAATTAGCAGAGAATGGCGATTGGCGACTGGCAAATGGCGAATGACGAGCTCACGTCCAAGAGCTGCCACGGTTAGTTCGTCTAATGAAATACTTCGTGTCGTTCGCCTGTCCACATTATTACTAGCTTCCCAACTTTTCCGAGGGATGGGAAGAAAAAACCAGGCTAAAAACGGCCAATACCGGCAACAGACACTACAAAAAAATCACCCTAAACACCCTAAACATTTCTAAAATTAGCCCTAAATCCACAATCCCAAATATTATATTAAAATTAAAAGCGTAAGAAAGATTTATAAGATTTCCAGGGGCAAGTGAAGTTAGAAAATGCAAATGTTTATCAATAATATAAGTAACAAAAGCTAATATCATAGATATTCAATACTTACATGCACTGAAAACAATACTCTGGAAATTATTGTAAATTTAATTTCTGAGTAAGTCGATTTACAAAAATTAAGTTAGAATTTATTTTCTGAGTGTATACACCGAAACAGAAGCAGCTTCAATAGAGTGCGCAAAGTGTATTAATTTTAATTTGTAAAGAGTTGAGTTGAGCGGCAAAATCCCTTGCAAAGTTGTTGATAGTGTTCAACAGTGTTTAATTCAAATTTTTGCATCAAAAGAAAAAGGAAAATTACTGGTTTGGGTCATGACCATGTTAGTAGCTGTAATGCTGCCACATGGCGGAGTCGTAGCCAAAGTTTGTGCAACATCGTTTATTTATTTTCCTTGTATATTTTTTTTTTGTGATTTTTTGTCAAAGCAGCGAATCGACTGTTGTTGCCTGGGCGATATGCATAAAGCCAATTTATGTGATTTCCTTGCATTTTGTATAGGAGCGCAATATTCTCTGTTGGCAGCACAATTTATGCTCAAATTTATGCATGATATATGCTTGCTTTTTGTCAGCACAAACTTCTCAGTGGAAGCTTACAAGTAATAACGTATTTAGCTTTGTGTTTGAGCTACTAGAACAGCTCAAGTATTAATTGTAAATCAGTGCATTGGAAATTTAAAATTTGAGCTAAAGCACAAATTTATACAGAAGGAAAGTAGAAGAAGTGACACAATTAAATATAAATTAATTATTTACTCAGTGATAAGCTTAGTTGAGATTGGCTTTATTATAATTTATTTATTTAGGATTACTTCGAATGCATCGAACACGAGTTAATGCCTTGCTATGTTCAGCTTTATTAGGACTTTATTTGTTTAAGATTGCTTCAAGGAATAGAACACAAAATGAGTTACAAATGCTTTATTATTCGAAGAGCATCTCGCCTGTTCGTTGGTATGATTACAACTGATTTACAAAAATGAATATTAAGACTCTCGTAACCTATGGGAACCGCCCCGCTAGCGCCACCGCTATCGCGGCTGACCCGGGAAAGTACAGCATAAGCACTTCGTACGGGCGCTCAAATTACCAAACGAATATTGTGCAATAAAGTATCGCTGATCGTTGGGTTGTTGCACTTGCATAAGTATTTACGCAGGCATATTACCAAGTGGATACTGTGCAATAAATTGTCGTTGATCGCTGGGCTTGTCACACTTGACAAGAAACGCATCAGCGTATTTGGGAATATAGGCCAAGTGTCGCTGACCGCTGGGTACGCCATTCGTGAGTGTGCTGCATAAACGAAATACAGCCAAGGCGGAAGCTGTTAGTTTATGGTTAACTTATACACTATTCAGTCGCTTATATATTTAAGATGGATTAAAAACAGTATAAAGTTTTTACAAAGATTTTAATAAACAAAAATGTCAGCAAAAAGCATAAAGTAACGAACTAAATTATTAAATTAATAGTGTGAAATTAAATTAAAAATAAAAGAAAAAAATAAAGAACATAAGTTATAAATTCAAAATGAAATATGATTTTAAACTTACGAAATAAATTATATTCTATTAAAGGTGAGAAATTAAATTAAAATTAATGATAAAAATAAGGACTGCACGCTTTATTAAGCCAGAAACTTTACTGTTGTGTCTTTCTTATTTTGCAATTGTAGGGTATATTTTTCTAAAATTTCGAAATTAAATATACCTACATTTTATTTTCTATAGAATTCTTACATTTCATAAGTTAATTTAACTTTTATTACGTTATAAAACATTAGTATTTGAAGATTTAATATTATATAAATAGCAGTCGAGGGTGAATTTCATTACGATTTTCTGAAATTCAGAACGGATTGTTGCATTTCTGCTTTATAAAAATGCTGTCTTAATAATATAAAATTGAAAAAATTGTCATATTTTTAAGATTGTCGAGTTAGGGCAAGCCATTCTAATTTTAAAAATATTTTCTTATATTTTTAGCATAAGGAAACCTTTTCATTTTCAGTGTTATTCGATTTATTTGGGGAGTACTCCCAATTCGTCATTAATAATTGCGAGCATATGGAGGTTAAAATTTACTTTTACATCCAAAATGTTAACTCTTCAACTTAATACCTTTTCAATTTTTCAGTTTTTATATGCGTATTACTGAAATCAACTATATTTTGGTTCAACATAAACTACTCACGTCTGAATTTCAAGACAGGGGACAGAGGCGATGAGTGTTGTGTTTAAATATATATATTTGAGTAAGGATGTATGATATAATATTTCCCTCTTCGTTTCTTTTGATTATTTATTTTTTGTTTATATTCATACTTGCTTCGTTTTGTGTTGCAACGTTTTGTTGTTGGTTTGTGTTGGCTTTTTGCTTTGTTGTGCGAAGCTTTTAAGAGTTAATAAATCCTTTTAACTTGTACCATATTTCAATGGTTTTGCTGTTGTGGTTGCAACTGCGGCTGGCATTTGTTATGAACCAAGGATGTGGATATATGGATGTGGATGTGAATGTGGATATATCCGGATGTGAGCTGCCATCGCGCATCGCGTATCGCCCACAAAAAGGTCGAAGATGACGACGACGGGAAGCCAACCGAATGAAGCCAATTCCATTTATTGAACAGCATTATTCAAATGGAGCAGTCCCCAAGGCCCCCAAATCTGACAAACCGGATATATTATTAAGCTGTATTGTGCATTTGATTTGTTGTGCATTCAAATTTGTTAAGTATTTGTCGACTCTTAAAGTTATCCATCCCCCTCCCCCACACACAAAACACAAACTCAAACTCAAAACTCATTCATTATATTAAGCTGGCATTTGGCATTGTCCACCATTTTACTGTCCATTAAAGATTCTATTTATTTCACTTGACAATCACTCAGTTACCTCTGTTTTCGGCTCATATATTAGCTGGCCTTATCGTTGTCATCCATTTTAGGCCTGCAGTGCACTAAGAAAAAAAAAATCGCCCTAAAATTAATTTCTATCCATGATGATTTCTATGATTTCTTAATCATTTTTCCTTAGAAATATTTAATATTACATTTAAAATAAAAATATAAAAAAAAAAATATTTAAGATTTATAAGACATCCAGGGGTATTTAAATGCAAAATGGTCCATTCAACATTTGTTGTAAAAATTGAGGAAAACCAAGTAAAACCACAATCAGACCAACAAAAATGAATTGTTAAGTGTATTAGTTAATATTCTAAAAAGTGGTAAATTTTGATTTGACTTTAGCTGCTCGTTTCTTTTTTTAATTTTATATGTATTTTATAAACTATTTAAAATATGGTTGTATATGATTAATCTCAAAATACAAGTGTTGAATAATGAATCAAAGTAATAAAAAAGCTAATTCAATAATTCTTCTAATTTTAGATTTTTTTTTTATAAATTTTAGAAAAATTCATCCCAAAGTTAAGAAATGCAAGACCTTACTTTTAAAAAGCCACATTCATAAATTTTAGAAATTTTGTTACCGAATAATAATGCGGGGCAGTTTTTCTCTAAGTGTAGAAGCGAACTACAACTAAATGCTTTATGCCTGAATTTTTGATTTGTTGTGGCATCGCACATTTATATTCCTTTAAGTAGGAATATTTCGTCGTGCTGTGGCCTCTGCCAACAATTCATTTTTTATGAAGCTCTTGGCTGACTTAGAGTCGGTAAGCCCAGTCAGAGTCGCAGTCCCAATTCCATAGACATCGGCATAGACATCCACTTGGGCCACTTGGCGCTCTTTTGTTGCCAGCCTGGCTGCCTGGCTGCCTGCTCCATGTATTTTTATTATTTATTATCCGTTTTTAAATCCCAGCTAAAGATCATTATACACATCAGTGCGTCCGATTGTGAGAATCGCAGTTACTCTGATTTTCTGATTTCTTGTTTTCGACGTTTTTTGCGCCCCCTTCAAATCCACCCACTCTCCATCCCCATCCTTCTCCTCCTTCCACTCTCAACTCTAATCCAAATCTAAAGGCACACAAGGCTTGCCCAGATTCTCAGAGAGTTGGCATCGAGGAGCTTGAGCATGGAAAACGATTTAACTGAAAATTGAGGTTGAACTTAATCATAAATCAATGCTAATGATGCTAAAATGCTAGAGAGAGAAAATTTTTGCCATTTCGAGTGGATATCACTTGGTGGTGCTTGGTGGTACTTGGGAGTTGAGCAGATTTTGCACTGCTGGCATTTGCCAACTGGGCTGCCCTTTGGCCCCACTTTGCTTCCCCCTTTGCCCAAAAATTTGCAGATGTCTGCTGTCATTTATTACAATAGCTTTGACTTTTGTTAGTATGTTGTCCTTGTTTGCCTTGCTGCCAAAAAGACTCGATTATTGGATTTTTACTTGGCCTTACTTGCGTTGATCTCTGCCCATTATTGCGGCAAGCAGTTGCTCTTCGGATTATGCATATATATATATATATATATATATATATATATATATATATATATATATATATATATATATATATATATATATATATTTATATATATAATGCTGAGTGGGTGTCGTGTTTATTTGAAGTTCTTTAAAACTTTGAGCAATCTTTAATCGCATATGCAAAATATGCAGGCGAAATGAACTTTTTGTTCATTTAAGTTAGCAAAACAAATGTTAAAAAATAGTTAAAATATAGATCGAAAATTGTGCAAATTTTCCTTAGACATAAGCGGGTACGCATTGACAGATGGGTTAACTTAACTTTAATTTGAAATTATTAACAAGAGAGCTTAGCTTGCAGATAAGATTTATCTTAACCGGCAATTATATAAAATAAATATTAATTGTGCAAATAAATTAAGAAAATTGTAGTGAAAATGTTAAAAAAAAATAGTTCGTGAATTATGAAAAATTTGTTTTGAAATATTCTGTCGAAATAACAGTGCACCAATATGTAGGAAAATATAAAAAAAAAATAGTTCAAATAAACTGTTTAAACACAAGTAATTAATAATAAAGATAAGTAAACATTGATGGATGGGATAGCTATTAAATTATTTTCAATTAAAATTGATAGATATGTTTTTCCTAATATTTAAACAACATTCTTAAAAGCAAGAAAATATTATTATTTTTTAGTGTGATTTCCTAAAATCTATGGCGATTTAAGTACATTTATGCATATATACATGTACATATATACATATTTGTGGTATAAGGGGAATTTCATCACTTCGAGGGGAGCAAGATTTACCAATAGAAAATTGAGTTAGTCGGCAACAACAAAAACACTCAAAATATGTTTAAGTATTCAGTATTCAGTATTCAGAGGTGTTCGTTCTGAACTGAAGGTGCGTCGAATTTGTGGAAATTGCCTTTTTACGAGCATATTAGCATGCCTGTATAATACACACACATATATTTACATATGTGGATGTGTGAGTGTGTTTTGTGTATTAGCGTATTTGCATTTGTGCTTATGTGTGTGTGTGTGTTGGCCACAGCATCGGCGTCTGTCTTCTGGCTAATGTGTCCCCAATGAATGCCCGCAGCACCAAAAAACGACCCTGGAACGTTCTCTGTGTATGGGTGTTGTGCGGCAGATAAATCAATTTACTTTCATTTTATTTGTGTGCATAAATTTGTGCCTGTGCGTGTGTGTATTGGTGTGCGTGTGTGTGTGAGGGCAAATAAGTAATAAACAAAGTGACTTCGTCGTCGCGACGACACCTCGCATTCAGTAAAAGGCGTTTGAAATGATTTTATAAAGCGTGTGCCGACCATAATTCTCTTAGCCCCCTATCCCTTCTGTCTTTCTTTCTTTGTCTGCCACCTTTTTTATTGGTGCCTTTCATACGCTGTACAGAAAAGGAGTGAAGAGCATGCAAAATTAATGCAGACATGTTGAGTTGTTACATATATCGATAGAGGAATGTAGCATTTTGAAATATATCGATAGAGGAGTGTGGCAGTTTGACGATCGATATGTGAGTGTGGAAGCTTTGCGATCGATAATAGGTGTGTAATATTGCGCAATTAGATTTATTAAATGTATACACATGGAGCTAAATTAAATGTCGCTAAATGTATGTAGATAAATCTGATAGATATTTCCAAGTTTATTAATTGAATTTTAATTCATCGATTCTATTTCTAACTTTTTGTACTTTTTTTTGTCGACTGACTTTATTAAATGAATAAATATTAAATATATATTATTATTATTGAATAAATATTATTTAATTCAGTTAAATGTATTATTATAGACGCTGGCCCAGCGCTATAAATTGATATGTTTGTGCTTGAAGATATTTCAGTTTGAAGTTATCCATTATTGAGCCTCACGTCTTTCTGCAGTTATCTATACTTAACTGATATCGTTACACGACACGATCATTTACTTGCTCTTAACAGCATCGGGGGGCAACGGTTACCAAGGATGCACGATAGTTTTAAGCGCTTCTTTTCCAATTAAAATCTGCAGTTTGAATTTCATTTGGTTTACATTTTTGCTGGGTATTTTTGTAGCGAGCACTCGCGTCTCTTTTATTCTAAAGCTAGCCCAGCACGCATTTAATAAAATTTCAATTTACACACGCCCGCAGCTATACTACAGATTTATATATGTGTATATATTTATATATTCGTTTCTTTTTCCACATTGTTATTTGCATAGGAGAGTGTTTGCACATAATTATTCAATTTGCGAGCATTTGGCGAATGCTTTTGTTTCATTTTTGTTTTTTTCTGAACATGTCAGGCCAGATTTAGCTGACGACTTGTGTTTTGTGTGTGTGTGTGTGTGTGTGTGTGTGTAGCAGCTGCCCCAATGGAAAGTAAGCAACGACATTTTGTGCCACACCTGCATGAATCTGCCACTGAATAATGACAACAGCTAACAAAACATTTTCCAATTCATTGAATTTTACAGTTGCCGTTGTTGTTGCCTTTAGCTTTGTGCCCCGCTGATTTTTGGAAGCCTTGGCCTCAATTGGATAGGAATGGCAGAACAATTCCGCCCTCTCCCCATGCCAACTTGCCACACACATGCTACACATAGTCACGTGCCACTTTGAGAGGCGTCGATCGAATGTGTCTATACACAATTTGTCAAATTGTTAAAAAAAAAAAAATTGTTGGCAACTGGCATCTTTTGGCCTGCCCCACTGTAGACCTCGATTGCTTCTGTTTGTTCGGGCGTAAAAATGAAATTAGATTGACATCTGATATATATACGTTATATACGATGTATACACATATATATGGCAGGCAAGTGATTTGCCCCATACCTCACTCAGCGGAGCTGGTAGCGCCCTCAACGGCTTGTCAGCTGCCACTTCAAATCTGCGGCAGTCTGTCACAGCAGGAGCACCTCAGGGATTTGCGTTTGCACACTTGACACGCTTACACTTAGAAAAAAAATCGACCTGAAAGTAGAAAAATTTTCTTTTTTAAATGATTTCTAAATGTGAGAAAAAATTTGTCTATAAATTAGAAATGTAAATGAAAGTCGCCATAGAATTTTTATACCCTTAACCCATTAAAAATGGGAAAAAGGGTATAATGGTTTTGTGCAAATGTATGTAGCAGGCAGAATGAAAAATCTCCGACCCCATAAAGTATATATATTGTTGAGCAGGGTCAACAGCCGAGTCGATATAGCCATGCTAGTCCGTCCGCATATGCATATTATTGGTTCATCAAGATCGGATAAGAAAGAGCCAAGTTATAGTCGGAAGTATATTCTCGCATTGATCTCATTTCTATCAGCCGCCACAAGTATTTTATGTGTGCATAAATATGCGAGCGCATGTGTAAGAAAGAGATGACATGATAATCGAGCCCCGTGTACATATGTACATATGTATATATGGATGTATTTATGTATATGCACGTGATTGTTGCCAGTCAGCTAGGATCAGTTGGGGCTTGTGAATAAAAACATGCCCTGCTCGTTTTTTTTACTCTTCAGTGCCTGATCTTGCTTTAAGAAATGAGTGAACTTTCAGACCTGCTCCCATTGGGTGCAAAACTTATTATAGGGAAATTTGTCAATAGTTTTAGAATATATTTAACAGCTGGGTTCATGGTAAATCGTAGTCGACTACTACTTAGAAAGGTTTTTCCAAAAATATATTTCGCAATAACAGTAAAGATTTAAAAAAAAGTCGAAAATCGCACAAAAACTAGAAAATTAAATATTTTCTAAATAATTTATATATATGATGATGAGATACTTCTAAGAATCCTCATCTGAAATTAAGAAAATAATAATGGGTTTTGCTCCCTCAAGTGCTATATTAGAGTTTAGTTGCTGTTCTCGTTATTTAAATTATATAAGTTCCTGAAACTATTTAAAATAATTTGTAATATATAAAATCTTAACATATTTAATGTTTTATAGTAACAAACACAAAAAAAAATTTTTTTAATCACCCTAGAGTTAAGAATATCTTTTCAAAATTTAAATAAATGTACCTTAAATAACATGAGTTTATTATAATTTGTATATGTAAAATGCTTGTATATTTGATATCTTTACAAACTAATGTTTTCATAATAACATAAACAACACAAAGGAGCTAATAATATTTAAAAAAAAAACACCCTGCAAATTAGGCATATCTTTTCGAGATTTTAGAAAATATGTTAAGATTAGTACAATTGCAATTGAAAGTACTAATAAAATAACTGATCCTAATTTATTAGGAATGGAAAAAATGTATCAGGTTTTATCAGGTTATCTTTATAATCTGGTGTAACTAGAAGTGTTAGCTATGCTAAAATGACCTGAATCAGTTATTTAGTTCGTTCCAATTAAAATTAAAGAAATTCATTTTAAAAAATTAAACAAGTATAATAGTGAACTCCGTATACGTAAAATTAGGATGGAAAGGAGTTTGATCGATCTGAACCTAATTAACAGTAAAAAATAATAATAAAATGTTATAATAATGAACTAAAAATGGAAAAGATTTTTTAGTCGATATTTGAGTTTAATTCAATTGGGCTATTTGCCTGAAATTAAGGAAAGAAAGACCACTAGCACTTAGAAATTTACTTTGTAAAATAAATGAGGCCGTTCATTTCTCCGAGTGTCCAATCGCGAGCCTGTGCACCAATAGCACAGCATCGCTTGACATGATTTCGATTTCTGCGGAAACACAGGAAATGTCGCAAAATCGAGATATAAAAATAACACAGCACTAAAGTGATAAGTGTGCGAAAACATGAGAAACAATTTACAATTGACATGTAAATAAGAAGAAGAAGAAGACGAAGAAGCAAGTGTGGCATAATAACACAGGGCTCAGCTCTCTTGGCAACTGCTTAGGCAACCGGAATTTGATGGGAGTAGCCCAGGAGAGAGTCCTGCAAGTCATCATTGGACTAAGCAATAGTTACAGTTGTTTCGCTTCTAACTAATTGAGCGTTGTCCGGACAATCGTAATGATGTGCATCAGTTTCTCTTATCAAGCCCAACACGTTTTCGCACTCAAATCTTTTAGTCGCGCGAAATGAGTATTTTGGGGCAGGATCATAAAATATTTAAACGCTTTATCATGCACTTTGTCAACACTTTCGCTGCCAGACCGCCTTTGACACTTCTGCCCAGTATACATTTTTGACCCCTATGCGATATTTTTTGGGGCACATCAATCTCGTGGCATACCCCGTGTCGCCCTTTGGCGCAATTTCATCATCAGCAAAACTAGCGCATCTCCAATTTCGCTTTTTGCACTTGTTCTTCTTTTTGGCTCTTGTCTGTTGTCGTTTCTTGTCTGACAAGGTCAGAGTACTTGCCTTCTACACTCGGAAAAAGGTCGACAAATTTTAGTAAATCGCCAAGGTTTGGTTACCATATAATTCAGAAAGTAAATTTCTTAAATTTATGATTATAGCTTTCTAAAACCTAGGGTTTGCATTTATAAATTTATAAATTATTTATAAATTACAGGGTGATGTTTTTATGTGCAGAATTCTTATATTAGTTTTTTTGTTACTTACTTTATTAATAAACATTTGTACTTTAAGATTTCACATATACAAATATCACACATAAATTCATATTCCCTTAGAAATCTTATGAATCTTACAAATTGCACTTTTTTTTTAAACTTAATTAATTTAATTTTCTGTCTTTTGAGTCGACTGACTTTAGTTGACATTAAATAAATAACCAAAAAAAAGTAACTTAATTTGAAAATTATTTAATATTTTATGGAAAAAATCGCAATATTTGGTTCTGAATTTTATAAAGGATTTTTTCCAAGAAAAATGATTTTTAATATCTGAAAGTATTTCTAAAAACTTTCTTAATTTCAGGCTGATTATCATTTTAAGGGGATTTTAAAAGCCTTAGGTTTATATTTGTTCTGAGTGCAGCTATTATTAATGGACGGCAGCAGTTGCAGAGATTGCCAGGCCCCTTCTTTCCCCTCCCCACATATCCACTATTGACTTGCAGCGTGGCAAGTTCCATTTTTCTTCATTTAAACGAGGCAAAATCGCAGCTTGCTGGCCTGACTTGCTTCGTCTGTGATTTATTTTTCGCTGCCAAAATGTTGCACTTGCCAGCAACTTGCAACCGGCAACCTGCAGCCTGCTGTAGCTTATAAATATTTTAAGTGCTTGCATTTTGGTGCACGTGTGCCGCATTATCATCATTGGCTCCCGACCGTGCAACACAAATTTCACGGCACCTAACTCCGCCAATTTCTTCTTCTACGTCGTCTTTGTCATCGCTTTCCACAGATTTTCAACCTTTTTTTTACTAGGAAACATCGTGGCTATTAAAGCTGCAAAAACAGCAACAGCAGCAGCGAAGGGGTTGGGAAAATGGGGCAGCTGCTTGGCAAGAAATGTTGCCTCTCTCTGCATGGTGCAATTTGAATATTTAAAGCTTAGCTTGAGTCTAATTAAAGCAAATTACGCAACACATTTAAAGTGTCATAAACAGCATATTGCGCACATAAGTTTTCTTTATGGTTTTAGTAATTTAAAGGCAACAAACACGCATACACACACCGTACACACACACACACACTCACACATACACACACACACACTTCAGCATAGATACGTGTAGAATATTAACTAACGCACACACGTACTAACTAAATGAAATTCATGGCATATGTGCGTGCGTACACTCAGAAAAATATAAGCGCTCAATTTTAGAAAATCAGCAAGGCTTACTCACCTTTTTAATCAGAAAGTAAAGTTACAGTAAAATTCAGCAGATTCTAAATAGTTCCAGCGATTAAAAAAGGGCACAATTCTCAAAATCAGGGATTTACTTTCTTAATTTCGAATTTAATTTCTAAAATGTAGATACAATATGTATTTTTACATATCAGAATGCTTTTTTATTATTAATTAGCATTAGTATTTTAATATTAAAAAAATACAAACATTTTACATAGTTTATAAATTCAAAACTCCATAATTTTTTGATTGCCGATTTAGATAAATTCTTTTAATTTTAAGGAAAATGTTTTCTGATATTTATAAATTATTTTAAAAAACAAGAAAAGCTTTCCAATTTATGCGGTGATTTTTTAAATTATAGTCTAAGTATACAAAAATAAATCTGATCCGGTATTTTGCCTTACTTGTTTCTGAATTTTAGGAAGGATTTTTTTTAAAAAATAAATGATTGCGTTTCTACTTTAAGAAAACCTTTTATAATATAATAATAGCAAATATTTCAAACAAATAAAAAACATCATACTTTTGTGATTGGCGAAATCATTTTAAATTTGTAGAATTTGCTTTATTATAATTAAAAATTATTTCTAAAAGCAAGAAAAATGTGCTTATTTTTTAATTTCAGCGTGATTTTTTCCCTGAGTGTACTGAGTGTGTGTGGTGTAAAGTGGCTTGCGTTGCATAGTGATAGTGTCTAGATGATGGTTGCCGTAACAGCCGCAAGACTTCAAATAGCCTTTTATTATACTCTTTCTCCCTCTCTCTCGCTTTGCCTTCCTCTTTTACGGGCTGTTTAAAAATTCCTAAGCCGCTGCAGGCCAAATGAGATTTAAAGTACATGCAGGCACACCACACTCATACACACATACACGCACACACACTCACACACACGCACACTTAGGTATATTTGTAGAAAAGTTTTTGGTGCACTTTGTGGGCCACACTTGGCCTTATTTTTCTGGGGTTCTGGCCTGTTCTGGTCTGGTTTGGTTTGGTCTGGCTTGGTGTTTTTTTTTGTCTGCTCTTTAGCATATTCCCTTAGCATATTTTTATTTGTAGCATTTATAAGTGAATAAATGCGCGAATTTAAATGCCACTGCTACCACACTCACATGATTCGACGTAAGTCCAGCCCGATCTGGGTTTGTGTCTTTGCTAGGGTTTATGTGTTGGGAGTCTCCAGCCTCATTTCGTATGCAGTGGAAATGTTTTTTTTTGCTGCTGCTTCTGTTCAGCATTTTATGCACGTTGTGCCAATTTATAAATCATTTTTTTTGTTTTTGTTTTTTTTTTGTCTGTCTGGTTTGCATTTTGTTTGTGCTCAACGTGACTGGCTACGTGGCGTATACGAAATGTCTTCCCTTCCCTTCATACTTATTTTTAGTGGAAGAATATTTTATAATATGATTTATTTTAATCATTATGCTAAATGATTTTTTTGCGCCTCATTTCTCATATTTCTTGACAACAAAATAATTTTCTAGTTGCTTATATACATATAAATATTTTTTTTTATTTGCTGGAGCACATTAATAAGTTAACGAATTTTTGAAGAGAGTGCTCAGCAAACTTTTAGGTTTCGGCTCATTCATCAAAATTTATCTAGCTAAAAGCATTTTCTTGTCGCTCTTATAGATTCTCGTGTCATTTGATTGTATTGTTTTGCGTTAAATTTGTTTCGTTTTGTTCTAAAGCAACTCCGAATCTGAAAACCTTTTCGTAAAAGTTATAAATGAGTCGCATATGCCGAGCTCCTGTTGGACATCCTGGAAACATTTGTGTCGACACATCTGCAAATGATTTGAATCTACTCTTAATATTGACGAGCGACAACACTCGAAAAACAATCGCCCTCAATTTTAGCAAATCGCCAGGGCTAGTTTTTTTTTTCGCATTTTTTGAAAAATGTTTTTTTAATATTTAGAAATGAATTATAAAGCATGACAAACTTTTTAAATATGAATTTTTGCATTTATATTTTATAGAAATTCATTTCTAATTTTTTTGAAAATGTTTTCTAATATTTAAAATTGTTTAAAAAAAACAAGAAAACTTTATATATTTAGGGAAATTTTTTAAATTTCAGTTAAATTTTTTTTTTTTTTTGCTGAGTGTAGGCTGAGGGCGCAGGACACATGGCTGACAGGGCTGTCAAAGCTGGTCAGATGGAATGGATGGAAATGGGAATAGCAATGGATCGAGGGAGGGTAGCGGGTTTGGGTAGGACAGGGGAGTGTACCGACCACAAGTGGGCTTGTTGTCCGCTTGTTGCGCCCTGAATTATTTATTACACATGTGTGTTCCCTGTTTCTGCACAAGGTGTCATCTTGTTGTTGGTCAGCATTGCTTCGTATTTCTCTCATTGTTCTCATATTCCATTTTTTTCTTGTTTAATTTTTTGGGGTACTCAGTCGATGGCACTTTTGCATTTTTTATGAGCTCTCAAATGATGCAGAAGAACAAAACACAAAACATGCTCAAATCATTTGGCAAATTCACTTAAAGTTGTATTTTGTCCGATCACTTAATTGGACTCCAGATTTGCATAATTTGATTGCGAGACAAGTGCAGACATGTATATATATATAAATTTAATATATTCTTGCACTTTTGCTTTTTTGAAAGCAGGCCTTTGTCATTTGTTATGTTCAATGTAATATTTTGTAAAACTTCAAAGTTGCCGGCAAAGAATGTGCAAAAAATTACATTCGAAGATTTCATATCTCACTGGTATGTTGAATGCTGCTTGTGTTGCTGCTTTTGCATCGGCTTTTTTTCTGGCACTGGAATGCAATCAATTTGCAATTTTCACTACTTTACCGCGTTTGCAAATGTTCAAGTATTTGGCTCCTTAGCATTTTTTTCGTTGCTGTTACCGCTTACGAAATCCCCCTTGCTCCTCCTCACCACTTGCCTTACTGTTTTTATTTTCTTTTTTTTTTGTCGAACGTTGGATCGAATGCTGCCGTTGTTGCTCCTGTCTCTGTGTCCAAAGCCATGCCAAGCTTCAACCAGCTAACCCCATAGGGCTATGCAAATGATGCATGGCTGTCCCTTGGCAAATGCACTCAAAAAAAATCAACCTGAAATTTTAGAAAATTGTCCCAAAAAGCTCTAAAGATTTTATTGCTTTCCAAAATAATTTTGAATTAAGAAATCTGAAAGAATATGTTGTGTTTAGAAAAAAAAACAACATATTTTTGAGAAACAAGTAATGAATTTGATGGCTATAATATTAGAGTTTAGCTCGAATACCCATAAAATCGCTATAAAATGTATAAACTATCTAAAAGTTTTCTATAATGAAATTGTATTTATTTTTTATTTTAAGTGCTGAATATGTATGCTAATGTAAGGATTTTTCAAAATACACAAAAGGCAAAAGCAACCTAAAAATTAGACATATTTTTTCTAAATTTTTGAAAAATTCTCCCTTAAAAAAATTGAACCTAGTTATTAGAAAGTTACAAGCATAATAAGTTTTCTAAATTAGCATTCTTTTGGACTATTTTCTAAACATCAGTGCGGTTTCTTTTTACAAGTGTGGCATCCAGCTGGTTGCTTTGTTTGTTGCATTCGCCTTCGCCTGTGTCAGAGTCAGTCTGTGTGCCAGTGTCTCGTATTTCTGGCAAAGGTGCTGAGTTTGGCAAATGGCGTTGTAATATTCGCTGCAATTGAATATTGCACACTGTTCGCTGTTCGCACTTGCAGCCAAGTTAGCAGCCATGGCCCATTGTTCATTGGCCAACAGTTGCGTCTAATGAAAAGTAGGCTCTGCTCTCTGCTCTCAACCTGAACATATCCTTCTTTTTTTTCGACCACCCATTGCTTTTTATGCACATCTCATTCTTTTATATTTTTCTTCTTTTTTTCCCATGTATAAAATCGACAAATAATGGATGCCGTTTTCCATTGCCAATGCTTTGGCATTTTTGCAATGCGCATTTGAATATCAATTGAATTGAATTCTTTGTGCTGCTGCAGCGCATATTTTTCAGTGCCAATGTGGTTGCATGGCAATATACATTCCCGCTGTGTTATGCAAAGGAATTCCTAATGGATAAATGTGCCTCACAAGAAGAAAGTTTCTGATGCTGATTCACTTCTTAGAGCTGCCTGCTTAAAAATATTGCATACTTTCAGGCTGTCAAGTTAAAGCTTGCAATAAATAAAATGCTACGACTTATTTTATTTTCATTAGCAAACAATTTTGCATACTTTCAGTTGAATTGATTAAAATTTGTAATTAATAAAATGTTGCAAGGCAGCCTGTTTTGTGTGGAAAGCATTAACAAGTTAAGTCAATAAAAGGATTTAAATACTTGCCACAAATATTAAGATTTATTATGTTAACGACAATATAAACACACACATATATATACATTTGTATAGTTATTTGTATTTGTATGGCAATTGGATGCTTGCGATGCTTTCCTCTTTTAGAGCAGTCTGCTAAACAAAGTTTCATACTTGCAATTTTGCAATTATAAAAAGTCAAGTCAATAAACGGATTGAAATACTTCCCACGCATATTTCCAATAATTGGCTGAACAACAAAAACCTCGCACACACATATTTAGTCATTTGTATTAGTCTGGCAATTGGCTTTTGTATATTTGAAATAAATTATTCTGCTCACTCATCAGCACTTTGCGCTGTTATAAACACGTTTTTAATTAAAATTGCAAAAACAGGCAAAACGTAGATGCGGCAATAAAAGAAAAAATCAACACACAAGCCGTGTGTGTGGGAGTGTGTGGCAAAACACAACAACAAAAACTAAAGTCAGAAAGAGAGAGAGAGAGAGAGAGAGAGAGGGGAGCGAAAAAGAAGAAAAATGTGATGGCAGCAACTTCAATTAACAGAAAATAAAAGGCAATTCCAAGCAGAACAAAGCACTGAGCAGGAGCAGCAGCAACAGAAACCAAACAAAGCATAACACACAGACAAATAAACAGACAGGCACAGAGACAGACAAAAGTTGCGATTACCGTTGCCATGGGAGAGAGAGAGGCACTGGGAAGGGGCATGCAACAGTTTTAGTGATGAAATGGCAAACAACAAGTAATCATGGCAGTCAGATAGATAAATGCGCGTGCCTCGCCTCCGTCCTGTTTTTGTCCTCATACCCAATTGCAGATATAGCAAACTAAAAAACACACACAAAACCGCAGCCTACAAGCATTATTTGCTTTTTAGTTATTTATTTAATGTCAACAAAAGTGAGTCGGCACAAAAAAAATTAATATGAAAAGGAAAAGTTCTATAATATTAAATTAAAACAAAATTTAATATCATATTTCAATTCAACAATAAAAAAAAATCTGCTTAATTTTTGTAAGGGATTCCTCATTCTATTATTAAGAAGTCAAATTTCTAAAATGTAAGGAGGTAACTTTCTAAAAACCTGGGTGGGTTATTCTAAAATCTAGAAAAAAAGATAACCTATTTCCAGTATATTTGCTTTCTATGTGTATACCATAAGATAATTCTTATGTTAGCTTTTTTTGTTATTTTTTGGCGATTGTTGATTTGGGGCAGATCTTTATAATTGTAAAAAAAATTGTTCTTTTATTTATAAATTAGTTCTAAGAACAAGAAACTTCCAATTGTTTCAATATATGAATGCTTGCCGCATTCTTTGCCATTCACTAATTGGACATATGCGTACCACAGAGGTACACATATATACCCCCTACACATACACAAAAAGAGGAGGCGCGGCCAGCATAAAATTGTTTACAAATTTTCAGCGCTTTTGTTGGCAATCGAATAATTTTCCAACTGCTGAAAGATGAGACTTACATTTTAATAAACGAACAAAGCACATACAATAAACTACGTGAGTGTGTTAGTGTAAGCGTGTGTGTGTGTGTTAGTGTGTGTGTATGACTGCTGTTCATTTGTGTAACACTTTAGCCTCTCACGTGCCAAATGAATTGGCTGCTTGTCAAGTTTTCTTAGCTGGTTTTCCGTGGCTTGCCATCGAAATTGTACTCACGTCTAGACATAATTTCTTCAATCATTTATTACCTAATTAAGTGGAAATATAAATGCCAAGCTCAGCCACCTCCAAAAAGGGGCGAAATGGGGGCACAAAAGGGGCATGTCAGGCCATTCAGGGTCGAATTGGCTACTTGTTTTTTTTCCTGCCAGTTTTTCTTATTGCTCCTTTTTGTGTATGCGAATTAACTGGCAGCATTCCAATGATTGACCTTCCTCTGGTTGAGTGTGTGTATGTGTGTGGTGTGGTGTATGGTATGTGTGTGGCTGGCTCTTGAGCTTAAGGTCTTGCCTAAAGCATAGCAACTGCCTTTGTCTCGATCTCATCTTTTGTTCCATCTTAGCTCAGGCATTGTGTGCATTTTTTCTTTCTGTTTTTCTGTTGTTTGTGGCAATTTTGGCTGTGTATCTTTTCAAGCTGTTATGCCAAACAAAATGCCGCTTCAATTGTTTTTTATTGTATTTTTTTAGCCATTGTTCGTCATGGCTTCGTCTTGGCTCAATTGTGTCACAGCTTCCACAACTTTGTATGGCATTTTTTGGTGGTAAATAATGAAGTGCATGGCGTGGAGAGAGATACCTGAGGAAAATATATTGAAAAAACTTGCGGATACTTTAAAAATGCTAAGTTCCGTTTAATAAATAAATTAAATTTACTAAATAAATAAATTTAAAATTTGTTGCTTTGACAACAACTGAAATTTTTTACAATCCAAGCCAGCAAAAATTAAATATATTTTTTTATTTTCGCTAATACTTACATGTGCTCTTGTTGTTGCAAAAGCATCTGGAAATTTTTCTCAACTTGCAGGTACCCCAAAAATTATAAATAAATAAATCAATTAATTAATTGTACTTAGCTGCTCCTGGACATACAAAAATATATTTTTTATTTATATTTTTTAGTTAATACTTACTTGTCCACAATTCTAGACATAAACAATCAATTTTTTCTCATACTGTTTTTTATTATTATTATTTTTGCTTTTGTTCCTTTTACAACGCTTTTGTTTTTTTTTTTTTTTTTCTTTTCTTTTTTTGTAGTTTTCATTATAAATATGCCACGGCTCACTTCTGGTTGGCTTTGCATCCTGGACTTTGGTTCATATAGTTATACAATACAAAAAGCCCTTGACATAGTAATACATACACACATCTGTATGTGGTTATTTCTTACTTAAGTACATTCCATATTTATATTAATAAATATGTATATACATATAAATAAATATAAATATATATATATATATATATATATAAATATATGCATATATATATATGGTGTTCCGTGTTTAGTTTGCTGTCGACGGGCTTAACTTGACTTCCTCAACTTATTTGAAAACTTACGGAGTATTACCGAATATTTCTCATGCATATTTTATTTGTTCTTTTTTTTACCCCACATTTTCTAAAATTGATTCTCTGACTACATTTTCTATGTGTTGTATCTCATCCTTAATAGTAGAGAATTTATTATTTATTATAATTTTTATTTCTTTTTAACGGTACTTTACATTGTAGCTACGCCTTGTGCTGTGTTGCCCCAAAGAGCACAAAGTAAGAGAGACACAAACAATAATCGATTGGCTAAAGCGGATTGATATACATACCTATGTATGTATATGTATATATATATATACAGTTCTAAAAAAAATAATTGCACCATCCTGACATTTTCTTACGAATGAGAAAACCAAACAATTAGTTTAAATTTTTTTTCAAATAATGATTTTCAACATATGTTATTTAGTATTTCCTCTACTGCTCCTGGAATTTTTTTCAATATAAATGTGTATTTTTTTAATTTGAAGGGAAAATGCCAAACAGAAGCGAAAATAATAATACCACCACTTACGCATTCTTTACAGAAATCGTTTATTTATTTCTAATTTTCAGAATTGTGAGTGCACATTTGAAAAGTGGTGCTATTTATTTTTTCCCTTCATTTTCTTGTTGGCATATACTAATTAATTACTTAATTTTCTTTTTCTTTTTTTCCAACTGTATATACGTAGATATATATGCAGATATCAGAAGATTAGTTGTGCTAGTGCTCTGTGTTACCTCTTTAAAATTTAAAGTACTTTCATCATTTAGATGCTATTATTTTATTTAAATTCGTCTAATTATAAGTGGGCTACAAGCTTTTTAATAAGCAAGTTCTCTCATCGATTAAAGGTCGCTTAGGGAACTATTCAAGTGCAATGCTCGAACATAAGTTGAGTATTTTTTATTTCGGTACATAAGTATATCTTTTTATAGGTTGTATATATATATATATATACATATATATATATATATATATATATATTGTTTGGGGCTTTAACCTCTTATATGCATATGTATTTTTGCTGCTGTAAGATATTTTTTTTTTTTATTTTTTTTTACTATATGCTTTAATAGTGTCAACAAGTTATTCGATAATTGTAATCATATTTTTTTATAATTTTTGTTTGTCTATTATTCACTAACTGAAGCGTAGGCTAGGGTGCACCAATAGCGTTATAACGTATATAGGTAGTATATATGTATTTAGGTATACGAGTATATTTATATAAATATGTATATATATGTAACACATATCGTCATGTATATGCATTAAGGAAGACATTTTTTCATGATTGTGACCATTTCTTCAGCGCACTCTTTACACTTTACACATCTTCTTGTGTGTGTGCGTGAAATGTGTGTGTGGTCAAGCCTAGGCTTAAAGTGAGTGTGAGTCTGGGTTTGTGGGAGTGACTCGAAAACTCACAATATATATTCAAAGAATTTTTGAATTTAGTTTTACTATACGTATTTACAAAAATTTGAAGGCGCAACTAAAGTTCGCTATTGATTTTTGCTGTAAGGATATTTCATATATATATTTTTTGTATTCAATTTGTTTAGCTTGCTGTTAATACTTATGTATATATATATATATAGAGGTATATACAAATGGGATTAGTTTATTCTCGTACTCATTCTCTGTGTATATCTTCTTAGGTGTTCATTTTGATATGTACTGTTATTTTGAATTTTATAAAACGAAATTTATTCTCAATTATTATTATTTACAGCATTTAAGGTTTAAGAGAAAGTCAAAGGGCTGCATAATGTGAAACCTCTTTAAAAATGAATACAGGTAAATGCGGAAACAGACAAAAAAAAAGCATAAACAAACAAGCAAATGCAATGAATTCATTTTTTATCTCAAGTGTAAATTTTGCAATAAAACCACAATAATTTAAGAGTGTGCGTCCATGCATAATTGATAATGAAACCGTAATTCTTTTCGAGCCTCGCCATTTGTAGAGAAAAAGCGTATGAAAAACTTTTCAAATAAATCAACAATTATTTTTTGCATGTGCATATGTAATTATGCGGAGTGAAAACCGTATGTGCACGGAAGATGATCGCAAATAAAATAAAATTAAAAAATAAGTGTAAAGTTATTACTTAAAGTCATTAATGCAGATAATGTTGTAATAAATTTAAAAAAATAAAATATTATAGCAACGAAATTCAAAAATAATAAATTGGTCTATTCGTTTGATTACTTGCAAGGAAGAACTTATCAAAAATATTTCCAACAGCGTTACAAATAGTGGAATTAATTAAAAATTCAATCAATTTATATTAAGCATTTAATTGTGTTTGAACTGATTTTTTAAATTTTAAGCGAAGAATTAAGAAATATAAAAGATTGTAAAACTGAAATTCGAAAGCGATATCTCTGCTTAAGCGTTTGAATAATTTCAAAAAATTACTTATCAAAAATATTAACAAATACTTTAAAAGTTATAAGATTGAATAAAAAAATTATTTTTTGCATTTAAATGTGTTTTAATTGTATATAAAATTAAATTTTAAGTCGCGATCTTTGAAAGTAATAAATATTATAAATAATACTTGCAGAGAAGTACTTATCAAAGATATGGCCAATAAATTGATAACATTAATTAAAAAGTCAATCAATTAATACTTGGCAGTTACCTGTGTCAAAAATAACAATAAATTATAAATTAACTCGGAGCTGTGGGCTTGGCGATGATAATGAGTGTTGGAATGTGAGTAAGTTGATGAATATATTGAATACCTTTTATTGTATAAAACACTAGCTACTTTTATGCATATTTTGATGTATGCATGATATGTCAACTGTACATACATATTTTGATGTATGCATGAAATGTCAACTTTACAGTGCTTACCAAGTCTATTTACACACCCTTTTATTACTCAATTTTTCAATTATCTTCATTATGAATATATTTTTAGCTCTAATATCATTATAAGTTAGTAGATATATATATTCCATTAGTTTTAATATAATTATTATTTAGACAGCAGTTTCATTTCATTCACTTCTGAGTATATTTAAAGTTAATCGTTCTCGTTATCATTTTTCGATTGGTGTATCTTATTACTTTTAGTACGTATCAAAAAGTAAGATCGCATCTGCAAGTTAACAATAAAGCGCCCCAAATATCTGCCAATATCATCCTAAAAGTATACAACACATTTTGCTAATTTTTTATTTTATATGTATATACGTATATGTAGACGCCGAAGTCTACACTCTAACTCACATTTAATGCTGCTGGATATGTGAGTCAAAAGACGGGCTTACACACGCTGTCAGTGCTGTTTTAGCTAGAAATTGCATATTAAATGTTGCAGTGGCAACTCTGCAGATAGAGATCAATGTTCACACACACTGGCAAGGGTGTTTACACTATCTGGTAACTCAAAATGTATTAAATTATTTTTGACTACAATATTTTGTAACTCAAAATTTGCTAAATTTGTACTTCAAATTTTAACTATGGCCACATTTTTAATGCATAATGCCAAGAAAAAATGAATATGAAGGAAAGGACAATGGGTTAGAAAATGGTTCGGCCAGAGAGAGTATATTGGTTTTTATGCATACACTCAGAAAAAAATCGTCTTTAGTTTTAGTAAATTTCCCTAGAATGAAAATCGCCATAAAAAATTGAAATAATTTCAAAATATTGGAAAAAAAATTCTAAAACTTTGAAAAGCTTGGCGTAAGTCTACAATCACAAAAATATGACGATTTTATTGCTATTTCAGAAATCATTTGTGTGATTAAGAATAACATTGCAAACCGTAATTGAAAACAAGACCCTGGAAATAAGACATATTTTTTTTAAAATTTTAAAAAAATCGACTCAGAAATTTAGAAATGCAAGCACGGGTTTTTAGAAAGCCACAAGCTTCAATTTTTAAAATTTTCTTTCTGTCGTTCCATTTAAAATTGCAAGTGTGCAAAATCTTCTGGTGTGTCTCTTGCAGCTTGCAGCCATATATCTCAGATTAAGTGTTTAGATAGAGCGATAATCTCCGGCGAAAGCGTTGCAATCTGTCAGATGCTCACGCGTATCTGGCGGCACTCTTCGCCAATCTTTGCCATTGTGTGTAAGCCCAGCTTAACTAACATTTAATGCTGCTGAATATTCGATAGGTTTTCATTTGTTTTATTCTGGTAGCTACATACAACTAGATATTATTATTTTTTTCTTCTTTTTTTTGCTTTTCCTATATGCGCTATGTATATAAGTATTTTTACGTTAGTTTATCATCGTATTTAGTGAGCACCGCTCACAGCTCCAAAATGCCACATTTAGTGTACCCCAAAACCCCAAACCCAGCAATCACCTTACAATTTAAGCTACATACAGTTTCCGTTGCAGTTTCAACTGCTTTGTCATGTTGTCGACGGCATCGCAAAAACATTACTCATACGCAGCGTGGACGCACAATGGACGGTGACTGCCAGGGCCAGGAGCAGGAGCAGCGATAACAGGCGATTGCCTGCTGCTGTCTGGCCACTTCGAGCGGCACTCGTACTTTCCGGCCAGACAACATCCACCTCGGACATTTTGAAAATGCTCAACAGTCGGTGGGATTGGAGCTCATTGTGCTCGGTGTTGATATGGTGACTGATCGTCTTCAGTATCGCGGTGCATTCATCCTGCAAATAATGATAATAATAATAATGATAATATTAATATTGATAATAATAATAGCAATAATAATAATAATAATAATAATAATATCAAATACAAACCTTTTCCCTGCGCAGCAGTTCAATGTCCTTCAATTTGCCATCGTGTGGCAGCCGTGCGGCAATTATTATGTTCTCCTCGGTCATATTGAACAGCGTCAGTGTGCACTGGGTCTGCAATTCGCAAAAAAAATAAACAATTTTTTAGGACTTCCTTGTTTTCGGATTTGGGCTTTTTAGGACAAAGTGCTACGCTACATTCCAAGTTTGTTGACTCTATCATTAAAATAATGCGAATAAAATAATATCACCACTCTCACAAGAAATGTTTTCAATTTTTTTTTTTTAATTTCTAAATTTAGGGAACTTATGAATACGTTTTAAGAATTGACCGACCATTTAAAAAGTGATAAAGAAAACAACATAAATATTTGATTCAAGTTTCAGGGCTCCAGCTTCAAACCCAATATAATCTTTTATATCTTCGGCATCAGAGTATCCAAAAAAATACAATTAATACATAAAATAGCCCAAAATCGGAAGGGGGGGGTTTAACTCTACTGCCGCCGACTCACCTGATTATTGATGTAGGTTGTCACGTACTGTTGCAAAGCACGCACAGCATCTTGGACCCCCAGATTGGTATGGGGTCGCAGTAGGGCCTCGTCTGCGGCACTGTAACCCAGCAGCAGAAAGATGCCACCTGCAAAGAGAGAGAGCGAGATAGAGAGAGTTTTCCATAAATCTCAGCAAATGTGAAATGTATGATTTACAAGACGACTCCAAGAAACAGATGTGTTCGGCATGAAGACTAGACCAATACTCAACCTTGGACAATCTCGTTTTTTTTTTACATGAAGTACATAAAGTAACGACAAAGTGCAGCTGGATGGCCTGGTCTGATCTGCCATTAGAATATAGCATCAGCCAAGGGCTGTTCTTTTAAAATATTGTTAGCGTTAATCCCGGAGGGAACTGTTTGGCAAAATGGAGCAGACTTGTGTCAGCTACGCTCCTCTTCCGTCATTTGGCCTGTCGCCGGCGATAATCGTAAAGTGCTCAACGGCAAATGGCTAACAGACTACTTTCAGAAAGGCAAAACACACACACATAAACATACACACACACACAGCAATGAAATTTATGCTTCAGCATATAATGGAAGTGACGACGCATCAAACGAACGGTAACTACTGTAGTTGGATAACTGGTTGACTGACTGGCTGTGTGCACTCAGAAATAAATCGAACCGAGTTTGAAAAAATCGCCTGATACCTAGCGAGTTTTCCCTGAGGATTAATTTCGAAATGTAAGTAGAAATGTCTAAAAATTATAAAGGCTATCTTAGATAATATAAATCGTAATATGAAAATCGCCTTGAAAGCTAGAAAGATTTTCTTTAAATAAAAAAAAATTTTAATAATACAATTTTTTTCTAAAAATTAAAAATGCTTGCTCTAACTCGACAATGCCAATAATATGTTTTTTTTCTATTTTTTTTTTTTTAGAAATATTATCTTTTATTAAGAAAAACATTTCTAAGCATAATAAATGCAATGTCTGATTTATGGAAAAAATCATTTCTAACATTTAGAATTGTCTAGGCTTTTATATTAGAGTTTAGTTCGGATCGTCGTAAAATCTTAAGTTTTTTCAAATTAAATTATTTGAATTTATAAACTATTTCAAATATAATATAATAGTATATATAATATATGTTAAACTTAAAAATACTAGCTTACTAATAAAAAAAAGAAAAAAAATCCTGGATTTTTACAAATATACTTTCTGAATAATAGGGTGAGTTAGATTCAGGGCTGATTTTTTTTTTAGTGTAAGTGACTATTTGGTTGCAACTCACCTGGCAGAATGTAGTCCCCGAGCGGCGGCTTCATGCAGATGAAACGTCCCGAGTAGCAGAGGCAACGGCCACGAAACGCCTGATAAGCCGGCGAAGCGTGACTATAGAATGCCAGCGCTGTGCGGCAGGGAGCGAAGGGGACGCAGAGGGCGTGGCAGGTGAGGGTGAGGGAGTCGCCACAGCTGCACAGTTCGCTGCATTCGGCATCGTCCAACGAGTAGATCTGCAAAATAAAGTAAAGATGTAAGAAGTTTTAGTCGGGGTACTCGGCAAAATTTATCGGGCCAAGACGGCTCGTCGCATGTGGTAGGCATTAGATTACGCATATGCCTCGATGTTGCAGGAGGTAGACGGCAATTTGGCACTAATTGCATTGCACTTGCCACAAAACTGCTGTTGTTGGCTAGTGAAAAGAAAAGTGGCCAAAGTGCACTTCTCTTATTTATGTTTATTGTACACTGTTACCGAAGGCACAAATGAGTATATTGGTTTTGTGCAATATCTGTCATGTTGTTTGCCCTTCTGAAGTTAAAGCCCTGAAACTAGCAACATATACTACTTCCACTAGGATCTTGGGAAAGCGATATATAATCGATAGTCTCAGATCAACGAAACTACATACAGTAAAAAAAAATAATAGCACCACTAAGACATATTTTCTTACGAATGAAAATAAAATAACACCATTATTTTTACAATTTTTCAAATGCTGATTTTTAATTTAAATTATTTAGTATTCCCCTATAAGCTAAAGTTAGTACGAATTCTTCCTCGAATTCTTTTCAATATAAATTTTTTTCATTTGAAGGGAAAAGTGTAAAGTAGGGAACAAATAGTTGCACCACTTACACATTCTTTATTGAAATCGTTTGTTTATTTCTAATTTGTAATAAACGTGGTCCTATTATATCGTTTGTTCATTTTCTTTACTTTCCTTACCTTAAACTTAATTTTTTTCTTTTAATTTTAATTAAATTTGAATATATTGAAACCTGTGAATAACATTATGGGTTTTTCTTTCTCACTTTTTTTTTAAAGAGACTTATTCATAAGTTTCTTTAACTTTAAAAAAACATATTTGAAAACATTTCTTGTAGTGCTATTATTTCTATTCCCAATTGAACATATGTCCCATAATTTTAAGGATAGACTCACCAAACTCCTAAAAAATTTCCTAGAAATCTGAATTATGCATATCTTCTTCAATTCGTAAGCTAGAGTATCACAAATTTTGAAAGTATAATACCGTTTATTCCATTTACTTATTAGTATCAGGGTATTACACTGTCGGTTGCGCCCTGCAACTACAACAATCTCACGTGTTTTTTTTTGCACATATTGTTGTGTTGTGTATGCGTTTCCATAGCCTCTTTTTTATGACGTTGTTAAATGTGGTAATATCTTTTCGTTGGGGCACGTGCCGACACGTAAGCGAGGCACACACACACACAAATACACTCGCACACACAGCTTCAACTTGTTGGGCTGCAACTGAAAGTTGTTTCGTTTGTTTTGTTTGCGAAACTTTTCAGTTATGCAAATGCATTTTAATAACACTTTCTGAACTTTGCTCGAAAACAAGCAAGGTTAAATAAAATGCGCTCCCCTGTTGATGGAAAAAAGCTTGCCGCACGTTTTATTCAAATGAAAACCTTTTAATTGCTGTAAATTGTCGACGATTTGTGGCAGTTGCATAAGCGTGCCCAATTGTAGCCTCCACATATGTATATTAATTTATATGAATAATGTTAATTCATAGTATCATATATTATTATTCTTACACACCCTTTTGCTGCTGCCTTCGCGTATTAATTGATCACTCTGATGAGGTCGCTGCACCACGCAGTTTCCTAGAAAAAAATAAAAGAAAATTGCAAAAAGTGTAAATAAAATATTATAAAATAAATAAGAAATGTATCAGCTTAAATTTACCCACGTTATGAATTTGTGAATTTGTTTAGTTGCCCAACTACGAATACACGCGAAAATGTATACAGAATTCAGTAAGGTCTATGAAAGTAAACTTTATGGGTTTTCCTACTAAACTTCTAACGTGGATTTCTGAGTATCTGAATAACAGAACTAAAAACTCGGTTTTCTTTAAACATTACTTTCTAGAGCTCTCCTAGTCACCTTTATTGCCTCGTGAATACAATTTTTACTTTGTCATCTTTACTTACTAAATTAACATACTACCTATTTATAATTGTTGGTCTGATTGGAATTTTTCTGGGGTTTTCTCCAATTCGTGCAATAAATAGTGGATTATTTTGTATTTAAATAACCCTATAAATCTTGTAAATATATCTAATTTTTTAATTTTTAATTAAAATATAAAATTTAAAATTTTAATTTAATTTTTTTTTAGTTTTGAAATTTTTTTTTGTGACAACTAACTTTAGTTGACATGAAATAAATAAAGATTGTCCATTTTACCTTTACTCGAAAATTATTGGACTGCTGTGCGTCATTCATTAAGAGAAGCCATAATTTTGAGCGATGGGGTTGGGGGCAAGTTAGTGATGTGTTTGCCACAATATTGTGCATGTGCGATGGGAGAGTGTGTTAATTGGTGGTCTGCAGGCCAAAAGTATGCAAAGTGTTGCCTGAACAATAAAAGCTAACGAACCTTGCCCAAGCTATTTTTAGTAGCGCTCTGGGCATTTACTTGGCCCACAAGTGTAGCTCGAAACTTTGTCAATAAATCAACAACAAAGCAGCTCAGATCTTTTTACATTTTTAGTTAGTCATCAATGCTCTTTGCTTGAGTGGGTCATTAAGTTGCGGTAAGTAAATAATTCACAACTATTTAGTTTGCATTACACTTTAAAGCAAACTTTTAAATTCTGTTGTTGGCCCGAAATCAATTATAGATGAGACATGCAAACTGCACAACTCAACGACTAAACAACAAACAATTTAAACAAAATGTACACGCAACTGTCCCAACGGTCTAAATAACGTCTAAAGGCCATTTATACATATAAATACATAAATATTTATGTACATAATGCATTTGCATGTATGTAATTCCGTTGATAGACGTGCCGCAAACAAACTCATTTGCATTTGCAATGCAATTTGTAAACGGGTTTGTCTGTAAAATGCACAATTTTAAGAAGTATTTATTAAATGAGGGGAGATAAGCGATAACTCTTTGTGAATTCAATTTAAAAAGCACAATAAACACTAATTACCTAAAAATATTAGAATAACACTTGAGATGACTATTTCCCAAAAGTTGAACTTTAAATTAAATTAGTTTAACATCAAATGTCAGAAAATTATTTAACTGGAGTATTTATAAAATCCGAAAGGATGGCTTATATGAAAAACGTACACTAAACTATAATTGCACAAAAATATTAGAGTACAATTTGTTTGTGTAAATCAAATCGTAAAACACTAACATTTATTAATAATTTTTTTTCACATATCAAACACACTCTGGAAATTAAACATATTTTTTCTTAAATACTACAAAAATGTACCCTGAATTTAAGAAAAGAAAATCTCTAATTTCTAAAAACATACTCCCTGATTATTAATCTGATTTACCCTTGATGTCAAAAGACCAGCAAATTTCTTACCCTTGATGCCAAAAGACTAGCAAATTTCTAAAATTTACGGCAATTTTATTTCTGAGTTTGGATTTTTTATTCGATGTTAATGTATCAATATCGCAAAGAATCGCTCAAGGGCTCGTTTGTACAGTTATTCATCCTTATATTATGGCTAAATTTGATTTAAAATACACGCTCGTTGACAATGGCCATATTTGGCAGCTGTGCAATATGCGAGAAATTGCCATAAGACCCAAAAACAAACTCATTTCCGGTTAATGGTTGCACACACACACACATACACACACAAACACACGCATACACAGTCATGCGTGTAATGCTGCACTTTAACATACAGTTATATTGCAACATAAATGTGGCATTCACGCCGCGTTGAGTTGTTGCTTTAATTAGCCACAGAACCACATCGACCACATGAATTATGCAATTTTAAAAACTTAAATGCGTAGCCATTATAAAGGGGACTGAGGGAAGAGGCGGTTTTGTTTAAGAACTGGGTGGTGGTGATGCTTATCATGACTGTCTCGTCCCACGGTACACGCTAATTGTGATAAAGTCGGCAAAAGTTTAAATGACAATACATAAAGCAAATCACTCTTGCGCTCTGTAAAAATATTGCAGAATATTTACTTTATTTTTTTGGTTCGGAAAAGGGTATATAGCTTCCCATGAGAAGGAAGCACTCAAAAAAAAAAATCGTTCTAATTGACCTTATTATTTTCAGCAGGTATATTTCTAAATAACGAGGTTTTTCTTTTCTTAGTTTGAGGATAATAACCTAAGCGACACTCAAATATCGATCAAATTCCTTTCCATTTATATTTTATTAATACAACTTTTTTATATGGATTTCTATACTTTAAATTAAGCGCGAATATTGATATAATTCCCTTCCATCCTTATTTTACTTATAAGTGGGTATGCCTAATTTAAAGTGTTTTAATATGCTCTACTACTTCTACTTTTTCGAAATAATTTCTATAATTAAGAAATATATGTCACACTAAAAATTGGAAAAAGCCTTTCGAATGTTTTTAACATTGTCTTTCACATATTTCTAAATTGTTTTTGTTTCAGCGCGACATACTGTGCGAAATTTGTCTGAGTGCAGTTAGCGGCTGTCGACAGCCTGCGGCTCTATCTATGTGTATATGTGATAAGCCAAACGCACTGGACTCGGATTCGCACAAAATGGGGTTTGGGCTGAGGTGCATTTACTTACTTGGCGGCTGGGTTGTTGTTGTGGTCAGCATTGTTGTGGTCGTTGTGGTTGTCGGTTCTGTGTGGCTGATGCTGTGCACAAATTCTGTTGTTTCCATTTGGTCAACAAAAATTACCGGATCATCGAAATCTACGCCCTGCCTGCCAAGGCCACCATTTTTATTGTTGTTGTTGTTGCTGTTCTGCCGTCGATTTCCATTCCCATTCCCCCCAATCCCATTGCCATTTCCGTTTCCGTGTCCATGTGGATGGGTCTTGCCGTGATTATTGTCGTGTTCATTGCCGCCATGATAATCGTCATTTCCGCCATTTCCGCTGGCATCGTTTCCGCTGTGCAACGGCACCGAATCGGGTGGATCGAGATAATTGTGTTCCACAGATGCCGGCTCCGATTTCTCCTTTGCCTGTTCTCGGTGGTGGTTTATCAATTTTGTTTCACAGTTATGAGTTTTTTAATATTTATATATTTTCATTTTTTTGTGGTTTTGCGATTGTTATTATGCGTGTAGTTGATATATGAAAAGAAGACAGAAAAATGTGTTTTAAAGTTTCCAATGCGGACTCGAGAATTATTATTTATTTTTTTATATTTTTGTGCACGGCACTTAATCTTTTTACAGCAGCAGCAGCTGCTGCCTCTCCCCCAATAGCAGGTCAGAAATTGATTGCTTTGTCGGTTTGCATTCAGACTCGATACTCGATGCTGTGTGCCACAATATATATAACAACAACATTGTGCGCTTGGCTTTTCATGCCACTGATTGAGTGCTGATTGGAAACAGATGGATTGAAGCATGGATTGAAGGATAACGAATGGCGAAAGGACGAACAAACTGGTGGTGGTAACTCTTGTTAAATCTTGTTAATCGGATAGCCTGACATGCTATTGTCACAGTTCTCTCCACACATAATTAGCTTCACTCTGTGGCACTTACCTTGAAGATATGCGTTGCTGGTTTCCTTGGCGTCTGCTTCGTTTGCAAGCTGTTTGTTGTTGTTGTTGTTGTTGTCGTCGTCGGTTTCGGTGGTGGTGCAGGTGGTGCTGTTACTGGTGGTGCACGCGTTGTTGTCGTCGTCGTCGTTGTTGTTGTTGTTGTCGTCGTCGTCGTAGTTAGGAAACCCAATTCGGCCAAACGCTTCATATGAAAATCCTTTTGTGCCTCAACTGCAAAGCATGCAACATTCATTTCCACAGTTAGTTTCCTCTCCCCCTCCCCAAATCCAGTTCTCTCTCTCTCTCTCTCTCTCTCTCTCTCTCTCTACTCACCCACACAGGGATTCATCCAGAGCAGACGTCGCCACCCGACGCACTGGTAGAGATGCTGGGTATCCGTGTTCTGGCAGGCGCATGTGGTCCGCAGCATGGTGCCCAATATGCCAATCATTGCACTCCGACAGCCACTCGGGCGTCCGGCACACTTCTTCGTCACACTGTCAACGGCACAGGCCTGCTCGTAGTATTCCAACTTAAGTCTGCAGCGATAAATAAATAGAGAAAAAAAAAAGAATGTTAAAATGTGTTTCTCTTTATTTTTAATACTCCATTACTCCGTGGTAAAAAAAATGCGAGTGTTTATTTTATTTTATTTTTTTACTCCAACTTCAATTTGTGGAGACTTTTTTTCAATTCATTAATTTATTTTTTCTTGTCTCGATTAGAAAACAGAAAAAGAATCAGAGTGCTAATATGTATTTGATTAACTTATTTTTTTTATTTATTTAATACTTGAACTAAAGTTTATGGTGATTAGTAAACATAGCAAACATACAAATCTGAGTGTTAACATGTGCTATATTGTTATTTTATTTTATTTTTTTGTAATCCGGCACTGGCCTGTTCATAATACTCCAATTTGAGTCTGTGGCGATTAGAGTAAACAGAGAAAAATAAAAATCAGAGTTTTAACATGTATGTGTGCTTGCCTTGGTGGGTATGCACTTCACGTCTGTCCTTCTGTACACTCAGAAAAAAAAACCTTGAATTTAAAAAATCGGCCAGTATAACAGAAAGTTTTTATTGATTTTAGAAATAAATTCTAAATATATGAAAAAAAAATTTGTTTCCATACTGGAAATTTAATTTCTGTGTAATAAGGTGAGTTACGCTTGGCGAATTTTTAAAATGAATGGCAATGTTTTTTCTGAGTGTAAATTGCAGTTCTTGTCTGTCCTCCAATACGGCTGTGAGTAAGTATACCCCGTTACCTGCAGTCTCTCCTTGTAGCTAGCTTCAGTCGGAGTCTGAGATTGATGTGCTGCAATTTATGTTGGCATTACTCTTGGCATATTCTACTGCATTTCATGGGACTGCAGATGTTTCTGCCACACCACCGCAAAATAGCTACACAATTTATGGCATCAGGTTTACGACTCAGCTCACTCTTTCTGCTTGTAAAATCTTTGATGCTATGGCTTTAGTTGCAACACGGCGTATGCGTAATATGCGTAAAACAATGCAGTGCAGACAAGTGAAACCTGTAACATACATGCTGCCATCTGAATAGTTGTTGCAAGATTATCGACAAGCAGCAGAGTAATGAGACCAAGCAATACGCATTATCTTCAGCACGGGACTGGACTTAAGCAAAATTATAATTTCAAGCAGATAAACTGCTCAATATAATTGCACACGACATTTGCCAATTAGAATGCTTATATAAATGACGATTCGATTACGTAAATGTATGCATTGCAATTGAAGTGTTCCTTTTGCCGCACGTGGCATTTTGAGGCAGCCATCTAAGCGGTTAAATAAAGCCAACTTGTCAACATCTACCAGGCAGCCAATCAAATGTGCCTCACAATGCTGCACATAGCACGTGCATGCATGCAACGCGTCGTATCCGTAATAAGTCAACATATACTCGGAAAAAAAATCACAGTTAAGAATCCTAAAAAATAGACAGAGAAAATAAATCTAAAATCCAGAAATGTTTCCTTTACACCGACAATTCCAAATATATATTTTATATTATTAATGAAATCTAAAAAAATTTAAATATTAGCCCTAATATTTTTAAAAAACCTTTCTTAAAATCGTAAATGATTTCCAAATTCTGTCATTTATTCAGTTTTTGTCAGCTGAACTCATTTAACATAAAAAAAAAAAAAAATACAAAAAGTAAAAATAATCTAAATTAAATTTAAATAAAATTTTTCATAGAAAACAACATCCTGGAAATTATACATATTTTATCTAATCTTAGAAAATTGCAATCTACAACTAAGAAATGCAAAGCCCTGTTTTGTAGTTGATCACCAACAAAATTTTGTATAAAATTACTTTCTGAATAAAAAGGGAATTTTTACTAGGACACTTACTAAAATTCAGGTTAATATTTTTTGCTGAGTGTAAGCACTCGAATAGCGAAAGGCCGACTGCAGTTTGACTTTTCTTTAACACCACCCACACACACATGCACACACACCATCGTTTAAATGCGAGCAGAGCAGCATACAAAATGAGCGTCATTAGTCCGATTTAGTTGTTTACTAAAGCAAGTGAGATTCACTTAAAAGGCAATTAATTTTCACAGCCACAGTCGACGCCACGTTCGCTGCGCTTGTTCAGCTGTAACATGACAACAAACACAAACGCCCCCACATACACATACACACACACACACACACACACACACACACACACACACATACACACACACACACTTACAGTCTGACATGCATCGTATTTATCACTTTACTTTGTATTTGACACATTCGCGGCCTGGCTTCAAGTTTTGGCTGCTTTGCTGGAGTGGCTCAAAGTGTTGCCTGCTTCCTTTTCCTGTGCATGTGTGTGGTGTGTGGTTGCCTCGTGCCATGTCGTGGCGTGTTTAATGAAGAGCTGTGCACAAAGTGGTAATTTAACGCCCCGTTTGACGATGACGCGCATTTTGGCAAGCAAGTCCCACACAACTTAAGCTGTTGCCTGTATTTTGGGCTTTTCGGCTTTGCTTACACTCAGCAAAAAAATCACTCCGAATTTTATTTATTTATTTAGTGTCGACTAATATCAGTCGACACAGAAAAATATAAAAAGTAGAAAATAAATTCAGTTATAATACAAATAAAATGTAATATTTAAACTTAAATTAAAATAATAAAACCCTATTGCACAAAAATGAAAATAATTTGTGTGAATTAGTTAATATGCCCAACCAGAAAACATGCGGCAATTCATGAGGCAAGACTCTTAAAATTGTGCTCCTAATGAAAGAAATTGTAGACTCAAAATTGATAACATGATAATTGATTTGGTTAATCGGATATCGCTCTAGAAGAAAAACCTAAATCATTAACTTCATTCAATTTATCAACTAAAAACTTGAGCAGCGCCACGATATGGAAAACATTACTTAATTAGGGAAAATATCGAGAAAGAGCAGCACCATATTTTTTGGGATTATCGATTTCGGAAATTTTTTTTCCTATATTCACAATTATTTACAAAATCAAGGAAAATTGTCTTGTTTCAGGGCGATTTTCTAAATTTCTGCTCGATTTTTTTAAGCGTGTACAATTTGAGTTATTGTCTGTAAATTTGGTATTTTCAGCTGTGATCAGCTTAATGAATTTGACAAAAATGTCATCATAGCAGTTGCGGCCGCTCTCTGTTCATATAATTCAATAAGTACACGAAATTGAATTTTGTTTAATTGGATTGCGGACCCAAAAATGATTTACATACAGACCCGCACACTCACAAACACGCACACACACACAGAGATTAAAACGAGCAGAGCGGATATGACATGCGATGCGCATATTTCCGCTTCCGCTTGGCGAGCATTTGAATTATGGAGACGGCACGGGGCATATAACTATTACTATCTGAATATGTGAGTGGACTCACCTGCACTCGCGATCCTCCTTGCAGCTGTCTGCCACAACGTGGCAAGCTGGCGGCGGATGGTAATAAATGCCATTGGAGCTGGCGGGATTATTGCTATCGGGTGGCCTCTGTGCGCAGACGGGATGCAGTTTTTCCTGTGCAATCATGCACATGTCATGCCGATTGCCATTCTGCTGGCTGGGACTATTATTATTGTTGTTGCTGCTAGTGGATTTTCTGGAAAGAGAGTGGAAAAATGTGTGCTGTAGTTGTAGTTATTGCTATTGTTGCTGCTGCTGCAGCTGCTGCCACTTACTTGCATAGACAAAAGGCAATGTCCAGATTGAGGTCCTCGTGTGGTCCTTTGTAGAATGACTGCAATGATGTCATGCACGCATTACGATTACAGCGATGCAGCTCACAATGCATCAGCATCGGCTGCAATGATGTTGAGCAGCCGGGATCCTCACGGCAGCTATCCAGTGCTGTGTGGCAGGTACTCTGCACCACATTTGTTTTTTTTTTTGTTGTAAACGAAAATTGTAAAAACGTTTTGCGCAACAAACATATATTCAGTACACTCAGAAAAAAATGCATAGTCCCAAATTTTAGTAAATCGCCTTAAAGTTAAAATCACGTTTATTACTAGGATGTTAAATCTTGGAAAAAATTGCAAAATATAAGAAAAGAATTTCAAAATATTTCAAAGGCTTCCATTAAGCGCCCCAAAAAGAATATGGTTTATTATCTTTAGAAATAATTTTTATTGTTATTAGGAAATAAGTTTATAAAATGTGGAATTGCAAATGCTCATTTTTATATACAAAAATTCGAAATAAAGTCTAAATATTAGAAATCAACTTTTAATGACTAGAAAGGCTTAGCCTAAATCTACAAGCCACATATTATGCAATTTTTTCTATATCATTAGAATAATTTTCATTTATTGAGAAAAACATGTTTGAAAGGAAGAAATGCAAAGCCTTTTAGGAAAAATCCTTTATACAATTCAGAGACAGGTATTGAAATTTACTAACACGGCTTTTATATTAGAGTTTAATTCGAATCGCCATAAAAACTAGAACGTTTGTATCTTTAAAATCTTAAAATACAAATATTTATTTATAAGTAAAACCTAGTAAATTACATACATTTTTCTACATTTTAGACAAATCCATCCCGACATATAGAAAGTTATTGTTTTAGTTTTTTGAAAGCTACATAAATTTTGCAAAATTACTTTCTGATTTATAAGGTGAAGAACACTTGGAGATTTACTAAAATTTATTGTGATTTCTTTTGGTGTAGTCTCAGTACTTTGCAATGTCTGTGTCTGTGTCCGTGGAGAGCAAAAATTATGCATTGGCATCTGGTCTCAGCTTACCTGAAAGTGTTGCTTGATTATTTCCGTTGAGAGGTCAACTTCAACATCCTGACCACCTGCAGCATCAGACGTGCCCAAGTGACCAATGCGTTTTGGGTTTCGAGTTCAAATTGCAATTTGACAAAATGAGTGTTCAGAGTTTCAGTTTGTGCCATAATTGTTGAGACCGCAGTGATTGTAGAAAAACGTTGAAAAGATTTATCCATTAGTTATCGTCTTTTTGAACACAAAACACTCGAATTATATTACAATTAGCACATTCAGACTGGGTCCACCAACATGAACGACCAACATGACAAATAAAATTGGACAGTGTGCCAATTTAAAATTGAATTGTTGCTTAAAATTATAAAATATTCAAGCTAATTAAAACTATTATTGCTTATGCAACATTTATATTTTTGCAACAACTATTAATTATTATATTATTCAGCATTTGCTTATGTTTATTTTATTGTATTTAAAACATATTAATTAATATTAGCACAACTGCATTTGTTCATAACTCAATTGCGTCATGGGATTGACGGTAAATAATCCTAATTAGAAATGATTATCGACGAAGGGCTAAGGGGGCCGGTGGAGAAGGGGAAGGCGTATCATGTTGGGGGCAACAGCTGGTGCCAGTTATGGATTACATTTTAATTAACCAACTTGCAGTCGGCTTTCATTTCTATTCATATTCATAATCATATTTTCATGACCCAGACACATAGTTCCCATCCCATAAATTATCGAAATAATCGAATAATAAAAACGTAAAGCATAATTAACGAAATTAAAAGCAATGTATATCCATATATATATATATATTCCAAATTCATTGCCTACAATTGGGTTAATCGATTCTCATTACTTTTAACTGCAGGGGAGGGGGTGGAGCAGGGCTACGGGTGCAGCGGGGCTGCTGGGGCTTATTTAAAACACAACTAAATACTAAATGTATTTTATTTATTACATATTTAATAGTAGATAAATAGATTTGTCGGCCTTTAAAAACTACAACCTACTCGTAAAAATATTTGGGGTTCGCCGGGAGTGGCGATTTTATTAACTAACGATGAAATTCTGTTTTATGTAAGTGTATGTGTTTTTCTTTTGTATTTTTGCTTTGAGTTGGGAGCACTTAGTCAATGAAATTAATGTGTTTAATATGATAACTGACTGTAGTATATTCTGACTAATAATTAGTATTAATTGTTCTGTGGTAAGTAAAAAATCTGACAATGCACGCAAAGCTAAAATGATAGTAAGAAAAATTTAAGTTTTATGGGGGCGCAAAATATTTTTGTAAACACATAAAAAGAAAACACAAATTATATTTGAGCGACTGAGATGCAAAATGTATAATAATAATAAGTTAAATTTTTTGAAGCCCGTTATTGTCAAATTGAACTATCAAAATATCAAAATGTTATTTGAGTTGAGTTGTGTCTTTCAAAAATGTATGGTTTTCTTAAAATTAAATGAACGTTTGTTTTTTCTTGAATTTATCTGGCATTATCAAATTGAATGGTTTGATTTAATGAGTAGTTCTTTTTATTTGTTGGTGTAAATATTGATGTTGTATTTGTTGTTATTTAAATGGAACACGCAACATATGAAACATATTGGAAAAAATTTGCATTTGAACAAAATTTTTGAGTTTTAAAAAGAAATGTATGTAACGTATTTTCTTTGTACTTAGTAGTAGTAGTTGAATTATTTGTGATTGTAACTTTTTTTGTTTTTCCAAAAAACGGGTGCATTGAAAAATTTTGTAAAAAATATTGTGCTTGAATTAAATGTAACAAAAATGTATTTTCCAGCTTTTAATTCCATTTTTAATGAATTTTGTTGTCACGACATTTTTAAGTTTTCATGTTTTTTATTTATGCAAATAAGAAAACATTAAAATTTTGTGTAATTATATTTTAAAAAAAAGTTTATACACCTGTTCCGCACTTAATTGAATTTTAAAAAATATGCCAAAGAAAATTCATTGTCAGAAATGTTCGTAACGAAGTTAAAGCAAATGTTTTTGTTTTTAAATCGATAAAAATTTCCAAAACATTTTGAAAACAAACGGCAAGCTACATAAGAAAAAACTGAACTTATAACGAATAATTAAAGTAAAGGCTGATTCATATATAAAATCAATCTTTACATATATGTATATATATATATATGTTTATATTGAATAATGTATATACGAGTATGTAAGGCAGTTTCTGTTTTTGTTACTGTTTCGATATTTATAAAAGTTGAGCAAATGCCAAAAATTATGCACAAAGCAAAGGCGAGCTCGGAGCGCACCAGTTGTTTTAAAATATTTTTGTTTTTATTTTTGTTTGTTTATATAAATAAAAAGTTGAACAGTAAAAGTTGAGTAATTGTTAATTTACCTGCAACGGGTTGTGTTAGTTAATTAGTTACAGGGGACGACACATAACGCGCAAAAAACGTTCAAAATATTACAGGAAAAACAAAAAAACGCTATTAAACATAGTTACACAACGCTACCTAGAATGTGTAAAATCTGTCTCTTTGTTTTGTTCTCCTTCTGATCATATAATTGTTTTCGTTTTTATAGTTTGCCTAGTTTGTGGTCAGTTATTCATTGTTTATTGATTACGTTCATGCTTAAACATGTGCACATACTTTGATAGTAAACACCGGTATTTCCGTTTCCGTTGCCATTGCCATTGGCATTGGCATTGCCGGCGTAGCCATAGCCCGTATCAACGATATCAAATGGCGACTCATTTCCGGCGCCGGCTGCCGCCGCCATGTGGCGCTGATGAAAGCCGCTTATATTGAACGGATAGCTGAGTACGCCGTGCAGCTGTGTGTTGGACACCGAGCCCGGATAATTATAGCTGCCGCTTGCCGCGCCGCCCATCGCCGCTATCAATGGCGTATCAATCAGCGACAAATTATCATCGAAGATTCTCTGATGTAATTTCTCGTCCATGCCCAATATTCTTACTGGAATTTTAAGTTGCAAGAAGAGAGAGGGTAGAATTGTTTGTTGTAGTTTGTTGTTGTTGTACAGTGGCTTTTTTACTTATGTTGTTGTTGTTTTTTTGTAGATACGAGTAGCTATTGTTATTTTATTGTTGTTGTTATTATTGCTACACAGGATTGGAACTCAGCAATATTTCCACATCCAATCAATTTGCATAATTTCAATCGATTTGGTATTTTTGTTTGTTGTTTTTTTTTTCAAATTTCTTGGCTAACAAATGAAAAAAAATTTACATGTTTATGTGTACCCATCGAAATTGTATGGGTTAACACATTTTTTTTTTTTTTTTGTTTAGTAGACCTTCTCAACAAACTCAAATTGGATAAATTGAACTGAACGAGTTGAATATTAGAAAATCAAAATTTATAATTTATAATTTACATGGAAAGTTTAGGGAAAACTGTGTGCTTCTATTTGGTGCAGTTAAAAACGTAGAACATTTTTGTGAGACAGTGGAACAAATATTAGAAGTAAGCAGTCATACGAAAAATATCTACATTTTTAATTAAAATTTAAATTACAAGAAAGTTTCCTTAAGAGCTCTTTCAATTGCAGTTTAAAACTATCTGCTATGGCGAAATGAAAGGTTGAAAGCGTTCCATTAATGTGAAGATATTTTTTAAGCAATTATATTAATGTGAGATAGTAATAGCTTTAAGTTGTGTCGATTTACTTATTTGAGTAAATACAATCCTTAATGTGCGTTGTGCGATAAAGCCCAGTATATATTTTATTTAAATAAAATGCAGTTTATAATATCAACATGCAGTGCGAATAAAAAATATATAGGCTCGTCTGCAGTTTATTTTCCGCCAAATAGGAGAAATTATAAATATTATTTTAGTTTTGTAACTGTTCAACGTAAAACAGTTAACTGTCTGCCACATACCACTTGTGTCATTTGCACATATTAATCGAGTGCTTGAATGCTTATTTATGCAATGGTCATTGGTGTGTACATTCAGAACAAACAATTGCCATGAATTTCTGAAAATTGCCTTAAAACATAGAAAGTTTTCTGGGTTTGTAGATATTAGTTCGCAGTATTTGGAAAAGAAATTCTTAAATTTAGAAATGCTTGCCCTAAATAAACTATATAAAAAATATGGCGATTTTTTCTATTTCTTGAAATAATTTCTATAATTTTAATAACAATTAATGGCGTTTACTGGCTCAGCTTTTATATTACAATTTGGTTTTACGGCGTCTTAGTAAAATTTATTTAAATTTATTATTTATTTACTTAAAATTTATTTATTTGAATTTATAAACTATCTAAAATGTTTGTATAAGTAAAATGCAAACATACATTTTAATAATTTATTTTCAGAATTATTTTTTCGTCAATTGAAATTAGTTGACCTTAAATAAATAAAAAATATAAATTTAGAAATTTACTATCTAAATAATAATTTACACTTGGTGTCAAAATTATGGCGATTTTCTAACATTTAGGGAGTTTGCTTTTCTGAGTTTGGTCTAAGCGGCATATAGCTCAACCGATTTTCAGTTCAATTTGGCCAATAGCTTATTGTGTGGCATGCCACGCACCAATTCCCACAGCAAAGCTACGGTTCTATCTGCTATCAATGTCAATGGCACAGGCAAACACAACGCTAACAGAGACGTGCTGACTGTGCAAGTGTAGGTGTGTGTGTGTGTGCTGTTTGCTGTGTGTGTGTGTGTAACTTTATGTATCTTTCAAATGTCATGCGCTGTTAGAGCGAGCAAATGGTAAACGATTCAATGGAGCCGTATTTGCAACCACAGCAGCAGCAAGCGGCATTTGCTTATCTCGCCGAGCAGACGCCAAAGTGCGCTTCATTTGTGGCAACAACACTGCTCAAAGGATACTCAAAGGAAGCTGCACGAGCCACGAGACGGTCAATGTGTGTGGAAGGGGGGAGTTCGTGGTGCTAAGTGGCAGGGATTTGCCATGGCAGACCAGCCAACTTGCCTCTCTGCGTTTTCTATTTATGTTTGCCGCTTATTTTGTCGAGCAAATATTTGCGCAGCAAACACTGCGTGTGGCAACTTGAAGGGGGAATCGAGCAATCGTAATCCTAACTGCCCCCTGCTTGCGCAGGACGAATCAGCTGGAAATGAGATTAGTACTGTTTGTTAAGTGTTATCGCTCATGTTAGCACTTGTCGACGACTGGATTGGATCTCTGTCAAACAATTGTTGCGTATACGCAATATAGTCAGGTCTAATAGGAATGGGCAGCGTATAATGCAGCCTAGTAGGAAATAAAATAAAACTTTTAGTTTTTCAGAAATGGGCAGCTTTTAATTCAATTTAATAATATTAAAAAAACAATACTTCTTATTTCCTTTAAATCAATTTATTCTGGTGTTCTCAAACAATTTTTTCTTATACGGAATGTAGTCATTTCGGATCTTACAGGAATCATATGACTTTGGACAGCGTATAATAAAGCCTTCACTGACATTAAAATCGCCCTGAATTTTAGAAAATTGCCACGAATATTATAAAGTTGTTTTTGTTTTTAGATATAGTTTTAAAATATAAGTAAACATTTTCATAAGGGTAAAAAGGTTTGACCTAAATAGAATCCCAAAAAAAAAATATTTTTTTAAAATATTTTTTATTATTAAGAAATAAATTTCCAATAAGAAGAAATGCAAAGCTCTGAATTTTTAAAAAGATCTTTTCTAAAAGTCAGAAACAAGTACTGAAGTTTACTGCCTCGAGATTTAAATTAGAGTTTAATCAAATCTTCGAAAAATATTAAAAATTTTCAAATTATATGAATTTATAAACTATTTACAATGTTTGTATATATAAAATCTTAAAATATATATGTTAATTCATTTATATTACAAAATAAACTAATGCTTAAAGCTGCTTTAAAGTACCCTGACTATTATACTTTTTTTTCAGAAAATTAAGGAAAAGAATAACCATGATTTTAGAAATACAAGGTGAGTTATCCTTGGCTAATTACTTAAGTTTGTTGAGCTGCTTTTTTCAAAGTGTAACATAAAATAAAACAAAAGCTTTAATTTTGTTTGGGATAAGGCACACTGAAGTCAATTTATGCTGGTGTTTGTTGGCCTGTCACATCAATGGGAATTGCACATAAATACACAAATGCAGACAAGTTTAGCTGCGAACAAAGGCTATGCAGAAAATGGCGCGTAATTATTGTACAAAACTCATAAACAACTGAGATAAATTTCAGAATGCGCTATAATTTGAAAATAACGTTGGTATACAGTACACACAGTGCGTGGCAACCGTATGCGTCCGGAATTGCTGCTTTCCATGCCATAATTTGTGTCTCATGTCTCGTGGGGCACAGGCCTTAGGGGCCTTCCACAAGCCCTGCAATATTATGAAAATATTTATTGCATGCAGAAACACAAACACAATGAAATGCCAACTAGGAGGTGACCACATATTTTTACTGCGAATGTTGAATTTGCTGTTGTTGTTTTTGGCAAATCGCTTTAATTGTTTACACTAGTGCTTAATTAAATTTGCCAACTGAGTGTGTGCTTAGCATTATGTGATTTACACAATTATTTTTCTATGTTAATTTCAAAAACGAAATGTAACTTTCAAAACTAGTAAAATTTTACAATTAATATAAATTAGTGAAGCGTTTTGCCCGAAATCGCTTATTATTTCTGCTGCCATTAAGTAAAAGTATCAGTTAGGTGATTTGCTTTTTGCTCTATTGCAATTGCGTTTGATTACAATTTGTAATGCACTCAGAAATAAAGCTTTCCCTTAATTAATTATTCCTTGCATGAACCGCTTCGAGTAATCCGTTGTGATAATTATAGACCTTATCATGTAATTATGTAATTCTAAGTATTCTATTATTAAGAACAAATTTTAATCTCCTTGTCTTGTGAATAACATTTTCCTATAATAAGGTAAGCCAAAAGTATGGCGAATTTCTTAAATTCAGTTTGATTCTTTTTTTCTGAGTGTAGCTGTTGACTGTGGCTGGGTCTCCTGTGAATAAATGCGTATAAATCGAGTGCACATAAATATCTGTGAGTCGTCGTTGCATGTGACATGCATTAATACTTGCCAATATTCACAATATCTGCATTACTCAATTTGCACGTGATTATATGTGTGTGTGTATGTGAGTGAGTGTCCCATAGTTGCATTGGCGAATGAAGTCACAATGCAAGCCAGCTTCAAATTTATAACCTCTGTCAGCAGATGCCTAACAAATGCCGCAACGCATGCAAAAACAAAAGGATCACTGATAATGATGATGACGATGATGATGACTATACTGATGATGATGAGGATGATGATGTTGATGAACGACCAATGACAATGGCTAGTCAAATTTGTGGCAATAAATATGAGCGAAAATGCACAAAATGCGTAACAATCAAAATGCCAAAGAATCGTGTAACACACAGACTACGTGGGGTAATCGATTGATTGCAAGTGTGGCATGCAGCGAGTGAAAGACAGAGAGAGACTGCAGATAAAGTTGCATGAATGCATTGTGTACGAGTCAGTGTGTGTGTGACTGAGAGAGCTGTAAATAAGCAGCAGCAAACTGAACTTAACAAAACATAATGGACCAAAGTGAATTGAGTGCACTTCATATCAATATTATACTTGGTTAGATTTTTGGCGAAGGTATTTGGCGCTGTGGCAAACAAAATGCTTATTTATGGCGCGAGTGTGCATTGTGCCTGTGCGTGTGTGTATGCAACCGGTTCCAGTGATAGATTGCCACAACTAAAAAGCTAGTCAATTGAAGACAGCTAGGGGCAAACCAACAACAAAACCCACACTAAAAAAAAATGCACGAAATTTTAGTAAGTTGCCCTAAATAAGTAGAAAACGTTTCTAATTTATAGAAATAATTTCGAAATAATAGAATAAAAAATTGTAAGGGTTTGCCCTATATCGAAAATAGCAAAAATTGTTTTTTTTCTGCTTATTAAAAATACTTTATTTTAAAACAAGTAAGAATGCTGTACTCGAGTGAGCTTGACTACGATATACCCTGAACCCAGCTGATAAATATATTTTGAAATTGTAGGCAAATTTTCCTATAAAATGTTTTGCACCCAAATGTGAGCAGGTCAGCAAGTGTACTCATTTCTTATAGCAAGCACAGGCACTGAAGACTAAACAAAAACTATAAGCGTACATACATATGTACAGGCAATCGTAGGCAAACGAGATCTGCGGAATACACAAATCATATCTTTCCCAAAGATTTCTTTCCATCTCTTTCTCACACATGCGTTCGCATATTTATGCATACAGAAAATGCTTACAGCAGCTGAATATCTTTTCGACTATAACTTGGAATTTTTTCACCCGGTCTTGATGAAATTTGGGCAGTTGATCAATAATTTGCATATACATATTATATATTAATAAGAAGATTCTGCCTTTAAAATTGTTGCATTTATTGCTATCGGAAATTTAAATGAATCGATATTCGATCGGAGGACAACTACCTAAAATAAAGCAAACTTGATCTACGCCGGATATACGAGTACCTATATTCCAAGGGTCTAGCTCTTATAGCCTCTGAAATCCGCGTGCTCATACAGATAGATGGACAGACGGTCAGCCGGACGGACGGAGAGACGGATATGGCTATATCAACTCAGCTGTTGACGTTGCTCAAAAATATATATACTTTATCGGGTCGGAGATGCTTCCTTCTGCCAGTTGTATACATTACATAGAAAATCGTCTTTAGAAAGAATAATTCTAAAATTCAAAAACAAGAAATTTAAAAATGCAAAACCTAGTTTTTAGAAAGCCATAAATTTTAGAAATTTACTTTACGGTTGATTACTAAAATAATTACAAAGATTTGAATAATTACAAAAATTTGAGGCACATTTTTTTCTGAGTGGAATATGCCGCATACAAATACAGATACAGTGTATCTGTACACTGACCGCCATTTGCTGATTCGTTTGTTGTTGGCTGCCGCATGTTCGTCGTATATATACTTGGTGCCACAAAAGATGCCAGATATATAAATAGTTGGAGTGAGGAGACTGTGAGTTACTGTGAACGAGAGTGCCTTTGGTGCAGTGTGCTCTTAGAATACCCACTAACCCCACCGTGCCCTTCACAAATTAGGGTGCCACAAAGCCCAGGTGCTCTTATTTATTACCTCTATCCACTTAGAAGTATTACTGCCTTTAAATAGTTATTTACAATTTTGAAATTATACTACAGTGATGAGATTAATTTTAAAGAATTTATTATAAAAAGTAGGCAAAGCAAAACAAACAATATTAATTTTAAATTTCCCCCATGAATTGAAAATTATTTTTTAAATAAATATAAATATAAAATAATATTTATAATTTGATTTTGTAATGAAATTAATATTAGAAATTTTTATTATTGCCTCATTACTTTTTGCCATTTATAAGCAATTGCTTAAATATATATCCAAAATTTGAAATTATACTGACGTGATGTATTATATTGTAAGATTTTAAAATTTAATTTAGGCTTAGATATAAAAAACCTTTTAATTTCTCAAATAAATTGGAAATTAATTTTACATGTATAAATAAAACATTTATTTTTTTTTTTAATGGAAATAATATTAGAAAGTTTTACTATTGCCTCATAATGAATATATACAAACACAAGTGAGGAAGTCAAAAATATATATATATATTTCCTTTAATTAATCAAATGAATTGGTAATTCTGTTCTCATATATAAAAATAAAACTTCGATTTTTCAATGAAAATAATATTAGAAATTATTATTATTACCTCATAATAAATATATATATTCCCAAGTAAGAAATGTGCTTCCCTTTATCCAAGTATTATTACGAATATTCTATTTGCATCATGAAATGATTCGCATTTGATGCGAGGCTTAACTTAAGTGCATTTTAATAAATATAATGGAAACTATTTACTATTTACTTACCCCTCTCATCCATATTGCCAGTGGGTGCGGAGTGGGTGCGGTGGGTTATATCGCTACCGGCGACTAAATCGCCTAGATATGCTGTTTGGTGCAAGTTGGTGCCAGTGCTAAATGGAGTTGCAAGTGTTTTGGAAATTTGCAAAATTACTTAAGTGCATCATAGAGTTAGTATATTGAAAGAGAATGTGCTGCAAGATAGCTAATTAGCTCAGTAATGTACTCAAAAGTCAAAGTGCAAGCGGTGCATTGGTGCTGGTGCATTTGTGTAAATGTGTGGGTAATTTTGCAAATAGAAATGTTTGCTGTGTTAACTCAAAGGAAAAATGGCATTATGTTGACGCAAATCGGCTTACAGCATTAACAACATTTACAGGGAAGATACAGGTAGAAAGGGAGAGAAAGGAGAGAGTTTGGACTTCATCAAAAGTTGATGAAGCATCAAGAGTTGGTTTGGCTTTTCACTTCCGCTCCTAAATGACAATTGGCCCAAGCCGCTGGCATTATAAATAAATAAATGCCAACCACAGGGGATACTCATGTATGCATATATGTAGATATGGGGATAAAGTGCATGGTCCCTAAAATCAGTTTATGCTCCACAATGGACATCATTTGAATATTCATTAAGATGGCATGCAGCTAGGAGTCGATTAAGTATTTAAATGTTCTACAAATGCCCAGGGATCTGGGCAATAGCTCAATTTGCTTGTTTCTGTTGTTGTTTGTTGGACTTATTCATTAGTTGGCTGCTGCCGCTGCTGTTTCTGCTGCTGCTGTTAACCGGAAATTGTGGTATACCCAAGTGAGTCAATTATTTTAAAAGCTTTGCTGCATAAAGTTTGCAGCTGCAGCAGTTGCCGTTGCCGTGGCTGTGGTTAAAGCGTATTTGGTTGAGTTAATTGAAGGGCTTGAATGCCAGACTTGCGTGGCTAGCGCTAGCTCTTGGGTCAGGCAAACCATACACTTAGAAAAAAATCGCTTTGAATTTTAGAAAATCTATATATATTATATTAGAATTAGAGAAGTTAAATATTAAATTTTAAATTTTATCTTTAATTTAGTTTAAAAATGCAAGACCCAAGAAAATGAGAAACTTCTTATTTTAAATTTTATACAAATCCATAGTAAAATCTAAGAAATTTATTGCGATTTTTTTCCGAATGTAGTTCTTGGATCAGTTGTAATAGAAAGTTGCTGCCTTCGACTTGGACTCGGCGTGGGCCGAGTCAAATACGTTTGCATACTTAGGTGAATTAGAGGTGCGAGTTGTCGTTGTTGGTCCCATCGTGGTCGATGGCTCCACACCATGCGAGTAGTAGGTGTGCGTGTGTGGATGCGTGTGTATGTGCTGATTTAGAGCAGGACCCGCATCGACCACAACAACAACATCATCGGCCACATCTGCTGCTGCTTGCTGCTGTGTCTTGTGGCCATGGTGCAACGAGGTGGGCACCTCGACAATCACATCATCATCATCCTCAGAAGTATGCGGACTGTGCGAGGCGAGCACCAAAGGATTGTTAATGCCCCACGATGGTGGATGCAAATAATGCGGATAATTTGAATAAATTTCCGCTCTTATGCGATCATCATAGTCATCATCATCCGTATCCTCATCATCATCATTGTCTTCCTCCGCCTCCTCCTGCTCCTGTTCCTCCTCTCGATTCAATCTGTGCTCATTGTTGGGCTCATCATGGTATTGGTACTCGATGTTGTTGGATAACAGCTCGGTGCCATTGAAAGGATGCTGCCTGTTCTGATGTCCTGCGTGCTTTTGTTTCTGTTTGCGCCGTGATTTCAGCTTCGTTTTTGGCTTTGGTTTCAGTTTGGGCAAGCCGTTGGGAAAAAATATTATTCTATCTGCAAAGAACCAAGAGTGGGTGGGGTATAAGGGGAAATAGTGGGTGGGGTGCCATGCGTGATGTGCATAAAAAAAGTTTAGTGCCACAAAAAAGGTGCAACATTTCATAGAGTAATGTTTAGTGTCTGTGTGCGTGAATCTGTGTGAGTGGTGCAAGTGGTGCGCTTATTTAATTAATGCTATTATTGGCCTGAGGTGCATTTAATCCAACGAGGTGAGGGGTTCAGGGTGCAAGGGGTTGTTGGGTGGCGGAATTGAGGGTGCGAGAGGTCATGAAAGGCGTCCTTGGCGGGATATATATATACTGCGAGGGTTTTGAGGGGTCGCTGGTGCGAAGGGTTGCGGGTGCGAGGCGTTAAGGGGACTATGGTTTCAGGGACAATTGTGCGAAGGTGCGAGGGATCGATGGTACGAGGGGACGATGGTGCGAGGGGTTGCTGGTGCGAGGTGCAGAATTTGTATTGGAATTATCCCAGGCATTAAGTTGAGTTGAGCTCGAGGTTAGTTTTCGATTCAGTTTGTGAAATGTGAGAAATCTTTTTTTTTTTTTAATAATAGAGTAGCTGATAGAGTAGTAGTAGTGGAGGATGTAGTCAGGTGTAACCTATGCAAGCAGCCCCGCTAAACCTGCCCTAAGTCATAAAAAAATCAAATAAAAGTAAATAAAAAATATATATGATGGTACAGAGAGCGAGAGAAAGAGCGAGAGAACGAGAGTATGTTAGTAAGTACAGCGAACTAAAGAAAGACATACAGTTTAGCATTTTTTGACAGCATAGTAGTAGTTCTAGGGGTGTTCATAATTTATTTATTTATTTATTATCGGGTGCAATTCAATCAAATATTAATATCGATATCGTATAAAGCACAGTAACATAACCAGTTGGCGTGTGACATATCAACTATATTCAATGGGCTTGGTTTGGATTTGGTGAATGGTTCAGTTAAACGCTTACTTCTATTTATGTATTATAAAATACGATTGTACTTTTGATAGGTTGGATGTTGTATGTGTGAGATAGAGAGATAGAGAGTTAGAGATAAAGGCGAGAGAGAGAGAGAGAGAGAGATAGAGATAGAGCGGTGACAGTAAACACGGCAGCTTGTTGGATATACATTGATTTAAGTTGTTGTACGTATACGTGATATTTTACGATATTACTGAGCATTGCTAATACGTATTGGCTATCCATATATATATTATTCATGTACTTGATATAGGCATAAGTTTCTAAGTAAAGTTGCTTACTGATCGCATATCACGCAAATGTGAGTTTCATTTTCGACTATTTTTTTATTATTATTATTGTTTTGGTTTTGATGCAAAAGCGTGCGATTTTTAGTTTCAGGTTTTTTGGTTTTGTTTTAAGTTTACTTAAATTATTGGGCAAGTTTCAGTTTTGAGCGGTTTACAAAGTACCATAAAATATAAAAATGAAAAGAAAAACAGAATTACAATGGAAATGAAAAGTAGACAAAACAGAAATCAGTTAATTAGAGTAATTGTTTTTTTTTTAATCATTTTTTCAATAATAATTAGTTTTTAATACATTAAGATATCAAAACCAAATCCACGAATTTGATTTCAGACGAAGTTTCTGTGTTGTTCTTGTTGCTGTTGTAGTTGTAGTTGTTGTTGTTGTAGTTGTTGTCTTTATTATAGCTGTAGAACTTACCCACACACGGATTGTGATTAACAATATTAAAGATACGATCACAGCGCTTTTTCATATGGTTATTTGGACAGATGCAGCCAAACATGGGCGACAAGCGTAAATTGGTCCAGGCATCATGACAGGCATCCCTAAAAATTGAAAAGTTTTTCATTCAGTACAAAAGTTGCTTACACCAAAAAGCCACAGCTAATTGAATTCATATTAAGCCAAAGCACCCCCAACTAAACCTAAGCTCTAACCCCAACCCGAACCAGAACCCGAACTCAACTTCCGCAGCAAACTTTAAAATTGGCAATTGCATCAAAAATGCATACATACGGCAGTTCAATTAATATTTTATCGCATACGTCGCACCAGTTGCCGGGTGGTGCGGTGGTGGGTACGTAGTTTTTGGTGGTGGGGTGGCAGCAGTCAACCCTTTGAAAGTTTAGACGGCACCAGTGAAACTTTAAGCCAGACCCAAGACGGTACACAGGCTACCGCAGAAAGTCATTTCGAGTTATTAAAACATTCACAACGTTTGTATTCGAGGAGAGTATTGAGCCAGCACAGGCCATGACAGGCCCGAAAGCATGTGGCGTACACTCAAAAAAAAAAAACAATCTTCAATTTAAGAATCTCTCTAAAGATAAGATTAGTTTTTTTTTTGTTATCGAAATAATTTCTAAATATAAAAATATTTTTTTTCTGCAATTTGCAAATTCTTATTTTTAGAAAGCCACGAACTTAAATATTTAATTATTTCTAAATAATGAGGTATTCTTAGCTCCAACAGTGTTCTAAAATTATTCAGTTCGATCTTTTTTCGAAGTGCAAAAATATGTGAAAGCTGGAAGGCAGGAAGCAGCAAGAGCTCAACGAGCAGGAAATTTCATTTCGCTGCTGTTACTTCAAGTTTGGCGCCAAGTTGCGTGTGTGCGCTTGTTTTGCCAATAAAATCGAATATCGAAATTAAATGTTGCTTTTGCCGTTGCCGTTTCAAAGTTTTTATGGCAACAAGGATATACTCAAGCAGACTCAAGCAACAAAATCAATTTTCTCATTAAACCAAACAGTTTAATTGAATAATTTTTTAACCGATTTCCTATACAGCTTTCTTGCAATTTTTGCTCCGTTTTTCCAATTAGTGTTTGCTAATTTCCCAATTTGCTGGCACGACTCCTTGCCGTCTCGTTAGCCCCTATACATTATTATCACTTATTGATAAAAAATTCAAGATGGTTTTTTTTTTCTCATAATATGTATAAATTCATAAAAGCATTCTGAACTACAACAAATGTAAAAAAAACCCTTACATAAGTGGCTGTATGTTATTACTTTTGCATGCTCTATTTTTCTTTCATGTATAATATTGATGCTTCCTTCTATACTTTATATAATTTTGCACAACTTTCTTAAAGCTTTCTGTTATTATTTATAGCAGCATTTACTCATATGGAAAACATTTTTCTTCTTCTTTTTTTATCTCCTGCTTTGAATAGGAAATGCATATTTCATAGTATGCATATCATACTTCTTTGCATTGCTTGTATCGATTTTATTTTTTATTTTTATTTATTTATTCACCTGTTTTCCATTTTGCATTTATTGTCGCGCACCTTGCAGTGCGTCTTGAAATCCTCGAAGAGCTTCAAACACTTGCGTTCCTGCTGGCAAACGGAGAGAGCATGATTACAAGTGGGCAGAGCATCAATGGGATACGGATCCTTTTCAGCTGAAGAAATAAAACAAGAGTTCATTTTAGCAATTAGAAAACCTGTAGGATGCACAAGATTCAACTAAAGTTTTATAAACGTATTCGCCACTTACCTTTCTTGAGCACAAATCCGCACGGATGGTCGAACAGAAAATCCCGAAAATGATTGCAATCGGGATCCATGCCGGGCTCCTTGCACAGGCAGGTGGGGCGAAAGAATTGAAACGCCTGCAAAGTGCGGAGTGCGGCTTGGCATTTTGTTACCGTCACCGTACTGCAGGATACTGCAAGGACAATAAAAAAGACAACAACACAAATAAATATATACTCTTATAAAAACATTTGTTGTAAATCGCTATATTTTTGTCGCCGATGGTTGGTTACAGTATGGTTCTGAAAGCAAATTTCTAAAATGTATGTTTGTAACTTTCTAAAAACTAGCGTTTCATTATAAAACTTTAAAATTTTTTGACTTCACATAGTTAATAAGTCCATATAAATAAATTTTTAAGAACCCATGATTTTACAGGCTTTTAATCTAAACTCTAATGTAAACGCACAGCCAGTACATTTCATTACTTGTTTCGGAATTTTAAAAATGATTTTTCTAACTTTCACAAATGATTTTCTTAATATAGAAAATATTTTTAAAAAAACATAGAAAATCCTACAGTCGAATTAAAGAAAACCTTTCTAAATTTTAAAAATAGTTTTCCTCAAATCTAAAAAATATTTCTAAGGAATAGAAAAACTTTATATTTTTCACGGCGATTTTTTTGCAGAGTGTAGTTAAAGGCATTTAAGTTTAATGATCTATAAATGGCAGCAGCGCTTAAGCTTTGACATTTCTCTGGACGTGCTCGCTGTCCAATTTTGGAATCGCTGCTCACATCGATTACCAGAGTTGGAGCCAGTTGACAGTTGTTATAAATGGCAGGCAGGCAGGCAGCCAGGCAAGAACAAACAACGAACGGACAACTACAAACCAAACACATGTCATAATACCCACAACAACAACTATAATAACAGCACCAACAGTTGCTGCAACAATATGAATAATTGAGTCTACAACAAAACGGTCGATTTAAGCGGCCAATGAAGCGGGGCAGCCAGCGAAAGAGAGAGAGAGAGAGTGAGTGCGAGAGAGAGCGAGAGAGAGAGTGAAAGAGAGAGAGAGAGAGGTAGAGAGATCCGATAATATTTTATAACATAATAAATTATGTTTCATATATGACAGCTTATTCGAGCATATGACAACTACCACTACCCAAACATACATACACACACACTCGCACACACACACTTCGTTGAGTATGAATGGAAGTGGAGAGGGAGTGGAGTGGGAGCGAGAGACAAACAAAAGGCCAGCTAGCATCTGCTGGCCATCCATTGTCCTTCTAGCCATAAAACATAAGCCCTACTAATAAACTCGAATATGGCCACACTTCATGCATACACAAGCACACTCACACACAGAACCTACACTCAGGATAAAAAAATCCGCTCACATTGTTCTAAAAAATAGCAAATTTGTTCAGTTTTTAGAAGTAATTTCTAAATATTACAGAACAATTTCTAAAAACTATTAATTCCCCAAATCGATAATCTCAAAAAATATGGCAATTTTTATTTTTTTCTTAGAAATATTTTCGATTATTATTATTATTAATTTTTATAAGCTATAAAGAATGTTTGTATGTGTAAAATTTTAAAATAAAAATGTTTATTAATAAATATAAATATACAAGGTTATATCAGAAATCTTTATTTTACCAGATACGTAGAAAACAACACCCTGTAAATTAGAAAAATTCACCTTGAAATTTAGAAATGCAAATGTTGGTTTTTAGGTCACAGGCATAAATTGTACAAATTAACTTGCTTAATCGACTTTTTTGCTGAGTGTACAAAAATCCAGCGACACGAAACTGTGGCTCATCATAAGCCGTAAAATCGCCAAAAAGCAAAGCAACGTCCAACGTTCAAAGGACAATGGGCCAATATGGTCAGCATATATGAGCTGAATGCCTCATTGAGCATGTCACTCATACGACCCGTTGGCCGCCCCGCACGAGCCCGGACATGATTATTTGCTACTCGAACATTAAGCTGTGGGGCGGGTCATTGGAACTACGCAACAAGTGACACTTTTCGCAGGCATTAATCATATTTATGACATACTGTGATATTTGCAACACTTGCTTGCCGCAATTAGAAACAGCTTGCAACAGCAGCAGCTGAAAAGTGAAACACAACTTTTGATTTAGCCTTCTCAACAGAGTGCAATAGTTTTTTTTTAAGCACTTGTTTTTCTTGTTTTGTTTTGCACGGTTTTTACCGATATGTGTGTGTTCAGAAGGGATGGGTGGGGGGTGGAGGTGGGAGTCATAAAAGGAGTCGAGTGGTTTTTATGCTTCGACGCCATCATCGACTGACGCCATTTGCAGTAACTGTTAACCTCGCATTGTTTTTGATGTTCTTTTTTTGCTTTTATTTTCATTTTTTTTTTTAGTGCTAACGTTAAGTCCTCAATTCGTTTTTATACGAAACGCGTTTCCGGTTGTTGAGTTGGTCGCTGAATTGGTTCAACGATTTCTTTGTTGCTGCTAACATGGCAAAAAAAAAGGTGGGTGTATTTGTGTGTTTGCTAGACGACCTTTTGGCTCGATTTTTATTTGATTTCAGTTTGTTATTTGTTTTCGTTCTGGCATTCTATTGATAGCCCCAGTTATTGCCATAAATTTTGAGCAGTAGCTGAAATTTATGTGGCATTTATTTAGTTTGCCATCCAGCGAAAAGCTGAATCGAGTTATGTTCACGTCCATATTTATATTTATATATATATAAAAAAAGATGTATATATATATACACATATATATGATACGTTTTATTTGCACAGCTCAAGCATGCAATTAATTAAATTAAGTAAGCTTTTGTCTTCGCCGGCGCTTTGTGTATCAACTATTTTGCAATGCTGGTCGAGGGGCGAGCGCGAAATTTCCACTCGATGCAACTCATGTCCTTTTGTCATATTAAACGGGCGTGCTGACTACAAGGCGTACACTAAAAAAAAAAATTGGACTGATTTTTTAAAAATCACCTTAAGAATTAGAACGATTTTCTTGCTTTTAGAAATAATTTCTAAATATAAGAAAACTATTTTTCTTAAAATTAGAACGGTTTTCCCTAAATAGCCAATCCCAATAAAGTAATTATTTAATTACAAAATTAAATTATAAATTAAAAGCAATTTAAAACGTGTTTTTACAATTGCGAAAAATATAATAACAGCACTCTCACAAGAAATGTTTTCAGCGGAGACTTTTTAAATTTTTAAGTTTAAGAAACCTATGGATAAAAGTGGAAGAAGACTGTTAAAAAAGTGGGAAAGAAGAAAACCATAATTCAGCATATTTAAATTTAATTAAAATTAAAAAAAATACATTTAATGAAAATGTAAAGAAACTAACGAAAAACTAATATATTCACTTTTCAAATGTCCACTTACAATTATGAAAATTTAAAATAAATAAATGATTTCCATAGAAAATGCGTAAGTGATGGTATTTTTCCGCTGCTTTTTGGAACTTTGCCCTTCAAATGAAGAAAGAAACAAAATATATATATATAATATTGGAAAGAAAAACTATTATAAAGGTGTTATTATTTTTTTCGGAATTGTTTACGGGAAATCTTTATCTATTAATTTTTACTAATAATTTAACTAACAAAAAAGCGTAAGACAATTTTTTTATATACACTACTAAATACTTAGAAAACAATATCCTGGAAATTAGACACATTTTTTCTACATATTAGAAAAATGTAACATGAAATTATGAAAACTCTGGATTGTAAATGTATTTTCTGAATAATAAGGTGAGTTAATCTTAGCGCCAAAAGTATGCCGAATTCATAAAATGCAGGTGCGATTTTTTTTCTGAGTGCACTCAAAGTATGCTGTGTGTGTGGACGTGTGTGTGGTTGTTTTGCTTATGTGTAGTTGGCTGCTTGCTGATTTCATTGAACCATCGGCAAATGCACAAAGTGAACAGAAAAACACAAAAATGCGAGCGCAGGTCACACGTGGCAAAGGAGGACTCAAGCTGCAGTTGCAGTTGCAAGCAGGGCCTGCATCACAGCGCTTGCCTCTCAAAATATTTATCGACGACACACAAAGAGAAAGATGGGGGCAAGTGTGTGCTTTTAAAGGATTCGATATGGTCATGTTGCCCCATAAGAGCATAAGAACAGAAAATGCTGCATAAAATGCAATTATCATAAATATTCTGGCCGCCTTGGAGCGTGTTGGCTTAAAGTGTGTTCTCTTTCTACTCTTCGGCTTTTCTTTCACGTGTGCAATACATGTACATATTTTGAGGACATTTAAAGGACAATACGACAGCCATTAAACTGCTATGCCCCTCACTCCCTCCCACTCCCCTTTGCCACTGCCCTCAGACAGCAAGAAGCAAAAAAGTAATTTCAGTTTTTAAATGAAAAAGTTGAAAGTGCGTTTTACGTTTATTTTTGTGACTCCAGCCGCCATTTTGTGTGCTCGCAATACACACACACACATACACACACACAGCGATTTCTCGTATGAAAAACATTTGCCATAAAAACAATTGCCAAGCGATATTTGTTTGCTCTTGTTTCGGCCAGAAATTAAATGTGTTCGTCCAGCGATTGTAATCGTTATGTTTTATTATCATGTATTCACAACTGAATTGCAATTGGTTATTGGAAACTGCCCTTCTGGCATTTGCCATTTGCCATTTAGACAAACATACAATCAGCAAACAAATCGCACTTAATTTTAGAAACTCGCCAAAGGTCAATCAACAAATTAGCAAGTATATTTCTAAAAATCAGGATTTTTGTTTTCTTCTTTTTAAAAAAATAATTTTTAATTTCCAAGGTGTTTTTCATATGTGTACAAAGAAACTCTAAAATTAGTATTCTTTTTATTTTTTTTTTGATTGTTTATATTATAGATAAGTAATAGTATTTTAAGATTTCGCGTATACAATTTTAAATAGTTTATGATAATTTTTTGTGCGATTTTACGCAAATTCAATTCTTTCTAAAATAACGATTTACATTTTCAAAATTAAAACATTAAAAACAAAAATTTGTCGAAAAATGATTTCTTGCACTTAGAAATTATTTCTAAAAACAAAAAACCTCTGGGTTTTAAGGTTATTTTCTAAAATTGAAATAGATTTTTTTCCGAGTTTTGATACTGCTACTCGATAAGCCCAAGTGTGCGTGCCTTGCTGTGGAAGTCTGTGCGTTGCACGTACGCACCGCTTATTGTGCGTCGCCCCGTGTAGGCATGGCGCCCATGCAGCACACGCCAGTTGTCAAAGATGACAATGCTGCCCGGCCTCAGCTTGAGGCGCCACTGCTGCTGCTTATCACGCACCAGTTGCAACAGTTGGCGCAGACTCGCATAGAAGTTGCCCATCTCGGATTGGGGCAACGTATTGAATGTTGCACGATCGTAGATATTGAGACGCAGCTGAAGCAGCTCACCGGTAAGTGGATCGATGCGTATAATTGGCGCCGTATGACGATGATGTTCATCCGGCTCAACATACTCAGCAGGAACTTGTACACGGCAGAGCAGCTCATAAGCCTGAGGATGGAGGCGCCTCAGTTCGTTTACCACATGCAGACCATCGACAAAGAAATTCTCCCCGCCGGTGCCATCCGCGGAGCGTTCGATGCAGTGCAGCGCCTGCAAGCCGGCTGCATCACAGAAATAAGTGTTATCTGTGTGGGATCCCAGGTAGAGCTTGGTATACGCCGTATCCGCATGATCTGGCTGATCAGAGAATGTCCACAGCTCGCCAAAGAAGGTCTTCATCAGCGGAAAGCAACGACGCAAAGCCAACTCGGTTGCGGTTGGAGTTGGAGTCACTCCATCGATGAAGATAATGCCATAATGCACCAGAGATGCAATCAGCCGTTTCACCTCCTCATCTTGGGAGATTAAGTCAGAAAAAGGAAAACGCAACTCTTTCTCATGTTGCAGCACAATTTCACGATTCCAGGCTGTCAATTTAGTAGACTTTGCACGGACTTTGCTTACAAAGTGATCCAACTGCGAGGCATTTATAAAACTCCAGTCGTAGTTTGAATGATGTCCATCGCTCCCTTTTTGGGCATGGCTTATAAATCTTTTCTATAAATAAATATTTTCTCCATTTTTACTTACATTCAACAACAAGCTGCTCATCTGTTGCCCAACTTATTTTTAATGCATGAACATCCGCAGGTATCTCCAAGAGATCATATCTTCGCTGTTTGGTATCCGTGTTGAGGCATTCCACGCAACGGCAATGATCCCTCAGCCAGAACTCATTTACCTCCAGACTTTGGCCTGTCTTACCATGCTTCAAGTGGAACATTTCTATTCTGTTTTCTAGATTAATCTCTGGCGAAGTGACCAGCTTAACTGAAAGCGAGACTGCTTATCGCTTCTATACCTCATCGCATGTTCTTATCAGTAATAAGCAATAATGGGAACAGTTTGTGACACATTTTTATTTACTTCTATAATCAAGTGCTCAGAGCGGCTTTGATAGGAGACTGCACTCAGAAAAACATTTCGATATGAATATTATAAAATTCGCCAAAGAAGTATTGGTATTATTATTTTTAGATTTCACATATACAAATATTTGAAATAACTTATAATTTTATATAAATTAATTTCGCGATTTAAACTAAGCTCGAATATAAAAGATGTGACAGTAAATTACATTACTTTATTCTGAATATTAGATAGGTTTTTATCTAAAAATATGGGTTTGAATTTCTACTTTATTTAGAAATGAATTTCGTAATGATAGAAAATATTTATAATGAATAAACAAACTCCTTATATATGAGATTTTAGGTTAAAAGCAAGCAATTTTAATTTTATTAAAATATTTATTATTATAATTTGAAGAATCTAGCTTAAAGGGGGGCCTACAGCATGGCCATCTGGCCTTCAGCTATATTATTATTAGAAAAATATTTTTAGATTATTTTACTGTTTTTTTTTTTTTTTTTTGATTGAAGAATTATGAGATGAGATTTATCTTAAGATGTATAAGGTAGGTAATGGAATTTAAATGTTTAAGTCTAGACTAAAATATTCAGGAGACAAATAAATATTTAAAGTTAAGCTTGAGCAAAATATTTTAATGTTTGGGATAGTCGATTAATGAAGAAATAGTATTACAACTATTTTGTTTTTCATCTGATTGGGCTCACGGATTTTTATTAATATTAAATAATGAAATAGTGAATAAACAATTATTCGAAATCTCTATAATCGATATTTTTAAAAATTTTATTAAAAAATTTCGAAGCAAATATAAAATTTGTAAGCATCATCAGAGTAGCAGACGAAATAAATTCTGAACTTTTCACAATTGTGTTCACTAACTGCGCTGAACACGTAGACAGTTTGAAAACCCGAAATTAAAAAAAAAAAACTTTTAGGTAAGCTGCAAAAGTAAATCAATTGATAAGCTTAGTCAATATAAAAGCAAGTAAAACAGGTGTATGATGAAACCAGCAACGACATCCTGGGCCGATGAGGTGAACTCCGACTATGTGGATGGATTGCCGCCATCTAAGGAGATCGTTGATGGGGATTATAAACACGTCACCCAATATAAATTCAACGATGAGGGGAAAAAGATCAAAGTGGTGCGCAGTTTTAAGGTGGAGAGGAAGATCGTCTCTCGAGCGGTGGCCAAGCGACGCACTTGGATCAAATTTGGAGATTCCCGGCAGGATATGCCCGGTCCCAATTCCTACACGACCAAGGTGGCCGATGACATCCTCATGAATTACATTGGCTCCAAGGACTTTGAGCATGCCCACGATCAATTGGATGGCAATAAACCGATGGCCAAGTGTCGCATATGCAATGGAGATCATTGGTCTGTCAAGTGTCCGTACAAAGGCACCTCTATGGACATTGAGAGCAAAGCAATTGCAGCTGCCACAGCTGCTGCCGTTGGGGACACCAATAAATCTGGCAAATATGTACCACCATTTCTCAAGGATGGCGCCAAGGGACGCGAGCGTGATGATTCCTGTGCTGTGCGCATTTCCAATTTATCCGAGTCCATGACCGAGGATGATCTCGAGGAGTTGGTCAAGAAAATTGGTCCCTTTACCAAAATGTATTTGGCACGGGAAAAGACCTCGGGTCTGTGCAAGGGATTCGCTTATGTGCACTTCAAATATCGCAAGGATGCCGCCGAGGCCGTTGAGGTGCTCAACGGACATGGTTACGATCATTTAATACTCAGCGTTGAATGGTCCAAGCCACAGAATTAGACATAAATATAGAAAAAGGCAGCTAAAAATAAAATTAAAAAAAAAATAACAAATTAAAACCAGAGAGAGAATATTTGAAATACTCTTTACCAATAAGTAATACCAGCTGGTAAGAGGCGCCACAGAATAGGCTGGGTATAGCGCCGAATGGGCGTGGCCATCCAATTTATTTATTAATTTTATATTATTATGATTATCATATTTATTTATTAGAGGCAAACTTGTTAGGGGTGCTGGACGCGGTCTGGTCTGAAAATTTGAATACCTATATTTGAAGAAGGTTACCTTCCAAGTTTTGTGACTATCTTAAATATTGTGGAAGATATGCGATCTTATCGATAATATTCGATTTCGTAGTCTCCTAGTGGGTAAGCACCCTAATTTGGATACTTTGACGCGGGCACAGACCAGTAAATGATTTACGAACATTGCACAAAATCAATATACTCATTTATGCCTTGGGCAACAGAGTACAACAACACTTCTCATACAAAGTTGAGGCAGCTAAAAAAAAAAAAAAAAAACAGCTAAGAAGAAACTAAAACCAACTAAAAAGTTTCAAGTAAATCGGTTAATGCCAGCTTCTTAAATGCGAATTTTTTACACGTGACAGCACAAAAGAAATTCCCATACACACACACCTATACTTGAAAAAAAAGTCAGACGAGAAGAAGAAAATAAAAGCTAGACATTGGCTGACTTGAGCATTAATAATTAAATTGTAGAGCAGAGAGCAGAAAGTCTTATGCACGGACACACAAGGCCCACGACTGACTAAGAACCTGCCCCAATGCCACGCCGCCCTCTCTAGATCCCCATCCCCACCCCCTTCTACCACCCTTAACCTCAATAGTGTTGGGGATGGAATAGTGCATGGCGAACTGAACTTAAATACTCATTTGAATGGCTCAGTTCGGCTCGGTTTGAGGATGAGTGGTTGGAGATGGGGGTTTTGAGGCGGATCAAAGTGAAACCCACATACATATGAAATGTATACATACAGCTACGAGCCTTGTTTGTTGTGCTTCTTGTGTAAGGCTGGCGGAGTGGTGTTCGACAAAGCAAAGTCTCAAACAAATTACTGAATAATTTATAAATTAACTTTTTCTTTGGCTCGCTTTTGTGCGCGACGACAATGCTGGCAATGAGAATGGGGGATATACGAGTCCATCATACCATTTGCTTTGTTATTTATTTGTTTATACCCTACAACCATTGAAAATAAAGAAAGTATAAATACATAAATAATTGCAGGAAGAAGTGCCAAAAACTAGCGACAAAAATAATAGCACCACTTCCGCAGTATTTATATAAGTCGTTTATTTATTTATAATTTCCAAACAAATAGTTCATTAATGAAAAAATTAAGTTATTCGAACTTAAAATCTATTATGTGCGAAAAAAATAATAGCAGCACCTTCACAAATAAAGTTTTCATATGTATCTTTTTGAAATTTGTAAGTTTGAGGAAATTTGAATACGCTTTTGGAGGTGGAAGAAGGCTCTTAAGAAAAGTGAGAAGAGAAACCATAATTTATTTCACCGTTTTCAGCAATTTAATTGAAATGAAAATAAAGAAATAAAATTAAAATAAATAATTATTGTGAAAAAGTAAGAAAACAACAACTTAATCAAAAACAACAGTCGTCAACAGAGTCGATATAGCCGTGATCGTCGGAACTAAGAGAATATAAAAGCTAGAGTTCAACATTCGAAATATAGATTCACGTAAGTCTTTTTAATATTTAATTTTTGTATTTGAATTTAATATTAAATTTAGACGAACTTTGTGGACAATAAATAAATAAATAAATAAAATAAATACCCCGCGCAAATTAAGTTTTTTTAATTTGAATCGATAATTGCATTAATTTCTCAAAAGTCGATATATATCGCTATCCGATAGCAAAAAAACTAAAAATGTTTAAGGCCAAGGTTTCTAATTAATATATAATATGTATTTATTTATTATTGATCAATTGAACAATTTACAGGAAGATCAAAAAATAAATAACCACATTTTATTTACTTATTATATCTGGATACAGGATATATCGTAGTCGAGCTAACTTGAATACAGTATTCCTGCTTGGTCTGTTTCTTACATCCCACTATATGGGATTGTGTATGTGTTTGTTTATAGTGGTGCGACTGGCACGCACCCACCGCACCACCATCAGCAACCACAATGGCAGTTGGCCAGTCGCCTGAGTCGGCTGGGTCAGCTCTCAGGGGCATTTGAATATTCAAATGGTGTTTCATTTCTGTTGTTTTTTTTTGTTGCTGTTGTTTTTGTTGTTGTTGTTGTTATGCTGCGCTTTAAGCATATGACCGTTATTTAATGTTTCATAGCACGCGGGCGCACACAAAAAAATTGTTAAAATAATTACACAGTTGTCGGCACAACGCACGGTCTTCAACGGCCAGTGGGCAAATAACAACCACGAAAAGCACCAACTACACGCAGAAAAAAATCAACCTAAGTTTTCTAAAACGTAGGACTTGCATTTCTTAATTTTGGGGTGCATTTTCATAAAATTAAAAAAATCGTCTAATTTTGTTGTTTTGTATGTGTGTAAATAGAAGAAATCTTATATTAGCTCGTTTGCTACCAATACTACTTATACATATACAAACACGTTTTATAGTTTATAAAATGTATTTAATTTAATATATAAGAACTTACGATTTTACATGTACTTGGAGCCGAAAATTTCGGACTTTCCGCGAGTTTTTTTCTAAGAATCCAGACTTGCATTTGTGCTTTATATGCTCTTCTTAACAAAAGAAAATTTTTATAAAAACTTAAAATTAGAAAAAATTGACCAATTTTTGGATTTGTCGATTTAGGGCAAGCTGTTTTAAAAGTTACTTCTCAAAACTGATTAGTTTTTAGACCAATTTTCTACATTTCAAGGCGATCTCTTTTCTAAGTGCAACAACTAAATAAAATAAATTCTCAAATGGCCCCTCAGCTGCGCCTGAAGCACGGACTGGCTTACAAGCCAAATGCTTCCAATACCAAAATACGTGGTTTATATACATTCATTCGTTTATTTATTTTGCTCGCAGACCAATCAAATTATTGGCAAGTTGAAAAGGGAACACAACGCTTACCACTAAATTCACTGAGTACATATGCATACCTGGTATAGGTCCACAGACACGGGGAATAATTTCCAATATTGCCGAACATGAGGGATCCTCGAAGCATAATTGACGCGCCAAAATGCAGTTCAAAATGGCAACGACACCTTTGATGGTCGAACCTACAAATATAAAAACAATTAAATATTTATTATTGTTAATATTATTGAAAACTTATATATGTTCATCGACTAAACCAAGTTAAAATAATACGACTGAAACTTGAACACAAGGAACTCACCCAAGTAAATCAATGCCATTTATGGCAAGAACCAAATATTAAATAAATATACATATATGTTTTGTTCATTTGAAAAGAAAAGTGCCAAAAAGTAGCGAAATAAATAATTGCACCATTTGTACATTCTTTATAGAAATCGTTTATTTATTCATAATTAGAGCTGCACATTTGAAAAATTTTACTATTATGTATTTCGCTCATTTTCTTACTTTTTCATAAAATTTAATTTTTTGGCTTTAGCTTTAATTAAATTTAAGTAAGTTGAGAACGGCAAATAATTTTTTTCTTTTTCACTTTTTTTATGTCTTCCACTTCTAAAAACGTATTTATAACTTCCTTAAACTTACAAATTTGAATAAAGCAAATCCTTGAAAACATTTCTTGTGAAAGTGGAATTATATATAAATTTTTGACATTCATTATAACCTGATCCATTTTATACCCCTCAGTAGTTATATGCTAGTGGCCTTATAGCATATTGTTAGCTTTAAGTCTACTTATACAAATTCAATACAATTTCTTTGACATCCTAAAATATACAATAAGCCATAAGTTTTACAAATGTCAAATATATCTATGCTGCAAATGCCATTTCAACTGAAAATAGAGCTAATCCCAGTTAAATATTCTCCATGGAATTAGTTATAAGGGATCATGGAATTGGATCCTTCTTTTATAGAGGCGTTCGGGAGCTTGCAGGTTTCCACTTCAGACATAAGCGCCAAGGAATTGGACAAACTCCAAGAGAATGGACCACTCAAGCCGCTTGTTCAGCCTAATTATTCATCCTATAAGCATGTGCCACAATTCTTCTATGTGCCACCATCGCCAGACGATGGATTGCGGCACTTGTTGCGACGCGAGGCAAATTTGCTGTTGCTGCATCAGAAATCCGAGGAGCTGTTGACCAACAATGACATAAGTGAATTGTGGACTAAACTAAAGGATCACACCAGTAAAACCACAACTGAAAAAGAGCAACAGCTTTGATGACTATTGTAAATTGCAATCAGTAATTGGCCAAAAATGCAGGAAATATTTTACTAAGCTGTTTGCTCAGCTGTTGAGTGAATCAGAATATATGGGCAGTGTGAAGATTGCCTCAATTTTAAATTACACAATGCGAAAAGTTTTATTAACTCAATATCGCATCGGACTCAGTTTCTATGATGAGATTGGTCAGGGCTATTTGCGGGAGTTAGATTTGAATAATTATATTCTTGATAAAATTCACACATTGATTCATTTTGAGAAGTTCTACGCTTGCAGAAATTTTTATTCTTTCTCGATCTTATGCGCACGGGTCGTATACGTATTCGGGAATTGTTGGCTTCACATATGATCAACCAGCTAATGGAGTAGGCTAACGAGCCGAAGGCAATGAAGCCTCTTGTTACGGTTGAGGCTCGGCCACCTAATGGATTTTCCATGCCTGAAGTTTTTAACCTCTATACTAAATTTCTAACCCTCGACTTAGAGCACAATGGTCAATGGGCATTTACGAGGAGTGTCCTACCTACGAGAGCGAAATGGACTACACAACATTTTTGGAATTTTCGATGGTTATGGAAAATCGTCAGGTTAGTTTTTAGTTAGTAACGTAACAGTTAATGAAATGAATTGAATCAGTCCATAAGATATATGCTGTGATCCCCAATGAATCAAGTTGGTCCTGTTAAGAGAGTAAAAAGTAAAAATTTCATTAAAACTGCCAATAAATCGAATTTTAATCTTAAATGCAATGTATTTATCTACACTCAGAAAAATGATCGCCCTAAATTTTATAAATTCTCCATATTCAATTCATCGCAATTTAACTTTCTAACATTTGGAAAAAATTATGTCAACTTTTCAGGTTGTTTTTCATACACATTTTATTGTTTATATTATTTATTGAACATATCTTTCTTTAGATTTCACAAATGCAAAATTTTTAGATACTTTATATAATTATTACAATAATCATAATAATAATATTACAAAATATTTATTAAAAAAAAAAAATACATATATATATATTTTTGTGATTTTCTGTTAATAGCACGCTTTTTTATTATTATATGTTCCATCAACCCCAGCTCCTGCAGAAATACAAGTTTTTTAATTGACCGAAATTTTTTTTTCATACACTTAGATTTTGTTTCTAAAAATAACAACTTTCTAATTTTCATGGCAATTTTGGTTTGAAGTTGATTTTCTGAGCTATTTCTTTCAAGCGGTTTTAAGATATTATCTCTCATGTCAACTTTGTAGTTGGATGGCATTGCACTTTTGTTTTATATTTGAAACAAAAACTTCAAAGTCGCTGAAATCGCTGAACAATGCTAGCGTTTACCATTTTAAATCTTTATACAGAAAAAAAAACAGCTCTTGGGTTCTTTTAATTCTTAACAAATTGCTTATTTTTTTTGTCTCCTTTCCTAATCATGTCCCACCTTTTCGAAACGCAGACATCGCCATCGCTTCATTTCCAGTTTCGTATGGTAGACGTGCACCAGACTGGATATTTGACTACTCAGACACTGGAATATTTCTATAAGGGGCTGCAGGAGCAGATGGTGGAGTCTAATGTGGAGCCCATCAGGTTTGAAGACATCAACAATCAAATATTTGACATGGTTAAGCCCAAGGATCCGTGCAAGATAACACTACAAGATCTGAGCACCTGGTACGCATAATTTTATAATTTAATTTTTTCTTGTGTTTCACAAAGAAAGTATCCAGTTTAACCGGTAACGTTCATTGCATGCCTTAATAATGTGCAGCCGTCAGGCCGAGACTGTGGTACCCATATTAATTGAATTTCATAAATTCTGGGCTTACGAGAACCGCGACGACAATCCGCAGAATGCTTAATGGGCACATGCCACAAAATGGCAGCAGCAACAGCAAAAGCACCAACAACATTAAACGAAATTTAATTAAAATTTACAGCAAACAAACAACGTTCAGAAAAATACACACAAACTCCTATAAAGCAAGCGACTGCTTCTGGACTTGGCTTTGACTATTGAAAACTCGACCAGGCAATCTAAATATCACGCGCAATTGAGCACAAATGTTATGTCCGATTTTACAAGAATGTTTTTAAATTTTTGACTAATTACAGTGAATTGTGCACAGCATAAATAAAAATATCTATTTGAACTCACTTCAAATTGTTAAAATAATCGACAATTGAATAATCATAAGAGCTTTAGAAACATCCTAAGTATTTTAGTATTCATAGATTTGGTTAAGTTGAATAGACTCATCTAATCGAATGGACATTTTTTTTAAGGTGTGAAACGCTTTTCGCATTATTTGCAGCTGTTAGTTGATAAAGAAAAGTATTGCGCTAACAAATTAAATATGAGTTTTAAAAAGGAATAAGATAGTGTAATTGCTATTTTTAGAAGAGATATTCAGAGTAAATGATTAGCAGAGCAGCTAACAATTATTATAGCTTGAGTTGTTTAAAATATAATAAATAACAACAAATAAATAATAATTAATCACATTTTAATTTTATTTAAGAAATTTAATGATCGTATCTCATATTACAGCTAAATTTACCTTGTTTAAAATTCTCAGTGTCGACCAATTAAATTGTAAATTCAAATCATTGCACCAAAAAAATAAATTTTATAATACAATATATAAAAAAATGTTTATGAAAATGTGCGAAAATTATAGAAAACATAATAGCATCATTTTACAAATATGCACTTGTAATTGAGAAAATAATAAATAAATAAACAATTTATATAAAGAATGCGTATTATGCTATTATTTTTTTCGCAATTGTATGATTTGGTTAACTTTAAGATAAGTTCATTTGCTGCATTTTTTTTTTTCAAAATGCGGTTGCTACAACCACATATAGATTATAATAATGTAAGGGCCGCCACAGTTATTAGAGGAGGAATAATCCAGACAGATTCTAACTGGGCAACGGTCTATAAAACTTTCATTTCAATTTCATTTCATTACGTTGAAATAAACCAAGTCACTCAGCCAAGCAGACAGATCGATGGAGAGACAGGCAGACAGACAGACAGACAGACATACAGATAGCAAACCAGTCAGATGAAGAGTTTTTGCTGGCCACACTGAGAAAATAAAATAACCTAAAAAATAAAATTGCCCTAAAAGGAAAATCGGCCTAATGAAATCAACAAGCTGAAAATTAAAACATCATTTTTTTTTAATATTAGAACAATTTCGCTGAAATTAATAAACAGAAATCTTGTTTTCCAGAAAGCCTCAACTTCTAATTTTACAAAATTTATTTTCTGCATAGTAAGGCGATTATTTTTTTGAGTGCAGAGTTGGCGCTTCGCTTGCTCGGCGCTTGTCCATCTCAGTAGGATGTGCGACGAGCGTTGCAAGCTGTTCGCTTGCAACTGCCTCATCCGGCGGATGCTCCGAAAAAGTTGTAGCTGTCTCTTTGCGTCATGCTGTTGCAACTCGCTCTGCCCAGCGCTCATTAACGAAATGACCGTTTGCATATTGCAAGCAAGAGAGAGGAAGGCAAAAGCAAAAGTAAAAGAAATGTTTTCAAAAATTCACGAGCTGCATGCAGAAGTTGCCCTGTCTGCAGGAAGTGGCCTACTGCCAGCGGTAGCTGCAACAACAATGGTAGTTGCACAGTTGCAGTTGCAGCAAATGCAGCAGTCAAAAGTTTTGTGGCAGTCGCGGAAATACAAATAAAATAAATACAGAACGAAAATTGCAACTTGTTTGTGGGTGGTCTCTCCTTGGAACTCTCGAGTGTTTTATGTTTGTTGGCCGCTTAGTAAGTAGTTCTGCATATAGCCATGGATCTAGCCCGAGCCTGGCTGATGACAAGCTAGAAGTTATCAACGCCAGCTGGCCAACACACAAAACACACACACACACAGAACACAAATAGTCGTCCGCGGCCCGATTATCCCGGCCCCATGCGACCCATTCGAAATCACTTAAAAACACAAATCAAGCAAAAGTTGAAAAACACACAATAACAATTGTTTCGGGACACACCATAAATTTGCATGCCAACTGCGGGGGAGGAGCTGCGCAACGAGACGACAACACTGGCTCTACATGGAAAGCAGAAGAAAAAAATCAACAGACGTAAAAAAAAATATTAGGCACATAAATATACGAAAGACCCCCAAAGCAGCTAGCAACTACACTCGGAAAAATAAAACGATCTAAACTTTAGTAATTTGCCCTAAAACTGAATTTAGAATTGGGCTTTCCCTAAATCGAAAATGACGAAAATTTGTTTTTTTTTATTCAAAAAAATAGTTTGTAAATCTAGAGAATCACTCTTCAATGAAAATTGCAATAAAAAACGTTCGTCTTGTTTTTAGAAATAAGTTCCCAAATATTAAAAAAAAAAGTATAAGAATTAGATAAGATTGCTCTAAATTGACAATCCCAAAAAGTTGGCGATTTTATATATTATTAAGAAATGCATTTCTAAAAAGCAGATATGTAAGCCCTAATAATAAGGAAATCCATTATAATATTCAGAAACAAATAATAATGTGTATTGGCTAGATATATAGCAGCTTAGTTGTCATCTGTCTGACCGAGTAGCCTCTACTAATTTATAAAAATATACAAAATATGTTTAGTCTTCAAAATTAAAATTCAACATGAAATTTAGGAATGCAAATCCTTGTTATTAGACAGCCTTTTATTTTTTTTATAATAATTAGGTGAGGAAATCGCGTAGGCGATTTACTAAAATTTATAGCGATTTTTTTGAGTGTAGCCACCGGCAGCCAGAACAATTCGTTTCTGTCACAATCAGATTCGGATTGGGCACAAAAATTTCGAGTTCACGTTTGCGTTTCCCGTTTCACATTCGCGTTTCGCGTTCGCATGTTGCCGCCGCCATGTTTCATGAATTATTTTCCAGCCCAAAAAGTTGTACGAACTTTGCCAGCAAAAAGGAAAGAAACTAAAGAAAAAAGAAGAATAAAATTGGTAAGGAATACAGCAAGAACAATTCCTTGGCCTGGTTCGAGGTTCTTTTTTGCTGCGCTTCCTTGGCCTGCTGCATATTTCGATTACTATTTTTACTTGGTCCGATCGAACTCTAGGAGGAGCCGAAGGGAACCCCGAGCAATTGTTTCACATTTTCTGCAAGTTAGTTTTTGGCCTGTGCTGCGTCTGCTGCTGTTGCTGCTTAAATTTAAATTGTGTGCATGGAGAGCACTCTGGTGCAGGCTTTAATAAATTATGGGTACCGAGGGGGTTTGCAGCCAGCCTGGAGTGGCCAGTGCCACTCACGTCACTTGAAAAAAGTTAATACAACAAATTGCGCTTCTCCACAACAAAAACAACAATAACACTCAACAAGGCCAATAACAACAAGGCAGCAACAATGTTGTAAAACGACCGCATTACGAGCTCGCGAATTACTAGCGCATCGCATTTTGCCCGTAAGCCAAAAAGAGGTACCCAACTCCAAGTTTGGACAACAGCAACAACAACAGCAAAGGCAACAAAAACATGGCCAAGAAATGGCAGCTTTACAACTTCCGCCAAGCGACTGCGGCTAGTAGTCATGGACAAGGACATGGACGAGCAAGGCGAGCAGGAGAAGGGGGAGACGGGAGTCAGCAGTAGTAGTAACTGGTAACTGGTGAAATGTACGTTATAGTATTCGGCAGGGTTTTTTTTTGGTGCTGAGTGCACTGAAAAAAATTGCACTTTTCTTGTTTTTTAAATAATTTCTAAATATAAGAAAATACTTTTCTTAACTAGGAAAGGTTTGCCCTAAATTGACCATTCCAAGAATATGGGGACTTTTCCATTTTGTTTTTATATTTTCTGTACAAAATCGATCTTAAACTTACAAAATTTTCTTAACAATTAGAATGTCCTTCTTGCGTTTAGAATTAATTTTGATGCATTTCTATAAAGTAGAAAATCAACCCCTGAAAATCGTTAGTTTTACGGCCAGTTTCTAAAAATCAGTGCGATTCTTTTTCTGAGTGTGATGAGCGTATTCGTCTTATGTCATTCAGGATTATTTTGTGGGTTTAAAACTAATTTGCGGTCATGAAGTGGATTTGCTGGATTGTGTGCGTCCTTTTTCACTGTTTGCCGCGCTGACTTTTTGGCTGCTGTTGACAATTCAGGTCCGATCCGGTCCGGTCCGGTTCGGATAAATATGCAACAAAACTGGCAACTAACTAGTTCAGCCTCAGCATCAGCACTTCGCAATTGACCGCATTCACATGCACTTCATTAGCATAGTAAAGCCGACTGGATTTAAGGTATTTGTACGAGTGAAACATCATTTTCTGCTTCAAGTTGAGTTGCTGAAAATTGCACGGGTCTACAGGTAGTTGATCTGCGTAAAGTTCGTGAGCAAATTATTTAATTTAATTAAATTTATAGGCGATTATCTTGTGACAGCAGACATTAAAATTTAAACACTCGAGAAGCGATTTCCTTTTGGACAACAACAACAAGAATCAGCAAGTAAACTGTCGCCATGGGCAATCCCATGAATTGGGTGTCAAAGTTGCCAGAAATCTGTTTATTTTTTTCAACCCAAGGCCGTATAATTGTTGTGTATGTGTGTGTGTTTGTGGGGAGGAGGTGGGGGGGGGAGGTTGTTGAGTGTTGGCTGTTGCTGCGTATTATGGTCAATTAAGTGAAAATACCATTATTGTTATTGTCGTCAGGACTGTTGTCCGTTGTTATTCTTATTGTTATTATTATGCTTGTTTTTTTTGTTGTTATTATTCTTTTTCGTAATTTTACTGCTTCAATAAATGTTGCTACAAATTCTGCGAATTGTAGATTGTTCACTGTGAAACAAAAAACTACTTCAAAATCCACTTGGCTGGCATATTTTATCTCTCTCTGTTATCCGATTGTTTTCACAGCATTTCCTGTTTTTCTTTTTACAAGCCAAAGTGAAAGCTTTAATTTCCTTTACAGCTGAGTTCCTTTGCTGTCAAAGCAACTCTTAGAAGGCAGGCTCAGCTTGATTTTCTGAGCAGTACTTGATTTTTTTGACACTTTCTCTTATTTTTTCTCTTTTGATTTTGGCGTACTTCGTTAAGTGTTGGAAACTGCATAATAAAAATTAAACACTAAGCAAGAGAATCAAGTTATACAATGTAATTTGGCTTTGTTTAAGGTGAAAAATGTTTTCTCTTCGTTCTTTCAATATAAATAAAACAATTTTTTATTATAGAAGCAGATATGGAGAGATACGTATGCTGAACATGTATGATTTTTAAAAATTGTTAATACAATCCAACTTAAAACACACAAGCAATCAGGACGAATAAATCTAATAAATCGGTTCTCATTGTAGTTGTCAGGAGGAGTTGTTTGTCGCAATTATCGATGGGAAAAACAGAATAAACACATCAATAAACGCAGAGTTCACAAATGATTTGATTACATTATTATAAAACAATTTGCATTCCATAAAAAGCAAAGACAGCAGCAGCCGACAAAGTCATAAAAGTCTGAAAACCGAGGGAGCTTTTTTTTTGTTTCTTTCTTTACAGCCTTGGCTTGACTTGATGGGCCATTTTTGCCGGCTTTGAAAGCCGCACACAAAGAAAAATATGCAAAACGCGCATAAATCTCACAGCTCGATGTCTGAAATTACAGAGGGTCTCTCGAAATCGAAACGCGTCAGCGGGAAAACAATTTTCAACACTGGTTGTGTGGGTTGCAAGGGGGAGGGGGATGGCTGAAAAGCTGTCAGGCTGTGCATGCAGAATAAATGATTTTCTATTTGTTTAGCCAAAGTTAAATTCTTAACCTATACGTGTGTGCGTGTGCCTGCACTTAGAAAAAATAATTGGTCTAAAACTTAAAATGTTTTCTTGTTTTTAAAAATAATTTCTAAATATATGAAAAAATTTTTTTTAACATTAAAGCTTTCTTAAAATCGACAATCCGAAATATATGTTTTTTTTTTTCTTCAATTTTTTTAGAAATAGTTTGTATTAAAAAAAATCGGTATGAAATTTAGAAAATCGCCTTAAAAACTAGAAAGATTTTCTAGTATTATGAAATAATTATTTAATATAGGAAGACATTTTTAAAATTAGACATGCTTGTCTTAAACCGACTTTCTTTATCGTAAGTTTTTTAAAGTAAAAAAATCTAAAATGTATGTATTATACAGGCAGTCTAAATATTCAAATACTTAATATTAAAATATATTTGAAATGAAGTTAATATAAGAATATAATTTTTGACAATTTAAAATATTTCTTCTAAATTTTAGAAAATTGTCGCAATTAGAAATGCAAACACTAGTTTTTAGAAAGATACAGCCTTAATTTAAGAAATTTGCCTTGTAAATATTTAGGTACGGAATGCCAATAGTACGGCAACGTCCTAAAACTTTCTTTTTCTGAGTGTAGGCTTTGAGTGTTGACATTTCTTTGAGCCGCCATCGCTCAGTGCAATAAAAAGAAAAACAAGCGAATGCGAATGCTTGTGTTAAAATCCAAAGACAACCTGTGAGCATTTACATTTCCCCCATCTCTCTCGCAATTCGTCTCATTTACGAGGCAACCATATCATAGGCGGTGTTTGAGGCACTCCCGCCTTACCGGAAGGAAAGAGGTCAAAAGCCGGCACATACATATGTCAAGTGTTGGCAAGGAACAGCAGCAGAAAAGAGGACAACATTTTGTGACCAGGCGACCCTGTCAGAGAGTCTTCTTTTTTTCTAATTTTTTTGTTTGCCTCCTTTTAGAAAATATAAATTTTTATTCTTATCTTTGGCATTCTTGCTCTCACTTTTGTTCCGTTTTTTTTAACGCTGCTGCTTTATCCTTTTTTAACGTGTGTTTCGCTCATTGTTGTAAATTATTTATGCCTGCGTAAAATATTCAAAGCTCAGCGCAGTGACGCGAATTGAGAAAAGAGCTGGGAAAAACGCACTAAAGTCTGTAAAAAAAAATGAGAGAAGCAGAAAGGCAGGCAGCCAACAACAAAAAGCAGTCCAAGTTATTATTCATAACACAGCAGCATTAAAGTGTAAGGGAGTATGCGACAATTCCCACAGCCATTTGTCCAGCCTACCACCCACAAGCTAAGTCAACCCCCTGCAATCCTGGCTGCCAAGTCTGCATAAATCATTCACAAGCCAGCAAAAAAAAATACATCAAAAAAATACAACAAAATGTGAAAATGCGAAATTTGACAATAATACTGAAGCGTCTAATTCAGGACTTTGTCGTTTCGATTTGCCGGAAAAGGATTCGCATTTGCATTCGTCGACTGTTTGTTTTGTCAACTTTTCCAGGGGGTCTTTTTTAATTAATTAAAGTGCTTTGCTCGGCTTATTTTCAGGCTCTTTGCACACCTTGCAATTTCAATTTGCCTCGTCGAATATTTTGAATTTGTGTGTGTTTGCTTCGTTATCAGGTAATTTGCAGCTGGTCCCGGATTAAAGTCACCAAAAAGTCTTAAACAACTTACATAACAAATATTAAATGAAACAGGTCATTAGGGCAAGTCACACAAATAAAAACTTACATTACAAATTGAAAAATTCTACACGTGCGCGCGAAAAAAAAAGAAAAAAAATAGTATTCGCCAACAACTGCAATGGGAACTGTTGAAAGTTAAAAGTCGACACCAATGCCAGGTCTTTGTATTAACTTAACATTTTGACACCTGCGAAGGAACACACACCCACCCACGCACATACACACACAAACACACACATAAGTAGTGCATGGTTCAAGAGTGTGGCTATAAGGTTTTAAGTGGCAATCGCTTTTCGCTTGGGTTATCAGGACAACCTCCAAAGAGCTGCGGCTGCTGCCACAAAAACAACCCGTTGTTGCCGTTGCTTGCAGCATTTCTCCGTTTTTTGTTCTCTGCAACAAAGGCGCTGGCCTTCTTGCCATCTTTGCCACCACTGCGAAAAGGTGTTCGGATTTAATTCGACACCGAGCATCCACTACATAGAGTCGCTAGTTGTTGGCAATATTGCTACACTCGCTACACTCAGAAAAGGGCATTTATTCAGAAGAAACATTTTTAAAATGTAATGTAAAAAAAGAATTTGCATTTCCAAATTTCAGTGTAGATTTTCCAAAATTTAGAAACAAATTTATCTAACTTTCAGGGTATTGTTTTCAAAGTGTTTTATATTAGCTTTTTTGATACTCATTTTCTAAAACTTTTTACGATAGCAGATAAACGCTAATAGAATCATGGCTCGCCTTTTTTTTGCGATGCATTTCCTATTTTAACAATAATGTTTACTTATATTAAGAAATTACTTCTAAAAACAAGAATGACTTCTAATTGTTAGAGCGATTTTCTATATTTCATGGCGATTTTTTTTGTATCTGTAAGAAAGAGAGTATTTCGTTGTTCAATATCGATGCCAACCAATTTAGATTATCTATCACCTTTGGCAATATATATATATATATATAACAATTATATATTTATTTTTATTCCATGTGAATCTTTTCAATCTATTGTATATATATAGTTTTTATTCCTATATTTATAATTTCCTTATCTACTTTATTATTTTACTGTCTTGTTTAGATTTCTAAAACTGTAAAGACTTTGCAAAATATAAGTTTGAATCATATTTCCATATAAATTCTATTGTATATTATTTTGCACTTATATTTATATATATATTTTTTTACGCTGCACATCTCTAAGTCGCTGTCCACAGGGTACATAAACATCAACAGCTCATATTTTAGCGAGTTACACTTCCCAGGGTATGTCACCGTCAAGTACACATATATCAGTTAGTTTCATTTCCCATTGCCTACTTTCAGGCGTTGGATGCTTGTGCCGGAGGCAATTGGGTGATTTGAGGGCGGGTTGGCAAGTGGCTGAAAAATATTGTCGCGCATTTGTTCGCAGCTTACGAAAACATTTTTCTTAACACGCTTCGCCATTTTTTGCACGCTTCTTGTAGTTTTTCGCAACTTTGGCTTTAAGCGACGCGTTTTTCTTGCTCAACTTCAATTTGCAGAGCGAGCAGAGTGTACAATTTAAAGCATTACGAGCGCAATTTGTCTGCAGCGCCAATGTCGCCAAAAGACGAAGTTTAAAAATATATACAAATATAAGCAGTTACAAACAAAATAATAGGTGCCCTTTAAGTTTGTAAGTTTAATGAAGAAATTTAATTAAAAATTTAAATTTAATTTTATAAAAATATGTTTGATTTAACAACAAGAAAAACACTACTTTTCAAATGTGCACATATACATTAAATAACATATGAAAAAATTGCAAAGTTAAAGATTTATTTTTTATACGTGGGAAATAATGTTACAGTGGTGCTAATATTTTTCCCCCAACTGTATATACATATATATATATACATTTTTTTTGTGCAAGTGCAGAATGCAGAATGCAGGTTTGTCTGCCTGGCTGACATTTTTCTTGGCGTAAATCTGGCAGCAGCAAGTTTAGCTGCCTTTTTTGCAGCTCATTGAATTTGGTGTGCTTTTGTCTGGCATTGCCATAAAAGTGTATATGCACTCAACCTCAACCATTTCTGTGGCCAACTTCGAAGCAACTAAGTGCCAAAGAAAACTATTTTGCGGGATTTCTCTCTCTGTTGCTGCTGAGCTGCGGGCTTTATCTAAAGTCCTGGAGTCCTCTGCATATGCCTGACTCCATTTGCATGGCACATGCTACCGCTCCACGTTGCAACTGCATTTTGCAAGCGTTTATTGTCCAATACGAAAGTTTAATACATTTTACATACAACTTTTCCTCCTTTTTTTTACTTCAGCATAAGAAAATTGTATAAACGGATTTTTCCTGCGGGCTTTAGCGAAAAGTCGATGGAGAAAAGTCTCAGCACGTGTGTGGACTTCTATCCATCTGGCCGCTTGTCCAATTTTAAACAAAAGTGCTACACAATGTTTTAGAACTGCTTTTGATTTAGTTTGGCTTGTAATTTATGGTGCCCTGTTCTGCATGCAGCGATAATCGCAGGTCAATTTTATAAACAAATAACACAATTGCTATCTCTGACCACAAGTGCGACTACTTGCCCCTCTGCACCTTGCCACAGCTAATTGCCCCATTCGTTTTGCAAACGAGTAATCGCCATAATGAAGCCGTGGCACACACACAAACACCAACTGCAGCTTATCTTAATTATAGATCGATACACACAGCTGTCCGGCACACCACAGCCAGAGGTGTCTGGCTTTGTCTACCCCCACCCGTCCACCTACCCCTCTGCCCCTGCCATTGATCTGCCTCTGCTGCGTGTCAAAACTAAATCCTGCTCCGCTAAGCCTTCTGGCTCGCCTGTCTTTGGCTAGCTGGCATTGGGGCAGCAGTTGCCAGCGCTGTCACGAGCTGACATAATAATTTATACCGATTGTTTACCACTCCTCTCGCTCTCTCTCTCTCCCTCCCTCAGTCTCTCTCCCACTCGATCCCTCTCTCTACACTCGAAAAAAATCGAAATGAGTTTTAGAAAATCGCCTGACAACTAGAAAGTTTTCCTTGTTATTAAAATTAATTTGTAAATATAAGAACATATTTTTATTGAAATTAGAAAGGCTTAGATATTCAAAAAATATGATGATATTTTATATATATTTTAGAAACATTTTTTATTATTAATAAATGATTTTTTTGAAAATAAATTTACATGAATTTTATAAATAATCTAAGTGTACCTATTGAGTTGCGGCTCTTCACCGAGTCCCACTCATTGATTGTCTGCCTGCCTGTCTGTCAGTCTGTCTGTCTGTCTTGGTCTTGTCAGTGCGCAAACTATGACTCAATTTAAGCTCAGCAGCGCATTAGACATAATGTCAATGTCAGCCAGAAAAGTATGTTTGTGTTTGCGTCTGTATTTGGCAACTGTCACAACTGAGTGCCACAGATTTTTACCTTAAAGCCGTCCAGTCTGCTAACTGAGACTCTTTACTGATGAAATACAACTCCATTCGAAAATCTTTTGCAAATTGCAAATTGACACAAATTATAGTCAATTCGATTTTCTAAATAAGTCAAAAATGTAATACGTACAAAGTGTTGCTTAATTGCTCATTCTTCTCGTATGGAATGCATTCGGTTTGCATTTTATTGCCGCTCTAATTAGAGTCGAGCAGCTGTCCGGGTGTCGGAGAGGTGGCGGAGAGTTTTAAGGGTAGATAACTGGCAATGACAAGGCTCAAGGTGAATTTGCTTTCATTTGTTTGGTTTGGCAGAGGGAGAGGGAGAGGGAGATGGAAATGGAGAGGGTCGCAGCCAATTGCCACTGTTGTGTCTGTATGTTGCATAGTTCCGTATTTTGGTGCCCGAGACAATAGACAGACAGACACACAACACGACACCCGAACAAGGTGAATACAAATGTATGCAACCAAGTGGAACACAGAATACAAATGCCCACAGCAACTACAAAAACAACAACCAGAACAATGAGCCAGCAAGTCAACAGTACAGTTTTATGACCAGAGACAACGCAACAAAGTTATACTCGAAGAAATAGGGACTTGATTTGAGAAATACTCTAAATACGAATACTGTACAGCATAAAAACTGAAATTAAATAATAATCTATGCTAGATATATTTAACATCATTTGTTCAATATTAAAAAATATATTCAAACAGTATGAAATATTTAAAGTGCATTGACAATATAAATATTAATTTATATCATAAAAACAATGTATTCATCATTTCTTCAATACTGCCAAAAATATATTTAAACAGTATGATATTGAAACAAAACAAATCAAATCCTAAATTGCTTAATATAAAAAGACATATTATAACAAAATATAGCAATCCTTAATGTTAGACTCTTAAAATTAATTTAACAATTTAATTTATATTTTTACTCAAAATATTTATTGAAAAGTACCATATCTGAATATAGTAAAATAATCAATACTAGATAACTTAACAAAATATCTTTATTATTAAAAAAATTAATAGAGTTAGAAATTTTTGTTAAAGTAGACTGAATTCGAAATTATCAAATTTATAAATTAATAACAAAAAACCAAAAAGTATTAAATGAAAAAAAAAATTCAAACAAAGTTTAATAAATACATTTTTAGTTAAATTCATGACTGTTAAAATTAGTGGTTAAATTTTAATGCTATTACATTTTTGGTTGGAGATTTTTCTCTCAGTGCAAGATTAAGTAGGTGAAATCGCCTAGAAACCAAACAAGCCGCCAGTTGCCATTGCCCTTAGTGTCTGTTGGTTTGGTGTCGAGTGTGTGAAATTCTTTGCGGGCCAAAAGCCACAGTGAAACAATGCTGTGGTGTAAAAAGGTCATGTTAGCTTTTCCTCTCTCTCTCTTTCTATCCCTCTGTGACTTTCCCTCCCTCTGGCTTAATCTATTTGGCTGCAATATTTTGTGTCAGGCAGAATATTTTTTTTAAACGTGTTTTACGTTACGCATACGTAACGTGTGCATTGATGGCTTGACCAACTGAACCGCCTCTTAAACCAGTTAAGTAATCTTTAATCAAGTATAGAGTGTCTGTTGTTTTGAAAATAAACAACAAGCTTTGGCCAAACATTTCACAAAGTAATCAAAATAATTAATTATAAAAAAGAATTAATAAATAATAATAATAAGTAATAAATAATAAAAATAATAAGTTTAATTAAACAACATGAAATGTATACACTATTCCCAAAGAAACATTTCCAATTTAATTATTATCATATAAACAAAGAATTTAGTACTATGCAAAACATATTGTTAAACTTCAACACAACTCTTACTCACTCAAAAACACTGCAGATATCAGTTAACTTTTTAGAAGCAGAGCTCAGCGATTTCCCTAAAACTCACTCCCTTTTTATACCACTCTTTTTACAAAATCCACTTAGTACATTAATTTTCTAACCAATTTAACACAACCCAGTTTGTTTGTTTTTATATGCAGATGTAATTGTATCTATATGCATAATTGTAAGTCAGTAGGCTTAAATTAATTAGAAAGTGATAAGGAAGAACAAAATCAAACGAATTTTTAATGACTGAAAAAAAAAATATATATCCTAAGCAAACAACTGTTTCTGGTTGGGTTTGCATGTTAGAAAGCTTCAGTTAGGGGTGATTCTCATTCATAAGGAATTTTAATTTGTTTACAGTTCAAAGTGAAAATTATAAAACTCTCCAATTGCAAACTAATTTTGATGTATAAGAAAGGTGTCTTAAAAATTTTCGGAATGCCCAATTGATCTGTAAAAAATTTGATTTCAAAGAATATCAACCGTTTAGTAAAATTAACGTCGATTATATTTAACTCATAAGTAAATTATTATATATATAGTATATCGAATTATTTCATATTTTTTAAATTATTTATATCTTATTAAACTATAAATAAGTAAATTATAATGTCATAAAAAACCTTAAGACTGACATGCTTTCCCTTTAACCCGCAAGTCAGTTAATAATTTAACTAGCTAAAAATGATGATTTTGGATACAGCTCAGTCGACTTGAGGTCCCGACTAGATATTCCAACTAATCAGTTGCCAAATCAATCATAATTCTGGCATAACGGACTGAGGAGATCCAATCACCGCTGGGCAAACAATAAACACAAGATAAACAATTAAATGTAGCTTAAGCGAATTGGAAAAGCACAATGCCAAAATCTCCAAAACGGAGAGACCACGTCGTTGCTTTATGCTTGCCCAGCATTTTTTTCCACTGCAGCCAAAAAGCAGGCAATGAATTTTTTCGTACTCAATAAACGACGACGACGACGATGTTGAAGGCAAAACGGCAATAAAAACGGCAATTGATAAGCGGCAAGCCCGCCAAATAAGCAAACAATCAAGTAAACTGCAAACGGCCAAAAATACGAAAGCCAAAAAATCCCGAAAACCGAAACCGAAAACCGAAACCATGAAGGAATGTTCGAAGGCGGAAATGGCGGGAGGTGTGGAGTGAGGGGAAGTGAGTTGAGAAGGCAAACAAACAATCAAACGATAAACGGATGCCAAGTGGCAAGAGAAAGGTTGAGGCATGGAGCAAGCAAGAGTGGGGTAGGCAGGGTAGCCGAAAGCATTTCAACCTCAATTTGGCAAATTCTATTACGATAATAAGAGAATAACGGAGGGAGAATGTTGGGAAATGCCACCAATTGGGGAAAGAGCGCAGCAAATAGCCGGAAAATGCTTTATGTGCTGGCAACAACAACAAAAGGCAGTTAAAAGCAAAACAATGCATTGGTCGCCACTTGAAGTGTATACAGCCAAAAACAAAAACAACAAAAAAAAATGAGTGAGATCCAATTTCTGTGTTCGATTGTTATCCAATTTCTGAGCAAATAAGTGAAAATGTTTTCCTACTCATGCCTCCCAGGCATCAACACAACAATGAACATTGTGCAATTGTGCCTATGTGTGTGTGTGTGTGTGGGGGGGTGTTGAGCGTGTCAATAATTTGTCTACAGCTCTATCGACTGTCGCTCAGTGTAAATAACAGTCGACGTCGTTATAGAAATGCACTCAGCAAAAAAATCCAACTGGAACTTAGTAAATTGCCCTAAAATGATAGTAAAATATCCAAAAATGATTTTTTTTTTCTCGAAATTTTCTAAAAATCCACTGAAATTAAGGAATACAAACGCTGATTTTAAGATAAACGACAACATTCAATTCTAGGTATTTATTTCTGAATAATACAGTGAGATACATACAGTTGCCAAAATCTCTAAAAGTCAATGCAATTTTTTTTCTGAGTGTATTCCAAGCTTAGTGTAAATAACCGTCGAGTCGATATAGAAATGGGCAAATATCAGCAAATCCAATGAATGAGAACAGTTGAAAGGATTGCGATACAGTTACAGAAGCTGCGACAGACGCTGAACCTGAAGCTGATGTGAGTGATATCCTTAGTTACTTAGTGCCTTAGTCCTTAGTCCTGCGTTAAGAGGCTTACCAGCTAAACTCCTCCATTGGTATCACAATCTCTCTATTCTCCGCCTGTCTGTCGCCGACAGACAATTGATGACGACTTGGGTGGAGTCGGCGGGGACATTTTGCTTGTTTTTGCTTTTGTCTTTGTTTTATTTGGCTTGGAGAGCGTTAAGCATCTTTTGATTCTAAGCCCGATTAAAAGCAGTAAAGCAGCGCTTATCCGAGCAGAAAAACCACCAACAATAAACAACGGCAACAGCAACCAGCAATAGCAAAAGCAGACGTAGCTATAAAACTGGTAGTGCCTGATTTACCCCAGCTAAAAGCAGGCAAACATAAAATGCAAATCTCCGATTTGGTTTGTTAAACATTTGCTTAACCACAAAAATGAAAGCCGGGACACAGAAAACACAAAAACAAAAAAAAAAACAAGAAAAGAAAAAACAGAAAAAACCGAGAAAAAAAAACGAAAAGTAGCTCAAGTCTTTTGCTGTTGTCACACAAGGGGAGTGACAAGAAAAACAGAGGCGGAAAAGCACATGGCAGGGAAATATGCCAGATTATGAGACAAGAGCAACATATGCCAGGCATCTCCTCAAGCAGAGGCAGACAAACGTTCAAGAATAACGGTGGGTAGAGAGAGAAGAGCGCAAAATATGCGTGGAGAATATAAGCTGGCCGGCCAGCAAGCTTCTCGACTCAAGAACGGGGACAGGGGAGGGTTTGGGGGTGCGTAACGCAAATGAAGGCAAATTACGTTAAATAGAAAAGAAAACTTTTCCACTTTTTAACTTTGGCGTACGACTCAAAGTTGCCAAACAGCAAACAGCAACCAGCAAGCGTCAAGCGGCAAAGTGGCAATCACACTCAGAAAAAAAATAAGATCAGTTCAGAAGTTCCTCACGTTCTGAGAGTAACATATTCTAAAATGTATGCTTCTTCTGTTCTAAAAACCAGGGTTTTCATTTCTAAATTGATATGTGGAGTTTTCTAAAAATTTTCTTTAAAAAATAATTTCCAGTGTGTTGTCTTCTATGTGGATATTGTGTAAAATGTAAAAAAAAATTTTTGCAGCTGCAATTAAACAAAAAAAAATCGCCATAATTTTGGAATTGTGGATTTGGTGCAAGCCTTCCTGATTTTAAGAGATTTTTAATACTTACAAATTATTTGGAAGAAAAATAAACAACTTTTTAGTTTTCAGGTCAATTTTTTTCTGAGTGCAGCAAAGTGGCAAGTGGCAAGCGGTATGCGGCATGCGGCATGCGGCAGGCGTGCAACGTTGCGCGGTTGTTGAACATTTTACAAACAATTTAAGCGTCGCATTAAATTATTGTTACGCTTGCAGCTTAAGCTTTAAGGCTGCTGCCATTTGCCAGTTCGAAATGTTTTTCATTTGCCTGCTGCTGCCTTGACTTTTATGGCCCACTGAGCGTTATTCCCGCCCTCTTTCTCACTCTTTCTCTTTCACACTCTCTGGTTTTTTGTTTTGCGCGATAAGAGTGAAAAATGGTAAATTAAGCTAAAGAAAAGCGGCTGCAAAGAAGCCAAAGACGCAGCGTGCGTCAGACTAAATTAGAGCAAAAACTTAATTTGCCTTTCGGCTGCGCCCAAAAGTAGGCAACGGAAAACAAAAACAACAGAAAAAGGCAACAAGAATCAAAAGGGAAATGGGCGCAAAATAACAATTATGTTTCAAGGCAATTGTATTGCTTTGTTTTCTTCGCCCAGATTGTTGTTATTCCCCCATTTCCCATTCCCCGTTTCTGGTTTGTTTGGTTTTTTTCTTACACTTGTAATTGAGAATGAAATAAGGTTAATTAGAGTAATGGCCACTTTGCCACGGACACGAATTTGTGCTGTGGTGTTGCCTGTCAATAAAGACATTTAAATTTCGTAACAAAGCCAAAAGCTTGGGTGGAATTTTTGAACGGCTACTATCCAGCTCTGCTTATAGTGGTCAAGGTTGCTTCCTTTTTGAAAAGCGGAAGTGGGAAGTGTCTCTTTGAAATGGTATACGATTGTTGCACACAAGATCCTTAAGCACACTCAGGACCGACCTTTATTTTAGGGTAGCTGAGGGTAACTCAGCTTATTTTTCAGTAAGTATATTTCTAAAAACCGTGATTTTTATTGATAGTGAGTGTTTTCATGTCTACTTTTAAGGAATGAATTTCTTGATAATAGAAAAAATTTCTAAAAACAAAAAAAAAGAAAACCTTTCTTATTTTTACAAATTGATTCTTATATTTAAAAATCATAGGCATGGCTTACATTTTTACTTTTCAAATATTAATTATTTAATAATTGATTTTATTTGAGAACACAACATGTTTTTAGGACTGTCAGAGCTTCTCTAATTTAAGAAAAAATGTTTTCAAAATTAAAAATTAATTCTAAAAACAAATTAAAACTTTAAAATTTTAAAAACGATTTTCTAATATTCAGTGTGTTTATATTTGACCCTAGTCAACTTAATTATGATGTAAACTTTCGGCCCAACTCTGTAGGATATTTCAAACCCATTTCGTGCGTATTTTGGCCAACACTTTTGAATTATCAAGCACTGGAACCCATTTTCTACTCCACGTAGATAGTTGCTAATTCTCAAACACATGTTAAACGACTTTTAATTTGTGTGCTAGTGCATTACTTCATCACAGCCCTGTGTTGTTTCTTGTCCTTGTCAACATCGTGTGTTGCTTTGTTGGCCAACAGTTTCCATGGCAATTTCCAAAAACTTTGCAAGCCCAGCAAGTTTTTTTGTTCTTGATTGTCAGCTATTACACATGTAGCCACAATTTACAAACACACACCTACCTAGAGCATAAATATATATATACATATATATGTATATATATATGTATATATATATACGAGTATATATAAATAAAGTCTTCGTTCGAAAACTTTTCATACAATAATAATCACTTTGTGAAAGTTTTGCCTAAGCCGTCATAGCTACCAATTCGGTGACACCAAAAACTTTGGCCAAAATTACTGCAACCCAACAAGGACCAAGGACAAACTTTTTGCGGCCTATCTGTCCACCAACCAGTTTGCAGACCAGTTAACAACCGCGTCCGTATCCGAATCCGGCTACGGGTTGGGGTTCCCCTCTCCGTCCAACCTCAACCTCAATTAATACATGTGTCGTAAAGTTAGCTGAGATTTTCACATATGTGGCCTGTCAAATGTGTGCGTTTATTATGTCATATTCTCGTAAGGCCATCACGAGGTTGTCACACCACATAAATGGCCATATGAATGATTAAACCATGCAATTTTTATACCCTTAAAAATATATAAACAAGTCTTGCTGTCATTTTTATGTATAGTTTAACCAGACTTAAAATCTATTGAGTTGATTTTTAAAAGCTCACATCAGACATGTAATAAGAAAAGTTTTCATAACATTATTTTTATATTTGTTTTAACCAGGCTTACAATTTATTGGCTTGAAAAATAATTAGACTTTTTAAGATCTAACAACAAGCAATTTATTTATAGCATTCAACAAATGACAGATATATTAGCTTAACATGAACATACATTATAAATATGAACGATTTTAAAAGCAGATGCATATCTTAATCCGAAATTTATGCCATTGAAAAGCGCAAGAAACAAGACAGATTAACGTACATTGTGATACAAGTTGAGAAAGTAAAGATCAATTTCACAGTTTCTTTTTGAAGTAGGTAAAGTATTCAATGCAATATAACATACACGATAACAGAGGTCGATAACAACTGTAACTAACATGAGCTTAACATGAATTCTGAGAGAGGAGACTGTTCTCATACAAATATAAGGTAAATAATAAACTTACTACAAACTTTAAAAGAGAGAGAGAGACATGCGTTTAATTGCTCTTATAACATATTAAGCAAAAATAAATAAGCAAAATATAAATCAAAATTCACAATCGAGAAAGTCATTCCCTTATTTTGCTTAACACTTCACTCTATGACTAGATATATAATAATAATAATATATGACTAAAAACAAATCGTTATATAGAAGAACAATACCCTCAAGGGTATTAAATCATTTCGGCATGCCGCAGGTATATCTTCATTCTGCTTTAATAAATAACATTTGTGTTATACGGCCAAACGAATTGTAAAGTGTGTGTTTTCATTTTTATATATTTTTTCTGTTTTGTTTTTTTGCTTTTTGATATGCGCATGTTTAAAAATGTATGAGCGAATTTGATGTGCAAATTTAAATTAAATTTTCGCTGTGTGCACATACACACGCCGCATGACTTTGCGACAATTGAAAGGCATACACACACACAAAATACGCATACACAAACAGAGGGATATGGGTAAAATAAAGTTACATATTTCATGGCTGGCAGGAAGTTCAAAAACACAAGCAACAAAAAAGGGTTGGCAACTCCGGCAACGAGAACATTTGGATGATGTGTAGACCTATTCAAAAGCAAAAATGAAAATGAAAATGGAAAAAAAATTATATATGAAAAAATAAAAAAGCTGACACGCAATTTGTTGTAGTTGTTTTTGACATTTTGATTTCATGTGTGTATGTTGTGTGTGCAACACTCATTACTAGGCACACTCGCACACACACTTCCAGGATATGCTTCCACTACAGAACGCACTCAATCATAAATGAACGCACACACACACTCAGGCATGTGACCAACCGTTGAACATTTACACAAAAGGAAGTTGTTATTTCGGCTTCCGGTTTAGCGGAATTGTTATTATTTATAAGTGCACACGAATCCTACACACACAACCAAATGAATGTGTATGTGTGTTTGGGATGATATGTGTATGTGCTATATTTATAGGCGAGTTTGGGTGGAATGTGCGAGAAGTGGTCATCATTCAACTGGTTCACTTCAATTTCGTTAAAATGATTTCCTGTTCAATTGATACCCTGCACATGACCAGCAAAATGAATATAAAAAAGAAATAAAAACAAATTTGAAGGAACTCTTTGTTTTGCAACGTTTAATGCAATATAAAGAACATTAATTAATATTAGTTATTTTTCAAGTCAAAAATAGGCGTTATAAACTCCAGTAACGTCTTTAGCATAAGTTGTTTAAGCTGGCATAAATTATTTAAGCCGAAACTAGTCTCTATTTTGTATAACAATTTTGTTCACATGCTTCAGATATAGTTTTGGGAAAGTGTGTTTATTTTAAATACCAAGCCGCAAAACCTCACATAATGACTTGTCCAATTGAACAGGATATAATTTTGGCAGTTAATCGGCGCTCAGTAAATAAATAATAACACAGAAACAAATAATAATAATAAAATTAATAATAATAATAATAATAATAGTAATAATTCATAATAATTAATTATGTTAACGACATAAATGTTTGCAGGTAATCAGTGCTAATTAAATAATTAATAATTAAATGGCAGGATGCCTTATCCAGAAGTTAACTCTTTTTAAGCGCAAAACATAATAAAACCTAACGAACATCTTATCCTAGTCTATTTTAAGTTGGCAGACGTTCTTTGGTAGATTTATTTATTAATATTCAAAGCACATTGGTTATTTTAAAAAGACTCCGCCAATTATACACGGCATCTAGCCTATATTTCATATAACAATTTTGTTCGCATGCTATAATTACAAGTTTGGAAAAGTATATTTAAATAACTTATATTTAATTATTTTGTAAATAGCAACCGAACACCTCAGTTAATTTAAATGTCTAAAAAAATACTCCGACTTGGGTAAATTTCTTGTCATATCTTAGCTGAAATAAACAGTAATTATTGTTAAAAATAGTGTGTAATATATATTAATTAATAATAACATAAACATAAACCTTAATATGTACGTCAATTGGTAATTAATCTGCATTATACTGAAGTGAACACAAATAAATAATTTTAGTTGAAGCACAATTAATACAACTATATTACAATTTCTCCTATCGTCAAAATATTTGATTTGAAATATTCTCTACTAGTTGTTAATTACCTACAGGGTATATAATAGTCACAGACATGCTGCCTTCAAATATGAATTCGCTTCAGTTCACTACTAATTAGAGAGATTTGCGTAATGCTAACCCAAGTGTGTCAATAGTCAATTTACTCTCAAGTCTATGCAATTTGGAATTGGCCATATACTAAATGCATGAATATATTGCCTAGGCTATTAGGCTTTCGGCCAACTGCGAAAAAGAGTTAAAATGGAACTCGGGCTTATTTGTGTGTCATTTTCAGCTTATTTGTGGATTCTGCATATGCAAAAGTTTATTTTGTTGTTGCTGTCAGTTATTAACGCGTAAGCACAAAAACAGCATAGGGGTCTTGCAATTGTTTAATTGACACAGTCTTTTTTTTTGTCAGCCACACACTTTGTTTGCACTCTCTAATAATTTATTTTCCATATATTGGCAGTTAAACTGTCATTCGTTTATTATGTATATATAATATTGCTTTTTTGAGCAGCTGAACCAAAAAAAAATAAAAAAATACATAATATGTACAAATAACAGCACAAAACAATTATAAATATTATATACTTAATTGCCGCTTTGATTGCTGTTTTGACTGTGAATATGAGTTCTCTTCGAAAACTATTTTTAAATTGGCATAGAGTTCTTATATTTATTCCCAAAGCATACACTTTATTTGCTATTCATGCTTCACAAAGATTACTTCGATGTGTCAACAAAGGGATGCATACAAAATGTAAAAATATTAAGCGAAAAATGGGGCAAAAAAAAAGAAGAGAAAAACGAAATGGAAAATAAATGCTGCAAAAATATTTTGCCATCTGTAGCGAGACACGCGACACCCAGCAAAAATATGCAGAGCAGCTGCGCTGATTGTGTCACAGGAAGCGTGCTGATGCAGGCGGTAAGTAGCAAGTGGCAAGTGGCAAGCGCCAGACGGATGCAGTCCAACAAGATGTCAACAAAAATCATCGACTTGCGTGGCACGCAAATGAATCGGGTAGCGAACACCAACAGCAAGTACACCATTGTGGCAGCAGCAGCAACAAAAACGGCAATAAATACAACAAAGGACAACTTTCAACTAAATCGCCAGATTTCCTTCTAATGCCCTGCTCAAACGGTGGAAATACTCAATGCCACAACCTGGCAGTGACAATGTTGCATACTGCAAATGAAACGTTTAAACTACCAAGTAATTTAAACACCTGAAAAACGTTGAGAGTATTTTTTATATATAATAAATAATAAGTATGTGCATATGTTATCCAAAACTCAGCAGGAACGGCTTGATATCACCACATAAAGGAAAAATATGGTATATGCAAAAAATAATTATAAGCAAAACTAAACATAAAAATAAAAACATAGTTATAATATTTACATAATCATTTCGATTAATAGACTTTTATCATGTAATCAATTTAGAGTTTTCCATTTCTATCATTAAGAACTCAATTTTAAACGTCTTGTTTCGTTAATAATAATAATCTTAACTAATTCAAACTAACTATTTTTTTTTTTTGGCTGAAAGGATTTCTCTTGATTGCGATTTGCATTTGAATATTTCAGAAATCTTGAATATATATATATTTTTTAAATTCAAACTGATGTACTTAAATGTATTTAAAATTTGCGTTATTTTTTTTTTGTAATTTTCTGTGTCGGCTGACATTACACATTAGTTATTATTAAATAAATAAATAAATAAATAAGACCCATTCTTAGCTAAATATAAGACAAGGATTTTAAGGAATAACAGTCTTCCTTTGTCTGGGTTAAATGAAAATTTATCCATCCTTCACCACCTGACTTTAATCGCCTAGTTTTTAGTGGCTCGTGTTAGGCTATTAAAAAAACTCTTGATTGTGGACTGCTCATTTCTTCATCTCTTTTTTCGTAGGTATTTCGTGCTTGGATGTTTGCTGCTTTGCCATTACAAGAAATCCGTGCAATATTTAGCGACAAGAATGCAGCAACGACTGCACAACATCAACATTGACAACTTATATAAAGTTGCGCGCACGAAACACATCCGCAGGCGAAGAGCTTTCCGCTTCCGGTTGTGTGTGTGTGGCACAGCAAGGTAGCTGCTGCTGCTGTTTCCTCTTGCTGCCGCTGCTGCTGTCACAGCTGCAACTTTAAATATTAACAGTCAAGTGGCGTGTATTGCGCGAACCGCGAGTGTGTATTATACAGTCGAAAAAAAATTCGTCAGAATATGTCAAATTGCCGGGGGTTTTTATAAATGTGTAGGAACAAATCTAGCATTAGCTCATTTTATTGCTTATATTATTATACAAAAAACATTAGCATTTTAATATTTCACATGTACATCTATTTTTAAATAGTTTATAAAATAATTTATTTTTTATAATATACATAAATTAATTTTTTTTATTAAATGTACGGACTATACGTCGCTTTGAATTGTGAGTGTGATTGAATTTTTATTTTTGTGAAATGAATTTTTTAATAATAACGTTGTAGCTTCAGGGCGACTTTTTAAATGCTGTGCGATTTTTTTCTGAGTGTATACTGTAGGCGTGTGTGCATGTGTGTGAGTGAGGGTTTTTTGGAACGCTACTTCGATTTTTCTTGTGCTTATCGCTGCCCGTCATCAACTGCGTGCAGCAAACGGGAACCGCCCCCAAAACTCCGAGCACAGCACAGGTAACGTGCTCCCCCTGCTGCCTTTCCAACCCTCCACCTGCCTCTGCCCCTGCCTCTGTCCCTGCCTTAGCCCGTTTGCCGTGCCCCTGTCAAAGTGTCATTTAGATCGTAATGGTTTGATAAGGTCGCGAGCAAACACATTAAAACTCTTGCAGGAATCAGAGGAGTATTTGTGGAGTATCGATATTTGGCATCGGTGGTTCACATAAGCCACTCATAAGCTGATTGCCTCGAATTCACTTCACAAAATCGTTGGCAATTAATTGAAATCAATAAAAGGGCTCATTGCTGCTCATGTTACGTATGATTCAGCATAATTACATAATTACATAAATACATATAATGAGAATTGGGAGTTGTTGAATTGAGTTTCGAATTGTTGTTTGAAATGCTGCTACAAATGCTAAACAAAGCACAAAACCAAGTAAGATAATTAATTGGATAAGGCATTCAAATGTCTGACTCAAACTCTGTTTTGTGATAATTTCAGCGCCTAAAAAAAGAAAGAATGTAAAATCAAAAGACACAAATCCAGAGAGAAAGAGAGACTTGGCAGTGCAACAATTTTTTAATTTTATGCCCAACGATTTTGCAAGCTTTGAGGCTAAGGCTGGCAACCAAAGTGACTTTCTAATTAGTTTGGTTTGTCAAGCGAAAAGACCAAAGACGAAGATGACACACTTGACTCAATTTACACGAATACCATACGCACAAGTGTATAAAAATCTCATATCTTTTTTTGCTTTTGAATTTTAGGAATGCTTCGAGAGAGAGGCAGCAATATATATATATATATATATATATATATATAAAACCTGAAAAATGTGAGGCCATAAAATAAGTTACAATGCTGCGTTGAGAGAAATTATAAAGAAAAATCCGCCATATCTGTCTGTGTATGTATGTCTGTGCGTGTATATGTCTGTGTGTGTGTGTGTGTGAGTGCGTGTGTGATGCCACAATTTCCGCAATTAAATAAAAACGCAAACTTAAGCCGCGGGCGTAGAGTGCTGGTAAAATGAATGTCGAGTGTGTTTCGCTTCTTGCCAAACACACACACACACACAAAAACACACACAGGTGCACAACTCACATACACCCTCTCACACACACACACATTAAACACACACGCCCACGCAACGACACGCAACGCGTGGACGCTTTTTGATTTCAGTCTCAGCACCTGCCATCAAAACTTGCCTAACTGCGATAACTGCATGCACTCCGCAAAAAAATTTGCGCCCAATTTTAGAAAATCCTCATGAAAACTAGAGGTTTTTTAATTTAAGAAATAGTTTATAAAAAATTGGCAAATATTTTTTTAAAAGTTAATAATTAATTAAAAATAAATAGTGATACATTAGCTTGCCCTAAAACGACAAATCCCAAATATATGGCGATTTTTTCTATTACTAAGAAACTTTTTCTATTATTAAGGTATGTAATTATAGAAAAAAGGCAATCCTCCTTAAAAAAAATCCTTTTAAGATTCAGAAACAGATAGAAAGTAAATTTATTGACTCGGCTTTTATATTAGAACCGCCGTAAAGTCGTAAGTTTGTCAAATTCAAAAACCCGTATTTTTTAGAAACTTTCTGAATAACAAACCGAGTTTCACTTGGCGAATTTCTAAAATGCATGTCAATTTTTTTTTAGACTGTGTTTGGGTGTGTGTTATTTGGTTTGTTTGAATATTACAAACACACATGCAATGAGAGGCCAAGAGACCCTTGCACACACACACACACACACACGCATAATAATTGACATCAACACCGTTGGCCTCTGTTTATGTCTTGAGCATATATTTCACATATATATATTTTTTGGTTGCCATTTGAAGTTAACTTTTTGCTTTTACCAGCAAGCACAGAAAAACAGCTAAGAAACGGATATTCTTGGCAGTCGTAAAGGCCGCGAGCAGCAGGACCCAAAAATCAAATACGAACACGAAACGAAACTTTGCCCATTTGCTGGCTGCGTATCTCAAAGATACACATTGGTGTGTGTGTATATATATATATTTGTATCTTTTAAAAGTGATGCTGCTGCTGTTGTCAGTTAAAAGAAGTACAAATTACAAATATCAACAACAGCAGCAATCTAAAGTAAACTCCTTGCCGATGCCGACGCCTCAAAATATGCTTTTAATTTTATATTCATAACAAATTTATGCAAAATGCGCAAGGCGAACGATCGCCAGGTGTCCCTTCTCTCTCCCTCTCTCTCTCTCTCTCTCTCTCTCTCTCTGTCTCTGGTTGAATGGGTATGCGGGTGTGTGTGTGTTTAAAAAAAAATATATAAAAATGTGTAAGAGCTGCTGACAGCCTCATGAAATTATATAAAGATGCTTACTAGGTCGTTGATATGCCTCCTGATACCTATGGTTGTGTTGGGTCCCTTGCTTAGCCTGCCATTATATTAAAACTGCGACTACGTGCGGGTTAAAATTTATACAGCTAGACAGCCAGACAGACGGACAGATAGACAGAGTACTGCTTTAAGGCAGCAATATGAAAAGTGAATTTTGATAGATGATGTACTCGGGGCTGCTTCACGTATAAGTAGTACATAAATATACTCTGCTGCTAAGCTCTTTAAACTTGCCCAAATTTCGTAATTTATTAACTTATAAGTCGACACAACAAAATTTCAAGAAGTAAAAAATAAATCAAATGAAAAAAATTTTTTTTGTTATTTATATATAAAATAAAAATATATTTATATACACTAATCTCTTAATTGATATCGACTTGTAAATTCAAACTGTTTTACTTCTTAAAATTCCCGTCTAATATAGCTAACAATGGGTCTTATTAATTTATTTATTCATGTTATGTCGAGTAAAATCACGCAACACAAATACGAAAGGAAATATATTAATTATTAATTAAAAAATATTTATAAAATACAATATCAAATATGTTTTCCACGATTGTATTTAGACAATTTTTAGGTTAAGATTTCTGAATTTAGAAAATGTCTGATCTTAAAAACACGACGGAAAATAAAAGCAATTTAGGTATATTAATAAATCGTACATGCTGATAGCCAAGTAAGACAGAGATTGTTAGTTTCTTGTACTATCAGAAACCACAAGAGGTTGATTTAAATTAAAAACTGAAGAGGAAGAGGGAAGAGCAATCGAGGTCCGATTTTTCGTTTGTAATAAGAGAGCTCCTTACAACACATTGCTGATATGTTCGGTAAGAAATATATTTTTTATTTTAAAAGACGAACAATTTTAACCCTATTTTTGTGCTTAATTACATGAAATGTGCTAAGGTGGCTTTGTGGGAGCTAAAAGGGGGGAAAGGGAAGCGGGCAAAATCAACGTTGTTGATTGCATATTTGCCACAGACTAAGACCACATCGTGCTTTGGTACTTGGTGGCCAAATGAAAACCGTAAATCCCTCAAAAGTTGATGCTAAGCTGAGGTCTTAAAGTGTCACACACACACGCACACATAGCAAGTTAGACACCCAGACAGACGAAGAGACTGAGGACAAACTGGCAGACGGGAGACAGATACACACGTAGGCATAAGGCACTTTCAGGGCACGCTTAATGTGACGCACAGCAGACAGACAGAAATCTGTGGCAAACGGCTTCATGTCTTTATTTTTGTACTTACCCAAAAAAAAGGGAAAAGATATGTTTATATATAGATACATATTTATACAGTTCGGAAAAAAAGTTCATCATTTTTTACGAATGCAAAACAATACATTAGTTTATCAATTTTCTTATATGTTAACTTGTGGTATTCCCCCTAGTACTGCTCCTGGAATTATTTTTAATATATATATATATATATATATATATATATATATATATATATTTTAATTTGAAGGGATAGAGTTAATAAGTAGTGAACAAAATAATAGCACTTTTTAGAAATCGTTTACCTATTTCAAATTTTCATAATGATAAGTGCACATTTTTAAAATACTGCTATTATTTTTTTCTTGTTAATTTATATCGTTTTTTTTTATAAAATATGATTTTCTAACTTTAATTAAATTTAAATGAGTTGAAAATGGTGAACAAAATTATGATTTGTTTCTTTCTCACTTTATAAAGAGTCCTCTTCAACTTCAAAAAGCGTATTCATAAGATTCCTAAACTTACTAATTTATTTACCCTTGAAAACATTTTTTTCACATTTTTGTATAGTAAATACTGTATAAAAATATATACATATATGAAAATAAGGCGAAATAAATTAGGCATTTAATTAGCAACCTTGACTTTCGAGCTGTTCCTCAAATCGAAGAAACATCTATAAATGCGGCAGCTGGCTTTAAAGGGTGGAAATGGGAACTGTATGGCAAGCCAGTTAGTTACCAGTGGCAACACCACCCGCTGTTTCTCGATTCTGTGTGGCAGGTCTTGTGCTGCTGGAATTTTGTGCAAATAAACATACACACACAATTTTAATTTACTTTTTACGCGCTTCGCTTTGCGCATTTTTTCTCATTCGAAGTGAATTTGAGACAGCTAGAGACCCATAAGCAGCGGTTGCCTCACAATTCATGTGGTGCCTCCAATGCCACTGTGGCTGTGGGAAGGACTATAGCGTAGGCTATGGGTATGGCTATGACTATGGCTATGGCACTCATTGCCAACGCTGTAGCATTTTGTCTTGTGCTGAATTTTTAATTTTCCATCGCAAGAAAATAGAAGCTGAAGAAGAAACAACCACCAGCTACGAGTTTGGGTTAAGAGTCTGTTTTCACCTTTTCTACATTTCTACATTTGATGAAGGTCATGCCCATGTGTTTCAGTCGAAGGTTAAGTGCTGAGCGTTTATACTTGGTGGATGCCACTGGTATATCTGCCTGCCTGTCTGCGTGCTGCCTGCTCAAGTGTGCCACAAATTGAAATATTACGCTGAGTCGGCTGCTGCGGCGGCTGCTTCAACTGATGTGGAATTGCTACTGCATCTTTTTTTATACAGTGCCGGCAAAATAAAATAGTACAATTATCAAAAGTAAAAATAAAATCATTATAATAATCATATAATAAATAATAATAAATAACACAAATATTAGTAATAAAAAAAATTCAAAGCACATCGTAAAAGAAACATTTGTTTTTAAATAATTCCTAGATAAAATAATAAAATATGTGAAACATAAAAATCTAATAAATAATAAGTAGTAACAAAAAAAAAATATTTTTCTGAGCAAGAAAATTGCATCTGTTAAAGACATAAATATCAAAGGCCACAAAAAAATAGTAATAAAAAAACGAATTTTACGAATTTCATTAGTTAATGATAAATCGTAAAAACAACATTTGTGTTTTCTAGACAAAATACATTAGATTATTAGAAGACGCAAACTCAGGAGTCATGGAGGGGCGAATCATAGTTGACTCAAAGACAGAACTATGTGTTGCTGATATTTTATAATTAATCTTCATTTATTATAAATCATTTCAAACTATTTTTATTTTTCAAAGTTTTTTAGCCCCAGTGATATTTTTGTTACCGCCCAGCTGCCTCAAATTTTGGCAAATACATTTTTGACAAGGCTATACATAAAGCATAACTTTTTGTTATTATTTTTGCGGTATAATTTCAAGGTTTTCATACTGATTTGTCTAAATTGGCTACCATGTTTCGTGAATAACATTTTCCCATTCATTTTTGGTTGGGCATCTAAACTAATTCGTACTAACTATTTTGTGTTTCTGGGTTTTCCGCAACAACTTTGCACAAATTTCCAATTAAATACCACAGAAATCTTATAAAACTAATAAATATTTCTTATTTTTGTTAATATAAATTTAAATTTTACATTTTATTTTATTTTTGATTTAATTTAATTTAATTAATTTAATTTTCTACTTTTTATATTTTATTACGCTGCTATATATCCTACTGCTGCTAAATAAATCTACATAAATATGAGAAATATAATTTACATTACTTGAATTTAATTACAGTTTTATTGTTATAAACGCACAACGCGCTCAACTATTGACACAACATGATAAAGTGTGTAAGTGTAAGTGTGTGTGTGCGTGTATGTGTGTGGTGTGTGTGTCTGTGTGTGGAATGTATGGCCAACGGCACGTATACGCAATAACACGAAAGTGGCATATACGCGAAATATATATATGTGGCAACAGTCAGTGGTGCAATAATAGTGTGGCACTACAATAGAGCGAGAGAGAGAGAGTTATGGGGATTGCAGTAATGCAGAGGGGCAGACGGTAAGAACTAACGCTGACCCAGTTTGACTTTGGCTTCATAACTAATTCACGCCCAAAAACATACACATATAAACTCGGCTCGGACTACGGTCGAGGTACATAAAGCATCCTGGTTACACACATGCTGCCTTCTGGCACCTGTGCACACACACACACACCAGAACTCGCGACGCAGCATTCGAGCTTCGGTCGGTATCGGGTGTTGCAATATAATTAAGGTTGAATAACATAGGAGCATTGTGTGGCAAGTGTGTGTTGCAAGTGTGTTAGCGTGTGTGTGTGTGTGTGTGTGTGCAACGTGCAGTGTCTATTAAGTTGAAAATTGATGTGATTTGGTTCCAAGGCACTTAAAGTTGCGTTAAGTGCACATGAAGCAAAATTGATAATGCTAGATAAATACTACAGAATAAACACTCGTAGATAAAAAATAAATAAAAAGGGCAAGAAATGTAAACATCTGAAACTGAATGAAAATTTTATTCTGATTAAAATCATACGAGCATAAAAATGAATGTCGAGCATAGTTCGATTCAAACTGGAACTGTGTGAGGCTGCATAGCTGGTGAGATGGGGTGGGGTGGGTCAAAGGTAGTTCCTCTTCCTTGGCCACTAAAAGAAAAAATTCCAATTCAAATGTGAATGCGAATTCAAGCTACTTCTGTATGTGCAAACTCAATCTAAATGCTATAAACTGCAAGACGTACTCAATGTTGTCGGCGACATCGTCCTCGTCGAGACGAGTCTGGCAAGTCGTCTGACAGGACTACACTCAGAAAAAAAATTCTTATAAAAACTAGAAAGTCTTTCTTGTTTTTAAGCATAATTTTTAAATATATGAAAATATTTTTGTAAGAATTAGAAACGACAATAAATCGACAATCCCAAAAGTAATGAGAAGGAATTTTTTGAAATATTTTGTATTATTAAGAAATGCAAGTGAAATCATAAAATTGAAATGTCCAATAATTAATATAAGTAAATTAGGCATATTTTTTCTAAATATTAGAAAAACTCACATTGAAATTAAGAAATTTTAAGCATGGCTTTTAAAAAGAAACAGCATTTAATTTTGGTAATTTACTTTCATAATAATATGGATAGAAAACTTTTGCCAATTTCTAAACTGCATTGAGATAATTTCTCTGACTGTAAGGACTTGAACGGACGATGTTGTGTTGTGGACTTTTGCCATACGTCGATAAAAAGGCATACGGAAATTTTTATGTCCCTCAACGTCAACCTCATTGCAAATTGTTATGTATGTTGGGTATGTTGTATATAAATGTGTGTGTGTGTTTGTACTTTTACGGAACTTTTGCAGTTTTTTTTACCGGAACAACCAATCGATATAGTAGTGCCATCAAAGTCCAACGTCTTCAATTCATTTTTTAATGGCTAATTTTGCTGGCCAATTTAATTGGCTTATGTTTATATGTATGTATAGTATGTTTGTCCCGTTATTGTTCCCATTCAATCAATCAGTCAGTCAATCAATCAATCAATCACACTTACTTACTATTGCTTGTCACAACTCTCAAACATTTTGCATTCCCCGTTGTCCATTTTCCACTTTTACAGCGACAAAAACGAAGCCGAAACGGAAGTGAATCGATATTTGTGATTATTTAATAAACTCAATTATATGTCCAGCCATTGCTTTTTCTGTCTGTGTGTGTCAGGTTATTGCCCTCGCATCCCCTTTGTAGTGGTTGGCTGAGCTCCGGCCACATTCAGAATGTTAGCTGGCATTTTTAATTTGTTGCTAATTTGACATTTATATGTGTACAAAAACCCAATGAAAGTCCCATTAAATCATGGGTCATTGAACAAAATTCCCTCATCCTACAGTTTTATATATTCACATACCCATTAAAGTAAAAAAAGAGTATAATGGTTTTGTGAACAAGCCTGTAGCAAGCCGAAGGAAGAATCTCCTACATCAGAGATTATAAGAGCTATAGACTGCAAATCAGAATCTTATAAATTAAATTTTATAAATATTTACTGTTTATTTATTTAAATTTGTTTATACTTTATTATTTTTAATTTAATTTAACATATTTTTTACTTTCTTTTATTATTTTCGTATCGACTGACTTTGGTTGACATTAAATAAATAATGAAATGAAATAAAAAGCCGTGCCGATCAAAGATTATTTCATTTTATCGATAACTACCTCTGTTTCGCAAATATCTATACAAAGCGATTTCCGATACAATTTTACAGGCAGCCACTTCTAATTGATATATTCAAACTGCATAAAATGGATCAATACCTAATAAGAATTAAACAAGATTTATTTATTGTTTATTTTTTATTTATCATTAATTTAAATATATTTATTATAAATATTCAGAGGAAGAAGTTTTATTTATTTTATTCATAATTTATTTATACATATTTATTATATTTATTATGTAACAATCAAGTCATATTTATTTCAGTTATTATTTATTTATATATTTATTCTCATATTGACCTCATTTCTATTAGCATCCGGTTACAGGGTATCTGTTTTTCCGAACTTTTTATGCATCTCAAAGATTCCTGCAGTTTGACCAACAACTTTTCGCATGCTTAAAATATTTGTATAGCCAGGGAGAATAATAAAAATGAAAAAGCGTTTAATTGCATTGCAATACAACCCAGCCATAATCGATGAATTTTGAGTTGCATATTTAATTGGAATGCTTCTCTTCAAATATAGTCTCGATGGATGTTGCAAGAGCTCGTTAGCTATGCCACAATGCAACACAAATGTTGCAGCAACTCGATGGAGTGGCATGTTTATTTACTGTGTGTCCCCGTGGCCAATTGTAAAAAAAAATTGCTCGCTATTTTCTATTTTCTGTGTTCTGCGTTCTGTTTACGGCACGTAGCAACGCTCAGCAAACATTTAAACAAGCCAACTTGCAGTGTGCAGGATAACAAACTTATTCAAACAAACACGCACACACACACACTGAGACACATCTCTTCCTTGTCTGCTGCCACACAATAGAGGGAAACAAAACCTCAATTCAAACTGAATATAAATTGTTTTACAGCTGACATTTGCTTTGCATTTCAAATAGTTCGGTAGCTTCAGACAGACACACAGATAGACAGGCAGACGGACAGGCAGACGGACAGGCAGATGTAGACGACTCTGCTACTGCTCGAGAACTTCTTGCAGCACTGCCACGTTCCCAGTGCTTGTCAAACTGGGTTTGGTCTGTGCCCACTTCTCATCGCTGGCTTGAAAGGTTATGGTGTTAATTGGAGCATAAATGATGGCAACTGCCGCTATCTGCTTTCCACCTGATACCTATAAGTATTATTTGCCACTTGTGGGTGTGGCAAATGGCTTTTTAGTGCAACCACTGAAGCGTTAAGCATTGTTTACCAATATTCTGCATCGACTATAACATGGTGCAGTGGCGTTATATTTTTAGTAACACTCTAAATAGCAGAGGTCACCATAATGAAAATGAGAAATGATATTACTTTAATTCAGTTTGGTTAAAGTTAAATTAAAGTAGTTAGTGGATTTGTCAGCTTTTATACTACTTATTTGTTAAGAAGTTAAATTGTATTTTATTCTCTATTCTGTATATTAAAATAATATTGAAAGTAATGTTTCTCGACGCACCAAACTTTGAAGTTTATTAACTAATAGATGATTATAGATGATTTTAATACTCATGTATTTCTTGAAGTCATGTTTTTTTTTAAATACCTGTCATTTGCCTGATTTAGCTGTTGCATTATATAGACCAACACTTACCAGATCGTCCGATTGTTAGATTGAGATCTGTTTCCAGGGCTGTGGTGGCCGATGATAATGACTTGTCGGTGGGTTGGGCCGGTGGCGGCAATGGCAGCGGACCCACCGTCGAGGTGGTTGTCAAATCGCAGCATTCCCGCTCTGGAAACTCACTGCATCTGGCTAGGTGAAGGGCGCTGCCGAGCAGAGTGACCCAAACACTGAGGCAACACGAGAGAATTTTCAGATTTTTGATGCGAAATCGGGTCATGTTGATGTCTCGTTTCCGTTTCTTCTTGTTATCCTGGTCAGTGCTGGAGGAGCAGGAGGTGACGACGGTGGTGGTTTGCCCGACAGGTTGCTGATTTTAATATTACTTTCTTTTTATTTTGTTCTTTTAATTTTGTTGTTGCTCGCAAATCCATTCACACTTTCTCAACTCTATAGTATTTAGTACTGCTTTAGTATCAGTGATATATCAGCATTGTTGTTGACTTAGTCCAAATCTGAACTGCATTGTATTTTAATTTGTACACATTTTGTATTTACACCTGACGACTCAGTCTGTTCAGCATTTTTAACAATATTCTTGTGTAATCAGAAGAATCAAGCCATAAAAAAAACAAATGCAGAATTCAAGGTTTGCTTTTGCTGTTGTATAAAAAATATGTACCTTAAACAATAGACTAAATTGTTGAGAAGCTCAATCAAGAATTGACAGCAATCCGAAAAGAGATAGACAGACAGACGGACAGAGAGTCAGTCAGACAGACAAAGCAACTATGAACAACATTTACAATTACTTTCGACAAAAGTTCTATAGACAACAATAGACATAATGCAGCAATAACGACTACACAAACACAAATACTTCAATTCAAAAACGTGGCGCTATTGCGCCAGATGGAGATAGATAGTGTGGCTGAGAGTGAGAGAGAAAATGATGGGCGGAAATGATGGAAGAGACGCCAACAGCAAACACTGAATAACATAAAAAACTTTTTCATTTACAATTTGCTCACTGGGTCTATGGACATGCATCCAACGAGGCACCAAAAACAACAACAACAGCTGCAACAACAACGACTAACAAGAAAATGTTGAAAAGTTTTAGTGAATGCGAAAAGTTGTCGCTTTTTCTGTTGTTGCTTTTTTTGTTGTCGCGACTTGCTGCGGTTATTGTGTTGTGGCAAGATTTAAATATTATTATTGTTGCAGTTGTTGTTAGCCACACTTAAAAAAAATGTTAGTAAATTAACCTAACAAAGTTTTTCTTCTTTTTAGCAATAATTTCTAAATATTAGAAAACCTTTTGAAAAATTTAGAAAGGCTTGCCGTAAATCGACAATCCACACTTTTTCTTTTACTTATTTTCTTTATTTATGATAATATAAACTAAATTCACCCAAATCCAAATCGAATAATTTAGTTGACAAAAGTGGGGCGATTTACTAAAATTGAAGTCGAGTTTTTGCCGGAGTGCTGTCGCAACAATGAGTAGCAAGTACTGACAGCATGGCGTATGCGCAATATGCAACGCAGTCAAATTAATTCACTTTGCTGCGCTTTTTTATCTAGCAAATCGCTCGCAAATGTTGACAGAATCAATAAAAATATAATTTGCTGTGATTTGGCTCAAGGGAAGGCGAATAACTCAGGCAGAGCAGCCGAGGGAAGCAAACACTTCTCTGCACAATCATGTAAACAAACAAGCGAAAGGCGCCAGACGGGGTGGACTGAGGACGGAGGACGGAGGACACACAACAGGCAAATGCGGCATGCGGCATGCGTCTCGTAGAGCGTTAAAAATTATTGCCAAACAACAACAAAAGCAACAACGACAACAAACAACGTTGATCATACAGATTCAGACATGTTGCAGTCAATCACGAGCGGGTGCGAGTGCACAGGCGACGAAAGCTCCCAGTCAACGAAGCGAACGTAGTCAAACACAGTGCCACACACACACAAAATTGCACTACACTTTAGAAAATTGCCCTGAGAACTGCACAGCTTTTCTTGATTTTAGAAATATTTGGTAAACATAAGAATCAAATTTCTAAAAATAAAAAAAGACTAAGCCTAAATCTAAATCTAAAATGCATTTCTAAAAAGTAGGGAGAAGTAGCACTCATTTCAAAAAAATTTCCTTTCAAAAATTCAGAAACAAGTAATGAAATTTACTGGCTCGACTTTTATATTTGAATTTAGTTCGAATCGCCGTAAATCGCATGTGTTTCGAAATATTTTATCTGAATTTATAAACTATCTAAAATCTGTTTATCTGTGAAATCTTAAAATACTAATGCTTATTAATAGTATAAGCTACAAAATAGTTAAATTTATATTTGTTTTAATTCTAGACAAAATTGTTCTACATTTTTGAAAACTCCTAACTGAAATTAGAAAAAGAAAAATACAAATTTTTAGAAATAATCTTTCTGAATAATAAATTGAGTAACCCTTAGCGATTTATTAAGAATCAGCTCGATTTTTTTTGTTGAGTGTATATATACGCAGCCACAGATTCACACACATACACAGAGCAAGACAGACAAACACGGGGCGTAGTTAAGAGGAAGGAAACTGCAAGGCGCGAAGGCGTTTTGTGCATTTCCCTTGTTGTTTCTGCTTGAAATGATTTTTTTCGCTGCTGCTGCCTCTCTATGTTGCCCCATGAAACATAACGAGCCGCACACACAACGCAATAACATTTTTTTATTTTTTTTTAGTTTTTTTCAGTTTTTTTATTTTTTTGTACATCATGTCGGCCGTTTGAGTCGCGCACGTTGTCAGAGCGTCGTTTGCTTTTGAGCCAAAAGTGTTGCCATAACGAGCGTAAAATGGCGGCAAAAGAACGTTGAGCATCAAGACGGGGAGAGGGACGGGATATGTGTGGCACACTGGTAAAGACAACAAGCGTCGCGTTCTAAAACAAACACGGTCCATCGTTGCCAACGTTGCCCCCAACCCATTTGGAAAAAAAATAACGAAGTAAAAATTGAAACTAAAATAAAGCCATGTTTGCATCACAAATTGTTACATGCCCCAAACCCCAACCTAATGCAGACTTGTGCACCTTTGACTGAAATTGTATTTATTTAAAGTTGTCAGTTGTTGCATAAGTTAATGCAACTGAACTAAAAAGTCATTGCCAGAGTAACCGTTGCCAAGGCAACTTTCCATTTGCCAAAAATTTAGTATGATTTTAAACACATTGAAATGTGAAATTGTACAACAGAAAATCAACTCAACTCTGCAGCTGTGTCAATTGAGTTTGGCTTTTGAGTGCGAAGCCCAGCTGTGAATTGAAATAACTCTCTCTTACTCTACCCAATTTCTCTGACCAAAAACAAGGCCAATAAATATACCACAAATTGTAATGCAGCTCAGTGTCTGGTGGAGAATTAGCAACTGTATTGGACGTTGTTATTGAGTTTGGCTCCGAAGTTTTTGGTGCAAAGATAAAATGCCAAAACCACATGCCATTTACATGCCGACCAAAATTCGATTTCAATTGAATTTGAAATTGGAATTGAAATTCCTCTTCAGCAAAGTTTAACACACTAAAGAAAATCAGCAAATAAGGGCATTGAACAATGCCACATTCTCTGCTTGCCACAGGCAACTGACTGCATTTGCCACATCATTTGCTGAGGTGCATAAATATAGTTGTCGTTGTCGCTGTTGCAGTTGCAAGATTTAATTAAGCCCCTGTCAGCGTCTCATAAAACTTGTTTTCGCGTTGACTGACTGCCTGACTGACTGCCAACAAATTACAAGAAAACTTGAACAGCTCACATTGCACTGACTTTTACCTAATTAACTGCGGCCTACTCACGACTACCACACACAGTCCCCAAGCCCCCAAACACCCCCCTTCTGAATGCAAATTGTATTTGCTGCATAAAACTCGAGAGTGACATTTGTCGTCTGAGCTGGATGTAATTCAGTTTGTGCCACGCTTAATAAACAATATCAGCTTCTAATAAATATTAATGTATAATCACATTAATCAAAGATTATAGAATTTATTAAAGAAAGTGAATTTGTAATGTAACTTTCGAATAATACCGCCATTGAATAAATATGAATATTTTGTTAAAGATCAGTCATAATATATGTAAGATAACTTGAGTTACTTGACTTGAGTGGCAAATGAAAATCGCCCTCAAAAGTAGAAATTTTTTCTTGCTTTTAGAAAATTTCTCAAGATTATATTTCCTATTTTCTTAATTTAAAATAGATGCTTTCCAAAAGCATATAATTACGTTTGGCAAATCTAATAAATTTGTAATAAGCTCACAGCAAAACAAACACGTGCACCAGGCAATTCGGAAATGAGAATGCGCCTTAAATAGTTGAAGTTGAAGGCTGTCAGTTTATGGCTTTCAAGTCACCGCTTAAAGTACAGAGAACTCTGCTTAAACCAGAACTGAATAAGTACTAAACATTAGTAACTGGCAGGTAATTTTTGTTGCTGTCTGTCAAGAGCTCGCAATCTCTGTCTCATACATAATGCAGTGCGAGTTTTATTGTTTCTGAAATCTGCAAATGAATCATTTGAGGGTTGCCATCTCCGCTTGCCATAGGCAGAAGCTGAGCCGGCATCATCCTGACACTTCAGTCAGTATCTTGTTTCCCTTATTAATTAACTTAATTCAATGGAAAAACACATCACAATTTAAAAGAACATATTAGAAAACAAAGCAAGCAATGCTTACATAACATGAAAATTAAATTGAGCAAGTGATATCTCAATTCATAAATAGAATATTCTTTTAGTTTTCTATTTTAGTTTTAGAAATGCCGCTTGATAGTCTGATGTGTTATTTTAATTGTAGCTTTGCTATCATTTGATGGTCATTTGTTTATTTCCAGCTTACGTGACGTTTACGTTTATTTATTAATCATATTTACCACATATTATTTATCACATATATTTTGTTGATGTATATGAAGAAATATATTTAAAATTTATTTCTAAAAGTTAAATTGAGCAACTATAATAAAATACTCTTTTCGATTGTCTGATTTATTATTATGCTATCATTGAATGCCCATAATTTATGAGTATGAGGTATTTTAAAATACATACATATAAAATATACATTTATATAAATTAAATAGAGCAAGTAAAATATCTATTCATAAATAAAATACTCTTTTCGATAATCTGATTTGATATTTTATACGAAATCATTGAACGGCCACAGTTTATGAGTAATGTTAAAAATATTAATTCTATATGACTTCAGTTATGAACATTTTAGTATAAATATAAATGAAAAATATATTTTTTATAATTATACTAAGCAACTAGAATCTCACTTCATAAATAGAATACTCTGATAGTACGATGTCATTGAACGGACATAATTTATGAGTATCGTTTTTAGACGCTATGACGCTACTATCAATCCGTGTGAAATGAGCACCTGCCATTTATTGGAGCAATCGATCGATTTGTAAACGAAATAAACTATTTTAATTGCCACTAGAAACCTTTTACAGGTTTACAGTTTGAACTTTTTATTATCGATTTGGAGTAAATGCCAAGAGGCACGTGCCAATTAATATGATTTCAAGCTGCGATTACGCAAATCGTATTTTTTTTTTTTTTTTCGAGATGTCCCTACAAGTTAGTGTGTTTACGACGAGTTTCGGTTTATCGATCGCATCATTAATAAATGTCACAGCAAGGCAGCTAGTTCAGACCAGGCTCTAGTTCTACACTTATAGAAAATTCCTCCAAAATTGTAGTAAATCGCCAAAGGTTTCTCGGAAAGTAGAAAGTAAAGTCCTGAAATTTATTTATTTAACTTTTAGAATTTTTAATTTATTCATTTAATTTCTCCCATTTAATTTTATAAAATTTAATTCGTAACTTTAAATGTAAATTTATATAAATATTAAATAATTTTTAAAAACTGTGCACTGTTGGTAGACTCTGTTGAGACAAACTTTTTGCAAGTTTTAATAAAAATAGCCAGTTAGTAACGCACTAAGTTAGTTGTAGTCACTGAATCACTGAACCAATCAACTAGTCAGAAAGCTTCAAACCACAATCTCCTTTGAAGCACCTTCTTTAAATATTTAATTGAGAGCTAAACTATTTAATATCCAATAATTCGACTTTGACAGAAAGTAAATTTCTAAAATTTGTGCTTGATTCTTCAAAAAACAAGACTTTGCATTTATTATTTCTAAAATGTAGAAAAAATGAGTGTTATTTTCAGGTTGTTGTTTTCTCCGTGTGTACTAATACTCATATTTTTTATTAGTCATTTGAATTTAATATTTTACATGTACACAAATATTTTACACAGCTTATAAACTCATATGGTTGAATTTGAAAAAAAAACCTCCGATTCTACTGGGATTAGAATTTAACTCAAATATAAAAGCCGAGTAAATTTCATTACTTGTTTCTGAATTTTTGAAAGAATTTATTTTTTAAGTCACGGCTTGCATTTATACATTGAGAAATGCTTTTTTGAACAATGGGAAATATTTTTAAAAAATACAACACTCCCATTATTTGTGAGATTGACGATTTTGGGCTTGCCATTCTAAATATTAGAAATATTTTTCATAGAAAAGAAAAGAGGCACTTTTTAGGGCGATTTTTTTCTGAGTGTAGTCGCAGATTTGGCCTTGAAGGTGAGTATTTTCTAAATTTCAGAAAGGATTAAAAACGACTGCTTGCATTTCTAGTTTTTAAAAAATGTTACAAACAGAAAATATATATATTTTTTTTTTTTTGCATTAGGGCAAACGTGTCTAAATATTAGGCATATTTCCACTACAAAAACGGTAAATTTTTTGATTTTTTTCTGAGTGTAGTCGCAGTTGTAGTTTCTAGCTTGAAGCGAGGTTGCGCTGGTTCAAGCTTATAATCCAATCGAATCGAGGAACACGCACACATGGTCAGCTCTCTTGGGGCAAGGACATGGCTGGCATTAGGATAATGGATGATTACTGGCAAACGTGTGGCATGCGGTATGGTGCACACACACACACACACACACACACATTTACATATGCAGCAGCAACAGCAGCAACGTTACTCAAAGTCAGAAGTCGGTTTAGGGTTGCAACACACACACAAACACACTCCAAAAGTCAATTTCGTGTACAATTTTATTTGCATACGAGTGGAAGACACACATACACCCACTCACACACACACCGAGATAGACGGCACTTAGACACACATTTCGTTTTCGTCTTATTGCATGCCTTGCAATTTATTTGTCTGGCAACCCCAACAAGAAAAATAGTTGCAAACATTACAAAATAAATTTTATGCATTGACATTCATACACCGCCGCGCCACCCGCCCCTCCTCCCTACACTGTCAAGCGTTGCTGCGACAACTGCATGTCAAATCGACCCACTTTTGCAGCCTTGCCACCCGCCGCGCAGAACAGCACTGCAAACCCACTCATCAGTTGGCTGCTCTTGCACTCGTTTTTGCGGTGTATCTGCATGAAAATTTGGTAAATAATTTGCAAGACTGCACCATAAAGGAGAGTGAGAGGGGGAGAGGGACCCCTCCCTTGCCCATCAATCATGTTTACAGTTATTGTTCTTGTTATTCTCTCTGTTGCTTTTTGTTTTGCTGTTCGTGTTTTTTATTGTCTCTGCAACTGCATTGATTTTATATTCCTTTTTTTTTTTTTGCGCCATGCATTATTTGTGTTTACATTTGGTTAACAGCGTTTATTGTTTACATTCGCGCCAACATTGCAATAATTGCTAATTAAAATGCATGCGCATTTAAATCGCTTGCATATATAATAAAAACGATTTAAAAACTAAATGTTTACTTTAAGCGGCAATTTGTGTCATTGTCAAGCGCGAGAAAATAAATATAATATGTTAAAGATATTTTTGAACATGGCAAATTCACGTATATTGTAAGAAAAGTTGAGAAACAAATTCACAATTTCCTTTTGTGGTAGGCAAAGTATTCATATCATTGATAACAGATCAGCAGAGCAGTTGTAATTAATATAAATAAGATCATTTTGCGTATGAGCGATTTTAAATGCAAATGTTTGCCTTAAGCATAATATTGGTGTCATTGTCAAGCGTTAGATAATAAAACGTGAACGTGAAGAAGAAATACATATTTGAAAACATATCGAGTGTGAGTGGTGCTGTTTATTTTTTCGGAACTTTAACTGTTTCTAACATTGCTGCCCACTATTCGAGTGAACTGTTCTGTTCTGTTTCAGCTGTTATTAAATATGTTGCCCGCTAGAAGCTATTTTAGTTAATAGGTACACACACACATACACTCACACTCACACAGAGAGAACTAAATTCGTAATTCGTAAATAAGGCGCTGCTTTCGGCTGGGTTGTAGCTGAGGGGGCTGCTAATATATAAGCCAACCGCAATTGCATCATCACAACCCACGCATTAACCATGCAAATTGTGCACTGATATGTTAGTAAATAGGTTGCTTCAAATGGGGCCAGTTGCATTTGGTCAGGACTCAGGTGCTTAAGGCATTTGTTGCCATTTGTCAGCTCAGCTGATTGGGTCAACAAACTGACGCAGTTTTGATTACGTAATCACTTGTTTATAACTTGAGCTAGGCTGGCAACCCTAAATTTTAATTCCATTTCCGATTCTGGAATGTTAAATAGAAATAGACCGCTAAGGATTTCGGTATTTGCTTCAACTTTTGTACGTTATTCGATTACAATCTCAATTTTCTTATATTAATAAACTTCAAAGGAAATAATTCCAATAGGCAAGGAACTGATAGCAATAAGCCATTAACACAATGCAACGAAGGTCGATAACAGCTGTAATTAACTTATACTTAACTTCAGTCTGCAATAAGATCATTTTGAGTATGAATGTTGAAAGGGGACATATGTGTGATAAAACTGTTTACATAAGTAAATACTAGCTGAAGGCCACAGTAGCCATGCTACAATTCGGCCTTAAACTAGATACTGTAAAATTACTGTTTTTAATTATAATAATAATCATATCGAAAAATACCCTCTTATAAAATTGAAAATAGAAAGACGTTCGTTAAATTATTCTTTTAAAATATCATCGAAAACAAGATATGATAATATAAATTTCGGAGGGTTTTTTAAATTTACAATAGATTTATTAAGGGGTAAGTAGGTGATCTGAGTATTTTCTATTCGGCGTGCTTTAAACTTCTCATTGTTTTCTCTTATAGACTGAGCCTATTAAAAATAAGTTTTCATATATCAGCAAATATTCACATTCCGCAACGATGTTTTGTGGTTGATACGGAAATAACATCAGTTCAGGTATTTTGTTTAATACACAATTTAAAATTCTCATATTTTTCTCACACACAAACACACGCCAAAGAAATAAGTGACAGACAAAGCTCTTAAAAATATTAATAAAAAAGTTAAATAATAATATAAAAGAAATGAAAGAAGTGCAAAAAACTGGTGAAGCTTATATTCAGACCAATCGGACCGCATAAAAGCGCTTCTTTTTTGAACGATGGTGCGTATGAGCGATATGACGAGGAGCTTCTCAAAATGCCATAGAGTTGTTTTTTTTTATTTTTTAATGCGCATGTTTCATCTTGACACGGTCAAGCTGCACGCTGCTGTTGCATACAAACTGCCACACACACATACACACGCATACATACACATTCAACGTAATTCAGTGTTGCTCCAATAAAGTGCTTCATAAATATTTATTGGATTATCGAACGTAACGGACGCACGCCCATACACTCAAAGAAAAAACAACAAAAAAATCAAATAACTCTGAAATTTAGACAACCCCCTTAAAATGAATACCACACAGAAAACGGGAAATTTTTTCTTGTTTTTATAATTGTTTTCTATATGTAAAGACTCGCTACAAACCGGCAAACGAAAAAATATGTTGCGTTTTTGTCTTTATTTTTTCGAAATATTTTCTATTCTTAAGAAATTTCTTTCTAAAAAGTAAAAATGCAAACTTTTATTTTTACAAATTTATTTATTTTGAATTTTAGAAATATATGATATTAAGAAAAGAAAATATCGGATTTTTTGAAATATGCTTTGTTGAATATAAGCTGAGTCACCCCTGTTGAATTTCTAAATTTCAATCCGAGTTTTTTCTTCTGAGTGTATATTGCCTTCTCCGGCTTCTGGTTGGGTGCTTGTTGGCTGTGTCCTAACGCATCGAGTGCCATTGCCGTAATGAATATAAAGCAATGAACATTGCAATAAGCGCACATATGAATAAATGAGTGCAGTATTGAATGCCATTGGGCAACGGGGGATGATGATGATGAGGACGAAGATTGTCTAAGCGACTATCTGTCCGAATCTGTCTCTCCCAGTTGATGTGTGTGCCCCGAATGAATAAGTGAATGACTGAGTGAATGAATATACACACATATTTTTAAATGGAAGTACGAGTGGCAAACAGACATCAACTAATAGCTAAAGTGCTTTCAAGTGTCTGTGTTTTCTTCCTGCCATTCAATCAATTTTATAGCTATAATGCGATAAAAATGTTATGCGCAAATAATGAAGTGAATTAATGACGATCCACGGGCTAATTGGACTATCAATTAACGTGGCGCCTGAGCCCCAATTATCCAATATCAATATATATAAATATATATTTATATATATATTTGTATAGTCTCTCCCTCATTATGCGGCATTGAATTATATTAAGGCCATATTAAAACTCATTCACATTGCTGCTATTTTCTGGCCTGACATCCTCGGCTAATGTGAAATTGTATTTATTATTTATTATGACATTAACATCAACAATCACAAACTGAGGGCCACCTTGGGGCTGCATAGATATTATATTATATCTCGGTCTCCATACATATTTTATGGCCTGTCATTGTTCATATATATATATATTATATATATATATATATATATATATACTCGTATATATATATATTTATGCACACTCATCTGTCTGTGTGCCTGTGCCTGTGTTGTGTGTGTGTACGTCTGGCAATTTCTTATTGTGAGTTCATTTACACATTTTACAAAAACATTGAAGCGTGTAATTCGAAATGGGGGCTGCTGTTTCTGTTGCTTCTCAAATAAAACTGGTGGCAGCATTGCAGCTCAAATCGAAACACACACACCAACACACATGCACCCACACACATTCCCAATACATATGTGTGTAATAATGTATTCATAGAAAATGACAACTGACAAGAGAATCAGACAAATGGGAAATTTGACTTGCTGAGCTCGGTTTTGCTTGCATTTTTTTTGTGTTACGTTATGCTTTTCATTTTTTTATTTTATTTGACGATCACGAGACGAAAAACCCAAAATGCGACAGCCAGACAGACAAAAAGATACAAAACAAATCACACACGAAGATATGTAAAAAAAAAAGTTTGTACCACGTGCAAATATCTAACGCTAGTCATGAAACTAAATTATTTACTTTTATTTTGTATTTTTGGTGTTTGTCGGCATTTTATTAAACTGTCACAATTGCAAACACGACTCTTGCTAAAGCATTGATTTTGGATAGAAGAATTAATTGTTTTATTATTAAAAGAATATGTGAAGTTATCTAGTCTTCTTTCTACTGATTGAACACATCGATATTTGTTCTTAAATGTCTCGGAATTCTTTTGAATTCTCATTTATGAGTTGTACATCTGAGGCACTGAAATTAAATTGAGATTATTTAGCTAGGGACTTGTATATCATTATTTCGTTTTAAAATCAATGATATATGAGGTGTGAAGTTTCAGATATTTTTAAAATAATTTCTAATTTGTTCTTATATTTTGAAAAATGGAACAGGTTGATTTTCTTATAGATTCACTGTTTGACAATAAAAAGAAGGTAGGCTTATATATTCTTTCTTTTCAGACTTTATTTTAATTTTCATATCTGAGTTGTATATGCATATATATACAATTATTTCACTCTTATGAAAACCATTCGCTTTTTTGTCAGTTTATCTGTACTTATCCTTTAATTAGATTTGCATTTTAGAATATATTTTAGATATTATTATTATTAATAATAATTTTAAAATTATCAGTTAAATTTTTTCTTAACTCCATGGATAATCCCTTTTTTACAGATAATTTATAGACTTACTAAATGAATAAAATACGACTATGAGTGTATAAAATTGTCCCTACTCCATCCATTTCATATTAGAAATCGAACTATGCGTCTTTTTGTCTGCAGTTCATAACTCATTTTGTACAGCTTATTTAATATTATTATTTAGAATATTCCTCTTTTTTACAGATTTTCTACAGATTTGAAACAGCTCTACCAAATGTAACAAATACGTGTGCCAGTCTATGAAGTAGTCCGTATTCAATAGATGGATTGCCTTTTAGAAATCGAACCATGAGACTCATTGTCTAGAGTTCATAGGGCATTCAGGGGCAACAAAGGCGCACACAAATTACAAGCGCAGCATGTTCAACATTATGCAAAGTCAGCAACTTTTCAGCAACTTTGCCGTGCAAACACAGTTGGCAACGACTTGCAGCGACTAGCCTCGTGCCCCATGCCCCACCTGAATGTGATGCAAGCGACGATAAAAAAGAAGAAGCAGGCAGCAACGAGTATGCAACACAATGCGCTTAGTTGTAGCTTCAATATGGCCGCACAATTCATACATTGTAATATCGATTACGAAGCTCTCAAACTCATACATATATACATATAAAGGTAGACTACACACACTGAGTTACGAGGCAACTTCAGCCACTTGAGAACAAATGTCGTGTGGTTTTTTTTTTCATTTTGTAGTTAGGCCACGCTGCGTATACATATTAATAAAGTGGTTATATTGAGGCGTGGGAGGCGGTGACAGGGCACAAGGTACAGAATTGCACTCTTGAAAAGTATTACACACACACACACACACACATTCACAGCCGTGCATTATTCGACTCAATCCACAATTCACATTCCAGCTAGATGCACTGATTGATTGATTGATTTCATTGCCGATTGATCACTTGGGTAATTGTTATTGATTTAATAATTCATTGTGCACGTAATTATTTAAAACTGCTTAAAAAGAACAACTCAATCCGACTTTAAGCTGCAACTCAGCTGTGCAATGACATCATTTGCTTTTAAATGCACTCAGCAAAAAATTGGTCTAAATTTTAGTAAATCAGCATATAATATATTCAATTTTTCTAGTTATTAGAAATAATCTTTAAATATTAAAAAATCTACGTATAATTTAGTAAGTCGCCACAATATTAATATCGTCAGAAAGAAAATATAAAGTATTTTTGAAATAATTTCTAGCATTGGAAAAAAAAACTAAAAATTAGAAAGGTCTGTCCTGAATCGAAAATCCGAAGCATTTTTCTCATTGTGAAATCTTGAACAACAAAAGTTTATTAATAATATAAGTAACAACAAAGATAGTAAAAGAAATCTTCAATGTTATACGCATAGAAAGCAATCATACTGGAAATTAGACATTTTTCTACATTTTAGAAATTTATAACAGAAATGTACTTTCTGAATAATATGTTAACCGTAACCCATGTCGCCAAAAGTATTTCAATTACTAAATTTAGGGCGATTTTTTGCTGAGTGCGGCAATCGATCGGCTCGAGGAATCCAAGTACTTTGAAAGTGGAATTCATTGCAGCTGGACTTATCTACACATTGCTTTGTTAAATCTGCTTAGCTGCAACGCGGCGCTGGGTGGTGTTCCAAGGTGGCAAGTTAAGCTGGTCTAGGTGCAGCAGAAATGATTCATGATTTGTATGCCAGACGATGGAATGCAAAGTGAAAGGACCTTTGTGCGCCGCACTCAACAACAAAAGCTGCGAAGGATACGGATGTGGGGTGCCCGAGCAGAAAAACAAATATTGTTAGACTTGTGTTGTAAATGTTACAAAAGAGACAGAAAAAAACGCGCAGGTAACTAAGCAAAAACTGCAAAACAACAGCCAGAAGAAATAGAAGAACAGTTAAAGAAATGCCGGGAAAAAAATGTCAAGGTAAAACTAACAAACTGGCGGCTGTCGAGGTGGAAACGGAAATGGCAACGCCGAATGAACGTTTAAATATAAAAATGAAACAACAACAACTATATTGGGACTTTTCTATCACTTGCTCTGCAATAGTTTTCATTGATAAGCAAGGCAAACTCAAATAAAATTATATAAAATTAAATACAAAAAAAGGAGAAAAAAAATGTTCTTGTAATTAGAGTGTAAAAGAGCGACAGGCGCAAGTTTCAAATTGTCGTTCAAAAGTAATTAAAAAGTTCGCAGAATGAGGCGACATTTCCCCGATTGCAAACAAACAAACTTTTTTAACAGATTTCTCTAGATCTGCACAGCAGCAAAAGTTGAATGCATTTCTTATTTACTATTTAGTTATTTAGTGTCAACTAAAATCAGTCGACACAGAAAAAAATAAAAAGTAAGAAATACAATCAATTAAATTATTTATAACATTTTAATTCTAAAACATAAGAAATAATTACACGACTTTCTAGAGCTATTTAAATGCAAAATGCTGGAATATTGTTGCATAAATTGGTGAAAACCCAGAAAAAACTCAATCAGATAAGGACTATTGTATTCACTACTCGAAAAGGTTTATGTAAGGAATAATTACTAGTATCCAGGAGCAACTGGTGAAGAAGTTACAAGACAGTCTTAAAAGGTCGTAGAAAAATTCAAAATAATTTTTCGAAAGCAAAAAAAAGGGAGTTGGCCAAATGAGAATCGCTTCATATAATTAAAATGCATTTCGTGTGTCACATTTCGTTGGTTGTCCTGTTTGTATTATATGTTGGAGTAGTTTTTGTTAAAATTTCAACAAATCGTGGCAATAACGGCTAAGCAGCAACAGAGACAGGCTTATGGCATTTGCAATGTGGCAAGCCATATTTAGTGGCGCAAATATTTACCAGAAAAAGCTGCCAGCCTATGTGTCGACCACCAAATCAGCATAATTACGACCCTATACGTGTATACGTGTATACACTCAGAAAAAAATCACTCCGCAAGCTAGAAAGTTTGTTTCGTATTTTAAATAATTAGAAAATTAGAATGGATTATTGTTAATCGACAATCAATAAAAATAATTTTAGAAATAATTCCTATTATTATGAAATTCATTTTTAAAATGTGGAAATTCGAACCATCATTTTTAAAAGAATTATTTTTAAAATTAAAAAACAGGTAATGCAATTTTCTGCCTCGACTTTTATATTAGAATTTAGTTTTCGTCAATCAGTTGTAAATCAAAATAGTAAAAAAAAATTCAAATTAATGTATATGAATTAATTTATATGAAATGTTTTTATTACTGAGATCTTAAAATAAAATTTTTTATTGATAACCAACAAAATAGTTCATTTTAGAGTTTGGAGACACCCTAAACATAAAATATGTTTTTCCAAATTGTCGAAAAACCCAATACACTTTCAGAATAAAAAGCTAAATTACCCAAATTTCTAAAATTCAGGTATAGTTTTGTTAAGAGTGTATTTATTTTGAGCTTATATGCGAGTGGGTAATCACGTCATTATCACGTGAATTTTCGGCATTAACGAAAATTTACGATTTGCACATGAGCACGACAGAGCGCTAGACGGAGCCGCATAAAAAAAAAGGAAGAGACATGTAAAAATAAAAATATATGCGAATAAAACTACTAACGTGTATTCTGAGTCTGAGTCTTAGTTTCAGTTTCAGTTTCTAGCCAAGCGGGCTGCCTGGCTGACGCACATAAACTCACATTAAATGCGATTGCCAATTTATTTACTAAGTGAACTAGCAGGAAAGACAGGCTGGAATGGCAGGCAGGCAGGCAGGCAGGCGGACCAGGTGCCAAAAGGTGGCCAAAAGCGAAGCACAGCTGGCTCAAAAACTTGCCTCAAATTTTAGAGCGGAAATAGTTGCTTTTGTTGTTGTTATTGTTTCCAGGCAGTAATTGAAGCAGCCACCAAAAAGTTGTTGCAAACCATGTGCCACAAAATACAAAACAAATTCGGGTACACTTTAAAAAAAAATCACTCCAAATGTTTCCATTTTGGGATGACTTGCCCCAAATCGACAATCGTTAGATTTGCTAAATTTATGTTTACGAATTTTAATTTTTTACTTCTTTTTTAAGAAATAATTTCTAAATATAATAATTAATATTTTTAAAGCTTAGAAATTCGTGCCCTAAGTCTACAATTCCAATAATATGGGCTCATTTCAATTTTCTGTAAATATGATGCAATTTTTCCACTGGATTGTCTGTGAAATGCACATTTAAATTGAGTATTTAAAGATAAGATATAAGATATAAAAAGATAAAGCGAAACTCTAACTCTTTATGACTTTCATTTAAAAAGTACAATAAGCACTAATGTCCTAAATTCTAATACAACTTGAGATAACAATTTTGCAAAAATAGGTATAAATATTATCTCATAAAAAAAAATTGGCCTGAATTTTAGAAAATCGTCTTGAAAACTAGATATTTATATTGCTTTTAGAATTATTTTCTAAATGTATGAAAAAAAAGTTCTAAAAAAAAAAATCAGAGTTGAAATGCAAATACTTCTTTTTAAAAAACCATATCTAAAATCTTCTGGCTCGGACCTTATATTAGAGTTCAGGTGTTATTCCTAATATACGATTAAATGCATATTTTTCTAAAAGACCCCAGCCTGAAATTTAGACATGCAAACCCTTCTTTTTAGAAATTCACAAGCATAATTTTAGAAATTTACGTGCCGAATTGGCGCCAAAAGTATTTGTAAAATTCAGTTCTATATATTTTTTTGCTGAGTGTGGCAAACAGCGAATGTTGGCAAGTTTTATGCATACAATTAACGAGTGTGTGGCACACCTCCTACATATGTCCTATATGTATATTTGTATATATATATATATATATATATATATATATATGTATATTTATATATGTATGTATATTTTTAGTTTGCAGCATTAACCCATTAGGCTTAAGCTAAGTACGTAAGTGGTGGCAACAATTGGAGTGGCGAAAAGCTTTTCTTGGTTTTCTTGATTTTCTTTTGCTTGACTGAGTTTTTCTGTGTGTCAGACTTTTCGCATTGCTCTACAATTTTCCAAAGCATTTGCCAAATTAAATTATATGGCATATGCAGAAGCAGCAGAAATGGCAACATCAGCATCAAGCACAAAAATCTTGGTTTTTTTTCTTTCTGGCTTAAATCATTTGAAAAACACACTTGAGTGATTTTCTTTTTTTTTTGTTATTAATCGTGTAGATTTTCACTTTACATCAGCACTGCGATCGTCCATTTCTCGGACTTGTTGTTCGCCAACAATCAACACCAATCAGAATCGGAGTCAAAGCGAGGATCTCTGAATACACTCACTTCTGATTCGAACACGAGCAACGAATACATTCGCAATTCGTAATTTCGATTCGCGCGATTCACACGCGTTTCTTGCGATTGGCTACACGCGCGGGCGAGCGTCCGTTCCACACGAGTCTTGGTCGCAAACTGTTTGGTCCTTATGTCTCCTTCGGCTCGGTCGGCTCTGCTGTCGGTCGTCGTCCGTCGTCACTCGGCTCGGTGACAGCTTCGGCAGTGTGTCGCTCGTGTCCCGGCACTTCGGTAAGCTTCGTGCGAGAGAATTTCGCTCGTTGCTTGTTTGGCGCCAAAATTGTTCTGTGTGTAGAGTTGGGCGCGAAGAGTGACTCTCAAACTGTACAAAGGCAAACATAGCGTACAATTATATCTAGCATACTTTCTGATACTGACGTTCAATGTGATTTCAATTAGGTGTAGGATACTTTCAGGCGTTATTTAAAATTGTGATATCAATTTGATTTAGCATATGTACTTTTGTACACGCGGTACTTTTTATAGAAGCTTATAAAGAAAGATAACTAGCATGCGGTATTTTTATTATGATATTACAATTATATGCAGCATACTTTCCAGCGGGTTCGGTTCATATGACTAAAATTATATTTAGTATTGTTTCGAGCCGCAGCAAAAACTGCGCTAATTTGCTTAGCTGCTGATGATGCATCAATTACAATTATCGTTCGCTGCACTCGCAAATGTGTGTCAAGTGATTGCCCAACCTGCCCCAGCACAGGTGGCCAAGAGTGGAGATTATGCAAGCGAACTGCGAGTTTTACTCATGGAGAGTGAGAGAGCGGGTGTAGAGAGAGTGTGTGTATGTGGGAGAGAGTGTGGGAGAAAGAGTGCGGGAGAGAGAGAGAGAGCGCGTGCGGCACTGCAATTATTCGTTTTGTTTTGATATCGCATTCGTAGCGTGGAAGCAGAACAGAAAAGCTTTGCATGTTGGCCTAGGACTTTAACACGACTTTGCGTACGAGTAAAGCGAGTAAAGCTCCAACGATGCCAACAAAGAAGACGACGACGACGATGTCCAATAAAAATTACGCATCCGTCGTGGGCGCCCGAAGCGTTGACTTTTTCATGTTTGTATGTGTTTGTGGCGCTCGAGCCTTATGGTAATTGGGAAGAGTTGTAACTGCCTCCGATTACCAACAGCGTGCAACCTGTGCACACACTCAAAAAAAAAATTTCCTGCAATTTTTGTAAATATTATTAAGAAAATAAATTTCTAAAATTTGGATTATTGAAGTTTTATATAAGTTTTAGTACACTATTATTCAGAAAATATATTGATCAAATTTTTGTATGTGTTCTAAAAGCTATGGTTTGGATTACTACATTTTTGGATGGATTTTTCTAAAATGTAGGTAAAAAATATAAAGTTTCCAGGGTATTGTTCTTAGGTTATATTACTTATATTTTATTAATAAACATTTCCATTTTAAGATTTCACATTTCCACACATATTGCATATAGCTTATAAATAAAGGGGATTCGAATTATACTCTAATATAAAGACCGAGCCAGTCAATTTCATTACTCGTTTTGACCATTAGTGTTTATTGAAGTCAGAAGGAGTTCGATTTCTACTTTATCCTTCAGTAAAATTGTGTATTTCACAGACACTCCATTTTACAAATGCTGTTAGAAATGTAAATGTAAGAAATATATTCCTGAAAAATAGATTAAAAAAAATTATTTCTGAGCTTAAGCATTTTTCTGGCATCTAGAAATTATTTCGAAGAACTAGAAAAACTTTCTATATTTTTGGGGCGATTTACTAAAATGTAGCTGAACTTTTTTGCTGAGTGCAAGTCAAGTTTGAGCAGCAGCAACAACTACAATGAGCTATAAAACAATGAACACGAAATTGCCGAGGGACGTCGAACCGGCCTCCAGAAATTGGCGCCGGCAAAGACATAAGGCTTGCTTTGCTTGAGGCACATACAAGTTGGATTTGGATTGGGGCATGCGGCATGTCAACGCGTCGCGAACGCTATAAATCCCCAAAGCTCGACCGTTGAACGCACGACTGACCAGCAATAACAGGAGTCATCCACCCAATCCACCCCCTCAACACACTGGATGACGCATAGCTGCACGTTATAATTATCACACGAAATCAAAGTGTTGCCCAACCCAACTTAAACCCCCCCTCAACCCCCCTAGTCCTTATGAAATGGCAACGACTTAAACATTAACGAGAGTACATTTTTTTGTTGAATACTTTGGCCATTTACGATTTTGACCACACACAAATATCAGCCACAATTATTTTAATACAATAATAATAAAGATATAATTAGCTTGTGAGCCAACTAACTTGGCTAATTTATTTGTACTCACTTCCACTCACCACAGCGTACTCGCCTCAGAGTTCGCCTTCAAGACTTACCTGCAAATAAACAATGAAAAAGAATTCTTAATTACAAAATATACAATAAATACTTCTGTTTTTAATTCATATAGGAGATACTCTTTATTCATAATTTTGAATGTGAACTTTGTTTTATTTTCATTTCAAAAATTTGTTTTTTTTATTGGCTTCTTAGACTAATTTTAGATGGATCATTATAAATAACAAGCAATATTTTCGTTCTTAGTATTATTAAGGTAATTCTTTAGCTCGCATCGCATCGCGTTAAGCAAAAGCGAACCACCTAAGTATTATTTTGAAAGCAAGTATTCATTTGCAAGCAAGTATGCATTTATACTCTTTTGATTCAAAAATATATACATACATATATAGTTTGATATACAAGCAGATTTCTGTGTACTTCTTGCTGCCGGATTACTATTCCATTTGGCAGGCAACATCAAAGGCACGCTAACAAAATAAGAACCACACACTCACAAAAACCCACACACAGTAGTAAAAGCAGCGGGAGAATATGAAACAAAGGCGAAAAAACTTCAATCGATTGTGTTGCAAAAATAAAATAAATTTTCGTTTTAAACAAAGTGAACAACATGAATGCAAAGACACATTGCAAAACAGAAACAGAAACTGAAACTGAAACATACATCCACATGGATGAGACAGGAGTGAATCACACACAAAAAATACATGGAAGAAAAGTCCTGCTGATATTTAGAAAATCGGCCAGAAAACTGTAAAGTTTTTATTGTTTTCAGAAATAATTTGTAAGTATAGGAAAAATAATTTCTAAAAATTATTAAGGCTTTCCCTAAATCATCTTTCCAGAGAATATGGTGTTTTCTTTTATTTTTTAGAAACGTTTTCTATTAAAAAAAATTTATTTAAAATCAAAACCTATTTGAATTTTTAGAAAAAATCCTTTCTACAATTGTGAAACAAGCCATGAATTGTATTGCCCCAGCTTTTATTTTAGAGTTTAGTTCGGATACCCTTAAAATCGTAAGGTTTTTTTAAATTGAAATATACGAATTTATAAACTATTTAAAAAGTTTATATATGTGAAATCTTTAAATACTAATCTTTATTAATAATGTAAGGAACAAAAATCGAATTTAATAATTAAAAAATAACACGCAGAAAATCAGACATATTTTTCAACATTTTACAAAATTATACCATGAAATTAAGGACAAATAAATATATATATATATATATATACTTTCTGAATAATAATACAACTTACCGTTGGCGAGTTTTTAAAATTCTATTCCATTTTTTTTTTAGTGTACACTGAACACTCACAAAGCACACACGCACAAGCTACACACAAAGACAACTACAAACAACAGCAACTGCAAATGTTGCTGGCTTTGAAGTACAAAGCGTTTTTGTAAGTTTTATGTGGTGCTGGTGGTGGTGGCACCACCAAGGCCCTATGGCAACACGCGGCAAACAGGTGCTGGAATTGAATTGAATTTGAAGCCGGGCTGGGCATAAAACACGAAACAGAAACCACAGGACGCCAGGCGCGAGATAAATACGTGAGAATTGCTTATTTCGCGAAAGCATTAAAAAAATATCAGAGACAAGCAAGACTCACTCATATATATACATGTATATATATATATATATATGTATATGTATATATATGTATATATACAATTAGGCGCAGCTGCATGTCTTCAAGCTTGGAGTTGAAATCTCAACGATGTGACTGTCACAGTTGAAGGCACTCCACTTGCCTCACTTGCCCCAACCACTCGCACCATTGCACTCAGAAAAACCATTACGCTGAATTTGTATATTCCCAAGCGCAATACACCTGTTATTCAAAAAGTATATTTCTACAAAAAAACATTTTTTTTCTTAATTGTGTGTTGTTTTTTTTTATATTATTATCATTAGTAGAACATATAAGATGGTTTAAGAAACTCATATAATGTAAACAAAAGTGTAGCAGTTGAGACAGCAAATTTCATTTCTTTTTTTTACTTGGAATCAGGTTTTGCATTTCATCTGTTTAAAAATATTTTAGATTAATAAAAATATATTTCTGAAAAATATAAAAAGCCTTTCCAGCTCTCTTGTACATGTTTCTTTTTTAAATTAAATTTTTATATTACATTTTATTTTGAACTTCATTTCCACTCATTTTTTACTTTTTATTTTTCTATGATGACTGATATTAGTTGACATTAAGTAAATAAATAAATAATTTGTTTCTTACATCTCCATTTTAGGACGATTTTTTCCTGAGTGTGGGCAATAGGTATGAGCTGTTTGTTGCCCTGCAGAAGGCGCATAATTAGAGGCAACAACAACAGTGACAGCAACAGCAACGCGAACTGGGAACACTTGGAGCTGTGGTAAGCAAAAGAACCAGGAAACAGTGACAACAATGCGTATCCATGTCAGCGTCAGTCAGGACAATTGCACTCAGTCTTGTCAAGTGATGCAAAAACTTAAAGTTTGCTAAGCCATCCGGGCCTTAGCTAATTGATGCGTACCCAACTCTCCGCTCAGGTGTCTTTCCCCAATCCAATCCAAGCCCAAACTCAATCCCAAGCCCAAAAGCACAATGCCAAACCCAAAAGCCGGGCACAATCTTCTCTATCGTTCGAGTAATGCATCAAATTGTGTGTGGCCCATGCTCAAAATGCTAATTTGCAGCTATAAACACACACGAGGCCCCATCAAAACCATATTCGAAGCAAATTGTGTGCACTTGGCCCAGGGACACTCAAAGTAAAAAAAAAGGATGAAAATAATCGAAAAATATTAAATCAACACGCATTTCAAATGTGCAAATTTGCACTTATAATTATGAAAATGATAAATAAATAAACGCTTTTGATAATTATTGCATAAGTTTAATTTTGTTTCGCAACTTCTTTCGATTTTCATTTTAAGATGATTTTTTCCGAGTGTATAAGTGGTAGTCAAATGAGCACCTTTCAATAAGGGCAACTCATCAGGAGCGCTGCTGTTTCTTGTAGTCGTAGTCAGGTGGAGCCAAAAGGTAACATTGGACAATTTCTTTTGAATGGTTACGGTCAAAGGACACGTATAATAGAAAGAAAGTTAGTTGGGCGCAAAAAAAGGGCGCACACTTAATAGGTAACACCGAGCATTGACTACCTTGGGTATACGCAATATTAATACAATGAAAGTCACTGACATACAAGTGGAACCGTACCGGATATAAAATTCATTTATATACAATTTCATAGTAAAATCTGTTACCCAAAAAAGGTTCAATTCACTTTGAGGGCTAAAAGGGCTATTGAATAATTTTGATATCCTAATGAGCTGGCGCTCTATTGAAGTGTAAACACACACGTTCGCAATTAGCCAACGTGTCCTGACTAATGACACTTGCTGAGATAAACGTCTCAAGCAAAACTTTATTAGCAAACTTTCATAAAAACGGCTTAAACTTTTATTATATTGGTGAAAGTTTGACAGAGAACATTCTTTAGTGCTTCAAGCTAGCTTAATTGAAGCAAACTATTCTAAAATATGTGCAAAACTTTTACCTTAAAGTGTTGCTCTTTTTAAAACTTTTTCTCTACCTCGTGCCAGTTTAATTTTTACAAGTTTTAATGTATATACCCTTCTAATATATAATTTGAATTGATTATAATTTGATCGTGAGATGTATAAAGCATTGATAATGTCATCTCCAATACTATATAAAGTTGAAAAAAAAAACGTTTTAGTACGAATCAAAACACAAACCATTAGTTTTACTATTTTTTCTAATGATGAATTTTAATATATTGTTTAGTTTTTCCTCTATAAACTAAAGCTACTACTGCTCCAGAAATTATTTGTAATATATTTAGATATCTAATTTTTACTATACTATATCATAAAGCTGCTAATCAGTCGAAAAATAGGTTTTATGTTGTGCCATCGAAATAGTCGTAGAAATACAAGTCTCCTGTTTCTCTTGTGCAGATATTATTTCAGTTTTTATCGTAATGTTTTGTAACTTGTAAACTAGCCGCTGCTCTTAGCAAGATTGTAAGCTGAAGTGTCAAAATTATTTTATGTTAAATGCTTATTTCAATAAATCAAATAACTTTCTTCTACTCTATAATTACAGAAATGTGAAATATTCAGCTCAAAGTCATAAAGCTTAAAAAAATAATTCAATTTATTTAAAATTAAATTTAAATTTAAAATTTCAGAAACAGAAAACAAATAAATAAATTTGAAATGGCTCTCTAGCAGGGTATTTGATATTATCGCTTTGCCTAATATGCCAGTGTCATTGGCTGTTTGGAAAGTGGCTGGCAAAAATAGCCATTTGTACCTTTACAACACTTCACACACTCTCTCTCACACACACACCCATAGCCACTTAAGTCGAGTCTGTGTGGATCGCATCGGAGTGGGTGTGAGTAAATTACTTGACAGAACGCATGAATTCAAAACATTCGCCAACACCGAAAGCCGTCAGTTTCAGGCCAGCCACGATATGCCCAGACCCCATGACGGGGCAACTCTAACTCTAACACACACACACACACACACACACACACACACTAACACACATACACACACTCGGTCTAGTCGCATTGTCTGTGACTGTGACGAAGTGTTTGTCTGCGTGTGTGCGAGTGTGTGTGTGTGTGTGTGTGTGAGTTTGTCTGCTTCCGTTCATAACTTGACTCGACTCTCGACTTGACTCGACTCGACTCGACTCGACTCGACTCTTGTCGCCTCAAGTTGACTTGACGGACTTGGCTTATTGTTTCATTTTGGGCTGCCGCCTGCGCTTATGACTGCAAACACACACAATACCAATTTATCATGACTTAATTGTGTGTGTGTATGCAGTGTGTTAGTGTGTTTGCAATGTTTTTGTCAGCGGCGTGTCAAAAAAACTTAAATGTACTTATACACTCAGCAAAAAATAATCGCCCTGAATTTTAAACAATTAAAAAGTTAAAGGAGAAGTTGATTTGATGTCAAATACTCATTCAGTTAAGCAACTTTTTTCTCGAGCTACTAGTTCTTTTAGAGAACAGAAATAATTTATAAATATATGAAAACACTTTAAAAAAAAGTTAAATATCTCAAAAATATCTAGTTATTTTATTTCTTAGAAATAATTTCTATTATTAAGAAGCATATTTCCAAAAAGTAGAAATGCAAAGTGTAGTTTTTAGAAAAATATCCTTCAAAATTCACAAACTGATACTGAAATTTACTTGCTCGGTTTTTATATTGTAGCTTAGTTTTTCTAAATAAATTATATTATATATAATATAGGCAACAGAAAAGCTAATATTGGATTCGCTTTTCCTTCCTTAGTTTCAAGGAAAATTTGTTTTAAATTTACAAAAATCATATCTAATTTTCAGGATATTCTTTCATAGGTATACAAATATGAAATCCACCCTGAACTAAAGATGAGAAAATATGGTGAATTTCTAAAATTAGAGGCGATTTTTTTTCTGAGTGTAGTTTGTTGAACATTTAAGTTTGGAGCTTTCGCTTTCCAGCTGCCTGCTGACAGTCTCCGAGCACTCTCTTTTTCTCTCTCCCGGGAGGTTTTTACTATTTAAGTCAATTGCAATTTAGTTGCCGCTGACAATTGACAAAAACTTGGATTGACACATTCCATATTCTCTTGGCTCTATTTCACATTTTGTGGCATATTTCATGCACGCGGATAAAAAGCTATTAGAACTCAAAAAAATGACTAAAAAAGGAAAAAAAAGACAGACATCGCCAGAGCAAACGACAGCTGTCTTCAACGGCAAACCCAGTGCATAAATCTTACGCCTGAAATGTCAGCCGGGGCACAGTGATAAAATGTAGCACTGTGGCGGCAACTGTAGCACTGTGGCATGCAACTGTAGCGCTTGCAACTACTGGCATTTCTTAAGCTGGCAGATTAACTCGGGCTCGGAAGCGCGGTTTTTGGCCTCGTCAAGTCAAATTGCAAATTGCATATTCAAATGCGCCGCGGCTTTTTCTTCTCTCTTCTTTTTTCTGCCCGTCTGCGGCTGTCTTTTGTACAAATAACGAAAGATTTTCGCATGCAGAGCAAAAATAAATGCAAATGGAAAATGGCAAAAAAATATATATATTAAAAGGGAGCTTGACAGTCGCGCAGCGCAAATGTTTTTCTCCTAAATTGAAATTAAATTCGCTCCGCTGTGCAACGCTGAGCCGGATCATATGCAACTACTTACATGCCTCATATCTGCAGATCTGACCCCAAAATACAAGTGCATGCAAATGTCGCCCAGCTTCTGCCTAAGAATAAAATGTGTCCCAAAAAAAAAAGAAGTTAGTAAGCATGGTGTAGTCGAGTGAGCACGACTACGATATACTCTGCAGTCAACTGTTAAATGTATTCTAGCTAATTTAAGAATTTTGCACACTCAAATGTAAGCAGGTGTACAAGTGCTCAGAGAATGCCCTTCCCTGCTTATAACAATGAGATGTGTGTCTCTTACCCGATCTTGAATAAATTTATCCAATTGATCACTAATATGTGTATAAATATAATACCATTAAAATTGTGGCTTTTATTGCTATCGGACAACGATGTTTACCGGTATTTACTAAACAAAGGCAGTTATCGATCAATTAAAATAAAATAAACTCAATCTGCGCGCGCTCTGAGATTGCACGGATATGACTATACGGGCTAGCCTGTTATATATACTTTATGGGTTCGGAGAAACTTCCTTCTGCATGTTACAAGTTGTGCCCAAAACCATTCTACCCCTTTTCTGCCATTCTCAATGGGTGCAGGGTATAAAAGAACAAGAAAGCCGACAGCTCAACATTGCCGAAAGCGACCAACAGACGGAAGACAGAGGACAGAAGACACTAATGCTGATATGACTTCATCTTCAAAGGGCGACATGCCAGCGGTGCAAAGTGCACAAATAGAAGAAGCAGGTGCAGCAAGTGGAGCAGGTGCAGCAAGTGGAGCGGGTGGCGCAGAAGAGCGATTGCGCAATGTGTGTGGCTGCCTTCTTTTGTAGAGCAGCTGCTGCATGCAGTGTACGCTAATGATTCTACTCATTTTGCTGCTACCAGTCAATTTAATATTCCCAACGCTAAGGCAACAACGACTGCGACAAGGATAACAATGTCGAGAAGCCAAACAGGCTGAGTCTGAGGCTAGATAGCTCGCTGGATACACTCGGGAAAAAAGTTAGAAAAGCTTGTTCTATGTTGTTTTACTTCAAATATTTTCTATCATTTAGAAATGCATTTCTAAGAGAAGAAATGCTAAACCTGATTCTGGAAAAAAATTATGAAAATTACTGGCTCGTCTTTTATATTAGAGTTCAATTTTCTATGCTGCACACACCCTGAAAATAAGATATATTTTGTCTAAATTTTTAAGGAAGCCCTGTTTTTCAGAAAGTCACAAAATCGGTGGTGATTTTTTTTTAGTGTGGAAAACACCACCTTGGAAACAATTAGCATATTTCGAAATATGCACGCTGAAATTAAAAAATTTTAGAAAGCCGCAACTTTCAATTTTAGAAATTTATTTTGTAAATAATAAGGTGAGCAATCCTTATCGCCAGAGCTACGGTAATTTTTTACAAATTTAGGGTGACATTTTTTTGCTGAGTGTGGCGGTAGCAAAAGGCAATGCTACGAGACTATTTTGAGTTCCAGTTTTCAGACTCGACTTGACTCGGCTCGGCTGGAGACGATGACTCCTGGCGACTGAGCTGGCTGGCAGGCACTGAAGGCACTGAAGGCAGTGAACCACTGATGACAACTTAAGAATGTCATTAAATTCTCATACAGTATACAAAAGCTGCATGTGCTTCATGGCAAAAGAATTGCCACGAGGATTTTAGGGACAATTTAAGTAGCACGGATTTAGAGACAGCATCAGCGCCCGCAAACAACCACAATAACAACAAGAAATTACAACAACGTCAACTCTGACAACATGAAGACGGAGCAACAACAACAGCAACAACGGTGACAATAAATGCAACCAGCAGAACAAGAGCGAAGCAACCGCAAAAGAAGGAGGATGCGGCATGTTGCATGTAGAATAGCAAGCAGTTCTTGTCTTGCATGCCTCTCTTCGGTGCCCCACTGGATTCGTGTTTTCGAGGCGAAAGAAAACACAAAAAAAAAATGCCAAGAATAAAGGCAAAAACACAAAAAACAAGAAATAGCCAGCACCAAGCTGAGAAGAAAACGAGAAAAAAGAAAACGTATGGCTGCAGGAGTGTTTTTTTCTTCTTTGCTTTCATTTGTGGCACAACTTTTTCGAAACGTATTCCTTACGACATGTGCAACGCATTCACATTCAAAAAGTCTATTTCCCGTGCAATTGCAACAATGCTCTGTGCGCTCTTGTAATTGCGTGTGTCTGCCTCTCTCTGTCTCTCTCTCTCTTTCTCTCTCTCTCTCTTTCTTTCTCTCTCTCTCTTTCTATCTCTCTTTCTATGTGTGAGTGTGTGTGTGGGTGTGGTACACTCCGAAAAAATAGGCTATAACTTTAGAAATTCGCCATGAAAACTATAAAGTTCTTCTTGCATTTAGAAATAATTTGTAAATATAAGAATACAATTTCTTAAAATTATAAGGGCTTCACCTATATAGACAATCCCAAAAACATGGTGTTCGAGTTCTCAGAAACGAAATCTCTAATTCTTAGAAGAAATCTAAAATAATTCGGAAATTAAGAAAATAGTAATGAAACTTGCTCTCACGAAATTATATTTGATATGATAAAATATAAATATCATCAAATATATTTTTTAAATATCTTAAGTGAAATATAAAAAAAACACACATTGGCCACTAGACATATTTTTTAAATTAAAAATGAAAAACCCTGGTTTTTATAAAGAGACAACCGTCCCTTTTAGAAATTTACTTTCTGAATATTTTCTAAGTGCATATATGTCGGTGTGGGTGTGTTTGTGAGCATGTTCTGACATCGAATACTTCTTCTTCTTCTTGGTGTACTTGTTCTGCATCGCCTTTGGGCGCTAAAGAAAACAAATGAGTGGCGGCTGTCGACTGCAAATGTGGAATGCATGCGGTTTAGTTTTCTCCCCCCGAAGATGACTACGAGCTGGAGGCTTATTTAGTATGCATGTGTGTGTGGGCGACATCAACTAACTAAAATCGCATACACACATATACATACGCATATTCATATATCCGTACACCCATAAACGTACTTTTATCTCTTATTTGTATTATTATGCACGGCAGATTGTGGCATGCTCCATTTGAGTTTCACTTGAAATTTGAAACTTAAATGGTCGAGTGCACAACATCGTTTCAACATTTTTAATCTCACCTGCAGGGGCAGACAAACATCGATCAGTTGTTCTTAGTCGGATATAGTTGAAGTCTTTTGAATCCTAAAACACAAGTAACTGCTTCAATTTTGGTTAACGCCACAGCTCATTTTTCGACTGATAGTTCATAAAATCAGAAAAAAATCGCCCTGAATTTTATAAAACCGCCCTAAAGTGATCCTAGAAAGAATTACTTGTTATTATAAATAATTTGTGAATGTAAGAAACAGAATTTATGAAAATTAGAATAGTTTGACTTAAGTTCACAATCTTAATTAAATTGTGTACTTTTTGTTAAGAAGTGATGTATTTCTAAAAAGTAGAAATGCAAGCTTTGATTCTTGGCAGATATCCTTTCTTAAATTAAAAAAAAATACTATTGAAATCTAATCTCTCGACTGCTATTTTAGAGCTTATCTGCTGTCTGACTTTGAGGTCTAATAACAAAAGGTTTCGGGTTGGAATCCGCTTAATATGACATTATATCAAACTTTTGAAAATGTTTGTCTATGTGAAATATTTACATACTAATGGTTCATAATAAAATAAAGAAGTATTATTTGTGCTTACACATATCCGGATGTTGCAGAATGGAAATTCCACATATATTTAATTTTTAGAAAATGTAACCCTTATTTTTGGAAATATACATTTTGAATGTGATGATATACCTTTAAAAATGTTTGATATTTATGCTGATTTTTTCCTGAGTATAGCATATAGTGACCCGATGATGTCAACTAGTAGACAGACTGATGGATCTGGAATTTGTATTTACTGTATGGGGTCGAAGATATCACTAGAAGTGCCTTTCGAACTTCACCTCTCTGCAATGCATACAAATTGATTTCTCATGCTGAGACAAAACCAAAAAAAGTGTTTACCAAGATTTAGAAATTTTTTTATTTATTTTTTTCGTTTACCATTCTTATTTCTTCCAATATTTGAAATGTAAAACACAGGCAATAAAAGTATATGCTGACAGCAAACATATAATGGATGTGGTCAGTGCGGCTCAAAGGATATGCCAACAGTTGCTGCTATTGCAGTTGCAGTTGCAACAGCCGGATGACAGACGTTGGTAATTTCTATTTCTATTTGCTTATGCGATAAACATAAGTCGGCAATTGCAATCGGGCATGTCAAAGGCAGTGCCAGATCCTGTGACAGGACTGCCACAATATCGAACGCCTAGCGAAGGACAGTCCACAAACTCAAAGTCAATGCGTGACAGCGGGCATTTATATTAGACATTAAAAGGAAATTCTACCAGCAACAACGCATATCCATTTCAAATGCTCAACATGTCGCACAGCTGGAGCGGATGCACCACTGCCAGCCCAACCTAAAGCTCTGGCTACACTCAGAAAAAAAATAATATAAATAAAAAATCCTTTCTAAAATTCAGAAGCAAGTAATGAAATTGACTGGCACGGCTTTTATTTACTTTCTCAATAATATGATGACCAACCCAATTAAAATTTAAGTCGATTTATTTTTCTGAGTGTAGGATTGAAGTTGCAGTTGGGTCTGAAGCTGTGGCTGGATAGTTGGATAGCTAACCGACTGCTGCCATTGTTGATTGCGCATAAAAATATTTATAAAATGCAGATTGAAAATATAAAATGTTCTGCAGTTGCCACATATAACCAGCCACACACACACAACCACATACATACGTATATCCATCGTGGACCACTTCATCTTCTGTTGGGTATTTGTGAGCGTTTATTTATTTATGCATATTGATTAGTTGTGCCCCTCCTAATGGACATCGGCATCGAATTGTTAGCCACGTCCAGGGGCTAAACGATTTTTTCCGGTGTTGTTACCGCAGCAATTGCCAATGTAATTGAAAGCACACAGACACGAGACTTCCACGCAAATACAGATACACTTTAAAAAAAAATCGCCTCGAATTTTAGAAATTCACCAAATTTCCAAGGTGTGGTTTTAGAATTAGCAAAACATTTCATGGAGTTTAAAAAAAAAGTATAGTTATATTAACGAAAATATATAGCAGCTGAGCTCTGACTAAGTCAAGAGAAAACTATCATTACTATTTTATTAATTCTAATAATATAAAATAAATAAAAGGCTTTCCAGTTTTTAAAAAAACTATAACAATTTTCTGGTTTTCACGGAGATTTTCTAAAATTCAGCTAGATCTTTTTCTGAGTGTAGACAAGCACTTGAAGATAAATGTCAGTGTTTTGCCTCCAGGTCGTGGCAATAGCCGTGTTATTGTTTTTTTTTTGTTCGCACCGCGATTTTCATTTTTTTTTTTCATTTCACACATGATTTCTGATTGCCAGCCTAATGCGCCAGACAAGGACGACGACGAGGAGTAACCGGGAGGCGGTGGAACACGGAAGGGGGAACTCAATGAAAGCGAACATCTCGGGAAATACGAGAAACCAGATAAACGAAAGTGAAAGCAGCGAAAAAAAATTGCATGTAATGAATAAATTTCGACTCAAGCAGCAGGAACTAGGGGGCGACTAGAGGGGACTAGGGGAAGGAGAGTAAGGAGGCAAATGCCGTGTAAATGAGCCTTGAGAAAAAAATGTGTAATGGAATTGCTGTTGCTGTTGAATTTTTCAATTTCATTCAATTTAGAGTCAACGACGATGATGCCATCGAAACACACACGCAAGATATTTTTAAAGTGGTTGCGGTCTGCGGGGGGATAAAGTTTTTTTTTAGCGGAAATGTGGCAATTTGTATGCTGCGCCTAAACGAATTTTAACGATATGTGAAATGATATTCGACTTGGGCACTCATCAAAAATGCCATCGTATTGTGGCTTGGGCCACACACATACATATATATGCACTCAGAAGAAAAATCGCACTATATTCTCGTAAATGAAAATAAACATAGAAAGGCTTTCTATTTTTTAGATATAATTTCTAAATATTATGAAAAATATTTTTAAAATTTTGAATATCTCGCTCTAAATCGACATCGCATATATTTTTTATTTCTTGGAAATATGATCTATTATTAAGAAAATCATTTCTAAAAAGTACAAATGCAAACCGAAATTTATAGAAATATCTTCTCTGAAATTCTGAAATAAGTAATGATTATTTTATGATAATTGTAAGCCTTTTCAAATTAAGTAAATTATATGAATTGAAATGTTTGTGCATTTGTTAAAATTTTAGAATATACATTTTTTAATGGTATATATATGTAACATAAAAGCAACTATGGCAGTTGTTCAATTGTACACCCCTGTAAAACAACATTAGAAAAATTCACCCTGAAGATTAGAAAAGCAAACCCTGGTTTTTAGAAAGCAATGACCAAACATTTTAGAAATTTATTTGCGATTAATATGGTACCTAACCATATTTATTTTTATGAGTGTACATACGTACATGTATGTGTGTAGTGTAATTTCACCTTTCGGCAAATTGCCCACACCGAAAGCTCATTAAAAAGTCAACGTATGGCGTTGAGACTCTTAAACTTGTAATGCCATATAGCTGGTAAGCGGGGGAAGGGGGAGTGCTAGACGTGACAGCAAATATGCATTGCTATGCCTGCATATGGCCCAGCACTCTGGCAACGCTGCGTGACACAGCCACAAAAAAGCTGGCAGCTCAAATGCGCTTAAGACGAGCCAAGGCTGCATGGATAGAGAGGAGCAAGGGGGAGAGGTAGAGGTAGAGGGAGAAACGTTGCCCATGGCCAGCAGCAGCAGCAGCCGCATTTAGCGGGGTGGCAACTTTGTTTTTGCTTTGAGTTTGACGCCACAAACTGTAAAGTGTCAACAACTTGTAATCACCAGGGTGGAGAGGGGCATGGGAAAGACAGGGAAATGGGGTAAGGGGAAAGCATCAGCAGCAGCAGCAGCCTACGCTGGGTCACATTTTAACACCTGCTCGTTATCAACTTTTGCTGGTTGTGTGCAAAAGCAACAAGAGCAAAAACAAAAATCCCGTTGCATAGCAAAAATATGAAATAAAAATGAAAAACCAGTTGCAACACCAAAAACTTTCCCTTCTCTCTCTATACATACATACATAGAGCTATATATATATATATATGTATACATAGTATTTTTTTTTTTTGGTTACTTGTTGGCTTTGGGCCAGCAACTGTCAGCCCTGTCCAGAATTATGTCAAAGTTGCGGCAAACGAAAAATGAGTAGAAACAGAAGGATACACTCAGAAAAGCCGAATGAAAGACTCGTTCTGAATTTTTCAAAAATGTCAAAATTTCAATAATTTATATTATTGAGAAATGCATTTCTAAAAACAAGAAATGCAAAAATTGACTTACAGAAAAAATTCTAATTAAAATTAAGATAATTAGAACAAAATTTGTTCTCTCAACTTACTTTGAGGTTTCGGGTGTTGCATTCCTTTGAGTTATATGCATTTTTTAAACAATCTTAAATGTTTTCCTAATGCTTATATTATATTAAAAAAAACTCATTTAAAATTAAACATACTTTTCTTAAAATTTTAGGAAAAATCGTGAGTTTTTAGAAATTACTTTCTAAATAATAAGATAAGTTACTCTTGGCAAATTTCGAAAATTCAGGTAATTTTTTTTTTTTGGTGTATGTAAAAACTGCACAAAACAAATGCCATAAAGTTGGAAAACCAGCAAGAGCAACAGCAACAAACAGCAGCAGGCACTGACTCATTAGTGTTGTCAGCTTGGCGCGCTGCAAACTAAAGGTGGCAACTCTGTCATTGGCATGCGGTAGAGCACGAAAACACAACAGTTTTAACACTTTGGCACCAACAACACAAAATATATTTGTATACTTGTCTGGTCTGCCCTAATAGCACCCATAAATGTTAAGTTAAGCAAATCGGATATTCATGAATCAACCCATTTGGAATTTCAATCTGTTCTCATTTGATATGTAGCTGGTATTTAAAGGACACGCATGTGTGCTTGTCATGCGTGCGTGCGTGCGCAATGCGTGCGTGAGTAGGGCGTGCTTGTGCCATGATATATATATAATTGTTCAGAAATCAGAATTCATTATTTATTATTTGCAGAGCACAAATCGGCTTAACATACAATTTATATTTATTGGGGCACTTGTTTTTATTTTGCATCATTTTTGATTAAAAAAATCTGTAGATTTTCAAAAAGAATGTAATTCAAAAAGAATGTGATCTCCCATTTAGGAGGTTCTCTAGACCAAACAATAAAGTAAGTGCAGAACCAACTTGCTAATTAATTCGAATATTACACGGAAAAAGAAGGAAGATTTTTAATAAAAATGTAAGCTTTTATATTAGTATTCGAGTTAAGAACCTGTGGGCCAAATATCAGGAATTGTTTTTGTACAGATTCCATTTTATGCAGATTGGGAGATCATATACAATACTTTACAAAAACTATATAAGTGAATTCCAATAAGTTTGTTCAGGCTAAAAACAAAGATCTACAAACTTGTTTTAGTTGAGAAGTTATCAATTTCTCAAATATCGTAGGATTAGTGGATAACTTAGAAATACCTCTATAGTTTCAGTTAACCTCAGTTCAAACTTACTCAATCGCATATAATAGCGCAACTAAAGAGCGTTCTTAGCGTTATTGCCGAAAGAAATTGTGAAAAATTGACGAAAATATTTGCAGCTAAAGAATGCTCACCGTGGAATGGGGCGTAGATAAATTAAACACCCTGCTCCTTGCACTAAACTCTAAAGTGAATGTTTAGAAAAACGAAATCGAATCGAATTTTATCTGTTTAGCATATTTGGCGGCACCAACAACAAAATCGACAGATAGAACAAGAAACGACTACCAAGGGATGCCTGGGTGAAAAGGCATGAAACAATTTAGATTCAATTCGAGGGATATGCGTTGGATATAGCCAAAGGATATGGCGAGGAATATCCAATATACGATATGTGTTCGCCAAATGGAGGCCAAAGGGGCGATAAATGTGCAAATTTTCTCAAGGCTCTCGACTGATTAAATGCCACTGAAAACATAAATTGCCACTGAAGAACAACAACATTAACAGAAGGACGAGGCACGAGGCTCAACACTCACTCCAACACTCATTCCAACACTCACTGTGGCTAAGCCGCTTTTGACCTTAATTTGAATAAATACCCAAACATACTCGACACGCAGAGATTAGGCGGCTGCCAAACTAAATCGGCGAATAGGGAGTGAATCGTTGACTCGTACACTGAGAAAACGAATCAACCAGAATTTAAGAAATTCGGCAAGGGAAACACACTTGTTATTCAGAAACAATATTTGAAAAATCAGTGCTTTCTTTTTTAAATTTCAGTGTACAATTTCAAAAATGAATAAAATGATTTTACAGCGATTGGTACTAAACTAAAATTTCATTCCCATTTTATGAATTTTAGAAAGTATTTTATCCAAGAATCCAAGAATTTTCTTAATAATAGAAATAATTTGTAAAAAATTGAAAAACACACATTTTTCTAGACTGTCGATTTAGAGTAAGATTTCTAATTTTTGTAAATTTATATCCGTATATTTAGAATTTATTTCTAGGAACAAGAAAATCTTTCTAGTTTTCAGATTAATTTTCTCAAAATTGAGTTAGATTTTTTCGTCTGAGTGTAGTTTTGTAACTTTTTGAGTAGTTCGTGGACTGCTTGAATTGTGGTGTGGCAGGAAGTTATTTCAGACCAAATATTATTACCATATTGGTCGTTGACTGCAACCTTACCCGTGCCACTACCATTGCCACATGCCTCATTCTCGTTGCCATTGCCACTAATTACTTGGCATACACAAAACGTAAATGTCGACTAAACAATGCGTTACGCATACGCCGTGTGTTTTAGCATTGGCTACGGCTATGCAGCAATCGACACGAAATATCTTTATAACAAAAGTGGAAAATAGAAAATGCAAACGGAATTCACGAAAAACTAAAACACGCCCAGCCTGCTCTGCTCCGTCTGTTTCTCTGTCTGCTTTGATTAATGATCACCCACTTCTGGAAATGGGAATCGGGCATCGGGAGTCGGGAGTGGGGAGTGTGACAGGTCAGCCAGGTTGTGTCCTCAATGGACAGACGTCAAATGTCGAATGTCTCGTCGAAAGACGAGAGTGTCGAAAAGTGAGCAATCACTGCGAACGTGACGCGGCCAGCGACAAGCACGCAATTTACTTATTACCCATTAATGGCCAAACAACAACGATACCAGAAAAAAGAGAACAAAATCGCACTGAAAATAAGAAAGTATCTCTTGTTTTTAGAAATCGTTTACAAATATAGGCAAATCAATTTCTAAAAATTTGAAAGGCTTGGTGTACATTTCTTAATTTTAAGAAATGATTTACATTATTAAGAAATGCATTTCTGAAAACTCAAAAATGTAAATCCTCATTCTTAAAAGAAAAATCCTTTGTGTTTAGAAATATACTTTCTGAACAATAAGGTGAGTTACCATTGGCAAATTTTTTGCTGAGTGTAGCTGGACTTGCCTGCACCACCAGCTCCACTTGCACCACTCCACCTCCAGCTGTTTGACATTGTCAGAAAACGTGTTGGGCAATCGATCAAAGCCGCAATCCACAGAGCCACTGAGCTGGAGGCCGAATACCAAATCGGCCGCTTCATTAAACACGACTGAGGATGACAAATCATGTCGTTGACAATACTCGTTCAGGACAACAGTCAACAATGACGCAAGGACATTGAAATAAAGCGATGCCCATGTCTGACAAACTGCCCGACTGACAGACTGACGGACTGACGGACTGACTGCCTGATGGTCATAATATAATATTTTAAATGCGTAGCTCCAGACGTATTTCAAGTCGCAATCGCATGCATATTCAAGCCAGCCTGGAATTGTTCGGGCACACGCAATTATAATTAAGCACTGCCCAAAACTCACGACAAATATAAAAAACGCAGCAAAAAAAAAAAGAATAATAGAAAATCAGAAAAGCAGAAAACACAACACGCCATCTCAATCCAAGTGCTTGCAGCCGACTTCCGGTGACCGCAGGCGACAACTGGGCGGAGTCGACTTTTATTGATCGACTCGAATGACATTACCTGAAAGTGGCTGAAAGTGACCCTTATAGATTAGGTTAATAATGCATAACAAAAACGATCAAGTTCTGAGTCGATAAATCTGATTTGATTATTATTTTTATAGGTTGTATTTAGGCATTCAGTTTTATTGATTGCCATTGTTACTTGGATGTGTTTAAAAAAAGGAAAAAAAAGGTCATTAAAGCACTTTCAGTTTGATTACATGTAATCCTAATTTACGGCCAAATATATAAATCAGATTAAAGTAAGTATTCTATTATTAACTCATATGGTTATTTGGCGCTTGTACATTGGATTTGTGAATAATAAAAAATGTCAAGCTCTGAATATGAAAAAGCTCATTCAAGCTTCAGTTTGATTAGAAATAATTAATTATTCCCACCAATTGGCAGATTATAATCTGATTAAAGTGATTTGAATTTATCGGCTTTCGGGTTTATTGAGCTGGTATTTATATTTAACAGATTGATCACTGCTAATCCCACTTTACACCTTATCTGCAATACACAGCAAATTTTCTTTGAGCCATTTCTTTCCATTTAATTACTTTACCTTGACAAATTTGATAATTCTCAGCAAATGTAATAAGGCATTTTGAGGACTTGGACATATAGCAGCGGATGTTTGGCAAATCGCGTGTGTTTCGTGTATTATTCAAGTCCGTCTGTAATTGTGTGGCACTTGCCGCCCTGAAGCATGAAGCACTTGAGTGCATTTTTAACGTACTTGACTGTACAGTATGCACCCAAGAAATGGGCAATTAAAAATGTGTGTATGTGAGTGCACCTCGCTGAAATCATGTCATAAATATCAATAGGTAAACAGAAACAGAAACTGACTGCAAAATCAACCACCTAACGTGGCCATATAAGAAACGTTTTAATAAAATCATATAAGGGTAGTTTTGATGGGGGTGCATTGAACTGCAGCAAGAAGGGAGACCGAACTTAAAGAAGCGTATCGCTTTAAGAACTTTGCCAGGCATAGCAAATGCTGCTTATCATTACATTTTATGAACTTTGCCAGCGCAATGTGTTCCAAATGGGCAACGACGAGGAGGAGAAGAATGAGAAGGAGGAGGAAGGACGAGTCCTTGAAATAGCACAGCCAAGCCAAAGGATCCACCAAATTATGCCGCGCTTTTCACTGCGTAGGCTTTAAAGGCCAAAGATGCCAATATAAAATAACAAAAAACAGCAAAAAAAAGAGAAAAGAAAAGACACAAAACTTGAAGTTGCCATGTCCCTTTGGGGGCGGGCACACGAGTTTAAGCAAATTGCCATAATGAACCCTTTTCTTTTTTTTTCCACTCTTTTGTGGGTCTGACTAGCTGGCTGACTGGTTGACTGGAGGGCTGGTTGAATAGCTGGATGGCTGACTGGCTGACTGGCTGACTTGACGCCTTGCCAATTTGATGTAGGCATGCCAGCTATGCGCTTGCCAAGGAAACGTAGCCCAGCAAGAAAAACGCAAACATAAAGCGAGAGGTGGTGTGTAGAGGGGGTGTTGAGGGGGAACAGTGGGAAGCCAAGGGAAAACAGAGGGGAGCAGAGCGGGGAGCTTACTACAGCCCTGATGCGTTTGCCTTTTCGGCGTTAAAATGAAATCTATAAAAATAAGTGTGGCATGTTCTACGCCATTTTTTGCTGTATACCCTCAGCCCATTGAAAATGGCGAAAAAGGGCTACGAAAGTTATATGCAGATGTATGTAACAGGCAGTAGGAAGCAGGTACAAACCTATATGGCATATATATTCGTGATCAGCAGCAACAAACGAGTTGATGTCAGAGGCTATAAAAACAAGGGACTACAAATTTGGAATACTAGTTCTCGTTTACCACGCGTAGATCAAGTGTGCTTCATTTAACCAATAACTTCCTACCTTTTAGCAAATATTCAATAAAATCGAAGATTCTAAAAGCAATTGCTTTTTATTTATATATAATTGACAGCTGTAAATTATAAAGATCGGATAATGAACACCCAAGTTAGGATCGAAAATGTATTCTCATATTGATCTCATTACACTATCTGCAAGCGCAAGCATTTCCTGTATTATAAATAATAGAACCTTAAGTATTGAGCAATAACCTTCACTTTTGTATGCAAAGTGAACCTGCAAGGTGATAAATATAAATCGAACATTTGCCCAGGTCGTCGCATCCATTCAAATGGAATTGTAAAGTCATCAACAACGGTTGTCGAAACACTTTCTTGACATTCCAAAGAATGGATAATTTCCGTTTTTAAATTTCAAACTAGTTTAAATTAAGTAACTTTTCTGATGATGCATTTTCTATTTGCCTTTTATGTGCAGCTGAGATTATTTTTACTCTTCAGTTATTATTTTGCCGAGCACTCGCCACACATTTGAGTATGCAAAACTCTTGAGGGGAAATCTTGCAGTTAGCGAGTGCAGGGTATTTCGTAGTCGAGTTCGCGCCACAATAACATTTTTACTGGTTGTTTTTTTTTGTGTGTCTTGCTCAAGCTGTTGTGGCTCTGTTTGGGTATGTGTGTGTGTGTGTGTGCGTTTGGGTAAAGGCAGTGCCTGTTCTTGGGGGCGAGGAACAGCGTCGGCATTTAACCAGCTCACTTTTGGGTTATTAAATGATGAAGCAGTTTGCCGTTAATGACTGCCAAAATGGCAATGGCAACGCTTGCTTTCCAGCCTGGCAGTCTGGCAGCCTTTGTGTTCGAGGGTAGTTGAGTCTCTCGGCCAGTCTTTGGGTTTATTGGGCCTCTAAAACATTACCAGTTACCAGTTACCATTTTGGCAGTTAAGCAACTCTTGCCTGGTTTGCCTCGCTGTCAGCCTCAACTCTTGTCTGCGATGTCAGTTTGTTTAATGAGGGTAAAATTAGCGCTGTCTCAAGCTTATTAGCCTCCTCCACTTGAATCTTTCGTTAATGCCACTCAACTTTATGGAGAGCGGCTTCTCTATGATTCCGTCTCAATTTAAAGCGGCTTAATTGTTTTGATTTATCATAGCCAGAAAATTGACCTCCTGCTGCTGCTGAGAAATTGATTTGTGCTCAGCTTTTGATTAGCCCAAATGAATTGGATCGATCAAGCCTCAAGAGAGATTGCCTTCTTCTCCAATTGTACTTGGATTTTATTTGCATTCGATAAGCGTTGACACTCCATTTGTCAAATCAAATCGCGACTCTTTACTTTACTCCATTTATGTTATGGCAACAAGGCAGAGGGAGAACCACGAAAACTGCTCCCAGTGAATCAAGGTAATAACTTGCACTTTGATTTGCGTGTGTCACAAGGGTTATGCACACACACACACACACACACACACACATATATATATATATATATATATATATATATATATATATATATATATATATATATATATTACCTTGCATTGCACGCAAATGGTGTGTGTGCTTAATTTCTTGTAGCATACTTTTTGGGGCAGCAAGAAATCAAAAACAAACTCACTTTTGGCGCCGACACACGCTCTAAATGCAAATAAAGCTATGGGCGAAAGCGCCACTTGACCACTGTGTGGTGCCTCAGGGTTCCTCACGCGACTCAGACTGCGTCGCTCCGCACTCTTGTTTCCCATGTAATAATAATTTCGTAAGGGCTGCTCGCTGGTTGATTGTTGTGGCAGTTGACTTTGTTGCTTTTGTTGCTGTTGCCTTAGCTGCCTAATAAGAAACTTACGTCACGCAATATAATTAAGATAAACATAATTATAGTTCGCCGTTTGCCGTTTTTTTTTTCTTTTGCCGTTTATTGTTTTTTGTTGCTATTTTTCCAATTCTAATTTTTAATGGCGGCATTGCTCAAGTTATGCTTAGTAAAAGAGAAATTAGTTATGGGTTACAACAAATTAAATTAATATGCATACATATGTAGTTATGTCATCAGATATTTATATTTTCATTTTATTCTCCCATTTTATTCTTCCCAAATGTGAAACAAAAATTAAATTTCAATTCAAATTTCGATTGTTAGCATTAATCGATGCGTATCGATTGCTTATCGAAATTTATCAAAGTTGGTTTGCGTATTGGTTATGATTGAATCAAATTGTCTTCCTTGCGTAGCCAGGACACAAGACAATGGGAAATTTGTAAAAATTTGAAATAATTTCACATCGTTAAGTGCTTAGCTATTTTAAGTATATAGATTTCGGTGAGTTCGGAATTCGTTGAGTAAATTCCGTTCGTTAAGAAGTCACAATTCGTTAAGTGTGGAACGTATTTCATTCACTGCCTAGCCATGACACACTGGGACATTTTCGTTCAGTTGCGCCGGCTGAAAAGTGAAATCTTTAAGGGTTGTTTCATTGACTAAAACATCTCAATAGAATTTTGGGGTTGTTGTCTAACTAGACCCACAGTTCGAGAGCTATTGTGCTTTGAATCATTTGAATTTGCCGCACTTTTTTGGTTCGTCAAGTAATTTCTCTTCGGTCAGTTCTTACAATAAAAAACAGGTTGTGGCTGAAAAGTGCAACCCTTTAAGGTTGCTTCATACAGTAAAGCTCTGCGGGTGTTGTCTAACTTTGCTTTCAGCTCGGCAGTTATTGTGACTTTAATACCTGAAGGGTTAATTGAATTTCATGCTCAATTTACAAATGACAATTCAAAAAATTAAAAAAAGGAGTCATCGACACAAATACAATTAAATATGTATTTGCCACAGATTCCGTTTTATTCAATTAGTAAAAAAAAACGTTGCTTAATGGCGAATGTGATTAATTCATTGGTCGCTCATTTTGGACATTTTTCGCATGCCGCATTTCAATTAAAGAAGTGTCATTAATAATGCTTCTCGATTTGATTGTGGCGAAAAAATACACCAAAAACGACAACGGCTCACCTAAATAAAAAATTCCAATAATCAGAGCTAACGGTTTCAGCATGTTGTCATCAGTTGTTCAACGAATAAAATGCAGAAATCTTCCACAGCAGACTTCACCTAAAAATAGAAAAATAATAAGAGTTTAATTAAATATTCTTTAACAATAAGTAAAATCGAGTTTCGTAAAAGATGAAATGAAAAAGTTGAAATTTACATAGACCCATACTCTTGATAAATTAACATTTTTAAAAATTACAATTCGCATTCCCCACCCCAACCCATAACTGATAACTGACCCTTAATATAAAGATGCAAATAATTACAATTTATAATTTACATTTTACGCAATCAAATGAAAACTATGCAAAATAAACTGCATGTTTCTTTTTTGTATTTTTGGGCCAATATCAAACCATTTGGTCGTAGAGCCAAACAAATGTTTGACTTTTCTGACAAATGCACAGAAATTATGCGCATTTTTAGCAGACAAACGCAAACCAGTTAAGCCAGGATACATATATATATATATATATATATATATATATATATATATATATATATATATATATATATATATATATATGTCTGTTGGCCAATCTAAATGCTCTTCAGCCCGTAAATAACTATATGAATAATTAATAATTGTGTTTAAATTAGGACGTCTGATAATTAAATACACTATGCATTTCGATACTAACTTGAAAATAGGATGGTAAAATAATGAAAACAATTTAATTTAAACACTTTATGCATTAATAAAATACACAAAAGATAACATTTATACTACTCAATTTTTTTCTGTTTTGAATCCATTACATTGGATATAAATCGACTTCCGATAGCAACAAAATTCACACTTTTAAAGTTATAAACTTCCACGTAAATTACCGCAATTACCGTATTTTTGATCAATGTTTTCACTATTATTTTAATCAACAATAAAATTACAATCTTAAAGTAATAGACTTCCAATTAATATATCTTACCATACTGCAAAAACTTTCTCATTTATCAATTAAGAAACACCCCAGATGTGTCCCAAAATATATGAAACATGAACTTCCTTAATTTTACATTCTTCGCTTCAGGAACAGCTTATATTTTAGGGTGTAGAAAATGTTAGAGAAAAATTTGACAAAATAAAATTTAACATGTATTTAATACATTTTAGAGTATTTAACATGTGAGCTATTATGACTACATCATTCCTACTAGTTAATTACCGCTTACATAATAAATTCACAACGAGATATTTATAAAATGGGAAAAATTAATGAGCTCAGTTATTGATTAAAATTCTTGAAATCCTATTACCCTCGCTAATGGTAATTAATGCACACATTCAGCGGAAAAGATATAAAAAATTCGAAATGCTGCCAACATAAAAGTCACAGTACAAAATCAAATTTTAAAACGTCACACTTCCTAAAAGTAATTCGAATTATAAACGCTTACCTTAAATTGACTTTAGGTTTATATATTTCAGAAATATTCTCAATTTTAAGGAAAAATGTATATTTGCAATCATTGCCTTTAAAAACATTCTTTCTTAGATTCAACACAAATAGTCATCAAAGTAGAATGTTTTCCATATACTCCTCAACCCATTTAAAAGGGTATAATGAAGTAATATTCCAAAGTATATTCTTGCTAAGAATCAACAGTTGTTCTATTCATGTCTTCATGACTGTAGCTTTCTTGTGGACTATAATAGATGAAGACCTTAAAAATATAAAAATTACAAATTGAAATATAGAAATTATTTCCTTCTTTTTTTAATCCTCTCGTCTTTAAAACTGACCGCCTTTCATTCGTGGGAATTTCCACATTGCTGGGTACATTAGTTTGCACAGCTTGACGAGGTTCTGTCCACACCCAATGAGGTTGAGGTTATAATAACACTCAATTTATCTTCCTCTTTAGCACATTTACAACCAGCTCAACATAACTTAACTGAACTTAACTCACCCCCATTTGTCTCCCCCATTTACCCCCGTTCCACTCAACTTATTGTTGATGGACAGCTCGGCAAAGAGAAGAAACCAGCAGATGATATGTTATGCCAACATTTCAAGTTATTAAGTCCAACACTGGCGTCTTATAAATTGGCACTTAATCCGTAGATCCGCAGGGCATCAGAAACTACAGCTGCTATCTCATGGGACAGTCGACAGTCAAAACCAGAAATAAATGACAAGCACAAACATAAATAAATTCGATTTACATATGGAAAGCGAGAGCTTTCTGAGATCGGCTGGTTTATACGGAGGGACTTGGCTAGATCGACTCTGCTTCTAAGGTCGATAAAGAATTTATTGAGATTATATTACTTTCCAATAAGTTCACGGTGTAATAATAAATATTGTATTTATTATATGTATGTATATATATATTCCTCTCTTGACCTTCTCCTGAACTAATCGACGTGTTATGCTAGGTGTTATGTTGGTGGATAAATTACTAAATGCCGAAATCGTGACAACTGAACTAATTCTTCAAAACTATTATGTAAACGTGTAAATATGTAAATAATAATCATAATAATTACTAAATTGTAAATAGATAAAAATACCGCTTAGCGCCAACTACTAAATGAAAATAAAAAGAATAAAATGTATTTAAGCTGCGAATGGACGCCGCATTGAGAGACACGTAAACCTTGTTGCACACCGTTACACACACAAAGAACACCATTTGAGTGTGTGTGTTTTCTGTTTTTGCGCTGTTGTGCGCTCGACCTTATTCAATTATAACGCTCGGTTTGCACTTTGGTTTTTGCCGAATTCAAATGAGCGCAAATTGATTTCAAATTGTCCTTGCATGAATGCATGAGTATCAATGTGAGTAGAATCTGTGTGAGTAGACGTGACAGCGTGTGTGTGTGTGTGTGCCTAAACAATTCAACCGAAATGCATTTATGTGACTGTCTAAATCCATGTGTTTGCAAATACTGACTAATGCATAAGCCATGTAAGCTAACGTTTTAATTGTATTATGGCTAGCAGTTAACTGTTTCAATTCATTGAAATGATGAAAGTATCATAGAAATTCCCGACAGCGAGTATTTCTCTACATCGGCTGCTAATTATTTCGGTCCAATTTGCGGTTCCACTACGAAAACCATTGACACATGCTCATCAGCTGCAATCGGACCAAGCCATTGTACCGGTCAAGCCAAGTTCTCCACAAACACTCAGAAAAAAATCGCACTTAATTTTATAAATTAGTCATAGTTTTAGCGTCAAGTGTAACTCACATTATTATGCAGAAAGAATATTCCTAAAAAATATTTCTGAGTGGATTTGTCTAAATTTTAGAAAAAAATTATGTCCAATTTCTCATTATTCTCGATCTCTGTTCAAAGAAAAAGAATCCTTATTACAGTTATTTTGATTCTTATATTATTATAAAATTTTGAATAGGATATAAATCAAATAATTTAGATTGGAATGTGAACCCGAGACATTACTTCAATGTTACTATTATCTACATTTTTTAGACAATTCTATCCAAGATAAGATCCCTTCTTCTTTTTAGAAATGCATTTCTTAATAAAAGAAAATATTTAATAAAGAAATAAATAAAATCAGTATATTTTTGGGACTGTTGATTTAGTGCAAGCTTTTCCAATTTGTAGAAAGGTTTTCTCTAATATCTGGGAAATATTTATAAAAACAGGTTATTATTAGATTTCAGATTATTTTCGTTTACGTTTTTTTCTAAAATACAGCTAAATTTTTTTCTGAGTGTATGAAACCAAGTTGTCCATCACAAGCATCAGTGGAACACTCACGTCGCCAATGCCATTCTCGCCAGCCACAAATACGCCTCCGTATGGCAATTTTGAATGTAGCAGCGGGGCAGTATTAAAGTTGAACGCCGTACGCAGTACGTCCTATGATGCCCCGCCGATACGTGCGGCATTCACGCCCACTAAAATGCAAACGCCGTCAGCAGAAAACTATCCCTGCCTCAGAAAAACTTCTTTGCCCACAAAACCACCCTGGGGTAGATAGTTGGATGCTGTAGTTGAAGTGGTTGTAGTTGTAGCCGTAGTTGTTGCTGTAGTTGTTACTGTAGTTGTATTTATAGTTATTGCTATTGCACTCAGAAAAAAAATCGCCACACTTTTGGTCCCTTTTTATTCAGGATCAGACAACAGCTAAACTTTTATACAAAAGCTAAGCCAGTCAATTTAATTTCTTGTTTCTGAACTGTAGAAAGGATTTGTTCTAAAAGTAAGGGTTTCTACATATTAGAAATGAATTTTTGAGAGAAAATAGAAAAAGTCGCTATATGCTTACGATTGTCGATTTAGGGGAAGCCTTTCCAAATTTTCGAATTTATTTTCATAATAATTGGAATTATTTCTAAAAAGTAAAAACAAATCTTTAAATTTTTGGGTATTTACGAAAATTTAGGGCTAATTTTCTCTGAATGTCGTCGAAGTTATAGTTGTTGCTGTTATTGTTGTTTTGGGTATAGAGACTACGTGCAACTGAGAGTATTCATGAATTGGTGCCTCGTCTGCTCAACTCGCTGTCTGGGCTGTCAGTGTGCTATCACATTTTGTGTAACTGTGATGAGGAGCACAGCTGGCAAACCAAGTCAAGCATTTAAATTCAACTTTAATTGGATTAAGTCTGCAGCTCGTTCACCTAGCCGAATGGGCAAGGTACGCAGTTAAAAGTGCACTATGTTGCGCACATAAATGTATATTCACACATGCTCAGAGCATGTTATATTTATTTGGTTTGCGTAATTGCATCAAAGCTTATTAGATTGCGAGCAAATATACATTTGATATATGATCTTTTATTCAAATGAATTCGAGAAGTGTTCTCATTAAATATCTGGTTATAAAATCTGTACAAATTTTGTTGTACCACAAAAAAAAACATTTTTAAATTAAAACTTGTAACTGATATTTAAACGAAACTCTTTGATGCGCCAAGTGAGCTTGGGCTCAGTATTAATATTCAAAGTAGAACTATCTGCTTGTTTCCAAAATAGGCAAATCGATTGTCTGCCATTTTCACATGCCCCAAAATCAAAAATCAAAAAAAGGATAAGGCGAAGTAAAACTGATTTAGGAATATGCACTTGCCAAATAATGGTACACCCTGTAAATAAATCTAAAGTTCAACGATAATTTAAGTTTCCTGCATTTTTTTGGTAGCCGTTGCAAAATGTAACTGGTTCATATTCAACATCTGAATTTTATTTATTTTTTTATTGAAGTCCACTCAGAAAAATACAAAAAGTAGAAAATAAATAAAATCAAATAAAAAATTAAATTGTATTTTTAAATTTAAATTAAGAAAATTATAAATATTTATAAGATTTATTCCATCTCTAAGATATAATTAGGATATTTTTAAGAGCGATTTGCAGTTATTCAAAGAAATATGAATAATGATGTAAAAGAATGTCATGCCAAATTGTATTAAATGACTTAAAGTCTCCTATATTCAATAAGTAAATAATGTACAGTATGTACCCTTGTAACCAATTTAAATGGGTATTAAAGTATAAACATAGACCAGCAACTTGTATGAGCATTATGGCGAAAATTAGCCTACAAAATTGGAGCCAAGCAGAATGTCATATTCTGGCCAAATACAAGTGCGTGTGGGTGTGTGTGTGTCGGTTACTCAAATAGCAGCCCATAAACAACAGGGCGTATGATAAACCGCCCCTTGCCCCTTGCTGAACAACTGTCAGGAACTTTACAACTTGTTTCTGCATATATATACATTTTTGTTGTATTTTTTTGTGCTTTTTGGCACGGTCCTTTGCTGTGTTGATTCGATTAAAACGTCAACAGTGGCAACGGCAGCAGCGGCAGCAGCAGCAACAACAGCAAAAACAGCAAATGGCAGCAAAAACAATTCACAGACGCCCTCAATTTGACTTTATTATCAAAAGCATATAAGGGCAGCTGCCTATGTGTGTGGGTGTTTTGCCTGTGTGTATGTGTGTGTGTGTGTTCTCGCGATTTTCGCGCTGCTGGCCTTGTCATATCCATCTTGATGCGTCGCAATGTTGTCACACCACATTTTATTTAACTTCTATTTTCCCATCATTATGCCCTTGGAGAAGGGTATTAAAATTGTGTTGAGAAGTTTGTAACTTAATGAAATATATTTCTGATCAGCATTGGTAGTCAAGTCTATCCTTTTGGACCAATTATCGGATCACTATATTAAATACCTGTCATAAGAACAATCGGCCGAAACATGAGTTTTTGTATAAAAATTGTAATTCTGTTTTTAAAATTTGGACAAATAATTACACAGATCGGACTACTATATATGAATAATCAGCATAAAGATTAGTTCCTTTTTGATAACAACTTTTTTGTCAATAAGTTTTCCTGGCAAAGAAAACTTGCTATGCGTGTTGATATTATCCTCACAATTTGGCAATAAATTGAAATCGGACGCCTACATTATATAATTCTCAATTTAGCAATCGGAAAAATAAATGTTTGAATTAAAATCTTTTTGTCTAACCAGTTTTCCTAATCAATCTCATCAGCTATACGTGTTATTCTGCTAGTAATATTTGGACAAAAAATCATCAATCATTTTTCAAGGGTATACAATCTGCGGCGTTCCTTAGTTAACCATTTTTTCTTGGTTTCCGTATATTTTTGTTGATTTTCGTCGTTTTGCAACGCTCTGTTAGGCCGTACCCAGCAGAGGTTATATGTATATGTATGTATATGACAGCCTTTTTGACATTTTGTCACAGTCGCAGGCCAAAAGTTGTCGCAGGGCAGGACAATGTCCTCAACCTCGTCCTTATCCTCATTCTCGTCGACATCGTCCTCTGATGTCGTTTGATCTTTTATTGCGTTGGTTTTACGAGCCACCGTAAATCCCCTTTAAATTGCAAATTCTTTATGTTCGAATTTTGGGCAACTCCCATTTCTAACCCCGGCATCCCCTAAACAGCACCTAATCCATTCAATGTATGAGTTTGAGTGCCACACTTGCCTTGACTTTTGTGTTCGCATATGTGCTTGTTTTTCTATTTATTTATTCATCTTTCATCAATTTTTTTTGTGCTCTTGTTTTTTTTTTATTTTTTTATTTTGTTGCTCATGTGCTTTTTCTGTCAGCATCAATTTCTCACCCTATTGCTGGATATTTTGCAACTGCCACGCCCATGTCATATCCCCTGACGACGCCCGACCTTATGGGCATGCGTTCCTATTGAAGAGTTTGTCACTCTGGTGTGGATGCGTGATAAAAATTTATTGAATCGAAAACAATAAATATTTGATTTGATTCATTTCACAGTACGACACTTCATTGTACACACACACTCACACACACCCTGTGTTTTGTGTGTGTGTGTGTGTGTGTCTTTCCACTCATCATTGATTTCAATGGATTTCGTTCCGTGTCCACTGAGGTAATTGATATATAAGAATTTTTATTGGCTTTCCGTATGCCAAAGCAGCTGAACTGTTGGCTCAAAATCAATTTTATCAAGCATACGCATAGAATAACTTAATGAAACGAAAAAAAACATATGAAAAACGTACATTTATTATTGAATTTCAAAGAGACTACACAAAATTGTTGCCTTTTTTTTGGGATAATTCTTGAATTACGCCTTGTCGTTAGCTACATTTACAGTTCATAAACGAGACGCGGGGCTGAGTCAAAAAGAAAAGGAAGTGAAAATGCCGCAATGAAGAGGGCCTAAATCTCTCACATTTTGATTCCCATTACAACAGCAAATGAACCAGTAAACCCATTTAAGCAATGCCCCCAAAAAACACGAAAACTTTCGCGACAACTTTCCGGGCAAAACGAGCGTCCAGCCTTTCTGATTATTGCTCAACACTTGAAAAGTTTTCTTGGCCTTTTGGTCGGCTGGGACTATGAAAGGGGATAGGGAGCGAGTTTAATTTGCCACGGCTTAGTTACTACTTACCTTTCACATGCTGTCAAGGAAAACGGCACAAGGCCGTTGGGCCTACACTCATAAAAAAACAATCGCCCAAAATTTTAATGTAACGCCTTACTTTTGGCGCCAATGATGAATCTCTAAAATTTATAGGATTGGCTTTCTAAAAACTGGGTTTTAGAAAAATATGTCTAATTACCTTTCTTGTTAGTCACACCATTATTAAGCAATTGTATTTTCCTATTTTAGGGCGACTTGCTAATATATAAAAGATTTTTTTATTTTTGAGTGTAGCAGCAAAAGCGCGTGGGCGCAACTTTGAATAACAGATAAAAATGTTACGTGTCTGGGCTTCCTTCTATTTAGCTTTCAGTGTTATGTTGTCAAGTTGAATGAAGAAATATTTCTGTTTCATCGCTGTAAAAAGATGTTTCGTGCTCTGCGTGTTTTTGCTTTGCCATTGTTGTTAATGCTGTTTATTATTGTTGTTGTTGCTGTGTTGGTTTTGACAGGCAACGTCAAAGTATCTGAAATTTTGGGAATACGGCACCAAAGCAACACAGGAACAACCTTGGTAAATTCTATAGCATCCGAATGCACAAAGCTCGAGCGCTTTAAAAGCAAATGGAATTCCTTTGTGCAGAGGATATGCCGGAAATAGCAGCTGCTACTCAAAAGAAAACCAAGATAAAAGTGTAGATATGAATAGTTCACACACTAAGAAAAAATCGGAGTTTTGGAAAATCACACTGAATATTAGTAACTTTTTCTTGTGTTTAGATGTAATTTCTAAATACAAGAAAACATTTATCTAATAATTGAAAAGGCTTGCACCAAATCGAAAATCCGAAAAACTATTATCTTTTTTATATTTTAGAAATATTTTCTATTATTGATGCAACCCATGATTAAAAATCCTATCTAAAATTCAGAAACCAGTTGAAGAAATATCCTGAAAATTTATTTCTAAAAAATTTAAAAGAATGTAATTAAGAAAAAATATTCTGCGACTTCATTTCTAAAACTCAACGCGAATGTGTTTGCTGAGTGCAGAAAGTCTTCGTGTGTCCAGCAGTGTAGCCTTACTGCTCCACTAAAGCTGTAAACAAAAGGATATTGAAGATGTTGTTGAACGAGTCTTTTGACCGATTTCCATACGCAAATCCTTTGTGCCGTCTGTTTGCCTTTTGCCTGCCTTGCTCCGCCCTGCTCCAGCTCCAGCTCCCGGTTTAGCTAGTCAAGAAACCATTGCGCCAACACCATCAACAAATCGTCAATAACACTTGACACTCGTTTCGGTTTCGGTGCAGGGTTGCCTAACCGCCATGAACTTTCTAAGAAATTACTTTTTGGGTTGCAGATAAATGCTGAGCTGTCTGAGCGTCCATCCACCCATCCCTCTGTCTGTGTGTTTATCTTTGTTTGGTGCGCCGTCGACTTAGTTTGACTGGTTTCCCCGTGCTTGTGTCGCCTGTCAACTTGAGGCAGCTGTCAGTAGCTGAGGCAGCGGGCCCCAGTTAACTGAAACCTGACCTTACCAGCTAGGACTGTGACTCGTCCAATGTAGTGTCAACATTTTTGGCCTTGATACAACTTTTCTTCGATCTCCCACCATCTCCTCCGTTTTCAATTGATAAGGCGGAATAACCGAATCAACGTGCAATGAATAAAGGAAGGAAAAAAGCATATCAAACATAATCAAAATCGAGAGAAGGAAACTTTTTTCACTTTAATTATTTGTATCCATGTTTTCTGATTTTTTTTAGTTCGTTTTTTATCTGTCGTCGTACCGACATTTTTTTTTTTGTTGTTTTGTTTACATTGTTGATTTTGCTGTTTGGTTACTTTTTTCATCTGACGTTGGCAAAAATTTCCATTCAACGTTCGATGCTTGATGAAGAAGACGCAACAGTCGAAGAATGTTTGAAATTCAGCAAGCGTTTTTCACGTATTTTTCATTTTTATGACTATACGTGTTAGTGTGTATGTGTCTAGGTGTGTGTGTGTGCATGTGCGTGGTTGCCAAAATGAATGACTCGCTTCACTGGCTTTGTGTTTATACCCATTGAACCCATTGAAAATTGACTAAAACGTTATAATGAAGTTGTGCGATATTATGTAACAGGCAGAAGGGAGCAACTCCATATAGTATATATGATCTCGATCTGTGTGTCTGTCATATTAAACAGAGTGCATATAAAATTTTATTTAATTTAATTAATATTTAAATTTGTTGTATTTTTCTGTGTAATCTGTAATCAGATTGCATAATACAAAAGTGATGTATTTGTCAGAAGCCGCTGACTGACATACAAATTGAGAACACTTCCACGCGCACTAGCTATAATCGATTTAATATATTTAACACTAGGGTGTTTTCTAGTCGAGCTCTCTCTACTAGCGACTCTACATGTTTTGTATTGGGGTTGGGGTTAGGCCACATATTATCCTGCCAATGGCACATGTATGTTAATATCTGTTGTTCCTGTCTCCGCACCTGTTCCTTTTCTGTCTGTGTCTTGTCTTTGTCTGCGCCTCGATAGTGACACTCGTATCCGAGAAATGCAAATGTATGCGTGCCTCTTGAACATTATGAATAATTCCGGTTAAGATTCCATTTCTGTCATTTGCCATTTATTCTCATTCTCATTTTCATTGTCTGTTTCCTACCTGCGCATAAGTAGTTGTTGTTTTTTTCTTTTTATGCGACTTGTTTTCTTCTTGTTCGCATTTAGCTCTTTTTGCTGTCCTTCTGTCATGCACACTTTCATTGCCATTGTAGTTCATTCGCTCTGCTTGACATGAACGTCAGCATTTATTATGCAAAACGTGACAGAGCAGGAGCAGAACAAAATTACAGTTGTGTAAAAAATATTATTAACACTCTCACAATAAATATTTTCAAATGTGTCTTTTTTGAAATTGGTAAATTCAATAAACTAATGAATATATTTATAGAAGTAAAGCACTTAAAAAAAAAAAAAACAATATGATAATCACCGATTTAAGCTTTTGCTAATTGCTTAAGTGGCCCAATTATTTTTTCGCTACTTTTTTGTCTTTTTCCTTTAAATGATAAATATTGAAAGGAATTTTAGGAGCAGTACTAACTTTATTTGGGGAATACTAAACAATATATTAAAAATCCACATTTGAAAAATTGCAAAACTAATGGTAGGAAAAATGTGATGCTATTATTTTTTTCACAACTGTATCTGACTTCGCCGCACTGACACAAGTGCAATCAAAGATGCGCAGAGACCTCCTCTTCTCCACCTGCTCTGATTGAGCTAAGTAACCCGACGAAAAGCGGAATACATAAATTTTTCATAATTTCCGCCATTTTTGAATGCAGTTGAATGGATGCTAATAACAGCTATATCTGCACTTCACTGAGTAGACTAATTTGGAATCGTTGTCTCACTCCTATTGATGACGTGTATGCGACACCTCGTATCTTCGAATTAATGACCAACCATTAAATCACACCACACATAAAAAAAGACAATAAAATAGCGTGACCAATGCTCTATCAACCACTCTCTTGGGCTGTCAGTCAACAAGAGCAAACATTGATGGCAAATGTGTGTATTATATGTAAGTGTTGTTAGATGTTGATATATGGGCCATAGGCAACACTTGACAACCACCTGCAGAGGCTACTTTCATTTTACAGACCAGATTCACAAACAATATTGAATATGCATTTATTAAACATTCACAAGTAAAAGAACAAACTTAACAATTGTGCTTTGAATAGCCTACGATTGAGGCAAATTATACAATTAAAAGGCTACTGATCCAAAAAAAATAACTACTATATATGAATTTATTATAAATAGTTTAGTAAAAGAACCAACTTAACAATTCCGCTATCAATAAATCTAGTCCGCAATTCTATAGGCCAGTGTAAGGGGAGGATAATGGGCGTGTCTGAAGCAAGGGATGAAAAATAGTAATGCCATGGTGAATATTTGTTTGATTCATTTATCAGAATCATTACATTCAACAGAAATGCCGCTTTTTCTTGTCTCTTTTTTTTGTGAACTATGTATTTTCTTTGAAATGGCACTTAATTATACTTAAGTGACGCCAGTGCGACAATGATGACGTTGATGGCCAAAACAGGACTATAATTAATAATAATGGTAGACACTCCATTGTTCCTCTATAGTGTGTGTCAAATGTGGGCCAAATGCCACACGGATAATTGAAAATTAATTATGTTGACATATTTGGAAGCGATTGTTAAGACGGCGGCTCGTTGATGATGCCGCAACACATAATTAGAGAATCAGGAGCAACAAGGCCTCAACCCCAAATTGGCATAGCTACACTTGGAAAAAAATGTTGAAAAAATATGTATAATTTCTTGGGTGTTATTTTCTGTTGTGTATACAATAAAGAATTTTTTTATTCGCTTTCTTACTTATATTATCATTAAAAAAAAGTATTAATGTTTAGTATTTTTTTTTTGCTGAGTGTATCCCAGAATCTGGCCTAGCTCGACCACAAATTGACAAACTCTGTAATGCCTCAACGGATACCTGTCATGTGACCATTTGTCTAGTGTCCCTCGTTTGGACTGTTTTATTAACTCCACACACGTTAGAAAACATTTGGCTTTAATTAGCCGTTGGTATGGCCATTATAGTCTGGTTTTGATCTGCCTAATGAGTAATGTGTGCTTTAGCTGATATTGACATACGCATTCCAGTTCAGTTCATCTATTTAAAACAAAGCATGCAGAGGGCAAATGCTAAATTCCCCAACGACAACAAGAACAACAACAACAACACAAAGCGGAAGGATGCTGGCCAAATGCTAGGACCGCTTATATGGCCAAACATAATGACGGAAATGCAAAACGCACCAACTGCCAACTACAACTACTGCAAGAGTAACCAGCAAACAGCAGTTGCATTTGCAGCTGCAACAAGAACAACTTAAAACATTAAGACAAATGGCCGCAGCAGTTGCACAACAACAAAAACAAAAAACAACAAGTCGGAATAAAGTCGAGTGTGCTGGACTACGATATACCCTGCACCCGCTAATCAGCTGTTGAATAAATCCCATTTTAATGCATAATTTCACTCTAATAGGCACTGAAGAATTAAAGAAAACTATGCCATTTTAAACAATTTTTTTAGTATATTTTTTGTAAATATTAATTAAGCTGGAAATCATTCATTTGCGACTAACTACATACTGCAGTAGTAATAAGTTTATCTTTATGACTCTCTATCTTATAATCACTCGATCATTTTATCTCCTAATCGGCAAAGTCCCACGGCTTATTTCTATACATATACTTACTTAATATTGATTAACAGAGATGCGCAACATAACGAGATATATATTCACACCATACATATACAATATTGAGTAATTAGCATTTTGGTTACATTTAAATGAGCTATACTTATAGGTACCTACTAGCAATAATAGAAGCGTACATACGTACATACATATTATTTTCTTATCCGATCTTGATCCGATCCGATCCGATCTCCTCTGCGTGATTCCTACATTTCCCCAAAATCATTATACCCTTTTTAGCCATTTTCAATGGGCTGAGGGTATAAATATAAGCAGTGCCTTGGATTGTGGAATAGGCGAATGCAAAAAGGCAGAATAATAATTTCTAAAGAGCAGAAGTTACGTTTGCATAAATAACGGCAGTTTTGTTCCCATTTTCCCATTCTGTGTGCATTGAAAATGCACTTCTGCGCTTTAAGACAAAACGCGTTAAGGCCCCGTCGATGAGCGTACAAAGTGGGGACCGCAACAGAATTAAGTAAAGTGCAGTAAAGAAAATGTTACATTAAAAGCTCAGCATAAAATGAAAAAAAAGTCTTGTAACTTTAGTTGCAGCTTTATTTTATTTGCTGACAGCTGAATAAAGTACATGTCGAGAATGTTGACGAATTTAACAAATTGCTGTTCCAAGTTTTCATTCTTTATACAAAAATGGCGTGTTCTCAAAAAAAAAAAACAGACAAACAACTAATCAAGCGCTAAAAACAAAGAAGCGAATGAAAGATATTAAAATAAAAAACAAGTCTTAATAATATGTTTCATTTTTGGTCGTTCCTTCAAGCAGCGCATTTCAGAACAAACGCTCTAATAGCACGCGAACTTTGTTTTATTTCAAACCGCAGAGAGAGAGAGAGAGAGAGAGAGAGAGAGAAAATGTGTGGGGAAAGAGAGATATACACATACTTATATCCGCAACGATACCCACTTGATCCGGATACGGATACGGATTCATGACGATGACGCTATCAGGCGGAAGTGGCACATGTCACGCTCCAAGTTGCCTGCTCATTCAATTGCGAATGTGTGTGTGAATACGAATACGAATAACTAAAAAGAATTCACATCCGCTGGCCCATAACGCGGCAATTATGCCTGAATAGTTTTCACCCCAACCCACTGTAAGTGTGTGCGAAAATGTAATGCACACTTGCGAACAAAATCATAGCACCACAACGACAACTTTTCATACGATTCAAAAAAGAAGCCATTAGATTTGCAAATGTTGATTTTTAATAAATCACTTAGTATTCCCCCTGCAAATTAGCGTTAATTCTGCTGCCAAAAGTAGTGAAAATAATAATAATCGCACCACTTACGCATTCTCTATAGAAATCGTTTATTTATTTACAATTTTCATAATTAGAAGTGCGAATTTGAAAAGTGATGCTTTTCATTTTTTCATTCATGTTTTTGTTTTTTCAAAAAAATTCTTATGGTTTTTCTTTCTAAAAACGTTTTAACTATTACCTTAAATGTACAAATTTAAGAAAGCCGACTTTGAAATCATTTCTCGTGAGCGTGGCGCTAATATTTTGTTTGCAACTGTAAATGCAATTATCATTTATGATTACACAACAGCAGCCCAAGCACATTTCATAAATATTTAACAATAATTTACAGCTTCGACTTTCCACATTATTTTCTGGGTGCGCTCGCATACTGATAATTATGTGGGTTACACTAAATGCTTCCCCAATGGCAGAGGCGTGTGATATGTGTGATGTGATGTGTGCTCTTCAACAACAAAAACAAACAAACACAAGACACCCACAAAACAAACACACACATATAAGACAAACTAGCTACATACAAGCGTATTATGACCTGGGACACAGGGACAGTGTTTCTTTTTAAAGTGTAATTCCATTTCCTGGCTTCCTAGCTCATACGTACACTCGGAAATAAGTCGCCCTAAGAAATAGAAAGGTTTTATTGAATTTTTAAATAATTTCTTATTAAAAAAACAATTTCTTAAATTCAAATCGACTGTAAATCTACAATCACAAATATATGATGATTTTTTCAGAAACATGTTTTATTATTGAGAAATTCATTTCTGAAAAGTAGAAATGCATCCCCTGGTTTTTCAAAAAGTCCTTTCATTCATAATTCATAAACAAAATAGTGCAATTTTCTGGCTCGGCATTGAAATTAGATTTTTAGTAACAAAATAACCAATATATGAATTATTCTGTACTATAGACATAGAAATGTACATAGAAAACACACAGACATTTTTATGAGTGTAGGCGCTGGCAGTTGTTTAGTAGACTGCCGCCGACTATCTGACGTCATCGGCAGATAGCATGTAAAAGGGTTAAGTGGCAGTCTCCTTCACTCTTCCTTATGTTCACTTTTCATTAGTAACTAAAAATCAATAAGCGAAGCAGTGGGAAAAGCGAAAGACGCCAGCACACAATGAAGAAAACTCTTAAGCCAACGTCCCTGACAGAGTATGCCGAAATTGTATTATTTTCTAAATAAACATAAAAAAAAGACAAATTTTATAATTCAATGCTCTAGTTGTATCAATAAATATCTATAGATTCCAATCAATTTCCTTACTAAAGCTTAAAGGCTGAAATATTCTCGTATATTTGTGCACACAGAGCCGCCAAAAATAACCAAAAATAGCTTTATTATTAATTCAAAGCTTAAAAGCCTCTGAGCTTTGCTTCAATGTTTTATGTGTTTTTGAAAAAGGATCATGCCTCTTACGTAAAGCAACTACCGAATGCAAAACAAAAAGAAAGAATCAACAAATCGCTTGTAAAACGATAAAATATGGAGGTTTTAGCATTAAGCTATGGGTTTAAATTTCTTTTTATCGAGTGGGGACAGTACATTGGAAAAATCAGTATTCAATCAACATATTTAAGTTTAAATATTCGAAATTGTGATGTTGTCTTAGGCAGAAAATTGTATGTTTTTATTGAGAGTATTCCGACAGTAAAATAATACCAGCAAAAAATCCTCGAGTTGACTATCGTCATGGATTGTCCTGCATTGCAGCTAGATTAAAAATCAATAAAAAATCTTTGAACTGATGGTAAAAAGGCAGTGTCGGAAGCAAAATCAATGAATAACAAAAATAATAATATTAATAATAATAATAATAACAACAATTATAATAAAAATAATAATAATAATAATAATAATAATAATAATAATAATAATAATAATAATAATAATAATAATAATAATAATAATAATAATAATAATAATAATAATAATAATAATAATAATAATAATAATAAATAAATTATGATCATCGTTTTAAATTTTATAAATTGTTTTAATTAGTTTATTGAAAGTAAAACTCCTCTAATAGATTAGGGCTCTTAAGACTCTATTTTTATGTCCATGGCTTTATGTATTTTTAGATAATAGGCTCCAAAACTTTTCTTTCAAAGCGTGCAAATATGAATAATATAATATATAGTATATATATAGTATATAAGTAGTATAAAGTGTATATATTTATAAATAGTAAGTCATCACTTGTTGAATGACTGCATTTATTTCCATATTTAATAATAATCATAATAAGAATAATCGTCTTAATTCGTACAAATTGTGTTATTTCGATTATTGCAAGCACATCCTTTAACGGAGAAAAATTTTCATTTTGCTGCTATTTTTTTTTAATACATAGTTCATGTTTATAGAACGTAAATCATCAATGCCATTTGGATTTATTTGTATATTTAATAATAATCATAAAAATATTCATTTAAAGTTTTACAAGTTGTGTTAATTGGCTTATTGAAAAAAATATAAATTCTCTAACAAATTCAGTTTTTTATTTTGCTGCTATTTCTTCATCCCATTCAAAGCAATATATAGTTTGTATATTTATAAAAGTAAACCATCATTATGGTTATTGCCTTTGGCTGACTTGGTCGTCTTGCTGATTGTTTTTTGTATGCGTCAGATTATTAGGTTGAACGAAAGTCATGGTGCAGTTGACATCTGCTGAAATTTTTTGTTATGTTTCATGACTTTATGATTTCTGCTTGCGACTGCCGCTCTGGGCAAAAATGAATTTATATCAACATTAAAAGCGAAGGACCTTAACACAATGTGACTGTTGGTTTTTCAAATTTAATTTGCTGCTTGGCTACACTACACTCATAAAAAATCCTCCACTCATTTTAATAAATCGCCATACTTTTGGCGCCAATGGTTGGTTGGGGAAGCATTTCCTAGATTTATAATTTTTTTCATAATATTTTGAAATTATTTCTAAAAACAAGAAAATCGCTATATTTTTTATGGACGATTTGTTTTTGAGTGTACGTATGCGCAATATCATATTACACAAACACAAACAAAGTCAATATTTACATTTGTCGCAGCGACAAATACTTGCATTCCGCTGTATGAAAAACATTAATTAATTATGTTGCACAGTGTTTGGATGGTAAACGAACTGTGCTACGCATTCGAGTATTCACGAGTTTATTAACTGCACCACAATGCTAACTAAAAGATAGTCAAGTTCCTCTGCCCAGTGTGTAACCCCCGTTCCCACCCGCTTCCTCGCCAAGCCCTGATATCTCAGTAGAGCGCAAACGTTGCGCATTTCTTTTGTGGCTGCGATTCCCAGACTGCCTTTTGCTGTGTGGCTTCAAACCCGGGATTTTCAGCGCGCATAATGTGCCGCATTGCGGTTTTTCCCGAAGTCGCGCTAAAGACGACGCTACGCCACAGGACACACACACACATTCAAACACACTCATAGACTCAAAGACATTTGGCTCAAGTGAAATTTCAAGTTTGTGAGCTCGTCACCCATAAACACACTCAGAAAATAATCGAAATAATTTCTAAAAATTAGAAAGGCTTGTCGAAAAAATACTGAGGTTTTTTCTAATTTGAGAATAATGATCTATTATTAACAAAAACATGTTTAAAAAGTAGTGATGAAAACCTAAATTTTTCGACAAATTCGTTTATAAAATTCAGAAACAAGTAATTCTGGCCAGCTTTTATTTTAAAGTCATGAAATTGGACTTAAAAAAGAAAAGATTCGACGCCCGAATATATTAATGCCCAAACTGTTATTTTATTTATCCATGAACAGTATTTATTCTTTTATAAATACACATTTCCCTACTAATTACATTTTCATCGGTTGTATTTCTAACAAGTTAAATGTTGTTAAATGTAAAAAAAAAAGGAAACCTTCAATTTTAGAAATTATCTTTAGGAATAATAAGCAGAGTTACCTTTGGCGAAATTCTACAATTATAGAACATTTTTTTCAGAGTGTATGAAGGAGGAGGACGCGTGGCAGAAAGCAGCGCATGTTGAGCTGAATTTTGAGCATAAACGGCATAAAATATGTGCGCAATAAAACACACGATTGAAATGCTCAAGTCAAAAACTTTGCGAAATGCCTTTAAGCGCCATTGGCTTGTGCCAGCTGTGTGTGTGCTTGATTTATGCCACATATTCGCTTGTTAGTGTGTGTGTGTATTTAAGCCGCTCAATGGTTGGCATCACCATTGAATCAACCCATGCCAATGCCTATTCCCACCTATGAATTACTTCTTTTTTAAGCCTCGTCTCTTTTCTTGGGCCTGTTTTATACATTTATTTCACAGCATTTTTTAAAAGCGTGTTTGTAGATTTTGATTTTAGCAGAAAAGGCGTGTGAATTGGTAGAGAATTGAATATGTATTTCACATGCTGCTTTTTGCCCAGATTTCAAATTTCAGCTTTCAACTTGTTTTTGTTTTGGGCTGTCCAATTTCCGTGACAGGCCTCAGCTGCGTAGCACAGAAAATTGCATAAGCCGCAGGTCTTGATTCCACTGATTGTCTATACTTGCCTGTTCACAACATAAGAATTTTGACAATCAGCAACAGAAAATTGCGCGTTTCGCTTTTAAGCGAAAAGTGCCTCAGGAAATGGTATCAATCCTATATTAAATAAAGTGATTAAACACCATGTATAAGCATAGATACTTTTCCAGAAAATTTATTACCGGAATTATTGATCAGTATAAGCAAAAGTCTCGCATTTTAATTTAAACTAACAAGAATTGCATGACCTATTTAAAAAAAAATAAACTTTCAGAGCCTTTGCTGCAGCAAATGAAAATATCAAAAGTAGAAAACTGAAAATTAAAACAAAGCAATAATTATAAAAAAAAAAATGCAAATTGTTTTATTTCTTAAAATCCTCGTATTATATAACTAACAATGTGTTTTATTTATTTAATTTTTTATAATGCCAGATTAATTTATAAAAAATCTGCATTAGTATTATACCCTGTCTGTGACTTAAAGTAAGCATAAGTGGATATAAAAATGCATAACAAATGCATAAGAAAATTACTTTTTATAATGCCATATTAACTTATACAAAATCTACATTAGCTTCCCTTCGTTCACTTTTGTACATTTCAGCTCTGATAATAAGTTGCGCAGTTATTTATTATAATGCTAGATTAATTTATAATTACTTTATTTCTTTTTTAGTAACGGTAATGTGTACTTAAACTTTTCGAACCCCTATTTATACCCACCCCAACATTTAAAGTAAAAATGGTTTAAGTTCTGATAGTAAGGTGCACACTTAAGATACTCAATCAGCTGAGCGCAGTGTATACTTAAATAATACAAACAAAAATGTAATGATAAAAGCAAAAGGTAAACAAAATTACTTGAAACTAATCAGCAACATTGGCTGCAGCACAGCTGCTTGGGTTTTTCATAAGACTTTATTATGTGTTGTATACAAATTTGCATTCAAGTTCCTTTCGTTCTCTTTTCTTCGATTTCTTTTTTTAGTTAATTTAAAGTTGTTCGACCTGTTACATATACCGATTTATACCCTCCCCGACAGTTCAAGTAAGAATGATTTAAATTGTGATAATAAGTGGCACCGTTAAGGTGCTCAATCAACTGAGAGCAATGTGTACTTAAGGGATAAAAAAAACAAACGGTAAACATAAAAGAGGAAGGTAAAAAAACTTACTTGAAATTAATCAGCAACATTGGCTGCATGGGTCTCTCAGAGGTAGCCTTAGCGTGGCTGTAGCTATAGCTGTAGCTGTAACTGTACTTGTGTCAGTATTTGTATATGTGTATAGGTGTGTGTGTGTGCGTGTGTGTATTTGTGAGCGGCTCTTAAGTACGCGTCATCGTTAACAGCTTAATTGTTTGGCCATTTGCACAGCGCACTGACGTCACGACAGGTGGGCAAAGCTGAATTCCAAAACGAGAAGCTGCCTTTTTCTCTTCTGTGTTCTCGTCTGCTGCTTCTTCTTAAAATGTTTAATGTGAGGTTGTGTGAGTGTGTGTTATTATTTCTTGCTTGGCTTTATTTTTTTTTTATGTGTGGCGGCTAATCCGTTTGCGTATACGCGGCTAAACTTCTGCGGCTTCTTCTGCTTCTTCTTGTTCGCCTCGGTTCAACTTATGCGCGTGTGTGTGTGGTTGTGTTTTGCCTTATACATATAATTCCATAGTAGGCTTTTACTTTGCACTTAAGCACTTGATCCGTTCTGCGACATAAACATATTACATGACAAAGCGATTTACACACAAATACACACACACTTCGAGAAGTAAAACTCACTTTCACGTTGCAGAAAATTTCGCGTGTTGCGTTTTTAACGACTAATTTCGACGCGCTTTTTGGATTTAATTAACTTGAACGATCCTTCGATATAATTATTTATTATTATATATTTTTTTTATTTATTTGAATAACCCTTCGGTATTAGAATTGCTTTATTTTGATTTTTTTTAGTTTGTTAAGAGATAATTAAAAATGCGGCATATATTTTAATATTAGGGATTCAATCACCAACACTCAATATATTATTTTGTTTTTACTAATATGATTATCGATAATATTGGCTTAGCTTAGGTTAAGTTTGCGATAGATTTTTTTTTATAAATCAAAATCAGACTAAAATTGATATGTTTCGTTTACAAATTTAATATTATTAAATTATGTTTTAATTGCGAGTTTTATTTTTTGCTGCTACTGTTTTGCATCACATTACGCTTCAATTCAAAATTTCCGAGAATTTAATTCGATTTCTGCAAATATATAAAAGAAAATTCATACATTGATTAGCATACAAGGCATATAAAAATGGTAAGTTATATTCATTTACAGTTGCGAACAAAATAATAGCAACTCTCTCACAAGATATGTTTTCAAATGGGTCCGTTTTTAAATTTTTAAGCTTGAGGAACTTATGATGACGTTTTTAGAAGTGGAAGAAAATTCTTTAAAAAAAACAAAGAGAACAAAAATCAAAATTTTATAAACTGTTCTCAACATAATTAAAATTAAAATTAAATCTTATGATAAATGAAGAAAATTAATGAAAACATATTAGCACCACCTTTCAAGTATACACTTACAATTTTGATAATTGGAAATAAATATAAGATATTAGAATGCATAAGTCGTGTTATTGTTTTCGCTGCCTTTTGGCTTATTTATTGAATTATATTGAAAAGAATTTCAAGAGAAGTACTACCTTTAACTTATAAGGGGCATATTAAACAATATATTAAAAATCGACATTCGAATAATTGGAAAATGAATGATTCGGCTTTTATTCGTAGAGGCGCTATTATCTCATTCCCAACTGTATGTGCATGCGTTAAATATTCAACTTTTTTGTGGCTTCATCTAATTGCCATTTTGCCTCCATTTGTGTCTCCATTTTCGAGCTGCTATATTATCTGGCTGCGTCTGCAAAGTTTTTACCTGCCACTTGGGCTTACAACTAGAATTAAAGCCTTGCCCCACCTACCCACCAGCCACTCAAGCCTTTGCCACGTTGAGTTGTAATTACATCAACGCCGGGATTTTTATTGCCATTCGACTGAGAATCACATACACACACAGAGGTCATATAATTAGAGCATAATTACGGCTCGACTAATACTCGAGTAGCAGAAAAAGAATTAGCTGCCAGAAGGTGGAGTGGGGAGGGGAAGGGGTGGAACGCTTCTGTCGGTCATCTATTAACTATAATCAACGCCAAGGCAGGCGGAAATAGACAGATTTCCGGCTATTAAACACTCAGCAACGCGGCAAAAGCCTTCAGGACGCAGTTTCACTCGACTACACTCGAAGAATGCCAAACTCAATTCAACTCAGGACTTATTTTTGTCAAGCTCACTCAACTGAAAAAATACATTTTTAAGACGCTTTCAACAAGTGCAAATATTTCATAGCTTTAATAATTCGCCATTTAAACTCATTTTAGAACTGCATTTCGTACTAATACAAAATATTTCTAGCAAAAAAATAAAAATTCCGTATTTGTTGGATTGTAGACTTTGGGCAAGCCTTTCTAAATTTGTAGAAATTTATTGTCCTTATTTTTAGAAATTATCTCTCAGAAATAGAAAAAAAATATTTTTTTAGGGCTATTGTCATTTTAGGGCGAGTGTAGTTTTACCATAATTCAATTCAATAATCTAATAAAAACAAATATATTATTTGCAATGTTATTTTTGAAAAAGATATTTTTTAAGAGAATTCTAACAAGTGCAAATAATTTATAATCTTAACAATATATTTATGTATAATGTATATTCAACAGTGTATTTACTTTTATTAGATAATCCAATTCATTGACGGTCATCATTTAGCTTTCACATATCTAATAATAACAAATATATATTTTGCAGTGTTGGTCTTCTCCTTCGCCGCAACGGCAAATTGTGTAGAATAAATTGAAAAAAATGTTAATTAGCCGTAATTTGCCTGCCTGCCTACAACTTGTAGATGCAGGCGGGGGGTTGTTCCTCAACTGACATTGACACACACACAGCAGGTGCTGCCAGCATGCTTAATTTAGTAATGAGACCATTCCCCCTCCCCTCTTCTAAATATTACTCCCCCTTAATCCATCTTCTTGAGAGTGAGCTCATATATTAGCATAAACAGTTCATTTATATCAAACAAGAATTGGGGTGGCATGGTCGTCAGGGACTTACCACATAAAATGCGTATATGTATGCAGATATATATATAGAGACAGCAAAGTTCGATTAGCCGAAAGTACACACAATTCACATGCCTAATGTCGGCTATCAAATATGGCAAAACGAGAATAAACAATTGGAAACTAACCTCTTTGTTGAGTATCGTACACAAAAACCTATCAAGTTTCTTGTTAGCAACAATTTACACATTTTCTGTGTGTGTGCCAAGCCCCTCCCCCTCCGCACCTTTACCCCACGCAAAATATGAAACAACGGCAACAATATATTATTGCTTGCCACAATTTCTGTTGTTGTTCATGTTTTTTGTAATATTTGGCGCGGCTGAGCACGCGATGTGGCAATTGATAAAACGCCGGGTATTCGATACTTCCCCTCCCCATTCCCATTCCCATTCCCTTTTCCATTCCAATTCCCTTTACTCGGGTGCCCCTCAGCCACAGACACATCGAACAATAAACAATTCGCCACACCAAAAAAAAACCCACTTCTTTTTGCCATGCTGCATGTTTTATTATGGCATTTATAGGTATGTGTGAGTCGTACATTTATGGCCGTTTGTTTATTTATTTCTTTTCTTTCGTATTCTGGTAAAATGATTAGCAAGGACATGAAATTTTCCTTTTTGCTAATTTTGAGCAGCGGCAAGTGAAACATTGATTTATTTTGAGAGCAGCGTAAAGCCAATACAAAATGGATGTCACTTATTTGTTTATTGCACCTGGAAGTGTGCAACGAAAAGTAAATTAATCCTTGAACTGTTGTTGTCAAAGTTAACGTTACTGTTCCTGTGGCCGTGACTGTTGACGTCGATACAGCTATTACCTATACTGCTATTGTTATTTATTTTACGGCGTAGTGAGATTAACTTTTCATATTTTTATATAAAATATTTGTTGTTACTGATGCAAGATAAATAAAAAAAATTGTGTTTGTATATTTGCAGTCATAAATATTTGTTTAATGTTTATTGCACCTGGAAGTATGCAATGATCCTTGAACTGTTGCCGTGACTGTTGACGTCAATAGAGCTATTGTTTTCTCTTTTACGGCGTAGTGGCATAATATTCGAACTGCTACAAGCTATTTAACATTTAAAAGAAAAGTATTTCGATTTGCTGTTTAGCTTAACTTTCAATCAAATATTGTTTAAGTTCAATCATTAATGCTCGTGGACTTGTTTATTGAACCTAGAAGTATGCATCGAAAAGTGAATTCATACTCGAACTCTTATGGTAAATGTTAACATTACAGTTCTAGTAGATTAAGTCATGTGATTGGAGGCATGGTGAGATCGGTATAGAAATATCCTTTCTTATACTGTTAACATATCTTCTTTTACGGCATAGTCTTATATTTTTGAAATTATTATTATTTGAACTGCAACAACCTATTTCACTTAAAAAAATAATTTCGATCTGCTGTTTATCTTAGTTTGCAATCCACTCATGTAGAATTTCAATTATAAGTACCGGTTTCTAGTCAACCTAGAAGTAGGCAACGCAAAATGAATTAATACTCTTACTTTTATTGGTAGTGTTATCGTTACTGTTGCTGTTACTTTTACTGTTAACGTCGATAAAGCGATTAATATTTTGATAATAGTAATTATTTGTCCTGATACCCATTACTGTTTATAGCTACTATTTTATATTAGTATTTATTGTGTGTATAGTGTGAGCATTCAGAATAACCTTAACTACGTTTTTATCTATTAGAGTTTAACTCACCCCAACAACTCATTCGCCAGAGGCATTACCAGCCAGAGCAACAAACTTACTGAGAGCTCTAACTTCTAATAAATAATACATACAAGCTAAATTAAACTTTAAAAAAATAAATATTTCGATATTCTATTTATATTCGAAATGTAATGAAAACTTTAATAATTTCAATCATAAATATATTCTGCTATATTGTTCACTGAGTAATGGTAAAGCCACAAAAATGATTGAGAGAGGTCAACAGCAATAGTAGCAAATGCTTGCTTTGAACTGGGATATATATATATATATAGAATACATATCCCATAAATACATAAATCAACTCGACCATTATATGTTCTAATAGAGTTTTTTTTTTTGCTTTTGTTGTTGTCAATTTTTCAACGAGGAAAAAAGACCCGCGGCTCCTGTTGAAATAGCTTTGTTATTTTTATCGAACAGAGAGAATTGAACTGGATGGATGATAGAAATCCAATGTGAAATGTGGCACAAGCTACAGCTAAAGCTGCAGAAATTGCAGCGATTCGTTGCAGCAAAAAGCGTCACAGAAGGCAACCGTAAATTTTGATATAATATCTGAAATTTAATTACGGCTGGTCAGCTCAGCGCAGCTCTCAACTCAGCCTCGACATGCTGCATGGCCATGAATGGATCTGTTGGCTGGGCAGCTATCCAGGTAATTTATATTGTGGCCCACAGTGCATTGGCCGTGGCAGGCAACGTGAGCGCCACACATTGCAAAGACCAAAACTAAAATGCCACACTCACAAAAAAACCAACTAAATTTGAGTAAATCGCCATACTTTTAGCGCCAATTGTTGATCACCAAATTATTCAGATAGTAAATTACTAAAATTTATAGTTGTGTCTTTCTAAACAGCAGGCTGATGGAAGAGCTATAGGCTCAGAAGGGGGCACAATAGATCAAATAAGGCGCGGTGCAGCTTCCCCCCAATAATAATAATAAATAAAAACAGCAGGGTTTGGATTTCTAAATTTCAGGGTGAATTTTTCTAAAATTTAGAAAAAATATGTCGAATTTTCTGGGTGCTGTTTTCTAAGTGTGTCCCATAAAAGAATTAGCAAGTGCATTTCTGCTTTTTAAAAATGCAATTCTGAATGATGGAAAATATTTAGAGAAAATAAAAGGAAAAATTACCGAAATTTTAGGATTGTCGCTTCAAGGCAAGCCTTGGTAAATACATATTTAGAAAATATTTCTAGAAAAACTTTAAATTTTTCTCCGAGTGCATATAAGTGTTCTGGGATATCACTTACCCGACTAGAAATGTGTGGAAATGTGCTGGCTGCATTTGCAGATGGCGACACGTACCGACAACTGAAGGGAAGGAGAGGGAGTCGCGTTGCATACAGATATGTATATAGGTTGAAGATAATGGCACAACTAAACCGACATTTTTGGGCCGCCAAACGAAACGCGACGCGAAACGCAAAATGCGAAGTGCGAGTAAAGGAGGAGACGAGGGGGTTGATTATTTGCGGCTGCAGCGACACGTTGCAAGTGACACGTTGTGAATTTCAGAATTTATAAAACCAACTGAAACTGAAGCTGTGGCAAATGTTGCGCCTCTCAGCGGCCAAAATTGTGTGGGTCATTTTTTGGTCAGGGGCAAAAAACACGAAAAACTCACACACATAAGACACTAATGCACACGCACATGCAAACACACACCAGGTGTGAAGTTGTGTGTCCTTGAATATGCCACAAAATCACTTTTTTGTTTAACCTTATTTTTTATTTTTTGCGGTAGCTCAACAAAAACTACGTTGTGTTGTGTTGAGTTGAATTTATTTTTTGAACTGCTCATAGAGTATTGGAAAACGCCAAATGCTATCCTTAAATATCCGCGTGATGCGCGTTCACTGCCGGACTGCGGCAAACTAAACAGGCAACGGTTTCCCGTAGCTAACAGTACACGCAGACCGGATAAAATTGAGACGAGAGCGCTTTCGCTTAAGAGAGCGCGATGAAGAGTATTATTTCGCTCTTTACTTGCATTTAATGCTGGTATGCATGGATAAAGTATTGTAAGCCTGTGACATTTGATGAGGCCCTGATTTTGATCTACAATGCAGCTTAAAATTCAATTTGTCGCCTCTCTTTATGTACAGCTGCGGTCAAAATAATAAGTATTTAGTATTTTAAAACATTCCCAGATGAGAAACCAGAAATTTTTTATTTTGTAGAATGAATTTTTTCCATCATATTGAGGATTTTGAAGAGGTCTCGATATTATCACCATGAGTCGTATTTCAATCAAATGCTTTAAGAAGCAGCACAACTATTATTTTGACCGCAACTGTATAATTAACAGCTGCCCACTCAAAGAGCGGGACCTGCCAGCGAGAGAGCGCTGAAGAGCATTAATATTTGCTCTTTGCTTGCATTTAACGCTGGTCGTAAAGATTTATGTTAGACTGCAGCTGCGTCATTGATGAGGTGCTGGTTTTGATCTGCAATGCAGCTTAAGATTCAAATTGGCACCTCGCCTTCTGCCTCTCTCTCTCTCTCTCTCTCTCTCCATCTCTCTCTCTCTCGCTGTAGATATGTAAGTGTACAATTACCTGGTGCTCACTGAAAGTACTTTAATTGGGTCATTTGGTCAGGGTTGTCCAGACCTTAAGCTTTTGCTATGCATAAAAACTTTAACTTTTTTTAAATTTGTTGAAGTCCCTTATTCCACAACTATTGTTGTTTGGCTGTACGCAATGTTGCGTGTGTTGCATGTGCCAGTGGCAATTTCCGTCAGAGTTGCGTGCTTCCGTTTATAAGCCGCACACAAACACATCGAGTGCCACGTTCTGTGGCACTTAAGTATCTGTTTTTGGCCCGACGAATGCCTGCCAATGAATGACACCCGTCTGTGATAATATCCCCAATTTGAGTGCAAGCCAAAGGCATCTATTATAAATGGATGCAACACTGTTTTTTGGGGCAAACGTGCTTGTCACAACAACAACATATAATTTGCATCGAATCCTTAGATAAATGTAATACTCTAGTAGTAATTTAGAATGAGTAGAAACTTACTGAGGACTATTTATTTCTAAATATTTTTTAGAACATTAATGAAAGTATTATAAACAAACTATACTATATTAAGATAATTTTAGAGAATTAAATGTAAAACAATTCAACTTGCATTCCTCAAGTATTTAAATATTTCCGTGGCAAATGGTCATTATTGATTTTGAACTTATTGTGAAAACTATAACTATACAAGTATTAAACACATACTATATTATTGTGAGGAAAATTGCAAGCATTTCGATAGATACTATTATTATTAAAAAAATATATATATGATAAATAATAATAAATCAGCGGTGAATAGAATCCTGTAGTAGAAATTATTGAATACCTACATATTGTGAAATTATTTGTAAAATTTTGTAATGAATATATTTTTACAAATCAAATTGTTTTGTTTTCTTTATGTATGTATTTTGACAGATCCTATTTTTAAATATATAATATAAGAAAATACAGTATTTAAATATTTGCATGGTTAATGGTCATTTCAACAAAGTGTGAAAATTATTTGTAAATTTTTTTCCAAATAAGTTTTTTAAATATATTCTAGTCTTATTGGCAAATTTCATTTTAAGATGTTTTGCACCCAATGCGAGCAGGTCTGCAAGTGCACTCTTTTCTTATGGCAGGCACAGAGACTAAAGAGTAAAAAGAACTAAGGCAGCGCATATTATTATTTTGTATATTTTTATAGCCCGAACTGGCTGCCCACAAGCACGTGCACATACATACATATGTATGTATATATATATATATATATATATATATCTGCGCCGGGTATACGATAGCCTATATTCCAAATTTGAACATAGCTCTTATAGTCTCTGAGATCCGCGTACATACAGACAGACGTGGCCATATCGCCTCGGCTGTTGATCTTGAACATATATACTTCATGGGGTCGGAGATGCTTTCTTCTACCTTTTTTACACATTTTCTCAAAACCATTTTTACCAATTTTTAATGGGTTCAGAGTATAAAAACATATTGTTAGAAAATTCAATTTGCATTTCCCAAGTATTTAAATATTAAATAAAAAAAATAAAAAATATAATATAAAATGTATACATTGCAGGAGGTTCCTTCTATTATATTTCTTCTTTTCAAGTATTTAAATCACAAATAAAATGCTTAATGATTTTCAAATATATATTAAGTATTTTCCTTCCACTATAATTTCGGCTTTAAGATAGATAGGTGGGAAATGAGCGATTAGGATGCGTCTCTACTGCTGTGGGTAGTGCTAAATGTTATTTATTATTTAACTTTTAGCAGCCATATATTTTTTTCTTTTTTTCTTTTTGTTTCGTGCTACTTGCCACATTTTTCGGCTGTCAATAAACCAAGTCTCTCTTTCACTTCCATTGCTGTTGTGGCTATGGATGCTGTTGTTGGGAGTTTGTTCGGTGGCATGGAGGCGAGCAGAGAGGAGGCATAAATGGCTAACAGTAAATTAATTTACGTGCGTCACAAGTGCGCTTAATGGCCCAGAGTGGACATTTTGGGGGCGTGGTGGTGTAGCTATTCACTCGCAAAGAGTTTACAAATCTAACTCTGTCATATGTTTTCAGCCACACTCAGAAAAAAATAGTGCTAAATTTGAGTAACAGCACCCTGGATATTACATATATTTTTATAAATTTGAAATATAGAAATGTAAGCCCTCAATGGCACTTTACACAAATTTACGTCGATTTTTTCTGAGTGTACGAAGAGTATTCTATCCATCCTTTTGGCATGTGAAATGAGAGTGTGAGCGTGTGTGTGTGTATGTGTGTCCGCATTCTGGTAAACAGAGCCTGTCCGTCTCATATGCTTTGGCCATTTGGAGAGTCACGTCCTTTGCCCCAAAGAGCGCTGACATTTTAATTGCATTCAGACAACGCTACAGCTACAGCTTTAGCAACAGCAGCAGCGACCAGCGATGATAACTGACAGCCAAACCGTCAAAACGTCAAACAGTCAAAGGGACGGTTGTAAAAGTTTCTGCCCCTGGGGCCACTGACTTTCTGATTTGCTTAATCCGCTGCGATTGAGAGAGCAACTGAAACGAGAACTATTAAATATTTTATCAGGCAGTTTTGTTTTTGTAGCACACAACTACACACCCACGCACCCACATAAACATACACATATATATAGCAAACCCAAGCAATGACCATTAGGCTCATATAATTTTGCTTTAGCCAATGCGCTTTTGGCTCATGTTTTGGATTCATTGGACATTGCAGCGCCTGTTTGACTGCTGCCCCTGGTGCATAAACCTTTTTTTCGCAACTATCCATCTAACTCAAATGACCCCTTTGTAGCCAGCTCTTGGTTCGGCCAGACAATGCTCTTAATCTTTAATAGGCTCAAAGGCAGCACCGACAGCCAAGCCAGCCTCAAAAATACGTATAAGAACCGAGTCGAAAAACAACCATTCGCCATTTAAAATAAATAATTTGTTGCTGAGCAAAAAAATAGAAAAGAAATGGAATTGAAAAAACAAATGGGGGTTTATATATACACATGTGTTTTGAAACTCTATAAGGAAATGTAATGTTTTTAACACATACCACGAAATGTAGTTGGGTGCAAAATATATAGCTATAGAAGTAAACTCTATAAATATATATAATATTCTTGAGGTAGGCAGAGTTTAATATATTTAACACTAACTTTATTTATCCATTAGTCAACAAGTAAACAGCCGAAGCTATCAGGCGTATACTTAATTCTTTTTAGTATAGCCTTTGCATTACCACCCATTTGCTCATATATACATACTAATATTTCTACTTACACATATGAACATAAAAACTGGTAGATACTCCTTAAATGTATCTAAGATTTGCTATAATAATAATCCAATTAGCTAAGAAATATATTTGTTCAACTAATCTTATAATAAATATTTAAAATTTTATATTTTTAAGAGATACCACGAAATTGAATATTTTAAATTTTAATTATTAATTTTAAACAGCTTTCAGGCGAATACTTAATTCATTTTAGAAGAGCCTTTACTAAGCATTACTAAACTTACACATATTTATTATTATTTAAAATCTTTAATAAAGCACTACACTTATTTTAAAAATACATTATGCTATGAAATATGGCGATTCAAGTAACCTCTACAAATATATAAAATATTTTAAAAAATACCTTAATTTTGAGAATCCTTCGCATTACTTATACCACGAAAATACTCATATATATTAAAAAATATACTTATATAAATGTATTTAATTATTTTCCCCAATCAAATTTATTTATGGTTCTATGATAAGAAATAATAAAGAAATATAGCTATTCAAGACAGCTTTGAACTATCAGGCGAATACTATATGAATTTGACTATAGCATTCGCGTTACGTATACAACCAATATTTTCAAGTATTTTCTTAAGTTTACAGTGATAAACTATAAATCGGATTCTAAGTTGAATGAACTAAAGAGAGTTCAACAACCTAGACATGTGTGCTTGCAACAAAACATTGGCTCTGCTCTCGCTTCTCGTCTGTTGACACAAAATTCTGTCACGTAGCTCGTTTCTTCACGTTTCGGCAAAGTTTTGAACTGAGCAAAAGGCTCAGGTTTCTAATTTAATTGTACAGTCAGTCAGTCACGAAAAAGTAGAAAACAAAGTTACATGTGTGGACAAATTTGATGTAACATGTTTTATTTTTTATTTGCTGCCACCTTAACAGATTGTCTGAGTGGCCAAGCAATGCAGTTGAGCACTGACCTATGTTTGATTTAACCTTTCAATTTACCACCAAACTGAAAATTGTGTCTCCACGCGTTTGCTCATTGTTTACAAAATATTTAAAGAAAAAATAATTTTAAGTTGACAAAAGTTCTGCTCTACCAGTGTACCAGTGACACAGAGAGAGAGAGAGAGAGAGAGAGAGAGAGAGAGAGACATGTATGCATTCTGTTCTTAGTTTATTGGCTGATCAGCTGACAATATACTCGTACTTGGTGGGGGCACCGAAATAAATACACACTAATCCAGCAGTTGAAAATAGGAGTGGAACTGCTGTTAAGCGTCAGTCATGGGTCCCCAAAGTAAGCTCATTGAGCGATGTGAAACTGTAATTTTTGACCCCGACCAGCAGTTGTCGGTGTTTTGTTCCCTATTTTTCTTACAAGATGGGTGGTTGCACTCAAGAACAAAAAGGTACGATATTGATGCCAAGGTTAACTCATCTTATTATTTAGAAAGAATATTTCTAAAAGGAAACGTTGCGTCGTTCTAAAAGGAGTGTTTTAGTCTTCATTATTTGAGAATACACTTGTCTAAAAAAGTAAATTTCTAAAATGTATGGTTGTTGCTTTCTAAAAACCAGTGATTATATTTCTAAACCTTAACGTGGATTTTTCTAAAATTTAAAAATATATATATCTAATTTATTGAGTTTTTGTTTTCAATGTGTGGTCAAATTATTTCTCATATCAAGAAAACTTTCTAGTTTTCAGGCCGATTTGTTTTCTGAGTATGCGCTGAAGGATGTCTAAACTGACATTTTAATTAGGAATTGCCCTAGAGCTGCAACGCTGCAGTGCAATGCTTGAATTGTATTAATGCAAGTTATTTAACTTGCACAAATCGGAATTACAAAGTGCAACATTAATGTGGGGGTCATCGACTGAAGTACCTATTGCACAATCAGGTCATACAGCTAGCAGCCCTTGGCCGTGCGGGTGGCTAGACGTCAAATATAATATTTGCCCAACCAATTTGCACAATTAAATTTCCAACACAGGGGCCAAAGGCTGTGTCGTGCCTTGTGTTGCATTAATTAGGCAGCTGCATTGTTTTCGTTGCTGTTGTTGTGTGGCTTATGCAAGACAACGTAGAACAGATTGAAGTAGATGCAACAAGACCTTGATAGGGAGTCCAAAGTAGCAAAATAATGCAGCTGGCAAAGCTGAGGCTGTCAATCAAAATATTAAAGCTTTATTTTGCTTATTTTAATTATTTTTCTAATATTAATTAAAGTCAGACGATACATTCGATGCATTAGAAATTATATTTACGAGGCAAGGAGTTTAAAATTGATTGAAATAGAGGATTCTGAAATGAGTACATAACAAATTGTACAGTCTAATGCCATTTTAGGGCAGTCTTTATTATCTATGATGCGCCAGCTTTAAAGTAAACACATAAATAACAAGTTAAACACCTGCGCCCAAGCTCAGAAATAATCGTTTAATTACCAGCTGAAAGTTTAATACTCAAGGCTCGTCGATTGGCTCCGTGCCAGGGGACCCCAAAAAAAACAAAACCAAAAAATTAAAAAAAAACCTGGCTCAACAAATTGGCTCGCGCTTCGGCTGCATTTTGAGTGGGCAACAAAATCAGGGCATTCACATCCTCTACCTATCTGTTTCTGCTTCATATTTCTGTGTTTTGCTTTTCGCAATTTAAATAGTCGCACCCACCCACAACTCTACCCCCAAGCGGTTTCTCAGCGACTCGAACGAAATATGAAAATTTGAATGCTTCTGCCGCTGACTGTGTTTGTGCTGCGATTTCGCTTCGCACTAGCGAGAAGTGAATGGGCGTAAAAACTTTAATTAAAATGGAAACCTTACAATTGCATTGTGACCATGGAGATGGCCGTGCCGACTTTTTAATTAAATTAAAAATGCCACAGTCAGCAATAGGCACCCATCTTAAAGCTTCTCGATTGGAAACTAAATCATTTTTTACGTCAATATTACAAGACAAGTAAACAAAGCGGATCTGAACCTGTAATCGGAGACACTAATGAAAATCAATAATTCACACACACAATGGGAGAGACTGAGGCGCCTAAAGTGACTTTTATAAAAACAACAAACCAAAACAGCAACAACAGCAATAACTAAGTCTGTGCAGGTCATTTATATAAAGGAAAGTATGGGGCAATGAGCAGAGGCACCTTCTGGGCCCTAAGCTGCAGACCTGCTGTCTTTGTGACTGCCACAACAATGCCACGCAGCAGCGGCAGTAGAGTACACTCAGAAAAAATGCACCATATTTTTCAGTAAGTGAAACTAAAAAAAAGTAAAGAAATTTAGAAATGTAAACCTTGGTTTTAGAAAGCCAACATAAATTTTAGAAATTTACTTGCTGAATTATTTCGATTTTTTTCTGAGTGTGGGCCTAAAAATGGGGTACATGTGTACATAGAAGAAAAGATGTCTCAGAACATTAAGTACACTATTAAAAAAAAGAATGCAGTCCAAAAGCGTGTCTCTGTCAGACAACGAGCGGTGCAAAGGCTTTGCCAATGCCAGCTTTTTAATTGCTGCATTTGCTTTTGTCTGGCACTGGCTTAAAGCCATTAAAGCCATTAAAGGCATTAAAGCCAGCCACTCCGACAAAACAGATAGCTAAAGTTGGCTTACTCATCTAGTCTATTAAATAATTGAACATATGAATATGTAGCTTACTTGAGTATTCCCACACTGCCTGCAAAACAAGAGGAGTTTTAGCAGCAGTTTCAGCTGAATTTTCAACTTTCAGCAACTTGTAAATAACATTAAATTTTTGATAAACAAAATAAATCAAGGCAAAATGAGCAAACAACAAGTATGCCACAGATGTGCAGTAAATTTACACGTTGCAACGTGTGTGTAAATTTTTACTCTTAGAAAAATGCTACACCCCCCGCACACACACTAACACACATCGCTCCTGCGTCCATCACATTGTTTCGCACCTTGTGGCCCAGACCAAAAAAAAAAAGGTTGCGTTAAAGTGAAGCAGCTCGAATGACATGCAAACTTTTCCAATGTGTCAGTGTGTGTATGTATGTGTGTGTGTGTGAGTGTGTATGTGTGTCTGAGGTGCGTGTGTGGGTGCAAGCATTAGCATTTGTCAAATTGCCAATAAAATACCATTGAATGGACTAAATTGACTTTGGCATGACAAACAATTCTATGCACACAGTCCTGTCATTTCAGGCTCGGTATTAAAAACATTTTCATCGCATGACTTGGACTATCATATGTACAATATTACCCGATATATGAGTATACTATATTCATATATATAGTGAGTTGCTCAGTGACTTATAGTCAATTTATGAGTAGTACTCAGCAATGCAAGCATTCATCTAAATATATAATTTTATTTTTTGTTTTGCATGTTTTGATTGATAGTAAAAAGTCGTAGTGGTACTAGTAGTTTTTCGCCACTGTACAAAAATACAAAATAATAATTATTTTCCTATTACTTATATATAAAATATTTATAATCAAATAGCCATGAAATATTATCCGAGAATAATAAAAGAACATTGAAAGTTTACTTGAAGTATTTCTTAAGTACGTTTTAAGTATTTTATAAATGAGCTCAAGGGTACTCCAGTGTCGGCTCGTTGTTACTAAATCTAACATCCTATTAACTTCCTCCTCTTTGTGTAGAACGTTGTGTAAGTCGAGTTCTATGATTTTAAGAGTCATGCAGGAAACATAAAAAAACAGGCAGCCAACAGGGACAATATTTACCTTTTGTAATATTGATATTCGTTGCGAAGAAATTGAAATTATAAGAACTTATTAATGACAGCTGCAAATACGAAATTGTAAATTGATTTTTTTTTCTTTTGGATTCGGTAATTGTACAAATGTTTATAAGTGTTATCGTTATGGCTTACACGAACATCAGCAATAAATCCATACAACAGAAATCCACCCACATGGCAAACAGTCCTCGTTTGTGAACGTGTCCGAGTGTCTGTGATTAATGGCTGGCCATATTTTTAACACTGCCAACAATTAGTGCAAACGAAATCAAATTTAAGCAGCTCTCCCCAACCAGCTGCAACCTTGTATAATTCACTCGACAGAGTTAGGTTAACTTAAGTCAAAGTTGAAGAAGGCCTGACCAGTAGGCAGTCCCTGATATATAATAATGATGTTTAGGCCGACAGAAGGCAAAGATGAAGGAGGAGAAGTGGAGACCACCCCTCACATAGTGTTGCCATTTTATTTATGACACTTGCACGTAACGCCCAGCAGCAAAGATAATAACATACATACACCAGGATACACACACACACACAGAAATTACACTCGCACAACAAGTCTCTGGGGCACAACTTGCCAACAGGCGCAAGGAGCATAAAGCGCTGCCACATGAAAGTAAAAGTAGATGTTGATATGAATGTGAACGTGAATGTGGATATGTAAATGGAACTGGCAAGCAACGACCACTTCGGAGTAGGCCACGCCACGACACGCCAGGCCAAATAATTATCTTGGCGCATAATCTCGATCTGATGTTTTTTTGGCAAGCCACAAGAAGCAAGAGCAAAAGCAACCCAAGCCAAGCCAAAGTGGCAGTCAGGGCCAGATCTTTGCCTGGACAATACTGCTGGCTTTTGTCTTTATGTCTCGACCTCGGCACGAAAATCTCAGATTTGCTGTTGTATGTTTTGCCTTTGAAAATTATGCTGATTATGAGATTGGCCTTTGTCACAATAGGCAATAGGCAGACACGCCCACTGGGCGTACTTTGTGCTAAATACAAAAAGTCGCAACTTCAGCGATTTGCCTCTGGGGCCCAGCAGCATCAGCACCGGCAGCTAACAAGCCTAATATGTTTAATAGATTAATTAAGAGCTCAAACAAAACACTCTCCCAACAAATGGCACACAAATGAATAATTCGAATGTAAAATGCATACACTTTCGCAGCACATGAGTGCCGGGTTTGTCGTAAGCTGCACTCGTTTGAAGACCACTTTCGAGGTGCTAAATTAGCGCACGCATTAAGAGCATATTACTCATACGCAGCGTTGCCCACTTGAATGCATAAGCAGCATGAGCACACGGCCACTTCTACTCAAAGCCCCAAAGGCTTAAAAAAGCCATCAATACATAAATATATATGTTTGAGGTCCATATATATGTATATAAATATACACTCAGGAAAAATCGCAATGAATCGCCTTACATCTGGCGCCAAGGTGTTTGTGTTTCGAGGGTGTTTGTTTTTTGAGTGTGTACATAGACGAATTTTTATATTATTTATTATTTTATATTTTGTTACATATATATATTATTATTGAAAATTAGTAATTTAAGATTTCAAATTTACAATCATTTTAGATAAGAAAGATTCCGAATCAGAAAAGATATTTAAAAATAATCATTTTAGTATCGCATTGCTTAATATTACAAAATATTTCAACAACAAAAAATAAATATTAAACACCATGTTTTTGACATTGTCAACTCGACAATTGTGTTTCTAATATTAGGAAAAATGATTTCTTGTATGCGTTCCCTTGCTTTGTCAAATTAATTACACTGTTCCGCCTTTCTTTTTAAGCATTGTACCACTAATTATTTCTTGCATGAACCATTTCGAGTCCTCTTTAATTATTACAACAGATGAATTTTGAACGTCTTGTCTCGTGAATAATATATTTGCTGAATTTGTGGTTGGGCATCTTTCTAAAATTATTGTTGTATATTTTGCTAAGTGTACGAAAGTATGCACATTTACGGCAAAAATCATATACAAATACCTATAAATCCGAACGTAAACTACATAAATTAGAAATTTGTATTTAGACGAACGTTTTCGCATACGGGATGCGGATCACGTGCGCGGCTTTATAACCGCAACTAGGCGAAACCTTTTGCTGATTACAACGTGACCAAAGCAACACGAACCGGCAAAATATTTATACACTCAAATAAAAGTGTATAGCTTGGTTGTGTGGTAAAATTATTTTAAATTATTTTTGATAATTGAATAAAACACACGAGCATGAAAACGATTTACGGCAATCGCCCATATTTTGAAATTGCACCAAAGGGATAAAGAATTGTTGACACGCTCTTTAGATATTATCCGCGCATGCTCCAAAGCCAAACAAAATAGTCGGGTACTCTTAGACATACTAAATGGCGACAATTGACACGTGCCTTTGTTTACACAAAATAATGAAATTTCAACAGCATCCAAGTTCGTGTATATACACATATATATATATATATATATATATATATATATATATATATATGTCTATGTCTTTTGCCGGAAATTTCACAGAAATGCGTCTAATTTCATTAAGAAACAATGCGGCCAATAAATATTACGAAGCATCAAAGTCCCATTCAAACTATTGGAAATTCAATGCATATTAATGAGTTATCTTTAGCCGCGAATATTTGAATTGAAATTTCGTTAAATTGTTAACAAGTCTCTTCGTACAACATCCTTTTAATGGTGTATATCTGCTGGCCTTGCCCATTTTGCACACCTGAACTTTACTTAGCCAACTTTCATAGAATTTTTTTTTATATATAGCAAACCAAATAATATTTGCTTCTCACAGCAACATGTATTTATTTTAGCCATACTTTTGGCCAGCCTTGTATGCAGCAAATGTAAAAACAAAGCTGCTGCAGAGATAACTTCAAAATAAAAATAAAAATAAAAGCAAGTTAAAATATGCAGCTAACCGCACGCTTCACAGCGTCTAAATTTCTGCCCATGACAAGGTTATTCTGAGGAGGCCAACAACAGAAACCGTTTTTGGGGCAGTTGCATTTCAAGCTTCAAAGTAATTAAATGGCAATTTAAGAAGATGGTGAACAGTAAGAGTTCATTGCCAAAGTTTCTACTCAAAAATACATGCAAAATACTTGTAATCCCAATTTACATAAATATTTATGCTGATGGTGCTGAAATTTGCTGTCCCCCACACCATTTGGCGTTAATGTGCCTTAATCTTTAATGAGCCAAGTTTTGCTAGTCTTGGCCAAAGTTCGGTTTCGGTTTTGGATGCGGTATTTGTCTGGTTTCCCTTTGGTTTTTAGCTTCTAGAGTACGTGTTGCCATTTTAGTAAGCTGTGTTGCCGATGGCGATGACTGAAAGTTGACATTGTAAACTACTCTGGCAGCACTTGGCAACTTAGCTATCAACAGAATGTCGGCTCAAAGATACAGTTGCCAAGATCTAATTACAAAGATAAACTGTTATAGTCATCAGTGTGTGTGTGGCATTTAAATGCCATTTTCGCAATTCGTGAAAATGTATTGCCAAGGAAGGCAATGAAAAGTGCTTTCACTAAATAAAGGCCAACTTCATTCAAATATATAACGAAATTTAATCTAGAAAACGAGTGCTAGGTACTTAAGCCGACTACAAATATTGTATCAATGACACTAGTTGAATGCCAATAAAAAATATAGCTTTAAGAATATATTTATTAAATAATAATATAATTATTTACATAATTCACAAAATTCGCTGCAGAATAAACCTAATTTACTTATGTGCCATTTTAGTCTAGAGTGTCGTGTCTAGAGACCGCTGAGTATTCTAATTCTGATCTCCTCCATTGGAATATACTCTATTTTTTATTGCTTTGTTAGTCCGTTGTTATTATTATTAAACCACTTGCTTAATTAACTCACCCCTGGCAACAATTTCATTTTTATTTAGTAGATGCCGCGTGCGGAAATAATCATAAAGGGCCAAGCGAGTCGAGAAACTAGGAGATACTCTGCACAAAGCTGTTTTAAAGATTGGTTCACATAATATGAAAATACGGTTTTGGTTAATAAAATCAGTGTTTATTTTCCAATCTTATTAACACTTTTACAATTCATTAATACTATGTGTGAATAGAAATTGTGTCACTTATTGCGTTGGGATATTGATTGATTTAATTCGATATTCGCAAATTGGAGGCATTTATCGATAAACATAAAGTAGCTTGATCTGCGCTTAGTATAGAAAAGCAAGTATTAATATATATGGTGATCAAGAATGGTAATCTATATATAACATATAACCTGAGGCATACTTCCTTTTGGCTGCTAAATACTTTTTCGAAAGTCTTCAGAAATATGTATTTTCAACTTTAATACGCTCCTGTAAAGCATATTTAATTCGGAGATCTGATAATTTTTGCCAAAGATATTGCATTTGGAAAGTCAATTTAAAAAAAAAAACGTATGACTCGATTTTCTCGAAATGTATCAGAAAAATTTATTATATATAGATGTTAATGTTTTTTTCTTGAAATGTATCTTTGAATTCTTTTCCCATTTTTATGGGTTCTGAAATTGGTTTATGGCAAAAGAAAAATTAAATTAAATTAATAGATAAGCTGCTTGATCTGAATAAAATATAAAAACCAGATGCTTAATCTAAGCCTTTCGCCTATGTTACATTTTCAGCCACTATCATTACGCATAGAGAGAAGGCATTTGTTAAGCGGCATATTTTTTGTTCGCAATTGGCGGTCTTTATTTTCATTAAAGAGCCTAGAGTCCGTGTACTTTGGGCTGACAGTAATATCCACACGAAGATAAGAAAATGCTCTGACTCGACCCACTCCCACGTGATACGCTTGCTACTTATTTTAATTGCTAAACATTTATCACAACTCCTTTTTGGACTGCATGTGCGGGTGTGTGTGCTGGTGTGTGTGTGGGTGTGCGTGTGTAGAAATAGTCTGGGCATGCTTTTAGTGGCAATTCGCATTGTTCGCAACTCGCAGCTCGCTTAATCGACTGATTTAGAAGTTTATTGCATTTCCCATGCTCGAATTGGCTAGGGAAATGGCGCCGGACACGAAGGTATTTAAACGCAGTGTCAGTTCCGCCTCACTGCAACTGGGGCTTCTTCAGTCTATAGTGTTCACTTCTTCAGTCTGGCACTTAATTGTCTCTCCAACTGCGAATGGACTTCCGTGCATAAAGCGGATAATGTCGGCTCAGAAAATTAGCGGCAACAGGACATAAAAGCGCCAGTTAAAAATGTGCTTCAATTTATTAACCTGCATTTATTTTACCAACCTTGTAACTATATGCGGCTACTTTTACTCAATTTGTAGAGTCTCAAGACTAGAGCTCAATTTTGTCATAAATATTTAAGTAATTTTACACCCGCATCGCTTGGCCATCTATCCGCCTGTTTGTATGTCCTTGACCGTTGTTTTAAATAATTATGTGGTCAGTGCATCGTCCTGCGTCTGTTGTCATTGTCATCGCCCTTGCAACGGCAATGCGTATACACTATAGCAATGCCACAGAAATCCTTATATTTCACATATTAATGGCCAAAAAATACACAATGCTACAAATAATATATATATATACATAAATATATAAATAAATATATATATATAATTATATATGTATTGCCCTTGGGAAATTTAAATGAATGTTGTGCATCCCAAAAGCTGTGTTTCAAAATAGGGACAAGCACACTCAAATTACTACAAATTCACGTTCAGATTGGATTCTCCTAACTGAGTCGCGTAAAAGTGTTCTGTTTATTTGTGCAACAGACAAATCAAATACAAATAATCAGCTTTCAAACAGTTGTCCTCACGTTTAAGGAGACAATGGCGTCGCGACACAAGTTTCACGTCACGACGATGCCCCAAACCCCCAAACAGAAAGCAAAATAAGGCACATAACGCATGTGGCAACTCAACAGCGCAACACAATAATGACGCAAAGTCCTTGCAACGTCTGCGAGGCATTTTATGATAGGAGGAACTTTTTTTTATTTATTTACTTAATATGGACTAAAAACAGTCTAAAGCCTTTAAATAGATTTTATTAATAAACAAAAATTTAAAGTTAAAGTTGCGAATTAAATTATATCAAATTAAAAATTTAAGATTAAAGTTTCGAATTAAGTTATATCAAATTAAAAAGGAAAAAGTTAAATTAAAAATTTTAATATGAAAAAAGAAAACAAATAAAATAAAGACATTTAATAAATCTGACCTAAAGGTCATATTTTAAGTTGACACTGATAAAATAATAAATCTCGTAAAATAATTAAAACCCAGATTAGAATACCACAGCTTGCTGGAAGTATACACTAATTATTTGAATTTAAATTTGATTTTGACACAAAAGATTTTTAACACATACTGAATTTAGTTTATCGAGAACAAAATGATGTCCGACAACTACTTGTCATCTGGCAAATATCCCAAATGTGTTCGAAGGACCTCAAGTGATACAAACAATAATACCGTGTGCGGTCCCAGACGTGCAAGCGATGGAATGGAACCCTTAAAAAATGCCATTGGTCCCTCCAGTGCAGTCTTAAAGAACACATCTACCATGCAGGAGTATTCACCGGGACGTGCGTTCATGCGACACGTTTTAGCCACATCGATGGGCAGGGTAAGTGCCGTTGCCGTAATCGCCGATATAACCGATGCCAAAATGTACGTGTCCATTCGACTCGGCAAACCAGCAGCAATGCGGAAATCCTTGCTCTGCTCATAGAATGAAATTTAACAGTCAAAAAAGCGCCTCGCAAAGCGGAAAATGAGGCACCCTTGAAGAGATATGTGCAACCCTCCTCGCGACAGACTCGCGCCAATCCGTCAAGTGCATGATTATAGCTGCAAAAAAAACTTATACATATATAGAATATATATATTTACTGATCCCAAGCCTAAACTATTCTAAAAGCTAATATTTACTTTCTTCGCTTTTTGGGCGGCAATTTCACATCATTCTGCAGCCGCACATTGAGCAAATCGGCTGGTGCACCCAAAAGACCCCCTATTCAGCCCCAAATGCGGCGAGTATCATCTTGTTGGTCAACGTGGTCGTGTCCACGATTTTAGCACCAGCCGTATAAAATCCAAAACGGGTTAACGTATAAGTGGACTGGCGTAATAGTGATGCAGAGATGCCATTGTACAGCGCCAATATGACCTGTTCTCGTATTATTTTGCGTGCTGCCTCGGCCAGGGATATTTTCTCCTTTTGCGTCTGGATCAGCACTTTCATCAAATTGCAAAATAAACTGTCACTTACAAAAAAAAAAAAAAAAAATTGAATACGAACAGCAATTGCAGTGTGTAAATGAAAAGCAACTTGACGTCATCGACCTAATGAAAACTAGCACATTCCACAAGGAATTAATCCTTGCGTGACTCTTGGCCACTTGACTGGGCCCCATCTAACTGGCAAGCATAGCGAAACCCAGAAAGTTTGAGCTGTTTTCAAAAATGTCGTATATTCGTATAAGAAAAATTATTTTAAAAACTGCTAGTAACCTTTTGCAAAAATTCACTAAAAATCTAGAGCACGCTATGAAAATAAGCTTGTTAAATTATAAGCACCTCAATGTAGGTTACTTAAACTTCACAATATAAATGCAAAATATAAAAAAAAGAATAATAATACTCACTGTTTAAATGTTGACTGGTTAAATGAGCTTATAAACTGAGAATTTAATATAATTAATTTACTCATACTTTACAAGCAAATAATTAGAATCCGACTAATAAGTCAAATGTAGTAGAGGTTTGAATTATTCTTGGACAAGTCCTGTTGGAAATATAATATATACTACTGCAAGTCGTCTAAATTATTACATACTCCATAGCGAATTAGCCATACAATAATCGTCGTGCCAGCGAGACAACAAAACCCATCGGTTACTTGAATACGTTGCTCATCTTGTAAATCGTTGACAAATTTATAACAGATATAGCCAAAAGACGATAAGCATACGTTAAACATAATACAGATTGCAGCTCTTATAACGTAGAGTGTGGAGACTGAATGTGCCAGGTTTTCTGAAAATAAATTGACTTAAGTTGGGTGCGATGCGATTGGCGAGACTCACCTGAAGGCAAACTATTATCGTCAATCCCCCGTTCGCAGGCACTAATCGAATATGCCGGTAATTTATTCATTTTTTTTAATCAATAATCAGTTCTAATATTAATACTAAGTTTAATATTTTCGATAATGTATTTTTATTATTATTTTTATTTTTTTGAGTGAGAATTCAACGCACGCCATAATTCGATTAGCCTGTGCTCAGTTCAAAATACCTGAATACCTAATCATTTACACCTGATTTACCAAAAACACAGCAGCAGCAGCAGAAGCTCCAATAAAAGCCTTCCCGGGCAGGTCGAAAACAAAATGCTTGCAAAACGATTGCGACACGCAACTGACGCAACTCCAAACGCAAAACACGCACATTTTGATTATGCTAATGATTTACTCATTGTTCTTATTTTTGTTGTTATTGCTGACCAGGCTAGCTCATAAATATTTTGACATCTTGGAGAGCGGAAGCGGATGCAGAAGTATGGCATGTCCTTCAGGTGTCAAAGTTTGTACAAGTGTCCCCTCATTTTATTACCAGTTCTGTGACCTTCTTATGTTAGGCACATACATTTTCGAAATTGTTCGACCACAAAATAAATGCAAATGTTTATGGCAAATTATAAAATAAAATCTACGACACTTAACAGAATTGCTTTTCTATGCTGCGATTTACAGTAAAGAGCAATCATTTTATATCGTCTGAAATGCAAATCCTGCAAAGATGACAATCGTAACTTTCACGTATTATTTCTATCTATTTATAAATATATATTTGTAAATTTTGGCATTCGTACTGACTTGCCAATCACAAACGTTGAGAAATTCCAATATGCCACATAATCTGTAAAGTTTAAATGAAATATTTTGCTTGTCCTTAACTAGCCACAACAGTAAATTATGAAAATATTTTGTGTTATGACTTTCTAAATATTATTGTTTGCATTTCTAAATTTCAGGGTGATATTCTCTAAAATTTAGAAAAATATGTCTAATTTCCAGACTGTTCGAGCTCCGAAGTAAAACTTATATGTCAACAGATTAAGTCTGGTCTACAAGGGCATGTAATTTTCGCTCCAGCTAAGATATTAGTCCTTTCCTTTCCTTTTCTTATTTATTATTTGCCCTTACTTTTTGATTCAACTTACAAAACAGCCACTAATTGTGTAGAAAAAATATAACCAGATACGTATTTTGATATATATCAAATTTTAATTTCTTGCATATTGCATAATCAAATTGTCAACAACAAACGAATTCAAGTTAACAATATTTGCTTCCTTTTAATTATTTTGTGCTGCAACACTGCTCCTTGGGTCCATTCTTGCAGACACAGTTGCAATCCTTGTGGCAGCCACAATTGTTGCCGCATTTTTGTACCGAGCACTGGCAATCTTGAACACATATATTATTTTAAATTTATAATTGTTAGCAATTCAATTTCGAAATAACACTTACTTTTTTCGCAACGTTTGCAACCCATTATGCTAGGATATATATATATAAATTATTTGTCTATTTGCGAGCCAAACTGAAATTGTTTAATTGTTGCAAAGCCTTTTACTTGCTGCACTGAACTGTTGATGCCATGAGAGCGCACAAATAATATATTTATAGTAATTCCAAATGTAAAGATGAGTGCAAAACAACGGAACAAAGAACGCAGCTAAGGGCCTTATCAAGCTTATCAGCAGTTCGTGCGCAAAATGCGCCTATCAATTGTTAGCATTTTACAAATACATTTTTGCGAGCATTCGAATCCAATTTGATTGGCCGTGCTGCACACGGCGCTCTTATCAGCTTATCTCTTATAGGTGTTGCACTCAGAAAAAAATGTGCCTGCTTTTTCGAAATTCTTTATAGTCAAGAAAAAAATGTGCCTGCTTTTTAGAAATTCTTTATCGTCAAGGGTAACCTTATTATTAAAGAAAATACATTTTTTAAGACCAAGGATTGTCTTCTCTCAATTTGATTTCTAAATTTTAATCTAATTTTTCAGGGTGCTCTTTCATAAGTGTCCCAGCACAATCTAAAATGAGCGTTTTTGTTGTCTAAATTAAAAATAATAATTTGTATGTTAAGAATTCACATATACACACATTTTTTCATCTCTACATAAAGAAATAATACCACATTTTGGATAGTCGATTTAAGGCAAGCCTTTGTAATTCTTAGAAATTTATTTTCTTCTAATTAGAAATTATTTCTAAATATAACGAGCTTTCTAGTTTTTATTTTATTACTATATTATGCCTATTTTCACAAAATCAATAACATTTTATTCCGAGTGTGCACTCACAACTCAAATAATAGGCGAGGGTGTTGGCATAAAACACATTGATGCAAGGACACTCATAATTAAATATTTATATGTTCGAATATATGTAAGTACACTGTAAACTTTGCCATTTAAGGGAAAACTGGAAAACTGTCATTGAGTTACTCAACGACTCCGTTCAAATCGCGTGAAATCGCCAAACAAGTAAAACTTTAATCAATTATACAGCGTGCGTGTTCAGAAAGTTGCAGTCAAGTGTAAAATGCTCAAAGCACTTTTTAAAATGCTAGTGCCAACTAAACAAATATTGTATTTAATGTACAAAATAATTCAAAAGATATTGACTCGAGCATTTCAACGCTTTGCTAATATATTGTTGCAGACTTTATGCCTGTCATTTGAATGCCCAGCGCAAGCATTTAGACAAATTCTATGACATACTATTGGGGTTAACTATAGAAGTAGATAATAGTTTTGGAACTTTTATTCAATTGTTTGGAATCTTCTATATTTCAAATAGAAACACACTATTTTTTTAAAAATAAACTAGGCACTGCTTTCCTAATGACTATAAGACAAAATTCGAATTTGTATACTCCATGACGCAAAAAATCAATATTAACGGATGAAATAAACATATGTAATTAGATATAGTTTAAGCAGACACACTCTTCAATAAAACATAAATTATACTCTATTCAGGTAAGGAAAATATGTAGAAATACCCAAAAGAGAATTAATTTATGGATCAAACAGACAAACCCAATTTCAATAAAACTCAAATTTGGCACTTCTTTCGTAAGGAAAACAATTAGCACAGAATTGAACTTGTATCCTCCACGACACAAAAAGAAATCAAAATCAACAACGTAAATTGAATAAAAGAAACTTTGTTTATTATGAACAGCACTCGCTGCTAGTGCAAAAAAAAACAGCACAAATAGTCAATGGGCTAAGGTACAATAAGGTACTGTGAATGTAATACGAGTATAAGCTAAACTAAAATGTGTCTCTGGTATTTGGTTGCTGTTGATTCGGTCGTTGAACAGATTGAACAGAAATTTGCTCATGCTGCCATTTAGTTCTTTTTAATCCTTTAGGTCGGCCGCCGTATTCACAAATCCGGCTCGCTGTGTCAGTTGCAATTGGAGTTTCTCCTCGGCCTCCGCTGCTTTTTGCTCGGGCGACTTGGCCCACTCCTGAAGCTCACCGGAGGCATAGAACCAGTAGACGACGCAGCCAATGAGATAAATGCCAGCCGATATAAAGAAGACCAAACGCCATTCATGTCGATCCCCGCTATCGCCCACAATATAACCAGTCAGCAACGGACTGACAATGCCGGGAATTGTGGCAAAAGTGTTGCCAATACCCATCAGGACACTTGCATGCTGCGGTGCAATATCCAGATGATTAACACTGCAAGTGTGTTACAAGAATTCAGACTTCTGCCATCTGTAAGGGATGCAATATATTGCAACTTACGCGAATCCTGACCAGGCAAATGCTCCCAGGCCCACAGCAATTGTTATGAATACGACGGACCAAGTGGGATCCATAATGTAAGCGGTGAGCATCATGAACACAGTTTGAGCCAGAAAAGCGCCACAGTTGAAATTACGACGCACTTGTGTCGTTGTCCAAATGCCCTTCACTTGCATCCAATCGGCCAGGTAACCGGATACGGCCAACAATATACCCATCGCCATGTACGGCACAGCTGACAGGAAACCAGTTTTTCCCAGATCAAAGTTAAGCGTATCTGTAGTGAGAAAATAATTAGTAGTAATTCCTTTATTGGCTAATACTCTCAGAAAAAAATCGCACTTCATTTAATAAATCAACCAAAAAAAGAAAGTATTTTTTGCTTTCTAAAATGTAGAAGAGCTAGTCCCAAATCATCTTTTTCTACTTCTTAGAAATAGTATATATTATTAGGAAAAATCTTTCTAAAACGCAGAAATGTAAACCCTAAAAAAAATCCATTCTAATATTCAAAAATAAATATTATATCATAGTTTAGATATCGTTTTTGATAGACGCCGATTTTTTATACTTTGATACCGAAGGTGTCATAGCATATTGGTCTAGGGGGCTACGCAATTGATAAAATTGATATTTGCAAATCGATAAAGCCATATATCTCCCAAAATTTTAAGGCTAAATTGACCCAATTTGGTTGGTAGGTTGTTGGCGATATCGTTCAAAAATCGGCATTTGCCATATGTTTGTGTATATATAAGGGCTATAAGTATTAATCTTTAATAATAATATAAGCAAAACCAAATTTTATAATCAATGTATGCACAAGAAACAAGACGCTAAAAATTTAACATATTTTTTCTAAATTGTATAAAAATCAATTCTGAAATTTAGAAATGCAAGCCCAAGTTTTTTGAAATTCACTTTCTGAATAACAGGGTGACTAACCATTGGCATCAAAAGTATGTCGATTTATTAAAAGTTAATGCAATTTCTTTTCTGAGTGTAGTTAAGAACTTACCCTTAAGAAAACTGGGCAGCTGGGTGAGTAGCGTATAGAAGCCCCAGTTTTCCGAGAAATGCGATGCAACAATTGCATAAAAGGCCATTGAGGTGAATATGGCCTTCCACGGGTGCTTGATATTGGTGTTTGAACCTGTATAGCCAATCGTTTTATGTATGTACTCGCACTCCTCCTTCGAGCAGAAGCGATCCAATTCCGGCCCGGCGCGGACAAACAGCAGCCAGATTATCAGCCAGATCACACCAATCGTGCCGAACACATAGAATACGCTCTCCCATCCGTAGCGGGCTGCGAGCAAGCCAGACGATGGCATCGCTACCACCGTGCCAGCATAATTCCCGGCAAAGGCAATCGATGCCATGCGGGACCGCTCTAAGGGCGGCGACCATCTTGCCCACACGGCATGAATGCCCGGAAATGTGACGCCCTCAAATACGCCCTCAATAATACGCACTGCGAGGAACATTTCCAAACTATGTTTGGCAGCCAAGGGCGTCAAAAGTGTCAGGATTGCAGTCGTACCAATTCCCAGGCCAAAAACCTGCAATTTAAAATTTAATATTTTAAAAAAATGTTAGCTAAAAAAATTAAATCAAATTGCTTTAAAACAAAAACCATAGTAAAATAAAACCAGCAAGCATGCTGTAGTTGATTGTGCTGCGGTACGTTGTATCCTGTACACAGCCGCTAAATATATATTTATTCATTTAGAATATTCTAGTTGTTGTGCTAAATTTCACTTTATAAATCTTTGCGCACTCAAATTTAACCATGCATGGAAATGCTCCCATTTGTTACGACCAGCACAGGTATTGAAAAAATACGACATCGCATGCTCTTAAGCCGAGCACAGAGATCAACATGAGAATCGGTCTAAGACTCTAACTTTGATGTTTGTTATCCGATCTTGATAACATTTGTTCAATTGATCAATAATATGCCAATGTATATTATATATAAATTAAAAGCCTTTGCCTGAAAAATTTTAGCTTTTATTGTTATCGGAAGTCCGGATGCATCGATATTCGAAAAATTAACGGAGGCAGCTTTCGATGGAATTTAACAAATTTGATCTTCACGGGGTATACAAGAACTTATATTCCAAATTTGAAGTCTCTAACTCTTATAGACTATGAAATCTGCGTGCTCATACAGACGGACAAATCAAGAATATATAGACCTTATGGGGTCGGAGATGCTTTATTCTGCCTGTTACATCACTTTTGCACGCAATTATATTCACCAATTATTAATGGGTTCATGGTATAATATATGGTATAATAATGTTAATTGCAACTTACGAGATTGCCGCCAACTTTGGTGCCAATGTAACCGCCGAGGAACTGTGTGAAAATGTAGCCATAGAAAAATGAGCTCAGGATCAAGCCCTTCTGCTTGGAGTCCCAGGGAAAGTCTTGTTCATAGGACACGTTGCCATCGCCATCGACAACCGTGCGATTCTCAGTCATCGCCACAATGGCCACAGACAGATTCACACGCAGCGAGTAAACATTGAAGAATCCAAAGAATGCCAACAGCACCACAATATAGCGCTGTTTGCGCCAGAATCTCCATGTGAGTGGTTCGCTCTCAACGATCTCATTGCTGCGGACAAAACAAAAGAATAAAAGAATACATATCGTTTTATAATCAGGGCCGATAACGATGCAAAATTAGTCAGTGGCAACACCACTTTCGCTGGCCACAAATTAATTGCTGTGGCTGTTTATTTGTTTATACAACATTTATTATTATTATTATTTCATTTTTTTTTTTGCTGTCTGCAGTAGCCAATAAGCAGGAACCAGTTTCCAACTGCTAGCAACTGGTTTCTTTGGTGCGGGTCATTTGGCCGCTGGAGTTGCGCTAGCGTTTATTTTATATATTTGTCTGCTGATTGCACTGAGAAAAAAATCGCCACGCAATGTCGAAAATCGCCGTGAAAACTATAAAGTTATTCTTATTTTTTGAGATAATTTTTAAAAATAAGAAAATACAAATTTATTGAAATAAGAACGGTTTGTATACATGCATAATGGATTTTTTTTTTTAAATTTAAGAAAAATCGAAGCTTAAAATATGAAATGCAAAATCAGGTTTTTAGAAAGCCACAACCACAAATTCAGGGCGAGTTTTTTTCCTGGGATTACATATATATCCCACTTTAATATGCCTTTGCAACGATACAGAGCAAAATAATATTAGTAGTTGACATTGCTGTGATTCATTGCTTAAGCTTTGAAAAATATGGAACCAATTTATGATCTGTGTTTTTCTACACGTGTGTGGCTAGTTTTTGCATCAAGTTGAGGTAGTCACACAACTAATTCTCACTTACTTGTTGTGGTGCGGCTGATGGCCATTGTGTTTGTCGTTTTTCGTTGACTCCAGGTCCGTCATTTTGCGTATTTGTTTATGAGGTGTATGATGAATCTATTTAGTCATTAATGCCTGCAAATAAATTGGATAAACACAAAATAAAAACGAAGGCAAGTAAGCAATTTAAATACAAATACTAAATAAGCAGCAATCACTGTGGCACTGTGCGTGCTGGCATTGGATTAAAATCAAATTAAATTAAAGTGAAGAGGAGAGGAGACGAACTCATCTGGAGAGCAAGTTCAATAGAAAAATTGAACACAAAACACGGACGCGTGTCATAAATGTGCAATTTTCTATTTCTTTGTTCGCGCCCAGCTATTAATAAAAAAATCAACAAATCTACAGCAATTTGTTGTTGCGTGCTGGGCACAATTGCCACTGCCATTGGCATTGACATACAACTCTCAAGCCATGGGGCAGCATTCATCTGATTTGCTCCGGGCATCTTAATCCGGATATACACGGAAATCTCCAAAAACTTGCTTTGCTTTAAACAATTGTCTCGCCTTATCGACAACGCTGCCAGACAATTGGACGACACAACGCCACGTAACTCAATTATTCATTTAACTTATTAAGCAAATACTTTTGCAAATTGTGCCACTTGTGGCACGCGAAATGCACATTGTAGCATATAATAGAACACACAACGATAAATACTTAAATGCGTCTGTAAGTGAACCCAAAACCGGTTTGGGGGGGGGGGGGACTTTCACTTAATTCGTTTGTCGCTATGCATGAATTTCTACCAAATAGCCAGTACACAGTCTCCAGATACGTGATTTAATATTGTTCACTTATGTGCACGTGTGTGTCAGAGCGTAAAGAGTAAATTTTATTTTTAGAATTGTTTTTTGCTAATAAAGATATGATAAGATATAATGATGCCAGATTTCAGGTTTGTTATAGTCTCAAATAATAAAAATCACACAAACACACTCAAATGTACTTCGAGAGGTCATTGTTATTTACTGCTTGTTGTTAAGCTTACAATGCGCCAGAATTGCTGAAATTTTAAGACACTTTTCAAATATTAAATTTATTAAGATATACACAAATATTTGCAAAGCAAACAGCAAATTTATCTATTCTAAGAAAATTGCCAAGTCGTAATTTATCTCACATATAACTAACAAAAATCGTAGTTGTGCTCAGCAATTCAAAACAAATTCAAATAATTGCAATGAGTTACTGATAAGAATCACTGCTTATCGGTACAACATCAAATAATCAAATTTCAGCTTATGCGACAATATTAATAATGAATGGTAACAACAGTATTTAGATTTAATGAAAGTGATTAATGGGTTATCGCAATCGTGGCTAGATAGCGATTAAATTTATATTAGCTCATACTTATCTGAATTCAAAGCAATTAAACGTAATTCGTGTTTTGGCAGATTAACGTCAACTTAAAAAAATACGAAAGGCCATAGCAGTATGAAATGGAGTTAGTAAGGCAATTTTTTAAGCATAACATGTCTGTATTGCTAAGAGCTAAGTATGTAAGCTCATATCGAAGCAAATGTAAACTATATTGAAAAACTTAAATATTGTACCTGAAAATGTACTTGAGCAAAACTTTTGACATTTATGAAGCAGCAATATATTTCTTCATAAATGTGAGCATTTTTTAAAAGCATTTTTAACGGTCAACGGGAATTTATCGAGAACGAAAACAGTTGCATGTGTGACAAAAAATAATTCACCATAGCAATTACAAAATAAGACATTTGCAACAGCTGAATGAATTTGCACTTAGCCTAAAGAATTTCATATTTCTCAGTAAAAATAACAGACTGTTTAATTATACGACAAAACATCAAAGCTACAGTTGTGCAAATAGTAAAGTAACTCTCGAAGTACAACAGCTTAACTAATTCGCCCAACTTTTTATATATTGCACACAGTTACATTTACAAACACACCAAAACACACACGACACAAACGAGCATATTTCAAGTAAACCACAAAATTTGAACACACCAAGAAACTTTGTTAAGGGTCTTCAAACTCTCCCTCTTGTATCTTTGAATCTCGACTCTTATTGGATGCGACTGTTAGATGCGTGGCCAGGTGCTTAGCCGCCGGTTGCTCGCAGCGCACTGAAATTGCAACTTTGCTGCCGACGTCGAGCAAAACGCGATCGGCTTAGCTGCGCTCTCGATTAACACGCTGAGCTCGGCGCCGTTGATCGTGCGTTCAGTTAACTTCAATTAAGGCAACCCAGTGGCAGAGGAGGCGCAGATACAGCTACAGAGGAGAGGCAGAGACAGAGGCAGAGACAGCGACAGAGGCAGCGCAGAAGGCAACTGGGATTCAAACCTTGAGTAAAAAAAACTAATCACATATATTATATGTGTGTGTGCGCTGGGCAATTTGCTCTTTGAGGAGTAATTGTGATGGTAATCGACATAAAGCTTATCGCCTGATTAGGCACATGAGGTGCACACAATAAAGATACTAAATCGGAATTTTTAGCAGCCTTTTCAATTTGCCAAGATTTCGGTTTTATTTTATGTGAAATTCTTTACGGCAATTTTTAAATTTTTAAATGACAAAAAAAAATTGCTTTAGATACTGACTAGATGCAATAATATTTGCAAATACACATATAAATAATAACTTAAGGTTATATATAAATTTTTCAGCGGTGAGATAAAAGCGACAAATTTTTCGTTGATAAATGGTAGTGCTATTTACATTTTGGAAAGGAAAGTGATAATATTTGAATAATTTATTGTTATACAAATCAATATATCTGGCTTCATGAAAAAAACAGGAATGACTTTAAAATGCACATTTTTAATATGCCTAACGGATTGGCATATTACAAAACAGGTTTACTTGTATATCACCCCTCTAAAAATTTGTTCACATACATGCAGCTGATAATATGTAGTATTAATAATTTTTTTACAAAAATAGCTAATAGACTTGAATCCATACTGATGCCACGTGGCACACAGAACACGCATTTCTTATTTTCATAAGAAACATTTTTGAAAACCGCAACATGTCAGCCCAATTTGCATTGGCAAGTGTAAATTAAATAGCGCTTGACAAAATTTCAAGTGTAAATAAACACTCACATAACACACCAGTTGAAACCGGAAAAAAATGTGCGACTTTGTTGTGATTTTTTATTATAGCTAATACTATAACACGAACTCTTCATTAAATTCTAATGAGACGCAAAGTTTTGTTAACTGATAACTGTTAACAGCGGAGTCGCAGCTTTACCATCGCCAAGCAGCTCACGTTAACAGGACAACTGTTAAATAACGTATACGACATGTTAGCCTTATAAAAATGAAATAGGTGCAAATTTTGCTTGCCAATAAAAACAACAATTGTAATTAATATATACAAATAATGTACGTATGTTTGCACTGAAATGAATACATGTGTCCCTATGGTGGCAATAAAATGTTTTGCTTCATATCGCAAGCAATTGAGAGAGAGAGCTTCGCACGTCCAACCAAATAAATAAACAATGTGCTTGCACAGACCAACTGAATTTGCATTGGCAGCGTAGGTAGCACGTGAGAAAACAGCACAACACAAATGTAAACAAAGTACCGAAAATGATGGACGCACAAACTCAGCCAGAAAGCCGGAAAAAACAATAAACAATAACAATCGCATGTGTGAAAAGAAATTGATTGATAAAAACACCCTTGTCATCAAACTGTTTACAAATTGCAAACGAGCCTCCAGGCAAATGGTAAAATTTGTCTGCTGCACCAGTTAATTGTTTTGGCCCCAGCGAAATTAAATCGAATAACCAAAACCTACACTTTGTGGGAAACATGTCACACTTGTGACCTAATATTATTTAACTTCCCCAAAGCTGATTTGATTCTGATATACTTATCTACCTAGCTATTATTTGTAAGTCTATGTAAATAAAAAAGATCTCTATACCCTAAGGCCAGTAGAATTTCTCTTTAAATTATTATTATTATTATATCTATAATATGAAGAAAACAAAATAGGCCATTAATAACAAAGCAGATGGTCTCTTTAACGATTATCTTGGTTATCTAAGTAATATAGATAAGCAAAATAAAGTAAATAAATGTCCATTCAACAAGTCAAATTTCTCTTTAAATTACTATTATTATAATATCTATAAAATTGGTCGTTAAAGCAGATGGTCTCCTTAATGATTATCATATTTATCTTAGTAATTGAGAAATCCAAAATAAAGCATAGAAATTGATTTATTCACAAACACTTTAAAATTAAGTATAATCGACAGAAACAATGTAATCTTCAAGGCTAGACAATTTTTTTTTTATTGCTCAATTTGCAGCAAACACCTCCAATTTCATATGGTATTTTCATTCTTGATCAGCATAAGCCGCCGATTCAGTTTATAAATAAATAAGATATATTTATGTTTATCCATTTTATCTACGTTAGTTTTCGTATACCACGCGCAGATCAAGTCTATTTTCCTTTACAGATATCTTCCCGCATCTTGTGCATATTGATAAACATTGATTATCGAAAACCACAAATTTAATGATATAACTTTCTAATCCGCCAGAGAAAACGCCTTAGTCAAAATCAGGTATTCAAGTAATTAAACGACTTGGGAAGACTTAGTTTCAGGGTATTCCCCAGTCGAGCTCACCCGACTATAGCATTCTTTTTATTTATTTTTTTTTTTTGTTGCATGCCACACTGGCACACCGGCTTTTTGTGTGCTCCCACTTCTGGCTCCTCCGCATTTTGTGTCGTTGTGCGCTTTGTTTGTGGATTTCATTTGCCTCAGTTACAAAAGGGCTGTCGCTCTCGACAGCTCTCTTTTGTAGCTTGGGCGATGAGGTCCTTCGCTTTATGCTCTACAAATTGTTTTTTAATTGCGCACCGTTGGCGCAGTTCAAAGGAAAACGCAACTGAGTGCAAATAATTGCACCTGAATGCACAACAAATAATGCCCAAAACATTTTTAGCAAAATAACTTTAAGCCGTATAGTTATTTGACTAGACGACGTTTTTAATTCTTTCTTTTCTTTTTGGTATATTGTTTTCAATTACGATTGAAAGTGAGTTGTGCGAAATTCATCAGCGTCAACGTCATCGTCAACGTAAGCCTTTAATGGCATTTTATGCGGTGAACTTGAAGCTTGACTGCAGCTCCTTTGATTTCGGGACTTGAAAAAACTTGCCTCATGTTGAGCGCATACAACAAAAGGCTCAGCAGGGACGGAGCCTCAGACTCGGAGATTCTAGTGAAAAGTTTTCTCGAGCAGCATCTTCCTCATTTTGCTCTTGCTTTGCTTGCCTTGCCGCATCGCTGTTTATTCGACCCAGTAGTTGGCCAACTACTTGAGATTCAGCTGCGACCTGACTCCGCCAGCAGCTGGACATTTGCATTGCATTTGGACACACGTAAGTCCCTAGAGTGGGAAGAAGGAAAGAAGAGAGAAGAGATGCCACAAACTTAGCACAAAAATTCAACTCGTCGCTACTCAAATATTTAAGCTGATCAAATGCACAAAATGACAAAAGTTTGCCTAATCGCTACGCCCATAAGTATGCAATGGTATACACTCAGCAAAAATTTTAGTAAATCGCCCAAAATAAAGGTCTTTTTGTAATATTAGCAGAAAAAATGTAGGCTTGCCCTAAATCAATAATTCCAAAAATATGTTGATTTTTTACATTTTTTTGAATTATTTTGTATTATTAAGAAAGATTTCTAAAAAATGGAAAGGCAAACCCTCAATTTTAGAAACATTTTTTTCTAAAATACAGAAATAAGTAATGCTTTCATTTTTGAGTTTATCTTTGTTACGCTACAGAGGAAGATTCTTTCAAATTAATTAAATATATAAATATATAAACTGTGTAAAATGTTTGTATATGTGAAATCATAAAATACAAATAAAGCTAATATAAGAATATTCTTCTGCAGTGTTCTTAAGCTCTGCATAATTTGGTGATCAACCATTGGCGCCAAAAGTATGGCGACTTAATAAGGCCGATTTTTTTGCTGAGTGTAGTTAGAGTTCCGAAAATTGAAGGCTAACTTAACATCGAAAAACCGTCAAGCAGAGGGAGCTGGCCAATTGAGGGGGACGCACTTTAATTAACTAATTAATGCTATTAAAAACGTCACACGCCGCACGCGGCTTTAGTCACACCCCGGGGAATTGGTGGCAATTGAAAGTGTGTACAACAGTAAAAGCGATGAACTCAAAAGCGAGAACTGTATGCAATTAGCGATAAAAGCCTTCTGATGTTTAATTTACATACACATGCAAAATAGCATGGTGTCAAGGATGCGCTTCGTCCTGCAAATCAGTTGAATGAGTGTTGAGCATAAGCCAAAAGCTTTGCATATTCATTAAGTCCCAAACATGCAGCGACCGCAGTACGAAAACAACATCTGCATGGTTAATCATACGCCATGTTGGCAGGCCGTAAAGAATTCAACAAAGTATCCATGCAGCACTAACAAGCGGCTATAAGACATAAGGCACTCCATTGAAAATATTGTGACAAAAGCGTTGCACATACAAACACATACACACACACACACACACACACACACACTCATAAAAATATTGACCCACGTTTTCGAAAAACACCTTTTTTTATTTTTTGCTAAAAATAGGGGCTAGCATTTTTACTTAAAAATATAAAATATTTCTAAAAATTTGACAATATGAAAATATCTTTGGGATTGTCGACTATGGGCAATCCTTATGATACTTTTTTTCAGGATGTAGAAATTATTTCAATAAGCTATGAAGACTTTCTATTTTTTTGGAGTGACTTTCATCTCAGGAGTGAATATTTTTGTGAGTGTACACACACACACATCTACATTGAAGTAGACGTAGAAAGACAAAGAAGGAACGAACCACTCGCAGTGTAAATATAAAATTTTATAATAACAAAGCACGTCGCAGGTGCAATTAGTGTGCAAATAAGCGTTTATTTGCCTTAAACAAACAAAGACTCTGCCAAAGATATACAGAGACAGAGAGAGAGAGAGAGAGAGAGAGAGAGAGAGGGCGAGAGAGAAAGAGATACATACGATATCTGACCTCATTTTATGTCAAGGTGTTTCAACTCTCCAACGTCAGTTGACTTAATTGCTTGGTTGCTTTTTCCTGCATGGCTAAGATCAAAATTCAATTTAGTCTCACATTAATTTTGGGCCAGGAGCTGAGCTCTTGGGTGTACACGCAACAAAATTGCCATAAATCATTGTATTTGCTGTGGCTATTCTCGATGTCTGATAGAGCTACTGATCGTCTGCTGTTGCACTTATATAAATCACTTGCAACAGGCAACATGCGAGTGCACATTACTCAAGTGCCAAGCCATTGAAATAGTTGCACAGCATGTGTTCAGCTATATCCTGCTACTGCGGGCCTGAGGCCCAGGCAAACAAACTCAAAAGACACCGCTGGGGACAGCTATTTGCCAACATGTAAAGTACAGTGAAATCGCCTGAAGCCAAGAGCAACAAACAATATAGCAGAAGCTGGAGCAATGACAACTGTCAGCTTGAGCTCAGCTACAGGACTCTATTGACTAGCGTGGAAGGAATACAGTTGGAGATGTTCCACGTCTCGTATCTCGCATTCCAGCTGCCAGGGGGCACAGGCTGCCTGCTGTGGCATGCCCCGTGCTTGTGTTTGTTTTGCTCTGCTGTCCATTCTGACAGCTGGCAGCTGCTTTGAAATTTGCACAGAATATGCCGAACCATGGGAATTACATCGCAATCCCTACAATTTGGCCAGCCTGCCGTTGTTGTTAAATAACATTAAAATGTATTTCTAAATAATGAAAATTAATTAATAATAAATATATATGATTAACAATTTGTAGCCCTCTAAGATAATTAATGTCTTCAAGCTGTTGGATTAGTAATTAAACAACTATCATTAAAATTATAATTTTATATATGTACGTACATATACAAGAAATTTAGCAATATTCACTAAATTGTTGTTAAATAAAACTAAAATGTATTTTTTAATAAAGGAAATTAAATAATAAGTTTATATTTATGCAAATAGATTTCTAACCTTCCAATTATTAAAATGTGTTCAACCTGTTGGGATGTTCGGCAAAAGCTCGAAAATGTTGTATTAAAGAAACGTCACATAAATTTTATTTTTTAATATAATAATAATAAATATGTATGAATATAAATTTGTAGCTCTCTAGTCTAGCTGTCTTCATAAAAAACCTGCGATAAAAGTTATATTTATACAAATATATATTATATATATATATATATATATCAAAATATATATTTTCAAGTAGAGGGTATATCCAAGTGGCTTGCATTTTATTTTTGTACTAGAATTTAAATTGGTTTATAGTTTTTATCAGTTATTTTTGAGTTTTATCATATTTGCAGTGCTGCTGCCCCAATGAATGCAACATCGTGGCAATACTATCATAAGTTTTCGTTGCCTTGCAAACTGTGCTAAAATGTTATTAGCGCTTAATTAGAGTACAACTTTTATTTGGGCCCAACACCCACAGAAACCAAACCTCGACCACAAAGGCAAAGGTGCGCCCCAAAGAAGAACTTTTCTGCAGCTTTGTGGTAAAGTTTTAATAATGTTCGGCTAAAATGAAATAATGCATTTTGCCAGCAGACTACGGTAATTCAAGGAGATGGGGATGGTAAGGGAAATGCAAGCTGCTTAGGGGAGGACGCTTTAAAAGTACATTTACAAGAGCACATGCAGCAATGGAGAAGCGGTCAAGAGTGGCCATGGGAGCAGTTGCCAAGCTAAAAGTTGCTCAGAACCAATTCATTAAACATTCAACGAGTTGTCTCTGGCGTCAAAATGGGCCACACAATGCAACGTGCCCCAGCAAAGAGACAGTCATACATATAGATACACAGACTGAGAGCCACATGGCTATTGAAAGAGAAGAACAGTTTGTACATTAAGAAAAAAATCCCATTAAATTTTAGTAAGTAAAATCAAAGTCGTCCTAAAATTTATTAAGTCTTCTTGTATTTAGAAATTTTTGATAAAAAAAAAAACTATTAAGAGCTATTAAGGCTTGGCCAAAGTCGATAATCCCAAAAATAATGTGACTTTATTTATTTTTTAGAAATATTTTCTATTATTAAGAAAAACATTTCTAAAAATTCGATATGCACTATATTAACTGTAATGTGTAAAAGAATTTGTTTCTAGAATTCAGAAACAAGTAATGAAAGTTACTGGCTTGAATTTTCTATTAGAGCTTACATGTCGTATTAGAGTTTCGATGTCAAATTATATAATATGAATTTAAAAATATGTAAAATTTTTGAATGTGTGAAATCTGAAATCAAAAGTGTTTGTTAATATATATAATATAAGTAATGCAAAAGCTAATATAAAATTTATTCTATGGAGCACACATAACAAACAACACTCTACAAATTATTTTACAAAAGCTCACTGATATTTAGAAATACAAACCCTGATTTTAGAAAGTCACAACTATAGAGCTTAAAAAATTAATTCCTGAATATTTACTTAAATTTAGGTGGATTTGATTTTTAGAGTGTAGTAGAAGGCGTTCTCAATTGCCACGTGTGTGTATCCCTGTTTGGTCCCTGTATCCCTCTTTTTATGGGTCAACAAACTGTCGACCATTGCAAATGGTCCAATGTTTTGGTTGCCAGTTGCCAGTTGCCAGTTGCCAGTTGCCAGTTTCCAGTTGCCCGATGCAATTGCCAGTTGCCAGTTGCAACTAAAGGAGACGCCATTCATTGCATATTTGCAATTCTCTGGGAAAGCTTTAGGCAGTTTGGGGACTTTCAGCGAAACTAATGAAATGAACAGGAAATTACGTTTTTCTTTCTGATAGAGAGGTTGTGCAGATAAATTGGCAGCAATGCAATATAAGTCATGCGGCATGCCACATAATCAAGTATCAATCATACGCGCAGTCGACGCTGACATAGGGTAAATTAATATTAACATAAAGCAGAAGCTTTGGCAGCTACTTCAACGTACTAACGTTATTAATATTATAAAATTAAACCACCTCGTAAATGTTGAATGGCTGCGTCCGAATATTAAATTTGCAAGACGAAAGCACGTGCTGAACTATGCAATTCCCTGTAGAGGCAAACTAAATTGTATAAGGAAAATAGACTTAAGTAATAAATTATATAATCGTTGTCAAATTTGAGTACAAATCAATTATAATCTAAATGACGAGCTGTGAGTTGATATTGTAATCATAATTTATTATTTAATGTCTACTTTAGTCGAAAAAATATAAAAAAGAAAAAAAAATTGATAAAACTAAATTAAATATAAAGTTTAATATTAAATTAAAATTTATAAATCAAGAAATATGTATTTGTCTTCTGTGCGTATTTAGATGTAACATTTGTTGCATGCATTTGGGAAAACCCAGAAAAAACAGGTATATTTAAAATAATAACCTTACAGTGACATAAAGCGTGCTTGAATTTAATGCTAATTAAATTGCCCAAAAATATAAAACTGAGCGTACCAAATATTCGCATGTAGTTCTGTAAAGACACTCACTTATATATATTTTAGTGTACACAGGGATATATGTGCATACGCCGGGTATGCGTGTAAAAGCTCGCACATGCGATGTGCTATCAAAAATTTAATAGACTGTCAGCGCAAATGAAAATAACATTAGAAACAGCAACAAAAACAGCAACAACAACAAATCTGGGCACATACATGAATATATGTGCTGAAATGAAAGGGCATTTACGAGCGAGCACTTCATAAGGGATGCTAGCCAAATAAATATATCAAATGTCAGCTTATTGACATTGTGTCATCAAACGTAACAAAATGATGTCAATTTAATAGTGCTTGTAGTCCATTAATGCGTTACGCCTGATGCCCTCTAAAGGGAATTGCAATCAATGCCTAATTAAATTTCATTTGTGCGACTAAAATGCAAAATCCGATCACGCTATAAAAGCTAAAAAACTTAAATTCCAACTGAAAAATTGTATATATTATAGCGAACATAGTACTGTTGTGAACAAAGTAATACCACCATTTTCCACTGTTTCTCTTTTTGAATTTGTATGTTTGAGGAACTTATGAATACGTTTTTCGAAGTGGATGAAGGGAACCTAAAAAACAAAATATACAATCATTTTCGTCTGCGTTTTGAACTGATTTAAATTTAATTAAAATTAAAATTAGAAAGTTTTATTTTATGAAGAAGAAATGAAGAGCTCCGTTTTTAAATATTCACTTGAAAATATAAAATATTGAAATAAATAAACGATTTCAATAAAGACTTCATATTAAGTGGTGCTATTATTTTTCGCTACTTCTTGGCATTTTCCTTGCAAATAAAATAAAAAATGTAATTGAAAAGAATTCCAATTAGTGCTGCTAATTTGAATTTATAGGGGGAATAGTAAACAATATATTAAAAATCAAAATTAAAATGAAAAAAGTATATATATTAAAAAGAATGCTATCAGCTGTGCTGACTTTAATTTAAGGTTTAGTACTAAACAATATATTTCAAATCAGCATTTGAAAAGATGTCAAAAAAGGTCGCAGTGATGCTATAATTTGGTTCGCAACTGTTTATATATATTTGGCCAATCCAATCATTACATTTGCTTATTTTTAGCGCCGTATATTAAACCGGCTCAGGCTTAGAATACCCTTTCAGCTGGATGCCAGCTGCTGCTGTTCCTGCTGCTGCTGCTGCTTCTGCTGCTGCTGCTGCTGCTGCTGCTGCTGCTGCTGCGCTGCTGTCGTTGCCATGCGACTCTCTCACTTGAGATATAAATGGGTAGCAGTGTGAGTTTGTATGTGTTTGTGTATGCAAACACAACACACACACATATCAACACTTGAACAGTAGAGAATGTGGCGCGGGGGTGTTTAAAATTAATTCGAGTATCTCGTTCGTCTACCGTTACACTTCAATAAGTTTTCAATGAACACTTTGAAACTATTTTTATACCGTTTACACCTATATGAATCAATATTTCCTGTATGAGTTTTTATGTGGCTCGTGTCTGTGTGTGTGCGTGTGTGTGCGTGTGTGTGGCTTGTGTGCGTATGGTTTCAATGACATCAATTTATCTTTAACGCGCAATGATTTATTGATGTCAGTTGATTAAAGGCATAAAATACATTTTGTGTTTGGTAAATTTGCGCATACCACACATAAAAATTAAGTGTACAGCGTAAGCATACACACATTTATTGGTAGTTTCTATTTCAGTATACGTGCTTAGAAGGAAGATTCATAAAAATACTCTCTGAATCTTATACTGTTTGTTAGCCTTCGCAATAGAAAAATCATTTAATTTACAGTAAATGCTTAAATAGTTGTAAAAAAAAGAAGCAACTAAAGACTAGATTTCATTAATTTCTTTTTAACTGAAAAATAACAATTTAAAAAAAGCTTTAAATATATATTTTTTACATATATATTTAAGTATATACAAATAAATATATGGAATAGGTCCAAAAAAATAATTATAATGCAAGTATAGACAAGTAGTACATTTCAACAGTTCGCTTTTATCTAAAAATAAACAATTAAGCAATAAGTAAGTTAATCAGCCCAAAGAGAGCATTAATATATTTTGACAAGCGATTGCCGATTTCCGACATGCATTTGGACAAACGAAGGCGAGCTCTTCGCATTGGCATACTTAAGGGCTGCCAGTCAACTGCAGTTAAGAGCGCCAAAAAATCACGTATGCAGCTCTCGTGCTAACTATCCGTTCTCTTAGCACCAAACATTTTATCCGCAACTGCGCATCATGAAGAGCCATTGAAGCGGCTGCGGATAACTGCAGACACACACGTGTTTTTGTTTACCTTCATCGTTGTTGTTTTTCGTGTTTTTTTCCTAGTCCAAGCAGCCTCCGCGTAACCCAGTTCAGTGCGTAACACTGCACCAATCGTGCATGTGTGTGTGTGCGTGTGCGTGTCAGCTGCACTTCTTACAGCTGGTAGAACTGTGACTGCTGAAGTAATTTTTGTCGTACGCTTTCTTGCTGTTATTTTGGTTGCTTTTGGTGACGTTTGAAGTGCGCTCGTCTTACCTGGTGGTCCTGTGACTGTTATTGCTGTTCTGCTGCAGCTCTGCTCTGCTACTGTTTGGCGTTTTGCTGCTACTGCTGCTGCTGCTCTGCTGGAGCTGCCTGATGTTGTTGCGGCTGCTCTGCTGTTTGCGCTGCTGTTTCTCTGCTGCTGTTCTGCATTGCTGCTGCTCCTCTGCTGCTCTGCCGTTGTTGGCAGCATGACGACTATGACTTTTGTGAATTTTTGCATTTGTACATTTATGTTGAGTGGGTGCTTGAGCTGTATGCCAACTGTTGGCGGACAAATGACACACTGCATGTAAAAAGGACACGACGCTGACTGCCTCAGTAACTTGAGTGTATAATGTGCCAGTTACAGGCAAAATGCAAAAGAGTTGTGGAATTTCTAAATGCGTCTTTGATTACTGCTAATTACTTCTTCTTGCCAATTGATCAAGCTGGCCAAGCGAATTATGATTAACAAAACAAACAACAAGTTTACGGATTTTCTCTTAACTTTTTCAAGCATTTTGTTGTTTCGTTTTGAGACCAGCGAGACCACAAAGTTTAATTATATACAGGGCTTTTACTGCTAGCACCTGTACAAAAAACCATAAAATTTACTCGCTGGCTGAAAATGTTTGTGAATTTAGATGGCGAAAAAGTATCACAAGTTTACGTGCTTTTTGTGGCACTGCTCCTATCTATCTCTCAAGTGGAGCAGATGCCGCTTAAATTGCAGTAGTTACCACAGGTAGAATCACGTAATTCTTTTTTTTTATTTGTGTGTCTGGCATACGACAGAAATAAGCAGCAGGCTCAACTTGCTATCAACGTACACAGAAAAAACGCTCTAATTTTTGTAAATCGCTCTAAAGAAATAATCATTTCTAAAATGTAAAGACCAGAATCTAACTTCACTGAGTCGACTTTTATATTAGAGTTTGGTAAGTTTATTTGTATTTGTGAAATATTTATATACAAGTGTTTGTTAATTGTCTAAATATAAGTAGCAAAAAACTAAATATGAGAGTGAGCATTGAAATTAGACATATTTAGAAATGTCAACCTTGCTCTTAGAAAGCCAAAACAAGAAGGTTTCGAAATTTACATTCCGCATAATATTTTGAGCAACAATTGGCGCTAAAAGTTTGGAGATTTATTATAATTTATAGCAATTTTTATGAGTGTATACTGCGCACATACACATTCATAGATTCCGTACCTGCTGGCAATTGTACTTAAAAAAAAGTAACGCATATTTGCGTTTCATATAAATTGGCTATTGACACAATTTCTGGTAATATGATGGTCAGGCACAACTCTATTAATTTGTGTTAAAGTTTTAATGCAATCGACGCCACAGGGTAGTACTCGTAAATTTTGAGGCGGACTTATGCTCGGTGCTACAAAGGCCTGGGACTTTGAATATATATACATATTTATATATATTTAACTTGGGCTGTGCAAATTTAATGAACGCTGCTGCTTAATTATTCCATTTCAGGCAAGTTTATTTTCTACACGCGCGTTTTTATGCCGCAATTGAAATTTTTAATTGGCAAATGCGTGGGCGCGTCCACAATCCACTCACAGTCTCCCCCGGGATATGGAGGGGGAAATATCCGGGGATTGGTGATATTGGGGGGATGGCTCAGTGCGTCGTCTGGCGGTGCTTTGTGGCATTTTAATTATAAGCTTGGAGCACGGACGTGAAACGCTAATGAAATTAAAAAGTCCCTCAAATGGAATTATAATAAAATAGAGTTGCTGTACATCAACCACAAAAGAGCCAAAGATTAAATATATTGCCAGTTCTTTTTAGATATACGTCATCAGCGATCACCAAGGAACACCTAATTGTCGTTCCACAATATATTCAATATTCGTAAGCAAAAATGAGAGCATCCCCCAAATTATCTCTCATACGTGTTGCGGTTACATGCCAATCACGTCTAATTAATTGGCATTTTCGGTTCAGCTTTAACATAATTAGTTGACCGCAATTATAATTAGTGGTATTTCACACTTACATATTTACTTGTGGTCTCTAATTCAATGCAATTCATTAACTACACAATTATCGCGTATTTTAGATAATACGGCTCACATTGTGTATTCTCAACGTTCAAGTGATTTTTAAACATTGTTGAAAATGCAAACAAATTACATTTGAATTTATGGCGCAACCACTTATGTGGCATAGAAATATGCAGCTTGGAACTGTAGGAACATTCGAGTTTATCACTTAACATTTGATCCGCATAAGCCACAATATGCCGCAAAGCGGGCCAGTCCATTAGTTAAGCCAGCAAATTTTCATGGAATTTTCAAAATATTGATAAGCACCTATAATTATTTGAGCTACGAAGTTGGTAACTAATTATTGCATTTTTTGTCTTGACGATTTAAAGAATTAAAGAAAAGAAATTTTTATTTTTTTTACTTATAGATTTCAGTTATATATTTATTTCATATCAAAAGTAAGTACAAAATGTACGTTTTAACCCTCTTACATATAAATCAAGCAGCTAACGGTGTACGTTCATAAAATATGCATACGTTTTAGATTTATTTTGTGTATGGCGATTATAATGCAAATGCAAGCACTTTTGACAGCAGTCCGAAAATAAAATATTTTTCAAATGCGCAGGAAAAGAATATTTTATATGATAAATCTTGTTGCGTTTAGGCCAAGCGCAATCACAATCGCGATGGCTACACAAAAATCCATAAATATTAAAATCACCACATGCACTGTGTGGACTTCAATTTTTTTTCAGTATCGACATCGACATCGACATCGACATCGATATGAATGCTAAGCCTCCCTAGGCACTTACCTAAATCATAACCCGACGCCCAATAAGCCAAACAAATTGACACTATCGATGCTTGGGGAAATCAGCGACAGCGACAGCCACAAATATAAAACAACCACACGCAATCGACTACCTCTACACTCAGAAAAAAAAATCCAATTTATTTTAGTAAATCGAAATAAAATTAAAATCACCCTAGAACAGAAAAATATTTTGACATCACTCTAATCGCTGTAAGACCAAATTGCTCTATTTGCAACAACATGATGAAACAAAAATGATGTAAAAAATGATTAAACTTTATTGTAAACTCTTAACTATTTAAGAATAGGAAATGGGAATAATGAAGTTGTGCCAAGGTATGTAACAGGCAGAAGAAACCGAAATCAGATTATTTTAATTTCAAGCTTATGAACTTGTGCATTACAGAATTTAAAATTAAGAAAACTAAAATATAATTATTTAATAAAGAAACAAATTTGATTTTTACTTAAGGTAAGCAATTTAAATATGATGTGGGTGTTTCATAATAACTTTTAATTCCATTCACACATATATTTTTCACAGCTTTTTGATGCAATCTGAGTAAAAATATTGTTAACTAATAACAGATAGACAATTTTTCACCTTTCTAAGAGTCTCATTTAATTAAGAAACCACCCTGTTAACTGCACTTGGATAAATACTCATGTAATTATTATATAAAAATGCAAGCTGAAGGACACAAATTTTGTGTTAGAATGCAGTTGATGAAATTTTTGGAACAGCATATACTGATCTTTGAAGGACATCGCCAAGAACCTACCAACCATATTTGGTGACTGTAGCCTTAAAATTGTGGGAGATAGGTGGCCTTATCGATTTGCGATTATCGATTTTCTAGCCTCCTAGTGGACCTACGTCCAGCACGTAGCACTCAAATTTTTATACTTTTCCGACGCGGGCACAGACCAGTAAATGTTCCAAGTTTCAAGTCTCTACCTCTAACGCTGTCAGAAAAAGTTGAGCTCATACAAACAAACAGACGGACAGACAGCATGACGGAAATTTCACAAAACCAATATACTCTGAATACCTTTTAAATATCTATAAAGAATATTTTTGATATTCCTCATAATCTCACCTAATTACAAAACTATCCTTTTTACTTTACTGATTTACTGCATATGGGTAAATACTCATGAAATCTGAAAAGAAAAAATCCAAACCATTAGATAAAGCGATTCAAATTGGTTCTGCTAGAGTTTAGCCATAGAGTGGTGGTTGTGTGGTTGGCCCAAGATTGGTCAGTGGTTCAGTGGTGCAATTCGATCATAAAGATGCCAATGCAATGCAAACAAATTGAAAATTGCCCGTTACCAATTGGCAGTTGGCAGTTGGCAGTTGCCAATTGCAATTATCAATGCTGCCATTTGCCAATAGATGTGCCCCTAGGTATATTATTGTTGCTCTTGTTATTGTAGTTGCTGCTGTTGTTGTTGTTCCTGCTGCGTTAAAGTTTTTGCTTTCACTGGTTAACTTGGAAAGTTGCTACTAAAGCAGAGTATACAAAACTTTGCTAATAGCAGCAACCGTAACAAGTCTGAGTGTGTATATGTGTGTGTGTGTGTGTGTGTGTGTGTGTAGGTGTAAGTCTAAGCATTGGATGTGTGTGTATGTGTGTTTGCGTGTGATTTGGCACAGTCAACTCAATGAAGCCAAAACAAATATAGGAAAAAGTTTTCCAATTTTCGATTGCCAATTGTGCAAAAATTGTACGTGCAACTTGCTTGGGGAATACGAGAATGCGAGAATACCAGAAAGTTTTGTGCCATTTTGGATGTGTGCTTCCCGCTCCCCACTCCCCAATGTTCCACAATGCTCCCCAATGCTGATGCCCAGTCCATTTGTATTTTGGCTGACAGGACATCAGTCAACATTGCCCATACCGACATTAAAATAAAAACAAATTATACAAAAATCATTTTAATTGCTACCAGAGCAGAAAAGAGGTAACTGGTAACTGGTAGCTAACAAATTACAGTTGAAATATAACGCTAAAGTCTGCTTCTCAAACTTCAACTTTAATTCTGACAAATGTATGAAATTCACTATTTATACCCGCACCGATTATAAATGGGAGGAATGTAGAATGAAGTATATTTATTATTCGATTTTTCACAATAATAGAAGACACTATTGTAAGGATATATCATTCCAATTAAAATAAAAAACATTGATTTTGTTAACCATCTACACATTAAACAAATCTACTAAGTATTAGTAAATCACCATGCTTTCGGTGTCAAGGGTTTGTCTCCCTAATTAGGGAGGCTTTCTAAAAACAAGGGCTAGCATTTCTATTTTATGAGGTAAATTTTTCTAAAATGTAATAAAAATATCTCATTTCCAGGCTGTTATTTTCCATAGAAGAATTCTTATGTTAGCATCTAAGGCCTCTAAGGTTATGAGCAGACAATACTATTATATAGGATACTATGACTAAACTCTAATAAAAAATAAAAATTAAAAATTAAAAATTAAAAATTACGGTTTGCATTTCCACTCTTGCCATATTTTTGGGATTGTCAATTTAGTGCAAGCCTTTATAAATTGTAGAATTTTTTTTTTAGAAGTTATTTTTAAAACTAGAAGATCGTTATGTTTTTTTTGCGTTTTTCCTTTTTGGTACGACTTACTACAATTATAAATATCTGGCTATGTTGTAGGCTTTGGTGATTTCCAAGCAAGTGATTTTAGTTTCGGGCTGCAGAAAATTTGTTTAAAAGAATTAATATATTAAACGTATATTATATTTAATAGTTCAGACTATCTCCTTGTCGATCTAGAGATTCTAAAAATTTATTTTTTGTTTAATTTGTCAGTTTTTTATTTGAATTCTTATTATTGTTGCTACCTCTGACTTAACTTTCGCTTTGACGGCAAACTTTTGCTTTTCATGCTAGAACTAGCTGACAAAAGTTTTACTAACGGAGCGCAGCAAAGTTTTAGCACTTCAAGTGCAAGCGTCACTGCCATCAGACCATCGCCTCCGTCCCTTTCCATTAGGCCCACCTTCACCCACACTTCTCTCACACACGCACACAATAGCTGCATAGAAGTCGGAAGAAGTTTTCACTTGACTCACATTTGATTTAGTTGCTTGCTGCTTGATGTCCATTTTATTTTGTCTGATTCTGCAATTATGTACGACTATGTGGTAGTTGGCAAAAGTGCTCAACTCAAACACAAAGAAACTTAAACAAGTCATAAATTGTAGTAGTCAAACATACTCGACTGGCAGGTGCCTAGTTTTCACGTAAACCTAGCTAACTTTTTTTTGGAGTACAAAATAAAGAGTGTCTTGAAAAAAAAGAGTGTAAGCAAAGGTAGTATTTGCTTAATTACAAATTGAAAAATACCGACCGTTCTATGACAGCTATAAGCTTTAGAGCTCTGATTTCTATAATTTAGTTCCATAATTTTAGCATCATAATAGCACTAGTTTCCAAACTGCATTCTATTTTAAATTCATTTTAGATAAAAAAAAAAATGACCATACGATTTTTGGGAGTATTTAAATGCAAAATGGTCCAATATATATTGCAAGTAATTGTTAAAGCACCAGAAGAACAAATGCATACGAAAATGTTATGGACGAGACAAGACAACGCTTAAGAGAAACTGTACAGTGCATAAGCAGAAAGTGAAATATTTCAAACATGTCAATTTATATCGCTGGGCCAAGCCTCATAATAATAAAATAAATAATATCTACATATATTCATTGGACAGCTGTATGATGCCCTGCTCAACTTATGTTTGTGTAAGTGTGTAGCTACAAGTAGCTATGCTCAGATGCTTTTACAAGTAATGGCGGCACTTGAAACTTGCTGCACATAAGTGTTTGAAATACGCTCGTTACATTTATTATTGAGTGCTCCGCTCTGCTCTGTTTTACTCTACTACCGAACAATGCAACACTCAGCCGTTAGCTGTCTGGGCTGGTTAATTTATGTCTCTCACAGTTTTTTTGGCTCAGAACCTGAGCAGACTTGCTGCTTGCCGCAATTTGAATGCGGGCGGAGAACGGGAGTAGGTGCGCACATTTGACATTCGACACAATTCCCCGGAGCGGAGCACGTTGCCCATAGCATACTTATCCGGGCATCAGCAGCAGAAGTAGCAGAAATAGCAGCAGCAACAGCAGTCAGCAAACGGCAACTATCAGTAACTGGAGTCGTGCTGCAGTAAATGCATATTTTATATTTTCATTTCATTGAAACCGACACGTATCCACATTTTCTGGGCTCATGTGTCTCTGTGTGTATGTGTGTGTGTGTGTGGCAAGGTTATTGGCCGGCCCCTGCGACTGAAGTCGCAAGAACAGTAAATTAGAATTGAAGTCGCCGTTCAGCTAATAAGATACAAAAATTGGTCCTTTAATTGGTCGAATGCTGGTACAGTTGTAATAAAGGTCATTTCTGGCAACTTCCGACAGACTATGATTGTATTTCGGAATAGCTAACATTTTCCCTATGAATATACGAATGAAAATCTATCTGCGATAGCTGCTGCACATAAAGTTCAAGCGACTTATTTTCTTCGTTCTCTTCGAGTTGAATAAACGCTATTTTCAGCTGCTGAATATTTAAGCAACATGCATATGCATGTAAGAGTAGGACGGCTTTTGGTTTTATTTTTGTATGCCCACATGGCGGCCTTGCAATAAAATTGTGCAAGTCGTGCCACTTATCAGACGAGCCACCTTTTTGAGTTGGCCTTATGACGCCCCTGAGAGGTCGCCGAAAAGGGTTGTTGCTAAAGTTGATATTTACGTCACCGGAATATTGCACTTAATATATCATCGGGGATATTTTAGGCAAAGAGCAAAATGATAAACAAAATATGATGTAGTGTTATTATACTCTATGTGTCTCTGCAGCTACACTAAACTAATATTAATATTTTAAAGAGTTTACTTTAATATAAAGTGTCTGACTAAAGGCTAAGTATATTGTTATTGATTTTCTATGCTGGCACTCCAAGAGCAAATACCTTTACATATTGACATTGTATATGTTTATTATTGTAAAACACACGCTTTTGGTTTCCATTGCATTTGCTTCAATTCCCAGCTGCAATGGCTCTGATAGTGGAGTTTAGCTGTCGTCTGTTTTAAAAATGCCAAATTAAATGATATGATTTAAAATTTTCGTTTATGTCAGATCTTCTTAACATACAAATGTTTATTTATAAGAAATAAAAAAGATAAACTAATATTAGAATACTTACTACACTCATAGAACAACTACTAGGAAATTAAACAAAATTGTAGAAAAATGTACCTCAAAATTTGGAAATGTAAATCATTTTTTTCTGAGTGTAGTACCTTATTTCGCATTGTGGCCGCGTTTGTCTTTTTGGCAACACTGCAGATATGCATCGGCTAGTTTTGGGTTTGATTCCTGCTCGTTGCGGTTGCTCTCTTTTTTCTTCTTTCCGCTGATTTGCTTTTTGCTGCCTTCTACGAGTATTTGCTTTATTGTTTCGACGACAAATTGCAAGGATACCAATTTGTTTCACTGCACTGCATCCCAATACGTGGCCTGTATGTCCAATGTGTCCGATTAAACGTGAGACGATTGGCTCCGCAACTATTGTGCTACTTGAGGAACACATAATATATTTTCCATACCGGTGATAGGATAATAAAAAAAATACATTCGACAATACACTGAAAGTATCCTGAAAAAAATATATCATAACAACTTTCTAAGCAGAGATGAATGTATTGCAAACATATTTTTTTCGATGAAAGTATTCTGAAAAACAAATTAATTTATTGAAAATACATAATGTCAAAAAAACTTTATAAACAGAGGCGAATATATTGAAAGCATATTTGTATATCTCTCCCAATCAGAATAACTTTTTAGGCACACAATGAATTTATGAATATATATTATCACAATTACTTTTAAACAGGGGGTATGGAAAAATTTACTTTTTCTCTCTCTCTATATATTTACCTCACTCTCTCTCTATCTTTTCCATTCTCTCTCTCTCTATCTCTCTCTCTCTATCTCTCTGTCTCTGTCTCTGTCTCTCTCTCTCTCTCTGTCACATTCTCCCTTTCATCAGTTCTCTACGGTCATCCCCAAGATTTGAAATTGCATTCCTAATTTTAGTGCACTTAAAATTTGCTTTCTAAGCTGTGCACTTATATGTCCGTGCATTAATTAAAATAATGTTTGCTTAGAGCATTGCACTACAATCAAGGTTGCATGCCTCTGCCGCTATTTGAGCACTCAATCAAAAGCCGATCGATGTTAACTTTCCACATTATTTGCATAACTTGTGCAGTCAAGTCACGTTATTGTTTCCAGCCACTTTAGGTGACTTTCTTGCCACTGATTCAATTTTGTCCCTCAAAAGTTTGTGACTGTCATCAATAATATTTCAATAATGAGCAAGTTGAAAAATGCCATCAACTTTGTGGAAAGTATATGATGAACTAAAAAATTTTATTGTACAAGAGCTGGCAGTTAAGTAATTAAGCTGCAGTCAAGAATTAAAATTGCCTTTATAACAAAAAGTACAAAAGTAAAAGTACAAAAATCATGAACTTTTTTTGGAAAAGCAATTTGCATAAAATTTTGGTATGTGTTCAGTGTTAGTTTAGTGTAAATATCTCAGTGAGTCCGTCCATATGCGATGCACAAACAGTTGCTCCACTTGCGCTGCATTAAAAAAGCATTTTCATCTTGTTCTCCGTCTGCTGGTTTAATAGTCCATGCAACAATGTGCGATGCGGTTGCCTCCAATTGAGTTTGGGTATGTGTGTGTGTGTGTGTGTGTGTGTGAGCACAGTAGCGAAATCAAAATACTTAGCTCAACATTTATTTTCCTTTTATATTATATGTTAGTATTAATATTATTAATATTATAAACATACAGAATAAAGACATTGATGTAGACATTGCCCTTATTGTATTAAATAAATATAAATTATAAATAATAAACTGACAGAATAAAGATATTGATTTAAGGATTGCACTTATTGTATTAAATAAGTATGAATTACAAATATAAATTCTAAATACCCAGAACAAATATGTAGATTTCAATATTGCACTTAATTAATTAATTAATAATAAATTCATATTGATTTTTTGCTACTATCGAAATCAAAAGAGCAATCCATGAATTTTATTTCGTTTGTTATATGCTTGTCACATTAACAAAGATACAAAAATTGTCGAAAACGCAATTTTAAAGCTCCCAGTGAACTAAACAAATTAAAAAGCCAGCCGAGAAAAAACTCAAATTTGTAAGAGCCCAAGAGAAGGCGCGAATCCATAGAGTACTCCAATATTGTATTACAGCACATTTCTAGTATTGGTAGGTATTTGTATCAATCAGCAAAAATATGCAGTTAATTGCGGGTTTTCAATTATCAGGACCAAAATCGCAAACTGCCCTCGGAAATGGAGACTGTAGAACGGCTTTTGTATGTGAAAGATTTGAGTCTGGAGATTGGTCATCACGAGATCTTCGAGCATTTCTGCATCTTTGGCCATCTGAAACGTGTCACAGTGCGTCAGCGCACCGAACACTACAAATACGCAACAATACTCTATACATCGGATACATCCATTGAGTTGGCACTCGGCGCCAATCCACACAATTTGCGTGGCAAACAATATTTTTGCCACAAGGCAGGCACGAGTCGGAATTGGCCCACGAATTATTGCCCGAATAGGCTCACCAATGGCATTAGTCTCCGTCAATATGTATACCATTCGTCAGTCATAGCAATGCCAGAAAACTTTAGAGTGGACCAAAGGCATGAGCCCCGAGGCAAGCGTTTATCCTTGTTGCCAGAAGCATCGATGGCCCTGTTGCATCATCTGCAGGAGGAGCAGAAGCCGCCTGATCCTGCTCCAACTAGCAGGCAGAGTCTGAATATTAATTACAAAAGACTCATGTCTAGCATGGGCAAGAGCTTCAAATTTGTGAGGCATAGTTACACGAATTTTGTGGCTCACAAAAGGAGACCAGGCCTCTACGACAAACTATCCATCGATGCTGAAATCAGTTTGACGGCCATCGCCTATGCAGATATCAGAGATAGACGAGCTATGATATCGTTTCACTATGCCACCGACTAGCAAAATAACTAAAAACACAAATAGCTCATTTTAATGCAAACGATGTGAGAGATGTGGTGTTGAGATAAGCATCCCAGTAACTTCATCTATGCATAACTCAGAAACATCATATAATAATAGAAAATAAACCAGCAGCTTCATATATGCATAAATCATTTCCGAATATGGTTAGCAACCTTATACAATAAATGAAAATAAACCAGATATGTATATATTTACCATCCATATATATTTACTATCCATAAATTGCAGATGAGTATCTCTTTTGTATCTCATTTGAGTAGATACATTATTAAAAATTTAAAGTCCCATAATACATCATGATGCAATAACTCTGATCCGCTTTTGTGTATATGTCATAGTTCCTGAGTTCCTGAAGAGTCCGCCCACTCATATAATTAGATTAACCAGTTGAAATGTTTATTTTTAAGTTACCAACGTACCATATAAAGTGGGTAATACTTAAAATGTATATAGTAAAATTACCAAAGAGGCAATATTAATAATATAAAGACATGACTCTGATCCGCTCCTGTGCATGGGTTATACTTACATATGTATTTGTGTAATGCTGATGGGGCTCGTTCGGTGTGCTGGCAAGTGAGACCATATAATTTGAGCATGATGTTGATGTTGATGTTAATGCACTTATCAGTGCGATGCCGCACATGCTTGGCAAGCCACCCATGGCACTGGATAAACATCAGCAGGCAAGAGGAATAGCATTATGGTTGCTTGCAACTTGCGGCTCGCAAGTGGAGCAAGTGCAGCAGTATTCAATATGGCATTTGGCATACTTATGGCTTCATCTTCCTTGAGCGCGATGGCTTATTAAAAACACCCAGTTGCAGCTCATATACTTTGTAATGGGGAGTAGGTATTTGTATATGAAAGTATGTGATTTTTCCACTGAAGCCATTCACTTTGATTGCTTTTGGACAACGCGTCGTATGATTGTTTTTTGCTGCACTTGCTGGCTTTAGGGACTAAAGCGGTAACTGAAGCACTCAAGTGAAGCGTGCAACGTGGCAAAATTGATTTGTGCACGTGTACTGTTAGCTAATGAGCCGAGCTGGCCATTGCTCCAGGGAACACTGCAAATCACACACACGTACACTCGCATACAGTTCGGCACAGAATACGACGGAAGACGTTGCACAATTGTCGCTGACATTCGGTACAGTTGACAGCTGAGCTGGCACACAGGCTAACTAACAGACAGGACAACGGCCACAGCTGTTTGCGCCAGTTTGCAGTAATTAACAACATTACGGCATTAACATTAACACATTAACACACATAAGTGCATGAAAAAAGACGAGGGTTGGCCACCTTCATGTTAGGCCATTAAAATTGTAAGACAAATCGTTTGACTAGAAAGAACATAACAAAGCACTTTATTAACCGGGAACTGTTTAAGACATAGACATATGACTAATGATTTAAAAACAACAGTATTTAAGTTTCTTTCTACACCAAGCATCTCAGAAATACTTTAAAATATTCAATAACTCTCAACTAGTACATTTAATTGGAAATAAAAATGATAAGAATATTGTATTCTATTTTGTTAACAATTGCAAATATCGTTTCCATTAATCAACTTACTTTATAAGGCGCCAAAAAGATGGCGATTTTAAAAAATTCAGAGTGAGAGCGAGAGAAAAAACTCTGAGTGTACGGAAGATCGTACTCATTGTTACTGGCCACTGCCCTGGAAATCATAATCAAAATGGTTTAATGCCGAACATTTAAAGCAACTTAAAGCTCAAAACTTTTGAAGGGATATTAACTAACTTCATGGCTGCATAGCTTATCCTCCGAACCGTTGTATTTGTTGACATATGGCTCTGCTTGCTTAACTATTAAGCTATTATAATTAGGGCTTGATGGACTGGTCTTGCCTTGGATTGGACTCGTATGACCCTGATAACTGATGCAGTCGTGCATCCCAAATTGCTGTCAATAGAGTTATTCAGTCTGGGACCAGTCAATACTGGGCTAGGCAGGACATCCGGGCCACTGACGAAGACACGCCCAGGATGTGCCGCTTAATGTGTTTGCCAAGGCTAAAGACATCACAACGCCAACATATGTGAGTGTGTGTGTGAGGCTTTGTGTCATGGCTTAAAAGTGTTTTGGGAAATCAGCGACAAATCAAAAACGAAATGAGTTTTCGTTAAATGTTAAGCGACGACGAGTGCACGCGTTAGTCTGATTACTCATTGGGGAGCGTTAACATCGAAAATGAAAAATCTCAGAAACAAATCTCGATAATAGTTCGCACTACAAACTCAAAAGTGGAATACTTGAAGACTCTTTCTGCTTACTGCTGGTATCTGGAATAGAAGGAATTACAAATTAAAATTAAATATTTAATACAAAGTGTTTGCAACTTTAACAAGTCGGTGAGACTCATCGGTTGGCTCATGCAAAATATCATATCCAATGCTGCCAGTTTGAAGGAGATACCAAAGAGATTTACAAATTGGCCAAATAGCTAAGATTTATAGTGGCCAAGAGCGATGGCCCACAGCGTTTTTGCAGTGCGTGCCGTTTCGAAAAGTTTTCCGGCCACATTTTGGAGCTATTTTGCTTCTTTATTTTGCCACATTTGAAGAGTGGAAAGTAGCATCTGTTGTGGCAGACACTAAAGCAACTATGAGATTTTCCATGAGGGCACCTGCTAAAAGTTGAAAACACTTTTGTTGCCGTTTGGCAGGGAAGGACTAATCTGTTAATTTATGTTGAAAAGTTTAGCAAGTTTTCAAGCGCTTAGCAGAACAAAATGCAATAAATTATTAAGACTATTTTCAGACCGCCGAGCACGAGCAACTATGGTTATACACAATTATTGTGTTTCTGATTGTCACCTTCAACCTGAGTATGAGGTGCTTTGCTCAGCTTTGATTTCAGCACTTCAGCATCAGCCACAATTGAGCCAGCAACTTGAGTCAACCAAAAGCCGAAAGCCACACGCAAAAGATAAACATGCTTGACATCCATTCAAGCATTCATCCCTTCTCTCCGAGACGTGCCCTAGTTTAAAGTGGCTAACGAAAAGTTTAAATGTTCTTATGCATAAGTGATGCGACACCACATTCTTTTCCATTCCAATCTGTGACTTCAGATGGGCGGACAAAGCCCGCTCACGAAGTGCCCGCATTGCAGTTGTTTCACTTGCCGTTCCTTGACTGCGCCATGAAAATATAATGCCGCAATTAACTGTTTGCGTTTGCGTTTGCGCTTACAGGCCGCGGCGACACCAAATTAAATGGCACGCATATCGCTTATACGCAGCGGCTTTGGCTTAAGCCCCAACTTTCCGCCAGCTCGCGTGACCCACTTGCCACAGCATCTGACGCCGGCCTTGCAAGGCATACCCTTTACATCTTTATTTAAGTGCAAACCAAAGCCAAAGTTAAACAAGTTAGAATGTTCGAATCGGGACAGCTCGAATAGCAGATATCCTGCAGCCTGATTTGAAATACATAGCTGATAACAGATATGTTCAATATGAAAAGTCGTTTTAGTCCCTCCAACATACATGCACTCTGTAATGTTTTACCAAAAATTGCAAATTAAAATTGAGCAAAATTGTTTCTGAGTGTAGTAAGGTTGCTGATATTTTAAGTCAAACATATTTATATATTTGAAAATTATTAAATTTATTTTCATATAGTTTCTTATATACTACGATCTATGTCCATGACTTAGTTTGAGATTCGAGTCTGTTTTCTCTGTGTTCAGTTGCCCTAAATATTAACGTATATATTATGCACACACAAATAATGTTTACCAAGTCAACTAACACTATTTTAGCTGCATGTTTTAGTTATTTGCCAACTGTTTTTTTCGCGGGCATTTCGACTGTCAGAGTTCAGGAAATAGCTGTAAAAACGTTTGAATTCGAATTTCCCCTTACACAAATTAACTGTGATGACTCTGCACAAAAAGCAGTTACAGACGCGATTCCATTTCCGCCGCTTAAGCGCCATTTAAAACTCTGAAATTGAAAATTTGCGAAAGGCGCCCTGTTTTTGGATCAAGGACTCCCGGACTTCACGTTTTGCTTATAACGAAATTGTCAATTGCAATTAGTTGGTATAATACACTTTTTGGCTGCCAATTTAGAGTAATTTTATGTTTGTCCTTCTAAATGTCTGTGAAGCTATCTGTCTATCTTTCAGTCAGTCTGGACTCTCAAAGTGCAGTTTGTACAAATTTACGGCACATTTATATATACTCTACTTACACTCACACACACACACTGACGACTTGCTTGGCCACTCAGACATTTGCCCCCACTCGTGGCATTCGCTCAGCGTTGCAATTTAAAGACTGCGGTGCTTCAAGTGTACTTTGCCTGAATGATGACACTTCAGTTTATAAAGTACTCACATATGGTACCACCACTGTAAGTGTTTTTGCTTCGCTGCATATCAAATCAAGCTCAACTTAAATTTCTAAGCAACAAACAAGCAAGCAGCAGTTATTTTCAACTAACCGAATATTTCATACGCTTGACTTAATATTTGCTCAAAAATGTATTCATGTAAATTAAATGACCTAAAGATTTTTTTGAAAACCATTATACTTTTATTTACAAAAACGCCCATACTGCAAAGATAATATACTCGCATAAACTGGCCAACATTCAATTCTGTTAATAAAAATCATGGAAGCACAATATTATTCAGATATAATATGAAAAAATGCAGCTTATATATTTATTTTTTTAATGTCAAATAAAGTCAGTCGACACAAAAATAATACAAAAATTACAAAAGATACTGAGCTGAATTAAAAAACAAATTGAATATTAAATTTAACATAAGAAAAATGTCAATGTGGAAATCTACTTAACTCCCTATTTCCACATCCTTTGCAAAGCATCTTGAATGTAGCACGCCCCTTGAAATAACTGATAAGATATGAAAGTCGTGCGGAGCTGCGGTCAGACATCGTGCGCAAAATAAATCGCTGATAACGAGGCGGTCACGCAATTTTGCGCACGCCCTGATAAGCCACAATAAATATTGTACAATTGATGAGTCAAGTTAGTTGAGCGAGCTACCAACACATGGTGTGCAAAATTGCACTCACTCAAGATCTATAAAATGCCAGAACTACTGAGCCGAACACAAAGTCAATAGCAAAACGTCAAGTTGAACACACATAATTTTAATCAATAATCCAACATAAGCACATAATGGTTTGCAAGGCTTGTGGAACCAGTGAGTATAGCAGAAGCTACCTGCTTTTATCACACATTTTAAACTAGTATTCCCCAAATAGATTGCCAGTGTTCGGCTACCAAATGCGGCGACAACTGCGCCTGCAGTCAGCAATGCCAGTGCGCCTGCAAGAATGGCCCTAAAGACAAATGCTGTGCCAATAAAAATTGAATAAAACTCAAATTATAAAATCTATTGGTATTAATAAATGAACATTTGATTATAATTTTAAATAAATATATATAAAATGTGGAACAAAATGAATTCATTAATTTTTACTTGCAAGTTCAAAGCAACAAAAGGATAATAAATTATTGGGCATCAAATAATTCTATATACTGCATTTCATCTTCAGAATAATCAAATTTAAATTGCAATTTAAATAAAAGCTTACCGTCTTAAGTCATCAAACCTTTTAATGTATACCATATATGCCACGCGAGTGAAAGTCTAGTAAATAATATTCAAAATCAAATCTTTATTGGCCATTTTGACAAGAATAGTTTTTAGTTCTTTCGATTCGTATATTGCTTACTTTAAAAAAAAAACTCCATTCATATCAAATAATTTGCACATCTTAAAAACTTCCCAATATCAATGTGTGTTTGTTTTTTTTTTCTCTTTTTTTCGTAGAGCATGCAATTATGTTCTGCCTACTTGGTTGTGTTTGTTGTTTGTGGTGGGAATGTGTGCCTGAGTTTTATATTAAAATATTTAAAATTTGTAAACGAACACACAGAGTTTGTCGTTGCTCAAATGAAAACTGCTTTCTAACAGCTGCATTAAAAATGTGTAATGAACATTTGTTTTTGTTGTTTTTTCTTATTATCTTTTTATATATAATATATATATATATATCATATATTTATTTATTGAATAAGTTGTGTTACTTAAAAGGATAATAAAATTCTTATATTTCACGTTGAAAGCTTAGGCGTTTACACGAAAATAGTTATCGTTTAGTTTTTAGTTTCCCATCATAATATATTTCCTTATTGTGCTTTTGTATCCTTGGTAGGTGGGCAGAAGCAACACTAATAACGCATTTGTAATGCAATGCACATTTTGTCCTAACTCAAACTCAAATAAAATATAGTACATTCATGAAATTTGTTTGCATTGCAGCATGGAAGCCAATGAAAAAGGGTTTTTTACATAAAGCAATCAATATACATACAATATACGTACATATGTAAAATATAACTAAAATAAGCACAATTGAAATACATTTGTGACCAATCTAAATAGCTTATGCCTAAAATAAACGTTTAAAATTACAATCAAACTCACACATTTAGATTAAACAAATGAACGTAAAATCTAAATCCACATTCTCCTGCTTTGAAATCCATTTAAAATTAATAATTATGTAACAGACATTGACAACATCAAAGTCGTATCTTAGAAAGCATTACACCTGCCGATACATGACAAATTATTTATATATATAGAAAAAAAACGTACTGAAAATTGTTCAGGCAAAAAGCAAAAAAAAAAAAGATTTCACTAATGTCTGTTTTCTGGAGGTGTTTTGTGTTGAAGTGCCGCAATTTGCATGCATTGCTCTTGTTGTTTTAGAATGTTGGTTTTTCACGTTTTCACAAATGCTGCAAGGATAAGTAAAATACATTTTTAGTAATGATGAGCACAAGAAAATTGTAGCTTAAACAATTAACCACGTCAAACACTCACTTAATGTCTAGGAGGTACACAGGGGGGTGATACATCTCTATCTACAATCATCGATAGATTATTGATTTATGAAAACTTACAATTCGGCCCCTCCCTTAACGAAAAGCTGGGTACGCCCTTGCTACTTATAATTTTAATTAATTCAAGAAATTTCATTTCAAAAATCTAACATATTTATTTGCTTCCTTATATTTTTTACAACTAGATAAACATACATATAAATATACCTGACTCTTCGTATGTGTAAATTTGTATACTTTCCCGTTTCTCAGTTCAAGCTCATTATCATTTCATTAGTCTTTCGAAGGCTGACGGATACATAGCCACCTTCCGCACCACTTATTCTCCATATTGAAACCTGACTCGTTCACTCCAAACGCATTCATCGACATTCAATACAATATATATCCATGTATGTACGTATGCTTTAAAGCACATACAATGCACAAGGTGATATCTAACTTTAAAAAGTTCATATAACAATAAATTCGATTACATACAAATTCGTTAAAATTTTTTTGTTTTTATAAAATGTATAAACACTTTAATTTTCTTAAATTCTGTAGTTGCTACTAACTCTAACAATTATAGTGTTACGAAAGTGTGTGTGTAAATATAAACATTTATATTATAAGCTAACAATGGTAACGACCTATTTAGCTACAAATTGAAGATCACAACCAGAAATGTTTACTTTAATGAACAAATTGCAACTTGATTAAAGTTAAATCAGAGATAACTTAACTCAATACATACCAAAATTAAAAGACATGCCACAACGATGCATTCCAATTATTATTATTTAGGTAAAACGTTAGATAAGTTTAAAGTCGAAGTGTCCGATTGTTTTGTAGGATGGATACATCTAATGGACGTCGATAATAGCGGGAAAAATTTTGCAAATATTTATAGGATTATTTTTGTTATATATATATTAACATTTGACGTAATTTGATTACACATTTCTATATATAATTGCAACATATAGATCTGTATATTTCTGTTATGCTTATAGCTTATATTCATCAAAGTTCGGCATCGTATCAAAGTCCGCCATTTGAAAATCACTACCACTAAAATTGGAACAAAAATAGAAAAGAAAAACAAATTAATAAAAATAAAAACGAAATAGATTGTATGGGATATATAAAAATATTTGATGTGTCTAATGATGTTAGTAGAGAATCAAATGAAAAATGCGCTTCATTAAATGAATTCATGAAATTAACCAACTAATTTTTTGCCTGCGAATATAAATATTACGAAATACATAATTAAATATTCAGGTAAAAAATGTATTACAAAAAACACCCCTATTCTGATTGACCTTATAGTGTTTTGGTGCGTTCCTATGTAATAGTAACAACAATAAGCATTAAATACGTACGTAACGTAATTACAATTACGAACACACATCAAGAGCAATATATGAAAAAGCGCATGCAATAAATCAGTTTATTTTGAATATGTTTAATTTAAATGAATCCCCAAAATTTGCTTGCAAATTGCTCTTCTGTATTGTTTTTTTGCATTTACAAATGCATGATGGTGCTATTCTGCAAGCTGCGACGATTATATGAAAAGTTTAAAAAAATATGGAATTTCATTAGATATCAATTTCATTTTGAAATATGCATATAAAAATATAAATAAATAACATAACATATTTGAGGCTGCCGAAAAGCTTAAAAAGATGGCAATACTTTGAAGAACAAAACAAAATATTTAATGCTAGTAGAACTGTGAATTTTATTGTAACCCAACGAGCGACCTAGTTAGGTACAGTGGTTAGTAAAGATTACAGCGAGAGCGGATATCAAATGAGTGTGTGACTGACGGGTGTGTTGCAAGTGACGAAAGGCGAGTGTTGATGTTATGCATAGGCCCCGAGCGGGAGGGCGTAGGTGTGCAATGGATTTTGAGCAGACAAAATGGCCGCGATTTCGATTTTGGTGATTAAGATTTTTAATATTGAATTGTGTTTGGTTTGTTTGATATACTAGGTGATCTTTATGCGATTGCGATTGCGATATTTGTACATATAAATATATTGATATATGTATATCAAACAATACCTTTCGGTAAGAGGCACAACCCAAAGACTAACACAACCACTCTGTGTTTTACATCATCCACTGAGCTTCTTGCACATTGCGTATGGTGTGACTGATTTGATAGAGTATGGGATCGTCGGGCGCTGTATTGTTCACTAAGTCCTCGAGCTCACGAGCCACAAAGCTATCATCTGAATCTGAATCATCCCTGTTATAGGATGTGGCTGCGACGCTCGATGGATTATCAGACATGATGCCACTATATGGAGAATAACTAGATGGCACCGCAACAATAATTTGTACAATAAATTAAAAACGCATAAAAGTGGAAAATGAAAATTAACAAAGAGTACAGTAAGTAAAAAAGTTTTTACCACTACTTCTAGCACAATTGTTTTTTTTTTTTCTTTGGTTATTAATTAATTAATATTATTGCTAAATAATAACTAAAGGCAAAACCAATAATTTAAACAAAACACAACAACAAAATAAACGCAAACCAAAATCTGCTTTTAGATTACACGAATCCAAGAATCGTTTTTTATATAGCTTTGTTTGGTTTTTAATATACCTTTCCATTTCAAAGTATTGCAATCTAATTAAACTCTTAAAAATGGTTATAAACCAAATAAAGCCAAATAAATTAAAAAGTAAGAAGTACAGTTAAATCTGTGAAGAAACTGAAAACCTCCAAGCAAAATGCGACTTTGGATTTTTTTTTGTAGGATCTAAGATCTCAAAGTTAGTCTCACCCTGATTAAACACATGAGCAACAACGAAATAAAAACAAACATTATACAGAGTCGTTCAGAGACTTTTCATGTTGATGCCAACCATGCAAAACTTACTTTCCCATTGACAAGCCATCCTGCAGCGGTGACTGCATTGGATGATGAGGCGTTCCACTCATGGAGCCAGTATCCCCACTGGTGGGCACCTGCACGCGTATGGTACTCGGTACATATCCATCCCCGCGGGACGTTTTCTCTGTTATATAAATAATCAAGCGTTAATGTGTGTGGTGTGCACGGTGACACGTTGATTTTTCTGACAATTCACCTTATTTTAATATAATTACAATTTAAGTGTAACAACTTTTCTGTGATACTTTGTTATATTAATGGGAATTATCAAAAATATCGACATTTATCATAACACAGATAGTAATTTTGTCGCAACAGACGTACCAGGAGGTTGGGTATAAAATTCGCCAAATGCGAGATGCCGATCCATTGGCTGCACATTAATATCGGTCGGGTGCAGGCAACGCAGCATGTCCAAGTCGCGTATGCGATCAGGCAAAGTGCGTATTTGAAAATCACGCGCAGTCCACGGCGATAGCATTGTCACCTTACCATTTTCGTTCACATAGGCAATGGTAATGCCACCTAAAACAGTTGGATAAACTATGAGCATGTCGTGTTCTGGGGTGACAGATTCTAGCTTCCAGTTACTCACCCAATTCGCTGTCGGAGAAGCGCAACAAAAATGTACCAATTCCTGTATTGGCGCGTAATAGATCCTCTTGTGCTTTGACCTTGTTAATGAAGCCAGTAATGCGTCCCGCCTTCCACATGGCTGGCAAATGGTCTTTGGTCAGTTTCATAATGGCAAAGAACCATTCCCAAAAGGTGAACATGCGTTCCGGCAACTGCTCCTTACAGAATTGATTCCATGTAATGTACTCATTACGCTCGCCGGTGATGTTATCTCGTTGTAGTTTCTCAACTAATTAAAAAAGTAATATTAATCAACTTATAAATGTAATGCTTTTTTATACTTTACTCACAAAGAAACTCCAAATTTTCGGCGGTGAGGGCGCGCTGGGTGGCGGAGCCAAATTTGGTGTTGAGTGCCACAGATATCTGACTCCAGGTGACGCGATCGGTGACCACAAACGGATCACGCACAATCTCTGCGAATGCATTATCCCAGGTGATGGTGGCCCAAGACTGCGGCTCCTGATTCCCATGCACAATTACCACCACGGGCAACGAGAGTGTCCAAACACGTATTTGATAGTCATTCACTGTCGTCGTGGCATAAAAGAACAGTGCAAATTTCTCATCCATAACGCTCTCAGTGCCCTTCTTCTCGGCACGCTTGATCTTTTTTAGCTGCATGTTCCGAAAGCTTGCGGAGAATACATGGTTATTCTGCTGATATTCCATAGTGCTGGAACAGTTCTGTATTTCGCCTGACGACTGTCCAGCCAGACTACTATTGGTCACATCCATGTGTGTGCCGCGTGTTACGAAGCGCTGCGCCTGCAACTCTGTGAACAAATGTTGAAATTGCTTAATATAGATTGGGGAAAAGTTTAACTTCCAGTAACTATTTTACACCCTTCCAGAGGATATTATAATTTTGTATCCCCATCAATAAAACATATATATTGTTAATCAGCATACTTTGTTCCGCATATAGAAAAAGGATTAAAAGTGGTTTCCCAGGGTACGTAATTGCAAGTGCTTGGCAAAAGCAAAAGAAATGTTCAGATTTCTCTTATTCTACTGCTTTGCAGCTTCTGCAGAAATCATAATAGGCCTTGGAGTCTAGTGGCATGAGTGCCGACTAGGGCGCCGATTACTCTGGAGTAGTTCGTATTGGTGGGCTCAGCTGGGTTTCGGGTGACCGGTGAGCCGAAGGCAGAGTCGAAAATGTTTTACTCATAGCGTGTCGAGCTGCGCACGTAGATGATTATTTGGCTTGCCTTCGTTACGACATGTAGAATAGCGCTCTATAGGTATGGATGTATGTGTGCGGGCTGGTACCAACTTTATCTATCTATCTATCTAGGTCGTAAAAGGTTATAAATGTGTGCGAAAATAGCAGCACCAGTGCTCAAGCTAATCGCATCTTAAACGTGTGAAGATCGCAGCAGCACTCTATCCTTGTCTTTTTGTGTGGAAGCTGGTACTCGATTTTCGAATTTATGAATTTTTTGGCCCACGAGAGAAATAAAGAATTTGTGTTAACAGCTTTATAGTACAACTGAGGTTACACAGCTCTCTCTGTTTTAATCTATCTTGATATTTTTATACAACTTGGTACAAAATGATAGAATTGATACTTCTTCAAAATCATCAATTCGAAGAAAAATTCAATTCTGCAAAACAAAAAATATTAGGTTTCTCAACGAAGAATATTTTAAAGTACTGTTCTTTGCATATACTAAACTTATAATTGAATAATTTAATAAAAATAAATATAACAATTTTTTAATTTAAGGAATCTATTTTTTTTTTTTTTTTTTTTTTGAAATTAATGTATCTATGCCAATTTTAAGTCAAATTTGCATAATCTTTAACTATATTTTAAGTATTTATTTAACATTTTCCAAAACTATTTTGACCGCAGCTGTATATGTCCGTCTTTGTTTTTTTTTTCCCATATTAAAAAGAAAATATTTTTTAGTGTCTGTATAAATCGTACCTGACATTATGATGCACTCGACAGTGGGCGGATTCAGGTGTATGCCCAGATGGGAGCCCAGCAGCCAACGGACTGAGGCCGCAAAGCGTGTATTTGTCTTCATCACCTGCGGCGGCTGTTTGTCCACAATAAATGCGGAGCACACAAGATTTTTCTGTGCCACCTGCACCTGATCGAGCAAATAGTTAAGATCGATATAGTCGTTCGTTAAGTGCACCAGCAGTATCTCCTTCACAGCCAACAAAAGATTGGTGACAAACGTTTCTAGCCTTTGAAAGCAACGCTGTATATCATCCAACATACTCTCGATGAACTGTGCCCCATTGCCAGCGAGTGCCTGTCGGCGTCTCCAATTATTAAGTTCCGTTATGACCAACTCCTGCAGTGTTTCGTAGTACATGAAGCTGCGACGAAGTCTGGCCGCCAAAGAGGTCTTATTCTCAATTAAACGCTTGAAAAGTTGATCCGTATCCGGTGAACTTTGTGCGCTTTGCATATAGTGATAAGTCTGAACCAATACCTTCACACTCTCCGAGTATGTGGAGAACTCGTTGTGGATCTGATCAATTTGATGATGAACATCGTACAGTTCGACCTTGGGGGTGACCATTACAGCTGGCGTTGCATTTCCCGCCATGTTGTGCATAATGCCAACCGACATACCGTCTGCTGCCACTGGAGATGAACCGAGACCGGCAACGCCTAACTCACTGGCGTCCACACATATACCATTCATGCCAACGGCGGCAGCAGCAACAGCCGCATTGTTCATATTATAGGTATTCAGAGGCATCGATGGGACCACTGCGGTGGCAAGCTGCAACTCCCTTTGCAGACCGCTCCGCAGATGCGTATAAAGTTCGAGTGCGGGAGTCCGTTGAATCAATGCACAGAGCTCAACCAAGCGATACTTAAGTATCTGATCGCTGGCACGTGTCGATAACAGTTTCTGCTTTAGATCCTCGATGAACTTGAACGCCACTCGTTCCAATTGACTTGCTGAATTTGGTGTTATCTGCTCGGACCTTTGTTTGAGAGAAAGAGAGAGAGAAAGATGGACTCGAATTAAAACAAAATCGATTAATCCATACCAAAAAATCAATATTTTACAGATCGCACGCCCCTAAGCCAAATATTCCCACCCCATTCAATGCCTAAAGATAACATAAAAATATTCTCATCTCTGTTTAGGTTACACACAAGTTTTTATATAAAATATCAATCCATTCTTGAATAGTATTTTTGCAGTATTTTTCAGCAATGTCTCTTAGTCTAAACAATACCTTAGAACTTACACCCCAACAAAATGGCCACACTGCACTGTTTGAGAACGAGGCTACTCACATTATTCTTTCTTCGATCCAGGGCGCCAAGCAGAGACGCAGGTCGAACAGACCCTTCTTATTGTAGTAAGCCGTCATGCGCTGCTCGCAGTCGGCATGGCTCGAGATGCGCTTCCACAGACTCATGCTGCTCATGTGGTAGTAGTATTTTTGTTTCAGATGAGTGTGGTGGATGTGGTGGATGTGGGTTAGCGAGAGCGATTTTGCTGCTGCTGCTGCTGCTGTTGTTGCATATGCTGCAACAGCAGGTTGCAATGACAGGGATATACTGCTGACTGAACAGACAATGTGCGCTGTGCTGGATTTTCTTTTTTACTATTTCAGTGTATATATATATTATCTTTTATAACTTTTGTTCATTTTGCCATGCAGTTTTTTTTTTTTTTTTTTGTTTAATGCATTTTAGTGAGGTTCTCTGGCGGGGCTTGGTGGTGACGGCGGCGTTGACCTGGCCAAGGTCCAGCTGCTGATTTCCACAAGCGAATGGGAAGTTGGTTGGATTCGTCCATAAAATGCACAAGCACAAACGGAATGTTATGTATAGATAACTATAAATAAAATATATATGTATATACATATACATAAGCATATAAGTGGCAAGGATTACATGAGAGGGTATTATATTTATATGTGTGTTGTGTGTGTGTGTGTGTGTGTGTGTGTGTGTGTGTTGTATACAAATAATAAATGATTTTATATTGCAAGCTACTTTTAATTTCATAAGCTGTCCTTTTTTAAAAGCTCGCTAAATCTAAAAAAATGTGTGATCAAATTTGCCAGAAGTCAAAAATATTCTTATTACTCTTCATTTATTATGTGTTATGATTTTATTAAGAAATATACTACACAATTATGTATAAGCCTACATAAATTGCCATCCTCTTCAAAATCTCGCCAAATCTCAACTAGTCTTTTCCTCTTCTTTTATTACGTGTTATGCTTTTATTAACAAATTCATTACACAATTAAGTAAAAGCTTAATGTCAAATAGTAAGTTTTCCCAGTTCTAGTTCTAGTTATAGTTTTACAATTTTGTGAACAGAAATCGATTTTTAATACATTAATTACAAATTAAATTCGGCTTCCTGACCAAGAGAAATTGCGTAATTTAAATTATTTAATGCCATTTATTAAATATGCAATAGATAAACATATGTAGGCAAAAAATGCATAACGTTTTTTGTGCATTACAATAACAAAACTCTTGTGTTTAGGCCTGGTTGTTTTCCTTGAACTTTGGAGATAGGGGTAAGGTATGTGACTGAGTGGGAAAGAGCCATGTGCTAACAAAACAAAACCTTAATTACCATAATAAAAACAATGGCGAATAGCGAACAAAGTCAGAACCCAACCAAAACCACTCGCATTACAGTGAGAAAGTAAACAGAACGATATGTAAATTCGAGGCGCTCCCTCAAGTGGATAGTTGGGATCAGTTGGATGACTGGCTGGCTGGGGACAGGTGTAAGAATTAATTGCACATCGAGCTGGACTCGCACTTTAAAAGATCTTTGCAATTGTCAATTTGTGTTTTTGTTCTGTTTCTGTCCCTTGTCGTCGTGTGGGGGATGACACCAACAAAACATAAAGAAACAAATAACACATCCCAAACAGAACACAACGCAAACAATAAACCCGGCAAACTCCATAAAACCCGTAGGGCAACCAGTGCTCATTTGTGTTTGCTTTTGTGGTCGATACGCTAATTTTCGTAGTTATCTGGAAAATAAAGAACGAGAACGTAGCGCACGAAGGAAATATGAATGACCAGCGGTGAGCTGAGACGAGCAGCCTAGACGAGAAATGGCTGAGCAAACCAAACCAGTCAGACCAGACTCAAAAAGAGAGCAGACAGTTAGAGCCAGTAACGAAAATTAGATAAAAATCGAGTAAAACACTCATGGCACTAAGTAATACTCTATTAGATGCACAACAGACATTAGAGATGTGAGCGTGTCGTATGCCGTGACTCAAACAATCAAAATATGCACGTAACTTTTTAAAGATTTTTTGTATCTTGCGTAGGCGACTAGTGTAATATGCTCTCTTCTCTTTTCACAAAATCAGGCAATATAGATGTGAGCGAGTCATGTTCCATGTCTCAATAATAAATTAAATCTGTTCAAAAACTTAAATGCTAAACTTAAAAGCATTTAACTTTTTTGAAGACTTTTAGCTCTTTCATATTAGATAAGCCCCTGTGCTAGTAGACTTATCACTTTATTATGTTATAACCAATTCGCTGTAAAACATATTTCCACATCAAGAACCGCGGCTCCCATCTCTATTCGGGCAATCATCCCAGCGAAAAGGACAACATCCAAAACAGGTCAAACCCTTGGCCTGTGTTGTTACCTGCTGCTGTTGCTTGTTGCCTGCCACAATCAGCACTCCAAATCTGATCGGATGTGCGGCTCACTAACGACGCCACTAGAACGCTTAGGTAGACAAACAAAGTTTGTGAGGGTTCTCTACTATTCAAAAAATGTCGATTTCGTTTTACCACCTAACAAAATGTAGTTCAAGGCTGCTGCTGCTGCTGCTGCTGAGCTTAATAAAAACGCCAACTCAGTGGAAAGCAAAAATATTAGAAGCACGGCTTTGCAAAATATATATTTGCCAAAGGCTGTCGGTTAACGCTAATTATAAATTCATCTGCTGTGGAAAGACCACCGACCGAGGAAAATCGAGGATGTATTTGAAAAAAAAAAAATTGGAAAATTTTAACAAAAATAATACTTAAAATATAGTTCGAATTTATGAAAATTTGAATTTGAAAACAAGTTTTCAATACTGAAAATAAAAAAACATTAAAAACTAGGATAACTGTACAATTATTAGCAAAAACCAATTAAAGTCTTTAACTGTATTACAAATGTACCGGTCGAAATAAAAGTAGTAAAATAAATCAGTTTCGAACTGCAAGTTTTAAGTGTAATAGTATGTCAAATCATTCCAACAATTTATTGTTTTGCTGATTTTAATTGTTCCCTATATTGCAGATTTTTAATAAAAGAAGTCATCTAAGTAAATTTGTTAATATTGTATTATTTCACTCCACAGTCTTAATAAACTCATTTACTTGCTTAGCTTAATCGTTTAGTTGCAAATATATTGACTATTCTCCCCTGCAACACTACTAAAATAGTCCAAAAAAGCAGATAATCAAAAGGAATAGGTACAATAAAAAATCAAAACACCAAAAATGGGTATGAGCAGATACTATATCGAAGAGTAAAGTGATCGAAGGAATCAAAGAATTTATGAAAGTAGCTATGAGTATATTGATAATTTTCATTTTATCTATTTTTGAATATTTTGTTGACCACTGTGCTTTGATGCAAATTACATATGAAACAAACGCCAGATGAAATTAGCGTCGTCGTCTGCTTTAACGCATTAAAAAAACAATAATTTAGCACATAAGCCAGACTTTTCATTGGAAAAGTCGTTAAAAATGATGATTATTTTGGTAAAAATGCAATTAAAGTTTAAATTTTACTGTGAATTGCAAATTAATAGGAATCGCGCCAAACAATTTACTAGCTGCTTGTCCACTTCTAATTAGGGGCAAATAATTTAGATTTGATGCTTGATCGGTTGCTATGAAAGATTAAGATGGATGACAAACTGACTAAAGCTAAGCCTTATCAATAAAATTGTGTGGAACCATTTACTGAATATAAGTCAACCAAATTGGTTTTTAGTAATTTTGCGAAATTCTCTTTAAACCGCAGCCAATATTTCGGCATTGTTTTTCTCTGAAAATGCATAATGTGAGATTTATGTAAATGAATATTGGGTACAACTAGTTGAATGAAAACCAAGGCCACAGCCTATTGTGTTGAGCTTATAATTAGCACAGTGAACTACGCATTATAATTAAATGTGCATATTAATATTAGATGTATGCGTCACAATGGTTTGCTATCCTTGATAAAGCGATAAATAAAATAGACTTCTGAGTCAAAAAGATGAGAGTAAAAAAGGTTTGCAGTTTTTTTTTTTTGGTTGGTTAATACCAAAACATCGAGAGTGGTGTGGTTACAGTGAGGCAAAACACATCAAAACAACTAATATACATCGAATGTAAAATATTCCTACTGCTTGCAAATCTTTTAAAACATCTGAAAAAGCATTTGACTTAATGGTTAGCCCAAATCGGACATTAGTTTTCCATGTTCGCTTTTTCAGTTCAAAAATCTTCTTGAAATTTTAAATTTAACTTAACTCAAACCGCCGATCAAATAAAATACGCCTACGAAATGTTTGACATCAATGGGTTAATAACGGGTCTGTTTTTCATGCAAACCAAAAAAAGAAGAAAAAATTATACATTTTAATCAATTTATCGAACAGAGAAACTTGAATCTTTCAATACGTCAACAAACTCAAAGCATTGACGTATGTGTTTCGAATCAATTTCGAGGAATTACATTTCCTCTTATTTATGTAAATTATTTAACACTAACGGACGAAATCGTTTCAAATGTTCAAACAATGCACCAGCAAGTTTTATATTAATATTTTTATTTATTTTAATATATATATAGGCCTGAGTATTTTCAGTCTTGATGTGAAATGATGTAAACAAATTTAACATTAATTAGACGCCAATTCTCTAAAGTTGTGGCATTTAAAAACAGAGTTTCATACTGTTTAATATTCTCGACTAGATCACCGTTACTTTTTTAATTGACTTTCGTTTCTTCATTCCATGAAATTGATAATAAAAGAAATTGTGTTTGCTTAGTCATTAAAATATCACCACATTTATACAAGGCGCTGACATATAACTGGGAACTTCTAAGAAACAAACACACAGTTACTTAATAAAAACTGAACAAGTTTTGGGGGATAAGCTAACAAAAACAAATATCTTAAGACGTATTTAAAGTCCTTATAGATTGGAGTTGACTCCAGCTAAATATAAAAATTTTAAAGGCACAAACAAATTATTTTATTATATTTTTATTTTTTCGGACTAATTTATTCTGCTCAAAGAGTGCTCTCCCTATTTCTACCCTTTTATTACTCAATCGCCATGTGCTAATTGACCTTGAAAAGTTAAATTTGCTGATTGGGAAAACTAGGGCAATTTCAACCTAGAAGTGAAGCATGAACTAAGAAAGTTGCTGTGGGTAGTAGTTGTAGTTGTGAAAACGCTGAAACTGGTTGGACGACTTTTTGTTTTTAATTGCGATCGATAAAAACCCCACTGAGCAATTTGAATAGCAATCAATTGATAGTGCTAACCACACATTGTAGACAAGCAACTAATGTTCACACATCTTGTATCAAAATCTATGTTCATATGCATATCTGAATCTGTATCTGTTTGTAGACAACCAAAACACGCAACACAAACAGATCAAACACAACGTGACCCGCAAGTGATATATGCGAATGCTTCTCAATTGAATTTTTTGCCTATGAATAATGCTATGCGAGCGAAGGCATCTGAGAGAGGTGAAAAGTTGCACCCTGCAGGCAGCTGATAAGAGTTATATTTTTAAAATGGGCAAAACCCACATGTCCCCGTAAGCAAATCAATATTAACTGAGAGAAAATTAGAGCATATTAAAATCGCAATTGTACTTGAGTTTGGAAATATATTTGTCAAATATAACAAACTTTGGTTAAAAGTGTTTGGAAACATCTCTTTTACTATCTCTTACTCTCTCTTCTCGGAAATAAACTCTTTTGTCTTTTGCTATCTCTCAGTCTCTCTTCACATCTCTCTATCTCTCTCTCTCTCTCTCTCTCTCTCTCTCTCTCTCTCTGGCTTTCTCTTTAAGTATATTTTTCTCTCTCTCTCTTTAATTTATATAAATATTGTTATACAAGCACCGCAAATTCTAGATAAACAAATTGCCGCAAGAGGAGAACAATTATCAATACACACAACGTCCGTCCGTCCATTCAAATCGTTTTCCAAATGTATAGCTGTGGCTAGCTAAGCAAACAGATTATCTTAATAAACAAATATAGCAACAGGGGCGATATGGCGATATATCGGCGTCGACGCCATAAGGCCAAAGATAAACAAATTTCGCACATATAACAAGAAATACATGTGTATGTTTATTTGTATTTGTATATATATATATATGTTTTTTTTTGTATATAGAATTGAGTAGCTGCTTACGTTGCAATCAAGCGCCGTGCAATATATAAATATATATAAATAAGAAATTGTATTTTTATTTTATTTTGTCTAAAACATAAATATGAATAATAGCCTATTAACAATTTCAATTCATTTAAGCCAGTTAAGACCAGCATTATACACTTAAATGCTCCGCTTTATTGTCAGCTGCTATAAAGTTCGATTCGTACGTACAATTTACAAATACTAATATACAAAATATATATATGTACGAGTTGTAAGCTAGTCAGCAAATCACACACTACATGTACATATATATAAAAATGTCTGTACATATACACAGTATATACACCAAGTTTCGATACTTATTGTTGTTGCTCCTCCCTCCTGTTTGGCTTTTTTTTTGCTGTCGCGGCGAAATTTGTTTTGCTTGTCTGTCTGATTTCGAATCGTTTTTGATAGAAAAATTTTAAATAGCAAATTTGTTGTGCACTTCACTTCAAAGTAAGTGCAAACATATTTGAATGCACTTTAGTTAATATTATGAATTATTTTTTAATTATATATATATTTTATAATAATAAAATATATTTGTTATTTCATTATTTAACTACATGTTTTAAGAACGTATCTTCCTTTTTTTTTAGTTTTCTCTATAACATTTTGTTAAAAGTGAAGGGTACGAAATTTCGTCAAAAGTCAAGAAAAGTTTTTCTTACTTTTTAATTTTTTGTAAGCAACACATACACACACAAATACATATACACGCAGCCACACACACACAAATGTTTATTCTTTTCTTTGCCGCTTTTGTGCTATTTGTTACTGCGCTCATAAAAGATTAATAAACGCTGACTGTGTATGTGTGTGTGTGTGAATATGGGTCTGTGTGTGATTTTGTGTGTATTGGTCGGTCTTTCAGTTGTGTTATTTGCTGCTATTCGCTGCATTGAAGTCTCCCAACATATAATGTTAAACCCACACCAACGTCTCCTTCCCTTCCAATTCCACATTCCTATCACCATATTTTTTATGCTAAGTAATCAATTATCATCTTTGTGTGTGTGTTTCTCCTCTTATTTTATCCACTGTCCGTTTGCAGCATATAAATTAGTTGTTAGATAGCTAGACAGCGAGTGTAAGAATACTCTTATACGCAAGCAAGCACAAGACTCCTGAGTCTTATCTGTACGGCAACCCACACAAGCACACGGTTGAACATCTGGCCATTGTTTTAATAAGTGTCTTATATTCTGCAAACTTTTACAGAGCTTATACCTTAGTCTATATGTATGTATATGACAACACACACACTCAGACTTGAGAAGCTCTGTCTTACTTCTTTGCAGAGAGAGAAAGAGTGTGTGTGTGTAAATTGCGTTGCAGTTTAGCTACTATATCGGTGTAATAATCAAGCAGGAAGCAACTGGCTGTAGATAACTTATCTATCTTTGCATCGATAGACGACGCGATTAAAAAGCGACCGAAGAAAATGAACAAAAATTAGCTAGCTAGCAGATACCCTTAACATAATCGATTTGGGCAAAGTTATCGATAAAATGCTACAAAATTGTTTATGTTATAAGAGAACTAAACTGACTCGGCTGTTAATACTGATCATACATGTTACATACTGTTACATAGATACATACCGTTCAATACATACTGTTACATACTTTTGCACGTTCTTGATTGTAACCGGTCATAACAATAACATAAAAATCATTGGCCACAAAAGGGTTAACACAACGACTCTGACGACGTCATTGACACGACACGGCACGGCGACTGAGGAGAAGAGCAATTTGTCCAAAATGGTAAAAAGGCAACCATGGAAAGAAAAAGCGAACGTGTGCACAACAAAAGCAACAACAAACACACTGAACGAAGAAACGAACCAAGACCAGACCAGAAGAGTAGAACAGTAGAAGATAAAGTGTTGAGCGGGCAAAACGCCAGACCCGACGATGTCAAGAAAGCAAAAGTAGCAAATGTGATTGTAAGTGAGAAAGAATGAACCGAAGAGAGAGAGAAAGAGGGAGTGAAGGAGAGTGAGAGGGAAAAGGCAGCTAATATATATTTTGTGGCCTGTTGTGTTGTTTCTTTTGCTATTGCACTCGAAAATTCTTTTGCCTTTTGTTTTTATGATTTTTCCAAGAATTAAAAACAACGAAACACTGGCGGCTGATGACTGCCGACTGTAAATGCAACTACGACTGCGACATGCGCAGCCAGCAAGAAATAACAATAAGAAACAGGAGCCAACAACAACAAAAACCACAGCACAAAATTCAACACATGATTTTGCACACACATGTGTACACAATTACACATATATATATATGCACATGTTAGTGTGCTTTAAAGTGTGACTATTAAAAAGTTGCAAAAGATTCAATAAGTTTAGTTCTTCGAATTTCCCAAAACAAATCGCAAAACAGAAGAATATATTATTAGAGGGGAAAAAGTGCAGCAGCAGCGTCGCCGTCGTCATATTTGCTTAAATGGCCCGCCCACGCAAATAAACCCCCGCCCGTGTTTTGCTCTTTTCTCTATATATATTCATATATATTCTATTTACCTTTTAATAGTCAAACAGCTCAGGACAAGGTGTAAACACATGCATATGCATATGCATAAATGTATTGGATTCGGTGGCTCCAACAGAGCACATATAAACTCACACGCATACAAGTGCACAGAGCAGGCACGTACATACACACACAAGCATACGCACTCGGCTGTTTCTTTTGCTTTTAATATTTTGATATGTATTTGCCGTTTTATTTTTAAATCGTACACGAACACACACACACACACAGGCAGACGCGCTGCACAACTATATGCACACAGACACACGCACACACTCTCACTAGAACTTCATTGAAATAATGGTTTTATTCGAACGGGGTAGCTGGCCTGTTGCCTCAATAATATATGAGTTGAGCGTATTTTAATATATCAATTTGATTAAAGAAAATATGTTTTAACTACGTATTTAGTTTCGCAATTTTGCCGCAAAAGCACCACCAACGCGATTGAACGCACGGACACAAATGTAAAAGTCAACTGTTAACTTTGAATACGTATCTAATTTACTCCAAATGGCACTGTTAACCTAAAAACCGCCGCGTGGCCAGACAGTCAGAAGTTATTTTATTTTATCTTATTATATTTTTTGATTGTTTAAGGACGTGGCTAACCCAGTACTTATTCTTAACAAATAATAAATATAATTTAAAAAATTAATGGCTCACATATTTGAATAAAACTTTATGATACTCATGAATAAATCAATGTTTATGTCTTTAATTTATCAGTTAGCTTAATCAGTTGGTCTTCGAAATAATTAAGCTAGTTTTCATTATCAATATTGGTATAAAATATTATATGATATTATTATATGGCCTGCGAATGTCCTTTATTAGTTACGAATTTATTTATTTAAGGGGAGAGTAATTAGCTCACAAAATTGATTTTTCGCACATCAAAGTAGCCGATAGGGTTTTATTAACAGTGTGGCAACGCCGTTCACCTGTTGTACGCCAGCAGCCTCCCACAAGGGAGCGGCGCTGACTACAGCAATTGATTACTTTCTTGATGTATATAATTTTATTTACATTTGCTTTTTAGTCATTGGCCACCACTCACCTGTCCTTTATAAGAAGTCCTATTACTCGATTTTCAGGTATTTGTTTATGAATGTGTTTGGATGCTTTGCGACTTGACTCGGTTAGAACAACAAAGATTAACAAGGCCGGTGCTTAAGAACAAATATTTCACATATAGCACAAGAATTACTGACTTGGATGAAGCCAAAATAATACAAATTAATAATAATAAGCAACTAATTTTTCGCACTAATTTTGCACAGTTCAACGCGACTAGAGATGGCAGATGTGATAAAGTAGTGCAGGAGTCCATTATCGATATCCTACCTATCGTAGGCGCTGTCACACCTATAAAACACATGCTACCGAGCAGACATAAAAATGGCGCCTACTGTGAATATTTTCAAATAGTATATATTATTTAAAATATTTACTAATATAAACACAAATTAAATGCCTGCCAATTTTATCTAATATCTCTCCGACCATATAAGGAAAACATATTCTTGATCAGCATTAATCGATTCAATAAATATATGTCCGCTTTGCAGTTATCGTTTTTTGATGACGGCAATAAATAGTTTGAGGCCGATCTGAACGATCCATTATATATATCTATCGAATACCTGCAATAGGAAAAGTCGGTCGAAAAATAAGTCTCAAGTTGTAACATATGAGACAAGTTCTCAGTCGTCGTTCGTGACTGCATAAGATTATTATGAGGTGTTCCACTCACAGAGTCTGTTTTCGTAGTATCACTGGTTAGCAGCTGGACGCTTGTCTAGTCGCGTAAATAATAATACGGTAATGCTGAGAAGTTGATTTCTCTGAAAATTCTTATTAGCATTTGAGCATACAAATGTTGTGTAACAATTAATCAGTAATCAAACAAAATCAAATCAAATTTTGTTCGGATGCAGGTAACGCATGTTCAGCTCACTTGCAGTCACCACACCAGATTCATGCACATGGGCAAGGACAATGCTGCCCAGCGAGAGGTAAAATGAGATTGGTAAATAATAAAAGCATCATACTAACATTTGTCCCTGCTAATGAATCAGTTTCATAAGGCAGCTAATATATGTTTTGTGGCCTGTTGTGTTGTTTCTTTTGCTATTGCACTCGAAAATTCTTTTGCCTTTTATTTTTATGATTTTTCCAAGAATTAAAAACAACGAAACACTGGCGGCTGATGACTGCCGACTGTAAATGCAACTACGACTGCGACATGCGCAGCCAGCAAGAAATAACAATAAGAAACAGGAGCCAACAACAACAAAAACCACAGCACAAAATTCAAAACATGATTTTGCACACACGTGTGTACACAATTACACATATATATATATGCACATGTTAGTGTGCTTTAAAGTGTGACTATTAAAAAGTTGCAAAAGATTCAATAAGTTTAGTTCTTCGAATTTCCCAAAACAAATCGCAAAACAGAAGAATATATTATTAGAGGGGAAAAAGTGCAGCAGCAGCGTCGCCGTCGGCATATTTGCTTAAATGGCCCGCCCACGCAAATAAACCTCCGCCCGTGTTTTGCTCTTTTCTCTATATATATTCATATATGTATATTCTATTTACCTTTTAATAGTCAAACAGCTCAGGACAAGGTGTAAACACATACATATGCATATGCATAAATGTATTGGATTCGGTGGCTCCAACAGCGCACATATAAACGCACACGCATACAAGTGCACAGAGCAGGCACGTACATACACACACAAGCATACGCACTCGGCTGTTTCTTTTGCTTTTAATATTTTGATATGTATTTGCCGTTTTATTTTTAAATCGTACACGAACACACACACACACACAGGCAGACGCGCTGCTCAACTAAATGCACACAGACACACGCACACACTCTCACTAGAACTTCATTGAAATAATGGTTTTTTTCGAACGGGGTAGCTGGCCTGTTGCCTCAATAATATATGAGTTAAGCGTGTTTTAATATATCAATTTGATTAAAGAAAATATGTTTTAACTACGTATTTAGTTTCGCAATTTTGCCGCAAAAGCACCACCAACGCGATTGAACGCACGGACACAAATGTAAAAGTCAACTGTTAACTTTGAATACGTATCTAATTTACTCCAAATGGCACTGTTAACCTAAAAACCGCCGCGTGGCCAGACAGTCAGAAGTTATTTTATTTTATCTTATTATATTTTTTGATTGTTTAAGGACGTGGCTAACCCAGTACTTATTCTTAACAAATAATAAATATAATTTAAAAAATTAATGGCTCACATATTTGAATAAAACTTTATGATACTCATGAATAAATCAATGTTTATGTCTTTAACTTAATCAGTTGGTCTTCGAAATAATTAAGCTTGTTTTCATTATTTTTTAATTTTAATTGGTATTAAATATTATATGATATTATTATATGGCCTGCGAATGTCCTTTATTAGTTACGAATTTATTTATTTAAGGGGAGAGTAATTAGCTCGCAAAATTGATTTTTCGCACATCAAAGTAGCCGATAGGGTTTTATTAACAGTGTGGCAACGCCGTTCACCTGTTGTACGCCAGCAGCCTCCCACAAGGGAGCGGCGCTGACTACAGCAATTGATTACTTTCTTGATGTATATAATTTTATTTACATTTGCTTTTTAGTCATTGGCCACCACTCACCTGTCCTTTATAAGAAGTCCTATTACTCGATTTTCAGGTATTTGTTTATGAATGTGTTTGGATGCTTTGCGACTTGACTCGGTTAGAACAACAAAGATAAACAAGGCCGGTACTTAAGAACAAATATTTCACATATAGCACAAGAATTACTGACTTGGATGAAGCCAAAATAATACAAATTAATAATAATAAGCAACTAATTTTTCGCACGAATTTTGCACAGTTCAACGCGACTAGAGATGGCAGATGTGATAAAGTAGTGCAGGAGTCCATTATCGATATCCTACCTATCGTAGGCGCTGTCACACCTATAAAACACATGCTACCGAGCAGACATAAAAATGGCGCCTACTGTGAATATTTTCAAATAGTATATATTATTTAAAATATTTACTAATATAAACACAAATTAAATGCCTGCCAATTTTATCTAATATCTCTCCGACCCTATAAGGAAAACATATTCTTGATCAGCATTAATCGATTCAATAAATATATGTCCGCTTTGCAGTTATCGTTTTTTGATGACGGCAATAAATAGTTTGAGGCCGATCTGAACGATCCATTATATATATCTATCGAATACCTGCAATAGGAAAAGTCGGTCGAAAAATAAGTCTCAAGTTGTAACATATGAGACAAGTTCTCAGTCGTCGTTCGTGACTGCATAAGATTATTATGAGGTGTTCCACTCACAGAGTCTGTTTTCGTAGTATCACTGGTTAGCAGCTGGACGCTTGTCTAGTCGCGTAAATAATAATACGGTAATGCTGAGAAGTTGATTTCTCTGAAAATTCTTATTAGCATTTGAGCATACAAATGTTGTGTAACAATTAATCAGTAATCAAACAAAATCAAATCAAATTTGACAAAGGCAAGTTGGCAATCCAGCGGTTGCCCATTAATATTGTTCGGATGCAGGTAACGCATGTTCAGCTCATTTGCAGTCACCACACCAGATTCATGCACATGGGCAAGGATAATGCTGCCTAGCGAGAGTTAAAATGAGATTGGTAAATAATAAAAGCATCATACTAACATTTGGACCTGCTAATAAATCCAGGAATGTGTACGTATGTCAGTTTCATAATGGCAAGGAACTATTCCCAAAAGGTGAACATGCGTTGCAGTTTCTCAACTAATTAAAAGAGGAATATTGATCAACTTATAAATGTAAAGGTTTTACTACTTTAATCACTCAAAATTTCTCAGTGGTGAGGGCGCGCTGGGTGGCGGAGCCAAGTTTTATGTAAAGGAGCTATATATTGTATATACAGACTTCAAGGAGCGGCCTTTTTATCTTTGACTAGCGTGTATCAAACCACAATTGTCTTTAAATTCCGTTATGGTGCTCGCTTTGGGTGGTTGTGAACGGTTCTGTATCTGATATAAAGTTTCAAATGCATTTCACACATATGTACATATGTATAGTTAGTGACAGCTGGTATTAACTGGCGGGTCTCGACAAAAAAAAATTTGATATGTTTTTAATAATTTGTAATACTTCAGCATTTCTATAGCGCTTTAGCGCACGGGCAGCAATTTTAAATCCATCTGATCAAATGAAGACATATTAGTGTTACTCTAAATGCCACTGTTAAGCGAAGTAGCCAGACCGTCAGAAATATTGTTACACATGTTTGCGTATTCTTAGTGTATGTATGGAACAAGTAGACCAAATAAGAAAACATCACACATATATATATATATATATATATATATATATATATATATATATATATATATAGAATTATTTCTGAAAAGTGCAACGCAATTGAAAGAAGGTCCGCTATCGATATGCCACCTATCGAAGGCGTTGCCACCTAAACAACACATGCTACAATTATAGATGTGAAATTAACGCCCAATTCAAAAAATTTGAAATCAACTTATATTGAAAACATTGTAAATTTATTTTTACTAATAAAAAACACAGTAATATACAGTTTATGCAGAACATGAATAACTGCATGCCAATTGTGTGCAATACGTTCAAAGCTGCTGCCAATGTATATAGACAATTTATATATGTATTTACATATAATCGACATTTGACAGAGTAAAATGGGTCAGTTACACAATATTTTAGTAGCTATAGATATCTGTATACATGCAATATTTATTGTCTAGGTAGTGGCCAAAAGTACAAACTAAGCGGCGTCTCAAGTCGACAGCAATAGGAGCTTTGTATTTACAACTTGATACAGTTTATTTTTTATTGTTTGCGTTCACTTTCTGCTTAACGAACTTAATCAATTCAATTGAATAACCAAAGTATGCGTTTGTATATTCATCATTTCATTTTCCCGAAAAATTAACAACTAAAAATATCAATGTAACAATTCTGGTGCCGCATTCAAATAATGCAATACCAAATTCTGCTCTTCGAAGATTTCACTTAAGAACAAAAGCAGTGGGTTTTATTATGGTTTTCTTTTTTTTGGTTTTTTTCTGTTTTCTTTTTTTGTTTGGAGCGCGGCCAGCGGTTACTGATCGACCCGACCACGCTTCAAGTGAGACAACTCCCTAAGCCAAGCCTTGATCAGGTCATACGTGGAGAAGCTGATGCCCACGGCAATGGGTCCTTTAATCCAGTTCATACTCAGGCCCTTGTAGAAGCCGTTCTTAATGCCCTCCTCACTGTGGAAAGCAGATAGATAAGCATATTTTATTATTTAAAGGGAGGTTTTTTTTTACCGATATATCTTTATGAGGGTCTCTAGAATTGTGGGACAACGCTCCAGACTCGCAACATTAACACGCATCGTCTGCATGCGTCGACGCACAATATCCAAAGGATAACTCGCCGTTTGACCCGCCGCCCCCGCTGCAGCGCCAAATGCCAGCGAAATTAAAGCATTCGGTTTTGTATTGCCAACGATTTCTGGAAAAATTATGATTAGATCTAAAAGCTGGACAATCTATTGATTATTTATTTTTTACCATGATACTCTCGCTTGAGCGTTTCATAGGTGAAGAATGAAGTACCCGCATAGGGTATAACACCCAGGACCGTTGCCCAAAAGCCGCGGAAGAGTGTTCTCGGACCCTCCTCGACCCAAATTTTGGCAAAGACCTGACGCAGTGTTCGATAGCCTGTGTATCTGTCCGTGACGGCCATTCGAGCACGGGCCAAATCCAACGGATACGTCAGCGATTGGGATGTAATGCCCGCCAACGAGCCAGCCACAAAGCGACGACCCTTGGTGCTGTCAATAGTAGTAGTAGTAAATAGTACTTGGTAAATATTGGATAGGTACATGGATAGATAAAAGAGGAAAGCTCACTTGGTGCCATTCTGGTCCACCTGGAGAATGCGCCGCCACTGTTCATGGGATGTGAACTGAATAGCCGCGTAGGGCACGATGCGTGCCATTGTCGCCGAATTGCCCCTCCACAGGGCGAGGACTCCCTCTTTGGCGTAGGTCTGCTGCAGGAAGTTCAGCGAGGCTTGAAAGGAGAATGGCACATCTTTGCGTATCTGGAAATTGATTTTGGTGCGATCCAGCGGTGCGATTGTTGTCTTCGCGAGTGCACCAGCAGCTGCTCCCGCTATCAGACTGATGAGCACCCCATCCAGATTGTTACGCACTGCGAAGGCAAAACAAAAATTGGGGGAGCATGTGGTTGGTAATTGGAAATCTATAGTCTTGTTTGAGAAAACTTCTGCTGCAGCTATAACAAGTCAATATATAAGTATCTTAGGCCTGCCAAAGATGACGTGATTATATGCCACTTCTTATATAAAACTTCTTCACTTTGAAGATTTTGCTCATGTTATGAATAATAAATAATAAAATAGATGATTAAATAATAAAATATCGTTAGTAATAAATAAAATAAAAACCAATTATGAAAATAACTATAATATAAGCACCCCATTAAGCTAGATTTTTCAGTTTATAACAATTTTGCTTATAAATAATATATAATATAAATATAATAGTTAATTCGAAGTAATTATTTAATAATAAGCCTAATAAGCTGAAGGTCACAGTAGCCCCCTTTAAACTAGATTATGCATTTTATAAAGGCCATTTGTCTGTATTTAATAATAATAAAAAATATAATTATACAAATAATAATATCAAATATAACAAATTAATACATAATATAACTTAATATTAATTATAAGCTTACCATCTGGGGCTTTTGCGCTCTGATTGTAACTGCCATTCGCTGGGGCGGCAGTTGTACCTTTTCTTCCCGCGCTGAAGTCATCCTCGTCCTCCGCTGCAGCGCCCTCTATTGTCGTCCCATTGCTGGCTGAGACGGCTGCAACTGATGTGGTTAATTGACTACCTGTTGATGTCATGGACATGGCAATGTTCGGTTTCTCGAGAAGGCTCATCGCAGACTGCCGGCAGACAATTCAGATAGGAACAGATACATTTTAATTCAAATAACAATTAATTATCAAAAGCAGCCAAAGGAATTCATTTTGTATTTTTATGGCTACTGATCGGCTCACAAACACGACAAATATTGATAACGCCAACTAAGGGAACATTTCTTAAGGTTCAATTTGAGAGGGCGAACTTTTCGCATTTGTTTCATAATTCTTATTATTTTTTTTTTTTTGGCACATTTTCAAAAAAAATCCAGAAAGAACAAGAAAAACGACGAAAATAAAATACCCTTGCGGACCGGATTAAAATAACCTTCAGCTAAATTTAACTATAAATTAAGTATTTAGTAGGCATTTTAAAAGTAAAAGTATATCAATTTACAATTGTGTCTTTTTATCAATAAAATTTAAAGTCACCAGCTCTTAGAGTCTCTGGTATTTGATGTGCTGATCCTGATCAGAAATATATATTGACTTTATAGTTGGTTGGACTTGATCTCTTTTGCCTGATACACACATTCGCACAAACTCATCATAACCTTTTTGCAATTTTTATTGACTGCAGGGTATAGGAAATAAATCAATTAACGCCTCCAGTTTGGGTGCCAATGAATCGAAATGAGTGTTAAAAAGAACTATTAGCTAAAGTGGCTAATGAGATATTGTAAGTTTTTGTACTTTGCTTGGACTGCTTCCCTTTAAAAGTCGTGGACTGATTAAGACAGCTTGATAAGATTTCCTCATTATCGTTTTTTGTCTTCTAAACGGTTTTCTATTCAATTCTACAAGTAATAGTTTAACCTTGAAATGGTTTTAATATATGTAGATAGAAACGATGGATCCTCTTAAGCCATGATAAAAACTATCTCAAGTGATAAGATAACTGTGTGGCAAGCTCTCTGTTCAGCTATTCTTTTTAAAAAGAAACACCCTCAACAAATTTTAATGGCTAATAATCTCACAAATTATTAAAAACTCTGTTATTAGAAATTTTGGGGATTCTCTGCGAACAGTTTTCAATAGTCATTAGTCTTAGTCAAAAATTAGATCTGAATCCATTTTGACAGGCTTAAGCTGAAGCATGCGTAAATCATATATGAAATCATACTACAAAAGAATTAAATTCAGGATTATGGATTAGCATGTGTTCTTTTTATAGAAATAAAACCTTATTTGTCAAAGATTTATTGGCGTATTTAAATGCAAAATGTTACAGCATTTGTTGCGTATAAATAAAATATATTTGTTTTCTGAGAAATATTAGATGAATTACAAGGAATAATCGAGCAGCTTTAAGCACACTCTTATACTCTCTCTCTCTCTTATACGAAACATATGTGCTTTGAACTGCATAGAGGGGTTCATTGCAGCCGGCAATACGAATGTAAACAAGTTCGTTAAGCCTTCTTTGTTGTTGCAGTCAATCAAGGTTGTTGCTTATCCACAAGTGTAGACTCACACACACACATCGAATATAATATATATATATATATATATATATATATACACTTACATGCTCGCGTTTGAGTGTGTATATTAATAGACTCACTCATATTTGGATTGGCCAATAACAGCATTAATTCTGATTGGAATGGACTTTGGCTCTGCGAGTCGAATAAGAAAACCTGACGAGCAAATACGTAATCCAGACGTATAAATGTATCTATATATGGTGTTGTTTACGTTGTTTGTTAGCGCGTTTTTGTGTCGCAAATTCTGATTGGAGCTGTTAGCAGCGTTAACAGTGCAGCAAACAGCTGTTGCTCAAATGCATTTCACTGCCGTTCACTCGTTTGCTTTGTTAAGGGACCAAGATGTATATACATATGTATATATACATTACATATATATACATTACTTTTGTTTTACTTTTACTCTTGCTCATCTTTTTATTTTATTTGATTTTTTAATCTACACACACACAGTAATTATGTAAGCAGCCAAAATGAAAGATTCGATTATGTTGAAAGGGCAACCAACAAAAACGCACCTTTTTTTGTTTAACACAGATTTTTTGGGTATATTTTATTTTATGTGTGCAACAACAATGCAGTTGTTTAGCAGCGCACGAACTTGCACTCACTAGCTTTGGCTCATTTAATTTTGATTATTTATTTCGCACAGCACGCGCTATTGTTAATATATTCTTTTAATACATAATAATAATGACAACAACATGCAATAACACGCGCAACTTTGCCTTCTTCTCGGTTATTCTGAAAGCATCGAGGAGAATCTGAGGGGTATGCGAATCAGGGCTGCAGCGTTAACTGTCTACGCACTTGTTGGCGTTGCCACATCACACAAAATAGAGTTGCATTTGCTTTTCGTGCTGCTGCTGCAGCCAACTTCAAGTGAAACGCATTGCGAGCAAAACAGCAATACAGCAAAACAGCATCAAAAGAATATACAAATATATAGATTTAAAGAAAATACCAATTAAAATGAATGTGTCGAATCTAAACGACCTGCGCTCCTATTCCCGCCACTGGCTAACCGAATTCATCGAGCAATACCAGGAGGAGGAGTGCCTGTGGCAGCCCAAGCATCACGACTACAGCAATCATGCCGCCAGAAACAAAGCCTACGATAAACTGGTCGAAAAACTGAAAGAAGTCGAACCGAATCCGGATCGGGCTATGGTCGTACGGAAGATTAACTCACTCCGCTCCGCATTCCGCCGCGAATTTCGCAAGTCGAGCAGTAAAAGTGATTACGAGACGAGGCTCTGGTATTATGATAAATTGCTCTTCATCGCCGATCACAAACCGAAGCGACATTCCAATGAATTGGGTGGCAAACCAAAGCGCGAGCTGCACATAAATTTCGACGATGAGGATTCAATGGACTACGAGGACGAATCGCATCACACGAATCCCCACTCACAGTCCCATTCACAGTCACAGACACACATCGAGACAATTGTGCCCAATGTGGTCGATGAAGTTGATGCCGAAGTCGCTTCCAATAATAACAACAATAATAATAATACTAATAATAATGTTGTCGTCAGCAGTCAGGGTGCCACATTAAGCACAATTTCGGTGACGCCCGCCGATTGTGTGACTCTCGTCAAGGACGAGGCTCACCAGGTGGCCCACAATGAGGTAGCGGAGGCGCATCAACGTCTCGTTGCCCAGGCCACATCCGCACAGGCATCTCTAGCTGCGGCGGCGGCTGGCGGGCATGCGGTCAAAGTGCTGGAGATTACATCGCTGGACTCCAATTCACAGCGCGAAATACAACAGGTGAGTGAACCAAATACCCAAAAGTTGAGATGCGTTTTCGGATCTATCCAATATTAAATGTGAAACAATTGTGTCTACCACGTTTGAGCCTAAAATTCTAGTTGTTTTTGCGCTAAACAAACATAGGCAATATATTCTTTAAATTTAAATACTTATTCAATTCCATTCTGCAATTTAAAAAATCCTTAAAATGGGTTGTCAATCTCAGCAGAGATTCGAGACCGAACTGCAAACAGGGCCAAGTTTACTCATGGAACAAAGTTAAGCTATATAATTTTATAGATAACTTTCAAAATACTCAAAAAATTCATTATATTGACTTATCGATCTCAGCCGAATTTAAAACATGTCCAACTTGACTCAAACTCAAATTCAATTAATGTCTTCCAGGCGGTTAATTCACTGGAGCATCATCAGCAGCAGCTGCAACACCTGCATCATCAGGCCAATGGCCATGGACCGGTGCCCGTGCCGACCATCCAAATTGGGCGGGATCACTACCAGCCGCTGTTCGGGAATGGTGGCACCACAGCCTACACTACAACAGCGGCGCCGGCGTCATCGCATCGCCCCGAGGATGAGTACGATGCGATTGGGATAAATGTGGCAAGCAAACTGCGCTCCATCAATCACACGCAGCGCATCATTGCCGAGAAGCTCATCAGCGACGTGCTCTTCAATGCCCAGCTCGATAATCTCACCGTGAACTCCTCGTTGACGCAATAATTTTCTGTGTACAAAAATTAGTTTCTAAGCTGCGAAAAACTCGAATTTTTTTCGCTTCATGTGTCTGTTTACATTAGGTCTATATATGTATCTGTATCTGTATATGTATGTGTGTCGTCCGTTTATGTGTTAGTCTGTAGATTTAAGTTTGAAGTTTTTTTTAGGTTTAATCACTGCATTACACTTTAATGCAATAAATAGTTTTTAACTAGTAACATTTTCAGATTTCTATCATTTTGGGCTGCCGTTTTCCTTTTCCACAACCTGAGTCTGATTATTGAGGTTATTCGTTAGTCGCTTCCACGCGAATTTCGCCAACTGTAAAGGAATAATATATAAAAATATATGAAATAATACACATTTATTAATAAATTTAAAACTCACCGTAATTGGTGGCAAGTCAATTTGTTCGTCGGCGGCAACCAAAGTGCGATTCTCTTGTAACATTTTCCAGCCAAAGTGTATGCCAATTAAGCTGGGCACCATAACTATGGCAACCAGATTACGTGAAAAGAACGTTGCTTTTTGTGGCGCAGGCATTATTATTGACGAGTTGTAGCAAGATCACAATATTTGTTACTATTATTATTTAACATCATTTAGCATTATACATTTCGATAGATTTTCGATAAGTTCAGTTTTGCGATAAGCGAAACGTCAAAATTTGTCACATTCGAGTTTGCAGTGCTGCCAAATTCACATTTGCATTGGCGCTGACATTTGAATTTGCCTGCGCTTACAAGAAGAGTCAACGACTATAAGGAATATTTTTATACGTGAATTACCAAAAGCTGAGATCTGTATAATTATTATTGAATTTCGAGTAATGAGTAATATAATAAGTAAAATTGACTTGATCATGAATTGTATTTAGAGTCTTCTATTTATATGACTAATTTTAAACGTAATTTTCCGTAAATAATATTTTCAAGTAATTCAACAAGTTTTTTTTTATCTGATTGGGTTGTTTCCGAGTCTTATTACTATGCAGTATAGTATTTTCTGCTTTGTGGTTTTACATATCCAAGCAAGACATGCTGAACCATTCTGCATTTAAATCTCGTAAATTTTTAACAACTTCTTACTTCTTAATTTACATTTAATATTAAACTGAATTTTAAATTTTTTTTTTTTACTTTTTTATGTCACAAAAAAAAAAAATAAAGACTAATATATGAATTTCGGAACTTACAATCCGAATATGCTCTCAAAAATAATAATCTATATATCCAATTAAAATCTTTTAAATATGTATTCACTTGTTAATAATTTAAACTTAAATGTTACATTTGATTTTTAATTTTATTATTATTATTTAAAAAAATCAAAAAATTAAACTGATCCGTAATAATGGCTTGCCGATTATTTGTTTAGCTGCGTACAAAGCTAGCTTTGCGTTAACTTTGTTATCAGTTGCTGGAACGATAATTCCTGTAATTTATTAGTCGATGAACATCTGTCTTTGTTCCGAGCACTTTTCTCTACCTCTCTCCCTGCCTTTCGTTCTCCCTTTCTCCCACTGCCTTTCTCTGTTGTCACTTGCGTAGATCATACAACACAAAAGGTAAAGTACATAACGAGTTCAATGCCGACTGTGTATGTATGTATTGTGACTCTCAGTGGCAGCATGTGAACTTTGCACATAAACAAATGGCGAAAGCAATAGCAAAACAGAGAGAGAGAGAGAGTAAATAAACAGCTCATCATCCGTGCAGGCAGAGTCGCTTGCACTGACTCGGCTCTGAATTAGTTTTGTTCGCACTCTCAGCCCATCAACAATACCGAAAAAGGAGCGCGCGAGACGCGTTTTATGAGTTTATTTATTAGTTTAAAATATTTAAAAGTGAGTTGCGAGCATTATTTTCACTTTTACACATTCGTTTTCGCGTGTATCCTTTATCATTTCCATTCGCATTTACTTTTTGCATTTGCGATTTCTGAAACCAGTGACATTTTGGCAAAAATCGATAATCTGTCGCCTAGACTCCTGGAATCCCATCAGCGAGTAAGTTTTTAAATGTTTTTGTTATCGATGTGTCTGGCGGCTGCTTCCTTATGTGCTCCACAAATTTGTTGTGATTTAGGAAGACACACGCAAAAGCTAACCACACAACAATGTTGATAACCAGCGTCAGCATAATTGCATAGAACATAATTATAATGATTTTTTCGCGTCGCGATCGCTCTACCCATGGCACATGATCTCGTTGAAACTGGGATTCAAAAAGAGAATTGGGTTCTGTTCTCTGACTGAGACGAGATCATTACGATTAGAACTTACCGGCATTTTAAGTCGGTCAACGGCAGCTAAAAGTTTTGTGAAGAAAATGTCGCCCATTTAGAAAATATAATGTAAAAACAAATTTGAAACTGTTCAGTTTCAAAATTGATTAGAATTTCAGTTCATTTTTTTGCCTTTTATTTTAAATTTATACTTTTTATTTTTACTGCACTGGGCGATTAAATATTATTTTAAAGAGACTTTCTGGATAATATTTTAGTAGAAAATATATTTTTTTTATAAAATGATTATTAAAGTTAGTTATAATTGTTAACTTACAAGAACACATCTTTAATGAATATCATTTTGTTTTTGTTTTTTAAAATTCACTTTAAATCAGTTCCATTTAAAATAAGATGAAATGTCTAGAATATTGTCAGAATCATTGAATAATACGCTGGTCGCGAAGAGTGGCAATTTGATCGGCTCCATAACCCAGTAGATTGGTGAGCACCTCGTCCGTGTGCTCGCCCAGCATTGGTGGCGCTGTGCGAGCATCGTTGCGTGCTTCGCTGTAGACGACCGGCGGACCGACCACCTTGACGCTGACGTCACGCGGATGTGGCAGTGTTTTGACCAGGCCAATAGCTCTAATGTGCTCATCTTCGAACACTTCGCGAATACTGTTGACAGGCCCGACGACGAAGGAGGCGCCATCAAATAATTGCATCCAATTCTTGGATGTATCTCTCGCCAGGATTTGCCCCAGCAGATTGACCAGCTCCTCGCGATGCTCGACACGATCCCTATTCGTTTTGAACCTCTCCTTGAGGGACACCTGCTCAATTTCTAGGCGGCGGCACAGCTCCACGAATTGCGAATCGCTGCCAGCGCCAATTGTCAGATAACCATCCGAAGTCTTGAAGCTCTGATACGGTACAATGCTGGAATGTGCTGTGCCCCAACGCTTGGCCTCTGTGCCCGCGTTCAAATAGTTGGTGGCAACATTGATGAGCAGAGAACAGCATGTGGACAGCAGATCCACATCGATCTTTTGGCCACGTTGGGTGCGTTGGCGTTGCAGCAAAGCGGCCAAAATGGCGCCATGGGCATACAAGCCGGTGGCCACATCTGTCACAGCCACGCCCACCTTGTTGGGCGGCCCATCTCGTTCGCCCGTTATATGCAACAGACCGCCCATCGAGGAAGCTATCACATCGTAGCCCGGACGCTTGGCATACGGACCTACCGAGCCGTAACCGCTAATTGTGCAATAGACGAGTCGGGGATTTACTTGACGCAACTGCTCATAACCCAAACCGTAGCGTTCCAGTGTGCCCGGCACATAGTTCTCGACGAGCACATCCGATATTTTCACCAGCTCCTGCATCAGATTTCGGCCACGTTTCATATCAATGCAGATGCTCTGCTTATTGCGATTCGGTGCCAGAAAATATGCAGCATCACCACTGTGCTCCAGGAAGGGTGGACCCCATTTGCGTGACTCATCCCCGAAATGTGGACGCTCCACTTTGATCACTTCCGCACCCAAATCGGCTAGCACCATGGTGCAATAGGGACCGGCTACGATTCGAGTGAGGTCCAATATCCGCACACCCTTCAACGGATGACGATCGTCAACTAAAATTGATTGCGAGTTGCCAGTGTTGTTATTGTTGTTATCGATCTCGCTCTCGCTGCCAGCAGCAGCAAAGCTTCTCAAGCTTTGACGAGCTGCTGCTGTTACGCGGCAGTGACGCCAGCGTTGTAACCACATCGATAGCTTTTATGGAACAGTTTAAAAGTTTCAATCAATTTCAATTTTATTTTTTTTATTATTTATTTTCACTTTGGTATTTCCTGTTGCTCTTATTTTTGCGGTCGGAGTCTGAACTGCGTGTTGTTTACAATTTAAAGTTCTCCAGCCAACTAACTCGATCTAAATTCTAAATTATGCACCCGACTTTTTGCGTGCTTTTTCTTTTCTTATAACAGCAGTTGAGCGTTTATTATTTTCTCTTAGCGCTGGACTCTTTCTCTCTCTTTTAAGTAATAAGTTATTGCATAGTTTATCAAGTTATCATGTTTATCGTTATCAAAGCGTTATCTGTTAAGGAATACTGTTTTTTTTTCAATCTCTGGCGTACTTTTAATTCATATTTGAATATGAGCTTAATGGCGATTAGTTTACATTCATAAAAACATAAGAGTAAAATGATCATATTTGCAATGAATTTTTAACATTGGTTTTTGAACTTAAAAACACATAAAAGTCATAAAACATTTTTGCTATACTTAAATTCAATATTTATCACATTTTTACATTATTTTTTGCAATTTTATTTATTTACACAATAATGTCATGTCGTCTTAATATCATTTTTATTTTAACATTATCCGTTTTAAGAATACTGAGCAACATATTTTCAATATAGATATTTGAATATGAGCTTAACGGTGATCCGTTTGAAAACAACTATGGGTCATAAACATTATTTGGCAAATTTGTATAAAATAATAACATTATTTTACTATTTTTTAATTTAAATACAGTATTAAACCATGGGCAAAACCGTAACCAAACAGATCGTTTGCATTCATTTTAAGTCGCCTTTCTTTGATATTTTAGCATTTAACCTGGCAAAAACCCGGCTCTGTGTTTTTCTCCATAATATTACAGACAGAAAGCATTTTGCAATACGCAAAATAGATTCACATCTAACAAAAAAGTAAATATTTGTTGTTTACTTTTAATATAGTGCTTGTTGAGTAAATTTGCGTGATATTAAGTTAATACTTCGAACTGTAATTTGAGCCATTACCTATGATTGTAGCGAATCCCTAAGTACTTTTAGCTTATACTAATATATATGTTTGTATATCCAGGTAAATTAGCTGTCTTAAATGTGCATCTGTGTGTTGTCATTAGCCACTAATAGTTCCGCAATTAAAAAACAATTCGAATCCCACATACAGCAAAAAAAAAAAAAAAAAAAAAAGCATTTAAGTATTTAAAAACGAAATCAGTGTAAATGCCAAATTGCCATTTAAATAGGCGTCAGGCATCAGAGCTCTTTTCTTATCTTAATGTACAATCATATATATATTTAACTTATTATTTATTTGTACTTTTGTTATTATTACTATTATATCATTATTTTACAAAATTATGACTCGGAATAATTATATCACGATATCTTAAAACTGACCATAGAATCGTATATATATTTATTAATAATTGCAGATGAATATTTCTTTAATATATCTCGTATTTAGTAAATGTTTTGTTTTGATGACGTTGCATTCTTGTCAAATGTCGATGATCTAAGTTTCGATCTCATTTTAATTATCTGGTTCGGATCTATGTCCATAACATATCCATTGCAATTTGTATAATTAACAACAAGAGCAACAAAGCCAAGTTCGTAAGGTTGTGCGTAATTGCAGATTAGCCGGAATTAATACATATAAAGATAACGATACTTAAGATACACATATCCGCAGATATTGGCTTACAACGTCAAGGTCCAGTTTACTATTTAATTTTATTGCCAGCCATTTCCTCCAGAACAATTGGTGATTTACAAGTGGACTTTAAAGTCTGACCGATTCTAAGTTTCAGAAGAGCTCTGTTGCGCATTCAAAGAGAGAAAGAGAGAGAGAGAGAGAGAGAGAGAGAGAGAGAGCAGTGTAACTTTAAGCTGAACCGGTTGGAGCTTTCGGCTCAGCTGTGAGAGAGCTGGGACGAGCAGAGCTTTAAATGTTATGCACAGCTCTCGATGCTCATTTATTTGCTTAGCGCGCGTTGTATGAGTCGGTTGGTGTCCATTGAAACTCGGCTGGTTGCGACCCGTTTCATCTGCAAAGTGCAACAATTGTGATAAGACGCATACACATACATATACAAAAATTGTGTTGCAACATGAAAGCCAGTGAAACGTTACGCATGCGCTTGCGGCGCATTCAAATTCGTCCACAACAAAAACCAATAAACTAGTTACGCATATTTTTTTGCCAAAACAAGTGTTTCGATTTTGCCTAGCATAGCATAAGATGCAGTCGCTCTCAACAAACTATCACCACACTAGTTATTAGCCAACTGACCAAAAAATAAAACAAAAAAAAGTAAACCCAAAAAATATATTAAGCCATCGTTAACATCGTTTTCGTATTTCGAGTTCGTGTCGAGTGCAAGTTGTGCAAGTGAAAATCGCAGCAGACGCTGTCGCTGTTGACGTCGACGTCGACGTCGCTGTTGGCGCTGCGCAATTGCAGTCTGTCCGTGCTCAGGCCAGCTGCATATTGCGCAATCCTGACGCTTGTTGGCCAACCTGTTCACCGCCACTGCCGCTGCCGCTGCCGCTGCTACTGCCACAGCAGCTTAGGAGCTCGCATTGTTGTATCTTTTTTGTGGATACAATATTAGTTTTGGCTATTTTTTTTTCGTCCAATTTCACAAAAGTCGTCAAAATTGCTGTGTTACTGTGTTCCAGGATCCTGGGGTACATCATGAGGCGCTTCCTGCGCTCGGCCATGATTGTCTTCAGCTGGTTTGTGGTGCCCTACAGTCGCTACACCAACATCAAGGTGATTCGGCGCAAATTGCCGCCCATCCGTAGCCATCTGCTGGAGATACCCGCCGTCGATCTGGCCAAACTGATTCGCACCAGAAAGGTGAGTCCAATGCTCGACTTACTTATATTACAGCTCGCCTTTTTTCAATTCAGCGAAAAAAAATACATTTTTTTAGAAATATTTTCTATTATTACGAAATGCAAATCTAAAAAGTAGAAAAAATTCTTTCTAAAATTCAGAAACTAGTAATGAGATTTACTGGCTCGGCTTTTAAATTAGAGTTTTGCTGTCATCGGGGCTAAATTAATTTGAATTAATTTATAAACTTTGTAAAACACCCTCCAAATTATAAATATTCTTTTATAAAAATTCACCCTTAAATATAAAAGTGCAAACCCTAGTTTTTGGAAATCCAAAACCATACATTAAAAAATGTTTTTTTTTAACAATATGGTGACTTACTAAAATTTATGGCGATTTTTTTAAGAGTGTACTTCACTCAAGCGAACCACAAAATAAGTATTTGTAAAATATGAATAGTCTACCATCTACAGGCCACGACATACAGTGCAACAAAAAAAGCCACACTACTGCGATTGCCCCATCCATGAGGCACTTTGATACTTAGATACGCTGCTGCCGTTGATGGCCACTGAATTTTGACAGGTTCATTTTGGGTCATGTCGACTGGGCTTCGACTTTGCTCACCTAACTATAAAGACATGGTTTTAAATAGCCTGAAAATAAAGTTTAAGACTAGTCGGATTCCCCAAAAAATCCATTAAGCAACAGGTTTAATAATGATATAATGATGTTTTTTTTTCTTACAAACTTTTTAATTATAATATTTGTGCAAAATCCAAAAAAATAATCGTTAAATCAAATAGATTTTTTTGCAAAACGATATACTATACTATAGATATACATAGCTATTCACATCATAAAGGAATATATTTGAATGAAAAAAAAATGATTATTTTGCAAAATAATTAAATAATTAATATAAATCGATATAAATGGAAATGATTCTTCTTAAAGGTATTAAAGATATTATAAGTGACTTAATTAATTTTCTAGTATTGCCGTTGAGGGCTGTCATACATACTTTAAACCCATTCGAGTACCAATTTAAACAAAGCAGTTACCTATTCATATTCGACGTTGCAGTTTCTTCAATGTGTAACCTGCTCTGTGAGTTGTAGAGTTGTAGAAATCCCCAACAGAGCCGCAATTCGCAAATTGGGTTAGCTAACCGCCACGGCCTAGAGATCTGTCCGCCCGTCTGACTTGATGTCTGTCTGTCTGGCTGGTTGTCTGTGCTTTATCGTGGCCATATCAATAACATCTGGTTGCTGCTCAAATTGCACACAGCCAGTGAAATAAACGCGTGAGCATGACGTACAAATACTTAAGCGTAACTGCGAAATATACTCAGAAATAAATAAAATTTGTTTGGTTTGCTGTTGTGGTTTCTGCTGTGTTTCTTTAGCTTGGTTTGTTGTGCTCCGTAAGATTCGTTGCGTTCATTGGTCCACATACTCACACACACAGGCGCACACATACAGCACTTAAGGTCATGACTTGACTGACCTTATCCAGTCAGCACACACACACACACACACACACACACACACAAAACCAAAAAAAAATGATGAAATGTATTGCATTTTGTCTTCTTTTTTTGTGTCTGGCTTGTTTTATCACAATTGTTTATAAGCCGGCTTGTTTGTTTATAATTTATTGCACGTTCGTCTCTCACATAACATTTAAGATTTCTTTTTGCACTATTTTTAGGTTTATGCGAACGTTATTTTAATTATGATTTTTATTATTTTAATTTTATATTCGCAGTTTCATTGTCAGTGCTTCAGCTATTGCTTCATTTTGCTTACGCAAATTGTTGAAAAATATTTTTGTTGTTGTTTATTCAAATTTTTTTTCACTCTTTAACTCCCCCACCAGTCAGTTGACCGGGTCAGCGTGAGAGACATCAGCGACAACATTCAGTTTAATTACTACTTAAATTGAGATTTATTTAAACAATAAGTGGCGACGTGATCTGTGGTTAATATATATATGCAAGTAGATATGTTATTTGAAGATAAAGAGACTCTCAAGACGGCATTTATAGTTACACATATTATTCCACACATTATATTATATACACATTTTATTCCACTAAATAGTGTTCGATGAATTCGATTGCTTTGCGGCTACGGATTTTTCCATTGTTTTTAGCTTGCCTTCTCTGTTGTGTATTTAGTTGGTGTGTCACAGTATCAGTCAGTTTCTGCCATATGCACAACGCAGGTTTTGTAAAATATCCCACGCAACTTGCTCCCCCTTCTCCCTCATCCTTACCCAGATGCATACTAAGTTCGAGTTTGAGTTTTGAGCTGGTGCTGCATCTGATTTATGATTACACCTTTTTACACTTATGAGCTTGAATATGCTCTACATTAAAGCTGAAATAGTTAAGTCAGGAATCTGAGCTCCGAATGCTAAACGATAACTAATAGTCCAATCTTTAGTTCTTATAGTCTCCCTAGAAAAAACAGTTTCTTTGCCAACGCAATGGACAATTGAAAATGCAGATTACTCATACACCATGACGCTTCCTGGAGCGATCACATTTTTTGGTCGGCGCACAGCAGACTGAATAAAATTGCGCATGGTGCTTGAATGTGAATTTTTTTTATTGATTTTAATTTAACATAAATTGCTTTTGTGTGTTTGTCATTTGGTTAGTTCTCACAAACAATTAACCGACAAGGCAAACAAAGAGAAACAATAAAATCTTGAAATAATATCAATAATACCCAGTGCGGAAATGATCAAAAGAATTTTTTTTGTGTTCTCATTCTAATTGCAGATCAAAAGCGAAGAAGTCGTTGATGCCTACATAGAACGCTGTCGACAGGTAAACAATATTATAGATTATTATTTATAATATTATAACATTATATATCGTAAACATTGTAAATTATTTCACAGGTAAATCCGCTTATCAATGCCATTGTGCAGGATCGGTTCGAGGAGGCGCTGGAAGAGGCGCGTGAAATCGACAATGTAATTGCGATGGGCATCAATAGCATTGAATCCATGGAGGAGCACACTCCCCTGCTGGGCATACCGGTGACGGTGAAGGAGAGCATCGCCGTCAAGGGCCTGACCAATCAGGCTGGTCGTGTCTTTAAGACACCGCAAATTGCCAAATCGGATGCACCCGTCGTCGAGCAGATTAAGCGCTGTGGCGGCATCATTTTGCTAGTGTCCAATACACCAGAGCTGTGCTTGCTCTGGGAGACGTACAATAATGTGACGGGCCAAACAAAGAATCCCTATGATCTAAAGCGCACGCCAGGCGGCTCCTCTGGCGGGGAGGCCGCATTGCTGGCTAGTGGCGCCTCCCTGTTGGGCCTCACCTCGGACATTGGCGGCTCCTCGCGTCTGCCCGCCATGTTCAGCGGTATTTGGGGTCACAAACCGACACCGTATGCGGTCTCCTTTCGTGGCCATCATCCGACCAGCGATTTTCCGAAATGGGGTGATTTCTTCACCATTGCACCGATGACACGCTATGCAAAGGATTTGCCGTTGCTCCTCAAGTGCATGAGCGATCCGACTGGGCCGCGACTGACGCTGGACAAGGCGATCAGTGCCCATGGCATACGCTTCTTTTTCATGGACAACGATGGACCATCGGGCATGATGCGTCCCCTTAGCCGGGATCTGCATGCGGCCATCAATCGGGTTGCCAGCGATTTCAATGCGAAACGTGTGAATATACGCAAAATGAAATGGTCTCTCGATATATCGCTATCGGCTATGCTAACGATGAAAAACATTGAGACGATTTACCACAAGACGGAGGAGGGTGAACAGCCCAAGACCGTCTGCAAGGAGACGGTCAAATATTTCTTTGGCTGCTCGGACAGCATTTTGCCCTCGGTGATATTCGGTCATTTGCAGAATTTTATGAAAATAATACCGAATTCTCGGCACAAGCATTTGGCCAGCATCATTGAGGCGCTCAAGACTGAATTCAAGGAGCTGCTCGGCACAGATGGCGTCTTTCTCTATCCAACATTCCCCAATACCGCGCATCAGCATTATCAGATCTATCACAAGCTACTGGAACCGATGTATATGGCCATCTTCAATACGTTGGGTCTGCCCGTGACCAATTGTATGATTGGCCTGGATCGCCGTAATCTACCCATGGGCATACAAGTTGTGGCCAATCCGGGCCAAGATCATCTCTGTCTTGCCGTTGCCCGCGAAATGGAGCGACGTTATGGCGGCTGGGTTCGTCCACCCTCGGAGGATAGCCACACGTATGCTCAGGCCAATGGGAAGCGAGGTTAACTCCCAAACTTTTGTTTGATTAATTTAGTGAATTGTTTCATTTTGGCATCCGCATACATACATACATATAGTTGACTCCATCAGTTTTTGGAGTTGATTCATAAAATCATATTTGAATTGTTTACATCAGCATCAGCAAGAACACCACATCACATTTTAGTTGAAGTTTTCACAGAGTATTAAATTATTGTCTTTATATTTTCCCAAAATTTTTTGTCTGTAAATATTCTTCTAGGTTCTTAGGATAGCTTATAATTATGTGTATATTTCTTTGTAGTGGCTACATCGAGCAAGAGAACACGAAACCCGGACATATAAAAGCCTTCGGTTATTATAGATTTATTTGATTTGGGGAATTTTGTTTGTAATTTATACAAGCAATTTGAACAAACGTAAACATAAATTATAAATATATATTTTTGCATCGAGTCAAACTGTTGAATAAAAAATTGTAATATCAAGCCAACATTTTTTTAAATTTTTTATTTTAAAGAACTGAAGTTGCACAAGCCCCGCCGAATCTAACATGTTGGCCTCCAGTTCATACTAAAATCGTCGAAACTTGGCGAGGGGAGCCAAGGGAGCTAAGAGAAGCCGCAGCTCAACTCGGCAATGTTATGGGCTAATAACAAATATAATAGACTACAAACAGACAACGCAAAACTGGCTAATAAGTAGCTACTGCCAGAGTCACAATACACAATGGTTCCACTTGGCTGCCCCAGCACAGAACATTAAGACTTTTATTTGCCTCCATGGATCACATATATACATACATATATATTTATATGTTTTATTTTTACTGTCACTTACATATATTAATGATTTAAGTGCATGTAGCACTTGCCCCTGTGACCTCAAGGCAACGCTGGATCTCTAATGCAGCATAGAGTCGGAAATTCGTGTCGTGTGCCACTAGCTGTTGGCTACACTCAATAAAATATCGTTCTATATTTTAGTCAATCACTCTAACAAATAAAAAATTTTGTTGACTTTGAAAATTATTTCTAAATATAAGGAAAACCATTTCTAAAATTTTGAAACCATTTCCAAAAATTTGGCGATTTTTGTTTTTTTACTTAAATGCTATAATTACGACGAAAACCGCCCGGACCATGCTTTTGGAAGCAGAAATTACTGCTTAATAAAATAAAGGGTTTTTCATATTAAGCAAACTGAATTTCAGAACAAAAGTTATTTTCGTTTTATTAGAAATTTTATTTCAGAAAAAACCCACCCTAAAACTTCGAAATGCACACACTGGTTTTTACAAAGCCTGAACTATATATTTTAGAATCTTTCTTTCTGAATAATATGTTGACCATTGGCGTTAAAAATAGGATGATTTTTTATGAGTGTACTTGTTAGCGATTTGTTTGTGTATTTTCAAGTTACCATTTTCTGTCAAAAATGTACACATATTTTATTGGCCTGGCTTGGCCGGGGTACACAGTTAGCTTTTTTGGCTGTAGAGTAGCTCAAGGTTTTGCCAACATGGCTTTCGCAATTGCAAGGCGGCATGGCTTATAGTTTGGCTGTGCCAGAACGTGTTATTTGGCCAAAAATCAGAGGTAAGTACAAATTCTTGCTTGAGAATGTGGCGGCCAATTCAAGCATTTAGTTGTGACCATGCGGTAAGCAAGAAGCTCACATGCCGTAAACCCAACAATTAACACACAATATTATTTTAGACTGTTTTTTAATTAGCATAGCGTTCGTTTGTTAGCCATTTGTTCTGCTGCAAGCGCAGGTAGCCTTAAAATGAAAATGTTAAGCCATGAGTTTCAACTACCTGCTACAACTACCTGCCCAAAAACAAAAATAACGAGAGACATGATTCAAAGCAGCAACTCTCACTGGAATGAGCAACCGGAGAGTAACTGAATGTGTAACAAAATTTTAAAAAACAGCAACAGTAACAAAATGCTGAGCGTAACAATTTTCATGCTCTTTGAGTGAGCATCCGTAATATGGTATATGTTATCAATGCCTCTGTGCATGTGTATCTGTTAAAGGTGAAAGAGAATGAGAGCGTGGCGTGCGTGTTCAATGCTGACCATTGGAAATGGCAACCCAGTCAGCAGCATTCCAGCCTGTCTTCAAGTTCCAGCCAAGCCTATCCCAATTCTCGGCGCTGAGCACCTCGTTCACTTCGAAACTGACTTCAGCAGCGAGCGGTTGTGTCTGCGCCCTCATTTAATTTTATGTATACATACATATATATATATATATATATATATATATGGTTAGACTGTACTAATGCTAATTGAAAAGTATCTTTTTATTCTGTGCATTTGAGGTGACAAATTTACTGCATATTTGTTTACCGTGATCTACGCAGATAGATGAAAGCTGTGTCGATTACCGTGTTAAATCAACTAAAAATCCAGTGTGATCTTAACCCCGTAAGACTCAGACACGTGTTTGCCATTTGGCAAACGCATTAGAATCTGGCCTGAACCACGTGTCGGCCAAAGGTCTTTTATTTAGTTCACATATGTTATTTTATAAATTAGCTCAACTTAGTCGCCGGACGATTATTTACTCAATATTCTGTCGCAGATAAAACAGAGTATCTCATCTACGAAAATCCAGAGTTGGTTTATGAAAATATGAGTTACATTATTCAAAGAGAACAATAAGGTTTGAAGGAACGAACTTGTTTCATACTTAAGAGGACAAGTTAAGAATTTAACATTTAAACTTTCACAAAATTAAAAATTCTTAGCCGAGTATTATGAACCAAAATATTTCAGTTACAATAGCCAAAATTTGTCACGAGACGTCTATATTAATTAATTTCTCAATATAGGAATTACAGTGTCTGTATTTAATTTTGTCGTAGATAAAAAACATAATCCAATCTACGAAAATATTAACATTTCAATTATTTAATACATGATGCAGAAGCTATTTACATTATTCAAAAATAATAATAAGAACTGAAGGGACCAACTTATTTAATACGAATTAAGAATTTAACAATTTCAACTTCAAAAATAGTATTGTTTTTATGACAAAATCATATGATGATAGATGACGTGTTGTTGTTCAGACTATTTCTCTTTTGGAACTTGAGACTTCCGTGCTTTAGGCTCTGGCGGATCGATGAGGTTGCCATGGCGCACCACATCGATGTGGCCCAGTCGTATCATTTTTTCCTCCCAAATAGAAATTGCGGCTCTGCAAGGCAAATAAATAAATATACAAAAATACAAATACATAAATATAAATAAAATTATAAATATATATACAAGTCTGCTTATTTATATAGTTATCGGGGCTCTACGCACTTGTACTGATCGAGTTCCTTGCGAGATTCCCGCAAGTAGACGGCCTTCTCATCGTCGGAGAGGCGCGTCCATTTGGCCGTGGCCTTCTGATGCCATTCGCGATATGTTTGTTGTGGTGTTTGCGGCGTATTTGTTCGTTCACTGGCCACAAATCGCAGAAAGGCGGATGCCGGCTTCTTAGGGCGTCCCAGCTCCTTCACACGTTTGCGGAGCTGTTTGCGTTCTTTGGCATCGCTAATGTCCTGTTTCATCTGTTTGATCTCGGCGCGCTGCTCGTCGGTCAGCTTTGCATCGTATTTGGTGCGCTGCTCCAGGTAAATCTCCTGATCTATTTTGTACTCGGATTGCAGGCGCTCCTTCATCTTGGGATCCACACTCACCCAGTTCTTCGACAATTGCCGCACAACCTCAATGGTGCGTATCTTTGGGTCTTTGGCAATCAACTTCGGGCGCATTTCGCGCATGAAGCGAAAATATGGCGTCAGCGGCTTCTTTGGTCGTGGCGGCAGCCCAATCTGTTCCTCTGGCGTCCGCGACTGCAGCACCGAACTGCCGCTTATGCCAGCAGCACCCAATGGTCTGGGTGTAGGTGTAAAATTGTTTGATTTAATTTGATTTGTCGGTGCGGAAGAAGTGTCTTTATTTTTGGCTACAACTTGCCTGACTTTGCTAATTAGCGAACCGATGATGGAACCCCGCGAGAGCAGCGTCATTGTGTAAAACATATTCTCAGTTTGTTTGCAAGTTTGTAAAAAGCCTTTAATTCTACCTCCTTTCACAGTTTTCACATATAAAAACTTGTTGATTTGACAAAAATTAGTTTAGTTTACGTAAAAAATGCGGCTTTTGCTAGAGTTGCCTTGCTTTCTCAGCTGACAAACTATGTTTTCAAACTATCGAAATCGATATATATCGTTGACATTTGTTGTTCTTTATTAGGAAGAGAGTGTGTGTGAGAGAGAGAGAGCACGAGAGATTTTCAATAGATCATTTTTTTTTGCCTTATAAAACCTATTACTTTGTAGAGTTGGTTCTAATAATTGCAGGGTGTCAAATCGACTCGGTTTTGGGAACAACTTGCTTGCCAGAATATAAACCGTATTACAATTTTCTTTTTTTGATTTGCCACCCTGATTACTTACAAATTTTCCCGCTAGATGGTTGTAAATACAACCCTATGCGCGTGTTGCATAGATGGCGCTGCTTGCGAAGCAACACTGATGTATGCGATAGAGATGGTTGGTAGACTATAGATGCGCGCGAATTTTTGAATTATAACAGGTTATGATATTAAAGTTAATTTTATCGTTCAGTGGAAACTGAATTGTATTGGCTGTTATTATTGAAAAATCAATCATATCTACCTCTAATAAGTAAAATTATCATCATTTGAAAATGCTCATTTTGGTATCCTCCATCAATAATGTTGTTGTTGCTTAAAACCGGATATGAAACTCTTTTGCGATCTTGTTGATGCTTTCGTTGTTGTTGTGTCTGTTGACAATTTGTCGCTGGAAATTGTTGCTTACTGGCAATGTTATTATTTGTCTGTGGCTTTTGGCCAATTTACTTATTGGCTTACTCCACATAGCGCCAACGTTGTCGCACCACACAACAAATGTTGCATACATCAACAAATCAATTTTGGCGATAATTTTCCCAACCAACCAGTTTTTTATTTATATAGGAATGTACATATGTATGCACTGTATTTTTCGTATTTTTCCTAACTTCCGTCAAGTGAGCATTTACGAAGCTTTACCAGCTGCCCCAGCCAGATTATGTAATGCTCTTGCGAACTGCTGTTTAACGTCTTCTGGTCACCGATTTTGGCTGGCTGGCTGGCGTTGCTCATACGCCCCATGTACAAGGCGTAGACTGCAATGCAATGGTGACTGGTGTGGTCATTGTGCAAGCGCCTGACACAAATTCTTTGGCGCCGTCGGTAAATGTTGCAATTTTTTTTTTGGTTGTTTGCTTGTTTCGTGCGAAAATCAACACAACGAAAATAACAAATAACTGGTTTTGTGTGCATTTTTCGATTTGTTGAGGTAATTATCAAATGCGCTGGCTGCCATTTAAATTTTGCTCATGATTTTTTTTTTTTTGTGTTTCTGCTACCGTTTCCTTAGTGAATGTGGACGTGCCTTGGGTCTGGATCTGGCAAATGACAAGCCGAAATGTCAGCGTTTGTTCAGCCCGACAACATTTGTGAACTTATATCAAATGGTCTGGAGACACAGAAATCAAACTACGAACATGTAAAGGCAGGCAATAAAATTGAGCAAATAAAACAAAAACAAAAAAAGTTGTGCTTTAAACTTTCTTTTTATGCGGCACTTTTAGCTGACTTTGCTTTGCCCAAAACATTCGTCGTCTCTGGGCAACGTTTGTTAGCTGCTTCATTGATTTTTCATTTACACCGCTGTTGCCAGCGTCGTCGACGTCACCGCCAGCATCACTGCCTTTTGACCATAATTGTTGCAATTTAACGATGCCGACGACGACGTCGGCGTTGATGAGGTAATCGAAAATGTGCCTGTCTTCTAGCCAGGCCCAAGAAAATAAAAGAGAGTGAAGAAAAGAGAGAGCATAATTTTTCCTCTACGTCATTGATTTGCTTTTGTGGTTTGCTGTTTTGTTTTGCTCGGAATTATGTTTGACCATTTGCATACTAATTAAAACCCATTGCAAATGAAATCAATATTCAAACAAAGCGATTTGTCTGCTGCAATTTGAGTAAGACTTTGGCATGCAAACGCTTTCACTGCTCGTCTTTCAACGTCGCTTGAATTATGGATAATTAGCATAAATGCATTACAAATGCAGCCCAAAAAAAAAAAAAAACTGCTGCGCTACCCAGTGGGACTTATATAAGCTCAGATTTGACACGCCATCCCCACAGAGTGGTAATAAATATCATTGAATCGTCGCAGCATGCGATTTTCGAATTTCGCCTGAATTAACTGTGTCACCCGGTACCCGTTAACGGAAATGTGTGAATTAAGCGTATGGAAAGCATATTTTCACCGCCTCACAACATCTTGTGGTTGAATCAATTAACTTACAGCATACATAGTTCTTTGCGGTTCAATTTCACCGCTTAACAAATGAAGTAAAAATGAAATAAAATTATCATCCTTAGGACAACGTTTGATAAGCGGCTCAAGAAAGTTCATCGAAGTTCATGGTTATTAATCATTAACAGCTCTTTTGCTGTTTATTACTAATTTGACAGTATGTTAGATCCCCTAAGACCCTAAGTTGATTGCCCACAGCTATATAGCGGTATTGAACCAATGCCTTAATGATGTAGTTTAAATGCCTACTGTCAAATGATGGCACAGTGGGAGTATGTATAGCGTCAACAGCTACCGGAATTTAAAATCAATAAAGTGAAGGCAAAATATCATCAATTCGATATATTCGTTAATTGCCATGCAGATGGCAGCAAATCACATATTGAGTTCGTTCCCTAAGTCATTTGAACCTGCAACAATTTAAATTATAAATGCTTTAGATTTTCTATGAGTTAAGTTAAGAAAATTAGTCAATTTAAATGTTAAATTATTTTCATCGTTTTTTTCGTCTAGGCGCAATAAGTTCGTTGCCTTTGCATACAACTGCAACCCAAGTTTTGATCATTGACTTTAACTACTAATGAGAAAACCACAACCGCATTACATGTTATAACAGCTGGCATGCTCTCCCATACTGGTTGTATCTCTCTCTCTCCCTCTCTCTCTCTCTCTCTCTCTCTCTCGCGCTGCCTCTAAATGTATATTTCTCTATATGTTATGTGTACATTTGGCAGCTCTTGAGTATAGTGGGGGCTCCGCATGCTTTCAGTTTCGTTTTCAACTTCGGCGCGTCAGGCAGCGCAACAAGCAACAGCCAGCAGCAGCAGCGACAACAAATAAACCATAAAGAATTTTAAGTAAAAAAATCGTCGATTATGTGCGCACTTTAAATTTGATTTTAAGCCCAATTACGTGATTTGCCTGTGAGCGTTTATTGTTGTCGTTGCCTTCACGCTATTGAGCAGTGTCGTTATCGTTGTCGGCTGTATTTGTCTTTGTCCACGTCTACTCAAGTGTGAGCGCCTCGTGCCAAAGACAGCTGTTAGAAAAAGCAAGCAGGCTAAGGCAAGCGAGTAATTGGCTAACAGCAATAACCGAAACAACAGCAAAAATAATATTAAATAATAATAAAATAAAAGGCAAAATCGTTTTTTTGAATAGCAAATTCGATACGAACATGAGGTTCGTTGCTTAAGTCTTTTGTTTTGCTGTCTTTCTGCACTGTGCGAACGCGCGCGAATCTCCGCATAAGAAACGAAACAAAGTGTGAGCTAAAGATTGAAATAAACACGATTGTTTACTAGCCGAATCCAAAAAAAGGCGAAACCAGTTGTGCAACTATTTCTAGTAACCATTGACTAGAGCGCTTACAGCGCCGGCTCCTTAACCCTCGAGTCGGGGGAAGCACTCAAAATGGCGCCTAAGAAAGAGACAACCTTGAGCCAACAGCAACAAAATCATCATCATCAGCAGCATCAACAGCCGGTCATGGACTTCGAAAGGATAAAACGTCATTTCAGCTGGTCGGATACGAGTGCCATGTGAGTCACAAGTTTAATAGGCCCAACAACTTTTGATCTTAAGTACGACTTAACCCCGAAAGCTACGTCGAAAGGAAAAGCCCCAAAAATGGAACTCGGTGCAAACCATATTTAATTACTATGTGAAACACCATAAACTCAACGATAAAGAGAAACGAAAAAAATATTCGAAAACAAACAAAGCAGATGCGATCTCTGCACTTAAATGGGCTTGTCTAGAGTTTTTTTTTCTTTGGTATCTATAATAAAGCAACCAAAACAAAAATGGTTGACTTTGAATTTGTTTAAAATTCTTCGCTTATCGATTTCCGTTGTTATATGCTGTAATTGAGGAGCTGTTTACTAATTCATCAGTGTGAGCAGTACTTGTTTATATATAGAAAACAGAGTTTTTTTTTTTAAATTAAGATACTAAATAAACTTATTATAAAAACAACTATTTCAACAGTTCCGTGAAATGTATAAATCGAGGAACGGAATACAAAATATGAGGTTTACTTAGTTTTTATGTCCAGTTGGATCCTCAAAACAAAAGCTTGTATTTTTAACTGAGCTTATCTGAGGCATGACTTCGGTCGTCTGAAATGCATTGCGAAAAACAAAACAAAACTCACTAGTAGATGATTTTCGACCGGTGAGATCACTTATTTGTTTCGCTAGCACTTTTTGAATACTCTAAATGACTGAGATGGTTTATTCCGACAATTAGCACTCGATTTTTGTTCTATTTTGAAATGGGGACTTACATAACTTTAATACCTCTAATTTGTCATTCGCAATTCGCATCTTTTTCAATACCTTGCAGATATTTTTTACACGTCATGCTTATTAAGCTTCATGTTTTAATTGCACTTAAGCAAGCCGCCTAAAAGTGACGTGAAGTGAAATTTGCAATTATATAAATACATAATACAACTCTACGAGCATTTGTAGACTTACCTATGTACATAATCATATGTTTGCATATACATATGCATATAGGCATTTGTTAATACATTAATACAAAAAAATAGCTCATGAGCGAGCTGGAGCTGTATTTAAGTTGAGGAACCTCAAAATAGAATCCAGGGCCGTTTCACCTTTGGGCTTAGCAAGCGCTGCTTGAATTCAAGTGTTAGTTTGCTTTCAGTATGACTAATTGCAAGTTTCAGTAATTTCCCTAGCAGCACAACTAAACACACTAAATAACCATTATTATTATAAAGCGAACGACGCATTATAACATATTATGAATAGTCCCTGGGCCAAATGTGTGAAAATCAATTCAACAAAATACTGTTCAATTGCGGCGACTTACCAAGTAGGTCTCGGACAATTCTAATTTTTATGCAAACACTTGCTTTTGTAAATCTGCCATTCATTTATAATGCGGAGCTATAGCTTTTTGTTTACGCATGACATAATATTAATCAACATTGGGCAAATTTCTCAAATAGTCTAACTTGCTTATAAGATACTTAATATTAAATGTGAATTGGCGGGATAACGGTGTTTTTTTGGCACTAATTAAACGATTGTAAACAATTGACAACCTCATTTCCGCATAAGCCAGTTAATCCGAATTGCATGTGAAAATCATTGTGGGTTGTCCGGTAAGTTCGACTTGGCAGCGACAGATGGCGTGCTCTTAATTATTGCTGTTGTTGGTGTCGTTGCTTCAATTCTAATTGACATGCAATTAAATACCAATACGAAGCTTTATATGATATAATCAAATGCGTCTCAGCAATATATTTGCCAATAATATTAGTATGTTTTTTTCAAATTTGTGCGCTAACAAATTAAGCTGGCTGGCAGCTTGTAGCTTGAAGAGCGTTCCATAGCAGCGAGCTTTGAAGCTTTTCTTCTGGTAAGCTCTAAGTAAGCTTATGAGTTGAAAGCGCCAGGTGGCGCACTACGGTGCTGATCAGAATGAAAGCTTGAAAAAGCTTTGCTCTCAGCTTCACTAAAGCAAAGTTCGACTTTAATTCATCACACACACACACACACACACACACACGTGATAACGCTACTCCGCTATAATGGGCTCCAAAGATCAGAGTCGCCCAGTGATATTAAAGCAAATTACATTAATCTTCGAGCAACAACAATTACATTAGCATTAAGAATAACACTGAACACGTTCATTGCGCCTTTCCAACGATTTGTTGCTTGTGCGAAGTTTAGAACATGTTTGGCTGGCAATTGTGGAAACTACATTTTAACTTGCTCAACCCATTGACCATCGGGTTGGCTTTTTCAAGCCTTTATTGCCTTAGAGGCCATTGCAATTATTAGGAAATGAGCAGCTTAACATTCAACGGGCATTGGCCGGGTCATCTAAACGTCAAAACACGCACCTGTCGTAAGTCCCAGCAATATTTCATTTATTTTCACTTGTCCCAGAACGTTTTCGAGCAACTTCTGGCCAAAACGAGCATGAGCTTGAGCTAACTCGTATTTGAACAGTAAATGAACCCAAGCACGTATGTATGTGCAGAATTTCGCTTATCATTCTTTACAAAACAAGTCACATAAATTGTAAGTCATTTATGTTCATATAAGGGGTACTTTCGGGGGTTCCAAGAGCTGATATTATTTATTATTATTATTCATTTTACACTTATTGATCGATACATATTATATACAATGGTAAATTTTAGATGGTAGAAATTTAATAAATTAATATGGAAATAGAGTTTAGATTTTAGATGGTAGAAAATTAAGAAATGAATATGGAAATAGAGACAGAGATAGTTTGATCTAGTTTGGATTCTTGTTTTTGTTTTCGATAATACTTCATACCTCAATGACATCATTGTTTTTTTGTTTTGTTTGCTGCGCTTCTCTCATTCACAATACGTAATTTTTTCAATATTGTTAAGCACTTTCACTTAGTGCAAGACGACCGTGCATTGTATTAGACTAAATTTGCCACTACTACAGCAATTTTGCGACTATCTGCGTTTGTTTGCTTTTGGCATTAACGGCTATTTAGCTGGTACGCTAATTGGCTTAAGAGTGTTCGATGTGTGTTGGCTATTGAAAAAGGCGTTGCACAATGCGCTCAATCAAATTTGTGTTTTTTCTGTCTATGCCAAATAGTTGAGTCAAATGGCGCGCATTGTGCGCCATAGCTTTCCTTCGCATAATTACGGAAACAATGTCTGAATCTCGAGCGCATTGTGACTACGCTCCACTAGCTTTTTGGGCTCAAGTCGCTGCTTCGCTCAAAAGTATCTTTCGCTCATTTGCCAGTCGAATTTTACAAAAGACCTTGACACATTTGGGGCGTGTATATTTGTATCCGAACCTTTGCCCCAGTCTCGACCATTTTTGTGCAAGCGATGAGCAAAAGACACACAAAAGATATAATAAAATAAATAAAAAATAAGCATAGCCACGTTAAATTTAGATTTCAAATGGAGCCACAGATAAACAAAAAAAAAAAAAAAAAGCATGGCAACAAACAATATCCAGCTAGCTATTGCAATTTCCTCAGTGCGTGTGACTTTTATGAGACACACAGATTCAAATTGTAATAAATTAGGCTGCTTGCGTCTGTGTTGCTCTTCTGAATTGGCCTGGCGATTTGAGCGCTGCAGCAGCGACTTAAGCTCTGTTTCAAGAATTGCATAATATTTGGCAAACCAGCAAGCAAGCGACAACAGCTGCCACAACGCAGATACAACAATACAGCAACAACAACACCGCAACAACAGCAAAAACAAAATCATCAACAAGTAGTACAACCGGACAAACCATTGAGCTCGCTTTCATGTTAGTGATGAGCGTTTTCAACGCAAATCGTGGATAAGTTTTAGCTTAAACATATATTTTTTTTTTTTTAACCTAGTAAATTATTATTAATAATTGAGTGAACTTCAAGAAATGGTTAAGTTCTTTGAAGAATTTTACTCTCTTCCCACGAAATGTTAAATGCAATAACAAAAAATAAGGAAGAGAGGGTAAAGTTTACCGGGTATCTGAACTTAACTTATCCAATTCATTACTTGTTAGCTGTGGATCAATTGTTTTTTTTAGCCTTTACTTGCTTAACTTATGCAATTCATTACTTGTTAGCTGTGGACCAATTGTTTTTGCAGCCTTTACTTGTTTCGATTTTAATTGTTCAACGAATTCATCACGAGTTCAGCTCTGTGCTCTGGCACGATGGAAAGCTTTACAGCAGTCGCTGAAAGCTTTACGACCAGGTGGCAACTGCAATAAAATTGCGAATACATATATATATATATATATATATGTATATATGTAAGAGAAATATGTGATTAGGACACAGCAAGAGCAAACAAGTTTGAAGCTAAAGGGAAAATTTATCGCAAATGAAATTACGTTAAGCGACAAGCGCAAAGCAAGGCATTTTTATGAGTCGACTTTAGATTGAAATTGCGTTGAAATACAATTAATGCTGGCGCTGCCGTTGCATAGTTTGCTGCTCTCAAGTTGCACATACAGATTGAGGCAACAGTGCCGAATCAGCTGCTTCCCAGCGGCTTCCTCTATCAACGCCGTGTTGCGGCTGCGACCTTGTGCTCGATTTGAGAGCACTCGCAAAGAAACTGAAATTAAATTGTTTATATGAATGAATGAATGGGCATAGACTTGGCCGTTTCGTCTTTCTGACGTTAAAATGCTATGAAACAAACCACACACAAAATGAAGATTTGAAATGTTGTCACATCGTAAAGCCAAATGCTGAAACAGTTACTAGCATCGCCTGCCTGCGACAAGTTGTTGTTAAATTTATGCCATGGGCAAAAGCCAAATAATATTGTCAACCAATTTCTTCAACTGCCATTTGCCATTTGCGTTGGCTGTTATTGCTGTTGCTGCTGTTGTTGATACGTTTCTGTTTTACTTCTTTTTATTTGTAACTGCTTTTGATGCACTGACCAAGCAGCGAAGTCAACAAACTTGTTCAAGGCAGAGCAGCAACAATCGCTACATGACTTGCCAGAAAAGCTTAAGGCAGACAAGCAGATACAGACAAACAGAAACAGAAAAAGAAACCCAGACTGCAGTTTAAACTGAAACCGAGGCGATGTGTTAGAGCTTGAAATTGCTACTGTTGTGTTCTGCGTTGTAGTCTGTAAAGTTTATTAAATTAACTTTACCAAGCTTATCTAAATATATTTAATTATTGAAAAAAAGCAAATTTAGCCCGATTTGCACGATTCAGAGGGAACTGTCAGTTCTTTCACAAGACTAAGAGTATCTAAGCGAAATTATGCTACAAATATTTCATTTTATTTCACATTGATGTAAACCACTTGAGGTGTATGAACAGCACAATTGAGACTGTACTGAGCTGAATCTGCAGATTTCTTATCACATCATAAATTTTGTTGTGGGCCAACGCAAACTAGCTTCAGACTGACTTAACTAACTTAATGCACAACAAGCTGGTATTGAAAGCAAAGTAGGCCGCTGTGATGAATCATGCATCTTTCATTACAAAATATAGATACATATATTTACTTGGGTGTAAATGTATAAACATATATTTCGGCGTTGATGGAGTGCTGTCAGGTTAGCTCGGAACTCACTTTGCAGGGCTCATTAGCACACTGACAGTTTCAAAACGATGTCAAGTCCGTTGCAAATGACTACTCAGCTTACTTATTTATTCATGGGTAGGGATATGTTTTGTGAATTACATTTATTTGACAGCAATTACTAGACAGATGTTGCACTCCGTGTATACATAAAATGTTCAGGAAGTTAATCTCAAAATTAATCACAAAATGTAACTCAAATACGGATTTACTCAGAACATACAAGACTCAGTTTAATGGCCCTGCCGGGCATGACAGGCACTTTTTATAAAGGGCAGCCATTAGTTCGTTTATAGCCGGACAACCTTACAGTTTAAAAAATAAACTACTTTAAATATAAAATACAACGAAATATCGGTTCAAATTTTGCCAGTTATCATATAACATAAGCATTTTTGCACCACCAAAAATCAACCAATTTGCGCTTGAGTAAAAATTTCAATTTAAATTTCATGCGTGCTTTGTTACATCATTGAATTTGATGGCACATTGGCCAATAAACACCCACAATGATGGGCAGTTGGGCATTTTCAATGTCAGCGTTGCGCAAATGTCGCCCAGCTGGTTTATGTATTTATATGCACCAGAAGAGGGCATGTTCATTTAGTCACCTCATTGGTGACGCATTCAAATATCGATTGAGCTGTTACTCACAGCTATCTATAAACTTAGTACATACATGTGTACATACATAATGGCCTCTATACAAGTGGTTTGTCTTACACTCATACAAAAATCGCAAATTTTAGTAAATTGGCATTTCTGAATTTCAGAAAGAATGTTTTCTAAAAATTTGGATGATAATTTTTAGTTTTCAGAAAGGTTTCTCTTAAGGAAATTATTTCTAATAAAAAGAAAAAAATATTTTTAAATTGATAAGATATATTATATGAACATGATTAGTGTATTCTTGCCACGGCATATAAAACATGATGATTTTTTTTCTCTTCTCTTTTCACGTGTAACGCCCTTAGTGAGGCTCTCAAACTATTAATATATAGATGACATTGAAATTGTGCAATACACAGTTTCAAATTTATGTTATTAGTGCTTTGTCATTGATGTCGTCGAATTTCTATTGATTTTGCATTCATACATTTTTCCATCCCTCAATTGTCGACTTATTCTTTGCCACATTGATTTAATACAAGCTAAGCATTAAATCTCGCCTTGACCACACCCAAAACTTCAAACTTCAAGACAGCAACACAAAAAAAAAACAAAACAAAAAAAACTCATTGACGTGTCTTTGACTGCGATTGTGACGATCGTGTCTTCTTAATGCTCACGCATATTTGGCATTAAAAACAAATTAAACAAATTATAGCACTTAATTGCCATTTCGATATGATTCTTAATGTTTCCTCCAGCCAAAAAGCAGAGTAGTTTGCATCTATCAGGTTAGAATTTAAATGCGCTTATTAACGCAACGCAACAGTTGCGTCGGCTTTTCCGGACAGAACCTGACTCTTACTGTGATGAATCAATGATGCAATGCGCAGAGTGCCAGTGAATGGTGAGTGGTTAAGTTTGTCTGTTGTAATTCTCGTTTTTCAAAAGAAGAAGAAAAAGCAGAAAAAGAAGAAGCGAGTGCAGCGCTTAGTTTGATGCACAGCGCGTAAGTCGACTGCCTCAAGGTCGCCGACTTACATAAGAGCAGAGCAGCGGCAACGTCACAACAACGACGTCAAAAAACCCAAAAAATGCCGCAGCTGAGAAGACCTTTATTGCCATGTGCCCTTAAAGCGCACACATGCTGAATGCTTTGAAGGTGAGCGAGCTGCTGCTGCTGCCTCCATGCAAAGGAACAACAAGAGCCATCAAACTTTAATACGACATGCAAAAATATGCTCAAGCAAGTAAGCAGGCTGTAGTCGAATGAGCTCGACTACGATATACCCTGAACCCAGTTGTTAAATATATAATAGTTTTATCTTCTGTAAGTGCATTCATATCATGCTTTTATTTTTTATTTTCTGTCTGTTACATATATTTCAACAAAATCATTAAACCCTCTTTTCCTATTTTCAATGGGTTCAGGGTATAAAGAGTACCAAACGCCTCGCGCTCTTTCTAAAGGCCCGAAAAGCACAGACCAAAGGCAAAGCAAAGCCAGTTTTACTTGAGTTTGAGCGTTTCTTGAGTGCTTTCGCTCGCACAGCGAGCGACTTTAACTGCCGCCTAACTTAGTTCAGTTGTGTTTTAAACAGCAGCAAGACAGCACGTACGAACTGTTAACACGCGCTTTACGCACGTGCAAAAGTGCAGCAGCTTCGAAAAGCACTCAACAACAACAGAGAAGAGAGAGAGAGAGAGAGAGAGAGAGAGAGAGAGAGAGAGAGAGAGAGAGAAAGAGAGACAGAGCGCTCGCTCTTCCATTGACAAAGTGTAAAGTGCAAAGCTGGCAGCATCGTCGACGTCAACCTCGTCGTCGTCGCTGAACGCAGTTCAGCGCAGCTCAGGTCTCAGTTTGGCCAGCGACTTGAAGTCAGTCTTAGTTGCAGCCTGAAGCCAGCCGCACGCGTTTATGAATTTGCTCCGGTCCGTGATATTTAGTGACAAGATCAAGAGCGATACTGCGATATAAACTGTGCCGATATCAATAAATACAGCAACAACAACAACAAAAGGCTTTTACATTTGTCATTGATATTATACGACGCGTGTGTGAATATTGCTAGATACGATACAAGTTTGTGCCTTAAGTCTTCTGTTGTGCAAGAGTAATCATTTGCCAGTGGATTACAACAAAGAGGATCAGCACACACAGCCTAGCAACAACTTGTGCAAACATACGCACAGTTGACGATATTTAACGACTCTTTCCAACAAATCCACACACACATTAACACACTTACACACACACACACTCACCCAGTGACAGTTGGACAGGAAACTTATTCAGAACGCGCACTGTAAGTGTAAATTTGTTGAGCAAACAAAACAAAATTTGGATTTTTAAGATTTGGAGTTTGACGAGCTGGCACCTTGAAGTGCTACATTATTGCAAAATATTATTTCGCAAAAATCATTATCGCAGTCCACATATTGAACAGCCTAATGTATTCGAATTATAATAAGAATATTAAGAAAACAATTAATATTCTTTTCAAACAACAAATGGCCGCAGCTATATTGTTCCATTCTCTTTTCAATCACTTTGTGCGCGCTACAGCTTTGTCAGGCCATCCAAGATTGTCAACATGACCAACAAAAAATAAAAATAAAAGAAAAAACTTAAAAATTTAAAAATAAAATAAAAATGAAATGTACGTTTGCTCGGCGTGACTGTACCCCAGGCAAACCCCCTTGCCCAGCCCCAGCCATGGCTACTGTTTATTCAAAATGTGCAAATACTTACCAGCTCAATCGCTACGCATACAAATTGACAGATTTTGCTTGCTGTGCCACCTAAAACGCTGATAGAATATTTTCAAATGTTGCCGAATAAGCGATTCAAATAAGGATTCACATTTGTTCGCTGTAGGGATTTTTTGATTTGATTATATAAGTTAATCATTTTAAAGTTGAGCTCGTAGTTCGGAATATTTGTTAACTAGCTTGTAGAGTATACATTTTTATAATACACTTTAGTGTTCTGTTCTTAGATTATTGATTTGAAATTCGATGTCACATCATTAAGTATCATTAGGCCTTTAATATTTGTGCATGAAAAATCAGCGTCTGAGTTGATGTCCGTGTTTATTATTGTTCCTAATTAGTAAGTCCCGTTAAGTATACATATTTGCAATCTATTCTATATTAGATATTTACAACTGCCGCCTAACTAAACACTCAACAACAATTTACTTTACTAATGATATGTTGTTCAAATGATCTATGCAGTATTTATTATCGAATCTCAGTACAATATTAAACACTTGCAAGAAATCTCGGTTGAGCTCAGTTTCCAGGTCGATTCTAATTGGCTATAATTAACAAGTATGGCGACGATGACTGCACTGGGCAAGAGGTCAACTGTAGCTTACTAGCATGGCCGGCATTGCGGCTTAAAGATACACTATAAGGCAGTTGTATATTTCAGTTTACGTGCTTGCGCTGTTGCTAACGATTTCGAGCAAAGTTCAGCGTAAATAGCTGTTGTGACTTTTTTGCATTTTCATTGCACAGGCACAAATACACAGATGAAAATACTTATAGAGATATACACAGATACAGAGATATAAGCAGTAAACAACGACTTTAATAATATTGTATTTGAATATATGTTAAACTGCATTCATTGTCGCATGTTGTGCACCCAACGACCTTCGTCGGGGGCCCTGAAAATTTATTGTCAAGGTTGGTTTTCTTTCCACTCTCGTTGCGTGCATTTCCGAAGTGTGCAACGCTTCAAGCTCCAACTTGAACTGGTATTTTCGGCTCGGGGGTTTTTTCACTTTTGTTTCGTTTCGTTTCGCTTTTTTTTTTTTTAGATTTTCTGTTTCGGCTTTTGCTTCTTTTATTTTTGGTTTTTTTTTTCCTGAGATCTCTGTGTTTTTGTCACTCGCAGCAACGGTTTTGAGCAGAGTTCAAGGTGTATTCATATTGTATAATGCAAATTAAATTTAGCTCTTGGCTGTTTCTTAAATCTAGTTGCATTTTTTCATAAGCGACATTTAATTAAAATCAAGGTAAATGCGCTATTAACTTTATATTAAGTCAAATATAGAATTCTAGTTTATTTCGATTAAGTAGTTATTAAACTAATTAAAAATAGTTTGCAGTTGCTTTTATAAATTTTTTTTATAGTCAATCAGAGATTTTACAAATACATAAGGATAGCTGCATTTATGATGAGCTAAGCACTTTTAAGCTGAATTCAAACTGGGAGCGTGGCCATTTAATGATAGAGTCTAATGGATCAATTAAAAACGCTTTGCTACAAGCATTAAGGCAGCAGATCGCTTTTAATTTGAAAGTCTGTGAGTCTTAGCCCCTGCTTGAACTCTTAGCCCTAATGAGCTTGATGATATGACACCTGTCAGCTTCAAGTTAACAATGTATTTATTGCGATAATCTCATTGAAATGTCATCATAATAGGTACACACACTGACATTTAAATCAATATTAATAATAAAACGCTAAAGAAATTCCATTTTTCAACGTTTGAGTAAATTACGAATGTAATTATATCTTTCACAAGTGTGTTCACAACTGGTAAACAGTTGTTAAAGTTCTCGTGGCTTTTCATTTCACCAAGTTTCTGAACGTTTCTTTATTGTGCTGTGTTCGTTTATGTAACGTCAAAGGTAATTAAGAAAATTATTTATTAATTGTGGCAATTGTACATTCTCTTTCGTGGCAGCAATTGTGTTATTAAATCAAGCTATGAGCCATAGACTGGTTTATTCGTGCATTGCTTGTCGTGTGTGCGTGCTGCAAGTGTGCTTTGGTCAACGCAAAAATCAGTTAAGATTTAATTTTAAACATCTGCAAGCAAGTGGCAAAATAGTTGGATAGCATGATTGCCAAATTCTCTGCAATAAAATGCTGATTATCTAAGGATGACAATATAGCCGTGCTGTTGTTTGCTGGTGCGGGTGAGTTAGCCGCTCAACCAGTTGCAAGCTGCCACAATAGCAAAAACAATTAAACTCAACTAAACTTAGCAATGAGTAAATGAAACTCAACTGGTTTGCAAGTTGTTGCAATATCCAAATGCCGCTACCGTTGCCGAAGCAAAACCCGAAGAAGTAGCAGCAATTGCAGACACTAAACTGTGTTGTACACAACTGCAAACTCGCACACACTAATATGCTGCCCGCACACACATACACACACATACTGCAAGAAATTATGTCATCGGAAAATCAAGCAAAATGAAAATGAAAACGCCATGGAAATAGAAAGAGTTAACAGAAATTCAACAGAGAGCGAAAGTATTGCCAAGATATTGCCAACGATTTCTCAACTTGACAATACGCCAAAGCAGTTCTAAGCCCATTTAGACATATCAGCCCTCTAGGGCTGGGCCTGTCCTTAAAACCACTTTAATGACTGTCACATGCCACGGGCAAGTGCTATTTACTTTTAAATGCCACGCACGCAAGTCATCAGCATATAAATTATTAAGCAGTAAGCACTTGTATATTCAGCTATTCATAAAATCCATTTTGGATTTTCCGGTACGCAAACAGATCTGGCTAGGTACAGTTGTGCGAAATTCGTCTCGGAGTTTGCCGCAAGTTTACCGATTACCTCATTAAAAAAAAGCAAATTAAAATTATATAGATATGTGTATATCATTGTATTTATTTTCTGTGCACTGGCCACTTAAAAAGTCAGCTGCCTGGCCGATATTGCTCAATAATTAGCAATCACTTGTTGTACTCTTACCGAGTGTATTTTAACTTTGTGGAGAAGTCACAATATCTATGAATCATTTGCAAATAAGCACCAGACTCAATCTGCAGACATCAAAGTTTGTATCCAGGGATACGCCCCAAACGCATTTTATTGATACGTTGTCTGTTTTACGAGTTACTGAGAAATGAATATTCTACATATATGTAGTTATATATGAAAATGAATACTTTATATAATTTAACCTTAATATACCATCCAAACGGATATAGTGATGCATAATAGGACAAGTAGTGAACATGTGCATTGAGGAGTATTAAAGTTTCGACTTGCTGAACATAGGTTGCGTATAGTTTCTTACTAGTTTCAACACTTTTTTATTGTTAGTTACAACCAGTTGAGTAAATTATCTATCTATGTATAGGCTTGGCCACTCAATTTATATTCTGAGATTTGATGTTGTTGCTTGTCTGTTCCACAGATCCATTCAACCTACTGAATCCAATTGACGAAGTTATTGCCCACTTATAATATATATCAAAGTGCAGCTAGGCGACCGCCATTTAATATGATGAAATTCTATATTTATAAAATATTTGAGTGTATTTAATAATGCATTTCATGTTGCCCGGAAAGCAATTGCATATCTCGTGCTGTTACCATTGTTACGTCATTAGAGATAAATATTAGAAGGTATTTAATACCTTTAAAGTTATAATATCATCTACAGAGATAGCGGAGAGCACTTAAGCCATGCCGCCCAAAAAGGTGCCAAAGTCGAAGACGTACAAAAATGATTTCAAATCAATAAATAATACCATTAAAAAGTATTATTATTGTTGTTGTGGATAACGACTTTTAGACTCTGGTTTGATATGCTTTTGAACTGTACGATAATATGTTGTGTAATAATTCGATTGAAAATGTGATTATTGTTGTAGTAGCAACTTTTAGACTCTGGCTTTACAAGTATGATAAAATGCTGAAAGAGTGGAAGTGGCAACAACTGTTGGCATTATCAGTATAGTAAATACTAGCAAAAACCTAACGACAAGTTATTGATTATATGAGTGAGAGAAGTTAGAAACTTAGAAAGGTCGAACTTTTTGTAGTTAAACAAAGATTTAAATAAATATGTATCTGTTTTCATTTACACTTTATAAGTTTATTTGTTAGTTAGTTCATTTTTACATCAGGAATATCTGAAAAGCGATCAATACTATACTATATATGGCTATCTTTACCTTATTTAAAACGAGTCTACAAACAGCTCATGCGTAGTGTGACTCAAACAAGAAAATACACTTTGAGCTCGTCAAACTTCAAGTCAGCGCATGTATACAAAAAATCACAATTAACGCTCCAAACCTTATTATTGTTTATTGTTTATTATATTTATATATGTACATTTCAGAAATGTGGGCATAAAACGCAAAACGCTACTTGAATATTGCAAAAGATTGGTGGCCGCAACGCACAGCTACGGGTTACGATTCGAATTTTCATTTTTTGTTATTGGTAAAAGTAAAGGCAGAGTAACTAATATTTAAATAGGTAAACAAAGTCCAAAATAAAGATTAAGATAATCAAAATAAACACCCACCGCAGGCGTCGCAACAAAACTGAAAAAAATCACACATCAAAATGCTGATATCAACGTAAGTAAAAGTAGACATCAAAACAACAACGACAACATCAATTGTGTTAATTGCAATCAAAATGTAATGCCCAAAGTACAAAAGAAAAAAAATTACGATAAAAGTAACACAAACTCTATATTTGACCCACTAATGTTGACCCAGTTGAAGATGGAATTTTTATATAAAACTCGATTTCGGCTACGTCAATCTGCCAATAAGTCAATAAGTTCACATCACTTAGTCAGTCAGTCAGTCGGTCAGCTAGTCTTCCTGCTGCTGTTGCTCATTGCTTTTGCAGCGTGTCTCGCTCAATATTGCATAATCAATGCAGCTCTCGGCTTTGCTCGCTCGCTGAGAGCGAGTGCGACGCTTGTTGCCTGCGATTTGACTTTTCCTACGCTTCGCCCTGTTTGCAGCTTTTGCTTTTTGCCACATTTTCTGTTAGTGTATGTGTGTGTGCGAGTGTCTGTATAGTGTCTGTGTCTGTGTGTGTGAGTGTATCTCTATTTTGCATATATTTGCGAAAAGTCCGACCGCATTTCTGAGCAGGCTGAACAAGTTTGCAATTGTGTCAAACACTCGAACGCAAATGGCGCATTGCATAATCTAAAGTTCCGAATAATTATGTAAGGAACTAAGAAGTTAAGAAATGTATGTATTGAATGAAAATTCTGTAAGAAATTTTCTCTCTCTCTTCGCCGACGTGAGCAGGCAAAGTACACTTGTTGGCATTGCATATTCCTTACAGATCGCGCGTATTTATTGAAATTCCAATCATTCAAGTGTGACGAGCTGGACCTTGCCGCCCCGTGAGGTAGAGAGAGAGAGATGCGACTGAGAGGCATGTTAAATGCGTTTGCATGTTTACCTGTTCACGTTGCGTGCTTTGTATTCACTTGATTACATGCGATTAGATAGCTCAATCATAAATCATTTTCCAGCAGCGATTGGTTTTTGTTGTCACACACGTGCAATTGCAGCTCAGCTTATGCAAGTACATTATTGCTGAATATTAAAATTATTCACTCGTTTCCTGCTCGCTGACTCAGCAGCGACTGACGTACAGATTTACAATAGATCATCAAGCCAACCAGTGTACTAAGAAGATAGATTTGTGGGTGTCCGGCCTCTAATAATAATATAATTACTAACGGTCAGGGGTGTTTAACTGTGTATTTTGCACTTCGCGTCGTTTTGATGCGGGGTCTAGAAAATATCCCTAAGCGAATACCTTGAATAATTATAGTTTTTGTTTTACAAAAAATTTATTTAAATATGGCAATACGGTGAGAGGAATCTTTAATTAACTTTTATGTAGTCACAAACCCAACAAAAAAAAAAATACATATCCACAAATTTTTAGTTTATGTGTCAACCATTTCTCACGGCATATTTTGTAATTTTATTTTGTCACCCAACAGCATATACTAAATATATGTGTGGACGACTAAATAGAGCTCTAATAGTTGATTAAATGATCAATAAGCATACACAAACATCAAACAACATACAACATACAATCAACAGGCTAAGCTTTCAGCCATAAATGCCGAGCGCACCCAAAAAAAAAAATCAAAAATTCATCGAAAAATGTTGGCCTGTTGTCATTATAAAAACTACTTTGACTGACCTTGTCCATTGTTGAATGTGCGCGCACACAAAAATTTACGCAATTTACGCATACACAAACAATAAATGTTGGCTCTGACTAACTCGATAATCAACATAATACGCAAATCGAAAGACTCAAGCAACGAACTTGAAATACATTTCGTCAACGACTTGCTGCTTGCTGCTTCATAGTTGTTGTGATTACTGTTATTGCAGCATGAAGTTTCTGAAATGCGCATCACTTACAGAATTCATTTGGACAAAGCTAAAATGTCGCCGCAGTAGGCAAATATTTTCTGTTCGACTTTGCTATTGAGTATGTTTTCTTCGCACAATTGTGTAATATGTCGATCTATTGGGCTTTCATGCTGTCTGCGATCTAAGCTTATACAATATGCAATAATGTGCAATCTGATTAAATTTATTCAATGAGCTGCCAGCGCAATCGATTTGCAAAAAGCAAAGAGTGAATCGATAACCGTTTTTTGATACCAGTGAAGTGGACGCTGGCGTTCGATCAATGACCTTGAACTAATTTTCATCAAATTGTTGTTGGTATGATTTCCGTTTTGTTAATGACTTAAAAATTGTTTTCCAAAATTAAAAGAAAAGGTATAAATTTAATATGTGTGTGTCTGATAACGATTAAAAGTAAGCCAATTAGTAGCTTTCTTTGCCAACGAAAGGAAATCATTTAGCCCATGGCAAGGTGATCGGTGTAGCTAACCTTGACCCAAATAAGATGCAAATTTTCCCCAAAGTTTGCTGTTGTGGTCATTATTGCAGTTTGGGGCATGTGCTGACGGCTAAGCGCCTTCGTTTGAGTAGTTACCAGCTTATTTGCATTGCAATTCCGCAATAAGCACGTCATATAATAATGCAAATGCAATGGCGAATGCAATTTATACTAGTATTCGCTTAATGGCTGACCAACTTGTGATGTAGTTGAGAAATCAAGCAGTCTAGACAATACCTGACCAGGTCTGGCTACCCGAAAGCATCTGCTAGCACGCCAAAATGTGTGTGTGTAGCAATAAAAATAAATAAAGAAAATAAAGTGTTGAGTAAATTTTATTTCAACTTTAGGATTGATGATTAAATTTTATGGGTATGCTCCATATTATACAAATTTGTATTTTTTGACGAATTTGTTAAAAAATTATAAGGTATTTTTGTAGTAATTTTTTAAGCTATTCAAACTCTAGCGCTGTTATTGACGTATTTGAATATAATCTATATTTTATCAATTGCAGTGTCTCCACAGACTCAGTTATGACGGCCACAAACAACGATGGTGGCACACAACAGAGCCCGGTTGCCGTGTGGAATGCACCCCCGACGATTGCGCGCAACACACAGGCGGCCGTATCAGTGCAACACGCTTTTAAAGTATATGGAAAGAAGAAAAACGCCAATAAGGTGTTGAACAATTTGAATATGACAGTGCCAAAAGGCACAATGTAAGTACATAAATAAGTATATATTCGAATGTCTCGACATATCGAATACTAATCAAGATTTCAACCAAAGTGAAATGTTGACAGATTTGATTAACAGGCCACTACAAAATTAGAAACGGCGAAAGTAATTCACACATACATTCATTCAAACATTTCACACATTTAACGTCATATTGAATTTGGTGGCACATTTAAAACAAGAAAATTGTATATAGAGAATAACATTCAATGTTACAAAAAGTTCCTTGTAATTGCTATTCGATTGCACAACTGGCGAGCATTTTCCGTATTGATGTACCAAAGGTTATTTGATCGGTTGCAACTTTAATCGCCGTAATTAACGATCTCAATACTGGGTAACAAGTTTTCAACGTATCATAAGTAAAACAACATTTTTGCATTATAATTAGATGCTGCGGCAAATTAATCGAGTTAAACTTAAGGTTTTGCAATACTGGTTATATATATATTGCCAGGGTTGCCAGAGTTGTTGATAATAGTATATTTGGGTTGAGCGATTTAGAGATGTTTATTCATATTTAGCTTAAGGAAGACTTAACGGTGCCAATGCCAACACCGACTTCTTTATCATTAAAATATTATAATATACTTGCATTTAAAGGATGGGCCCAAGTCTTTACAATAATCATTTCTTCGATATAAATTTCTTTAATTCTTCTTGGTCTCTCTTTTGCACATTATTGATATATCGCCACAAAAGTATTACAGTATATATGATTATGATTTTTGGGTTCGGCATTGGCATGACTGTTAACAGAGCATTCTTATAGCCAAATTTATATAGCAAGCAAGTCATAAAATTAGAAATTGCTTAACTATTTTGAATTCTGTGTGTTGAGTACATATAAATACCGCAATCTTGACCCAGTATTAAAAATCCTTGACTGTTGCTTAGGTAAGATAGTAGCCGGCTAAAACATCAGTTCAACACGATCAGTTTTGTCTTGACCTAGGTCAGTTGACAGTCAATGAACCGTTCGTAGAGCGCACAGCTCTACACAGGGAATTTTATTTTTAGGTCGTTTGGTTGTGTCAAAGTCGCTGCGATAGTTAAATGTTGGACAGCCAGATTTTCATGAACAAAAATTCGATTCGAAAAATGCTGCAACGTGTTAATTATAATAATAAATCCAATAACAAGCCGAGACGTGCGACCTACGTGCTGCTAAATATTATTAAAGGCCGAAAACTGAAAGACAAAAATTAAATGGCTCTAAAGCGAAGCGATAACAACAGCAACATCAACAACAATATTATTATTAATAATAATACGAATAATCGCTTTGTTGTTGTTTTGTCAGTTTCGACTGATTTTCATGATGATTGCTAGGGTCTAGCTAAGAAGGTGGAGTTGTGTTAAACGACTGCGAAAACATGTCTCCGTTTGCAAGGTGAACATTTCGAAATAATTCAACTTGAACCGCTGAAAATAGCATTGACACTGCCGTTGAGACGGCACAAATAATATTACATGCCCTCACTAACTTATAAGTGGTATAAGTACATGTACATGTACTCGTCAGCACTTATTTCTCAATTTATCTCATTTATGTGCTGAACTAGCAGAAACGCATTTTGTTAACGACTCAATGGGAAAAACTAAAACTCAAATCAAAACAGATTTCATCCCATCGTTGGATAGAAATTAGCTCTCTTTAAAATTTTTGGCTTGAAACATTTGTTGGACTTTAGCTTATTAGGAGAATTGCATACGTTTAATAAATCAAATATTCCGAATATTTAATTTTTTGGACATTCGGGATAATAAGTTTCGTCTCATCATTGCATCTGTAGTCTGTTCGTAGAATTTATTCCACACTATTTATGAATTATTTATGTATTTATATATATTATTTATGTTAATTAATTTGTAATTCAATTGGATACTCTCTCAGCTATGGCCTGTTGGGTGCCTCCGGATGCGGTAAAACCACACTGCTCTCGTGCATTGTGGGTCGTCGTCGTTTGGACTCCGGAGATATATTCGTGCTGGGCGGCAAACCGGGCACACGTGGATCGGGTGTGCCCGGTAAGCGAGTGGGATATATGCCGCAAGAAATCGCGCTTTATGGTGAGTTCTCCATTCAGGAGACGATGATGTACTTTGGCTGGATCTTTGGCATGGAGACAAAGGAAATACTAGAGCGCTTGCAGTTTTTACTCAACTTTCTCGATCTGCCATCGGAGAAGCGTCTGGTCAAAAATCTCAGCGGTGGGCAGCAGCGACGTGTTAGTTTCGCTGTTGCGCTAATGCATGATCCGGAGCTGCTGATTCTGGATGAGCCAACGGTGGGCGTGGATCCGCTTTTGCGTCAGAGCATTTGGAATCATTTAGTTCACATTACCAAGGCCGGTCAGAAGACAGTAATCATAACAACTCATTACATTGAAGAGGCGCGACAGGCGCACACGGTAAGTAACCTGATTGGCTATCAACTTATGGATCTTGATTTGGAGTTTATTTTCCAGATTGGCCTGATGCGGTCTGGCCATTTATTGGCCGAGGAATCGCCCAGTATGCTGCTCTCCATGTACAAGTGCATCAGCTTGGAGGATGTCTTCCTGAAGCTCTCGCGCATTCAGAGCGAAAAAGGCGACGTCACTTATGTGAACTTCAGGTGAGTCTCAAATCTTTGCTCTGCATGCTGCACGTAGCAATTAACAGTAACTGAAACCCAAAAACATAATTCCGTCACTCATTTAATCTTTGTCTCTCTCGATTATCATTTGACCCGGCACTCGCATGCTTGCAATCTGTGTAAAAATCCATATGTGTGCTCCTTTATTCGTGTTTGTGTGCTCGTTATTGATTTCGGTGACAGTAACAACATCTCATTGCATGCCATGGCCTTTGGCAGCAAGATGGACAAGCCCAGCTCTAGTCAGGAGGGCGGCGTTGTGGGTCTCAATTTCCACCAGAGCAAGGAGGTGCTCATCAATGATAGCAATGGCTCCATATACACGGTTCGTTGACCCATAACAGCGCCGCTATTCAGACTTCTAATAAACGTTTAACATGTTTTCACAGTTGAACCAGGAGACGTACAGTCCGCCACCATCGAAGCGACATAACAATCCCAACGATGAGGAGAGCTGTCAGGATTGCTTTGCGGATCTATGCAAGGTCACCTCAAAGGGCAAAATACGCGCCCTGCTAACCAAGAATATGCTCCGGATGTGGCGCAACGTTGGCGTTATGCTCTTCATTTTTGCGCTGCCAGTGATGCAGGTTATACTCTTTTGTCTAGCTATTGGCCGAGATCCGCAGGGCCTCAATTTAGCCATTGTGAACAACGAAATGAACAACACGGTGAGTGTCCTTATTTCTTGTCTAACCATCAATACAATCTTTATTTATATTTTTGTTGTACGAGTATGTTAAATTTTACAAACGTTGCGTATCTCAATTTTGAGAACATTCTCCTTCCGATTAAAATATTATTATTATGATATTAGAATCGGTTATTTCTTTCGTGATAATTATATTTAATATTACAAAGATATTATCAGCCATTTATATATTGGGTATTTAATTTAAAATAAATGTTGTTCCTTTGGTAGGATACCTGCTATTGGGAGGATGGCTGTCACTTTGCTAACCTAGGTTGTCGCTATTTAAATCATCTGAACACCAGTGTGGTTAAGACATATTACACGGACATTGAGGATGCAAAGGCGGCGGTGCGACGCGGCGATGCTTGGGGCGCTGTCTATATAACAGAGAACTTTACGGACGCGTTCACGGCACGCGCTGCTTTGGGGCGCGATTCGGATGACGAGACGATTGAGCAGTCCGAGGTTAAGGTGTGGTTAGACATGTCTAATCAACAGATCGGCGTCATGCTCAATCGCGACATTCAGTTGGCCTATCGTGACTTTGCCATGGGTCTGCTCGGCCAGTGCGGCAACAATCCCAAGCTGGGCGATGTGCCCATACAGTTTAGGGAGCCCATCTATGGCACCATGAATCCATCCTTTACCGATTTTGTCGCACCTGGCGTGATTTTGACGTAAGTGTTAATATATATGTATTTCCATTATAACAATTTATATATTTGCTGTGCACTTTTATAGCATTGTCTTTTTCTTGGCTGTGGCATTGACGTCATCGGCGCTGATTATCGAACGCACTGAGGTGGGTAAAGAATAAATATAATAGTATAGCACTTCACACGTATTGTATATTTGAGAGTGTGTGACTGTAAATGAATAACTCATTTGTTCATATTTATTCAGAATTTACTTAATAAAAGTATGAATTTCTTTGAGATTAAACATTGAAATTCACTTTTGAAGAATCAAACATCATTGAAATGTATTCATTTGAATAGCATGTTACAATGAATAATATAAATTAATGAATCTTACTCATTTCTTAGGGCTTGCTGGATCGTTCATGGGTTGCTGGCGTCTCGCCAGGTGAAATTCTTTTCTCGCATGTGATCACCCAGTTTGTGGTCATGTGTGGCCAGACGACGTTGGTGCTTATCTTCATGTTGGTTGTCTTTGGTGTGACCAATAATGGTGATCTATTCTGGGTGATTGTGCTTACGCTGCTGCAGGGCATGTGTGGCATGTGTTTCGGTTTCCTTATATCTTCCATCTGTGAACTGGAACGTAATGCCATACAGTTGGCTCTGGGCTCCTTTTATCCCACATTGCTGCTATCAGGCGTTATTTGGCCCATTGAGGGAATGCCTGTTGTGCTGAGGTGAGTTCAATAAATGTCTAACGCTCTCAAGAGATTACCTCAAGCTTTCCACTTATTTTACAGATACATTTCGCTGTGCCTGCCGCTGACACTGGCCACATCCTCGCTGCGCTCTATTCTGACGCGTGGTTGGGCGATATTCGAGACGGATGTGTATATTGGTTATGTGAGCACGCTGTCCTGGATATTGGGCTTTTTGGTGCTGACGCTTCTGGTGCTGCGCTCCAAGCGCGGCTGAAGCGGAGCTTAAGTTATAGATCAACTAATTTTAAATACGTCAAACTATTTTAGTTTGCGCCTAGACTTGGTCGCCTTTAGTAGTCATTCCCACATCCTAACCTTCCCTTTTATATCCTTTCCCCTCTTTAAATTCCTGAGGTCCCAGCGAGTTCTCAGTAAGCTATTATTATCTCGGACTTTACTATCTTCTTTTTCTTTTACTTCTACTAATCAACCCAAAATGTCATAAATTATTTAAGCACACACGCAATTTCTTTTTCTTGTACACACTCGATTTTGCAAACTTTTCCTTAATTTAAGTTTTGCACATTTTCGTAGCGTAAAATGTAAGGTTTAGGTACATAAATAAAATGTTGTAAATATTTAGAAATACAACTTTATCAGAAATCATACAAAGGAAATCAAATAACCAACAACGCAAAGCAATTTTAGGATATTTACACAATTCTCTTTCAGAATCGTTTTTCTTTAACAATCAATCAAAACAGAAAAAAAAAAAAAATATCAAACGGGCTAAAAGCACACAACTAATTTAATATATTTTCAATGGACTGTGATTGTACTTTTTTTTTTGTTTTGATATTGCACTCAAATTCAAGTTTGGAGGAATAGACGTAAAAAGAAACAAGCAAATAAAAAACAAAAAACAATGGTGGGTTTGTTATTAAGATTAAGTAGCGTAAGGCATTTTTGTATGGGTTTAAGTTTTTTAAGTTAAAACGTAATTAAATACACTTATGTCAACTACACTACTTACATAATAATATTAAATTTTAGAATTCCAAGAAAGCGGAATGAAAAGTTTTCGACGAAAAAAAAAAAATACGAATATAACTAAATTTTTTATATTTAAGCAAAAAAACTTATGTAATTGTGTATAAATAACAATCGAAATGAATAAAATACCAATCAAAAATGTAATATCTTAATTTAAGCATTGAGGCATGCTCGCAATTTCAATTTAAATTGGCGCTTAAATGGTTGGACATATTATACAGCACTAATATTAGTTAGTTGAGTTGGCAGCACCGAAATTTCAGTGCTGCCCAGCGCTTGCACAAAGCAGCTGTTCGCTGTGCGCTCTCAGTAGCAAGAGGAAGCATAATAACAAAGAAAATTCGTACGGTGAAAAAACTCAACGATTGCAAATAAACAAAATGTGATAGCCACACAATTGTTAAGTCAAAGCAAGCTCTACAAAATGGACAAGTCTAGTGCTTACGAGAAATTCACAGGCTACGTGGACCAGCTGCGTAACACAGAATGCAGGTGAGCGTTGGTTTGCATTCGCCTTAATTATTTCCACTGAGGTTACAACAGACCGGCAACAGTTTGCCATTGCGCAAAAGGAAATTGGGCAAAGGTCCTGCATATAAAGCTCTCTAATATAATTATTGATCAAATAACATTGCATCGAGGTGCTGGAAAAGCTTCAGAACGGAAATGCATTGGACATCGGGTATGACGTCATCGCAGGTGACTAATTGTCCAAACTAAAATCAGAGTCGGATAATTAGTTCCGCAAATAGCTAAGAAAACTAGTGGAGTGTTTAGAGTCTTAAGCAGCAGCCCATACTTGTAAAAAAAAGAAGAAAATGGATCCAAAGACAAATCATATTAAAGCCTACCCAATTTGGATGCAACATTTCGAAGTATTATTCAGTAACCTTACAATTTTGTCTCATCTCACAGCCAAAAGCAAAAGATTGCCTGCTTCCAGCAAATTGCCGAGTGCATCATGTCACCGGCGCTGGCCGCTCACATCAATTATGCGGCGCACTGTGGCACAGCCACAAATGTGCTCTTGTTATTCTGCGAGGATTTTGACTCAGTGGTGCGAATGAGTGCCGAGGAAAACCTTAATAAAATCTTCCGTGCCTTGGAAAAAACGCGGGTCAGTCGCATCTTGATGGATTTGTACGGGGAGATCAAGCGAAACGGTAATCAGCGGTATGTGCAATCTCTTACATATATTAATATACCCAAAAATAACTTTGATTTCTGTCGTGGTGCCAGCTCTCTTCGCATATGCCTGAATTTGTTCTCCTACTATGCACCTCAAATCAAAGAGAAACACATCAAATGGTATGCTGTGCGCCTGCTACAATGCATCTCCATCATGTCGCAGCGGAAGGAGACGCAGTTGCAAGAGACACTCTGTGATTTCGTAAAGCATTTTGGTCGTCACGTGCAGCAGGGTCTCAACGATAGTGAAACATGTAAACTTTTTGAGGTAAATCAGCTAACAAAATATATTCACATTGATAAAGCTCCTTAAATTATGCTAAGTTGTTGCATATAATTATAAAATATAGTATATGGAATATGTAATATATACTTTTTCCATATGTATTGCTTATGGATTCATATTGAACAGAGAAATTAACATTGTAATTTTTATTAGATGTTTTCAATTCAAAAATATTTACACATATGTAAATAATATGTTTTTGAATCAGTTTTAATATAATACTTGAAAACAGGATCAGGAAAGGGTGCGGTTGCATATTGCGACAACGATGCTGTATTTGTACCATCCACCTCGTATTGCTCGATTGAAAAATGCGATATTATATATCATTTAAAGATGGTATTGCTTTTGAAATTCAGTTTAATTCAGCGGTCAGCGTAGTTCAAATCTAAAGGCAAGTTTTGACTTAGTTATGGCAAGTAGATTTTTGAAACAGATACTAAATTGTAAGTTAAGTTCATTGAATTCCTTATTTTTCAACATCAAACTTAAAAAATATTTTAATTAGACAAGTTGGCAAGCTGACAAGCTGCCTCAACCCATCTCTCAACTAGCAGAACGTGGCTAGCATTAGTAGATTTGGTCGGTTGTTGACTTATTTCTCAATTTCTTTCATTGCAGACGATTCTCGACAACATCAGCGCTGATTGTGCAGTTAAGCGTCGCTGTTCGGCCCAAAATTGCATGACTTTGATTGAGCATGCGCGTAATAGAAGCCTTATGGCCAGACATGGACTGAACAAAGTGATTGGTAAGCCAACAATTGCCGGATACGAGATGTGCACGTGCATAGTCAATAGGAGTACAATTCGCAAGTGTATTAGGAATCTCCTAATCGTATGACTATTTAGGATTATTTCTGTTCTCATTGCTTGCTTCTTATTTTTTGAGGTTTATCGTGTGCCAAATGTTGTTGCAGCTTGCTTTTGCTGTTGCATTTATGCGACACAAGCACATAAATTTAGTTTATGGGCAACAATAATGAAAGCTCTTTAAAAAGCGTATAACGGAATTAACGTGACAAATTCCAAAGGCAATAGTCATACCTATATACTCAAATACTTATATTTTTATTTTTTTAAATGGTAAAAATCCACAAATGTTTTCTTTTTTTTACGTTGAGGTGTGTACAATCTATCTGTAGATGCAATCATATGGAGACACAACAGATATCAATGGCCTTTGTTTATCTCTGTGTTGGTTAGCGCGAGGGACAACTACAGCTAAAACTAAAATGCCAGTTGAAATAAATTATATTTCTATAGTGCAGTTGGTTACCTCTGGTGTCGTCTACGTAACAGCACAGCAGCTATATATACAAAGTATTTTATTTATTTTCCAGTAGAGACACTCTCTTGAATTGTATATTATTTGTATTTTTTCTCTTCACTGCAGACGGTATTTAATCCAAAGTGGGCTAGATTAGATCACTACATAAAGCATACATCTAGTTTGAAAACTATCGGTCGAAAAGTATGGACTTTTGTGAACATCGTTTTAGTGTTCTAGAATATCTTAAGCAAACTCATCAATCACGATCTTTATTTTGCTACAAGCATTTAATAAATATTAAAAAATTATATCATGCAATGTGACAAAGGGTGTTTAATGTTCGACACCTAAACTAATTTCTAGCTAAACGATTTTCTAGCTGGCAACTGTAGCAAAAACTGTCGACAATAGGACTAAAAACAAAATGAGCAGTGCAAGTCTGCATTGTAAAAAACCAAAACTCTAATTATGTTTAAAAAAATTGGGCAACAAGATTTCTGAAACGTAAATCATTTTTTATTGAATTTTCATGTAACCTTTTTTATTGGTAAACATTCCGTTAACGTAAATGCATCTACAAAAATTATATATGTACATTACAATTTTACGAGCCGATTTCTAGTCCACAAATGCAAGTCGACTTTTTCAGTTACCTTAAAACCATATTCAAATCTTGACACACGTATTGTATTGTATTTTTTTTTTTTTTGTGAAATGTTATTTATATTCAGTTTAAACTAAGATAATTTCTTGGCTGGTCAAAGTCAATTTTCTGTATATAATACCAACGTTATTTGCATCCTTCCGGTAGAACATTGCGCTTTTCGGCTCTTGTTTGTTTACCTTCGAATCAACTCCTTCAACTCTTGTCCTCCTGCTCTGTGTTGCTGTGGCTGTGTCAACTTTAAGCCACTCCTCGGCAAGTGAATACCACAATGGCTGGCATCCACAACAAAAATAACTACTCAGCGCACAGTCTGCCGCCTCTTTTTATGGCAACCATCAGTATAGTACTTGCCACACTTGCTCCCTCTCCACCCACTTGCAGGTACCTTGTGTCTTGTGCGTTGCGCCTTGGCATGTCCCAGCAAACACTCACAGAGTAAGGTCCTTAACGCTATTGCTGTTGCTTCTCTTTCTTCTGCTGTTTGTCTGCTTATTTGAGGTTGTAAGGCTGGCAAAATGAAATTTATGCACTTGGACACTTCCCTGTAATAATTCATGCGAAATTGAATCAGATATTCATTCCTGTGCAGCTTTAAAAGGATAATCAACTTTATAAACAACAAGCCAAACAACAGCTGCACTAAATTTATGCAGACAGCAATTGTCACGTCTATTCGTTGCAAACACAAAAAGTTTAACTTGTACACAAATAGCCAAGTGGCCAAGCTAACAAGCCACTAAATTACTAGAAATCGCTTTTGTGATGGCTCATAATTTAATACCGTCTGCACTAGTAAAGATTAACAATTTGATAAATGGGCCTACGCGAAAATGAATAAATGAATGAGTTAACAGTTTTACTAATATTAAGACCAATTAATTTCTTGGCAATCTATAATATAAGCATCAGAATTGTACTCTTATCCATTTACTATTGTTTATTTGCAGAAACATATGTGTTACTGATTTCCTTTTAAATTTTTGTCTTTTAGTTGTGCAAAAATATTTCAGCGGCAGAATAAAGCATCTCTCGCCCAAAAAAGTATAATTATTCTTGATAAGGAGTAACAGCCGAGGAAATCTAGCCATATTTGTCTGATCGTTAATCTCTTCCTATTATTATCAACATATGCAATTATTTTTATTATTCTATTTATTGTGATTCACATATATGCATATGTAGTTTGATATCTTCATAGTCCGCTAATAGTTTTTGTTTCTGTCTAAATTCAGTTTTTCATCATAAATTGGCCATTATCCCAATTTGGTACTTAAGGGCAAATTCCATTCCGGCGATTTTTTTATTGCCGGAATTTTCGTCAATAATTTTCACATGTAGCAGACATGTGACATTAAGATTCATAAATTGTTAGTTTCATGATGCAATCAAGTTGAATATTTCAAGAGTCAACTGATAAGTGTTGCATAAAAAACGTTTCAGCAGAAGATTGGAAATTCAGCGCTTATTGGCTGCATTTAATATTAATTTGAGATATTAAACACCTAGCTCTTTATTAGCCATTGAGTGAGTAGCTTTAACATGCTTTGAGGTTGAGTCCATTTACGCCATGACCAAAGTTCTTGCGGCTTATGTCGCTATTAATTGATAGGCAACAAGTTTTTCTGTTAGCCAAAGTCAATTGGAGGGTCATATAAAAGTTGCTCCTGCGCTTGGTCTGAAGGGCAAAATGTGTTTTCAATTATACGCCACCCAAAGGAGAAAGCAAACTAATTGGGTAACAAAGTTGCAACATGGCATTTTGTGATTCGTAGCGTATATGTAATAAAATGAGAGAAATAACCAAACAAACAAACATTCAACGCAGCCTATGTCCCGCCCGTGTGTATTTCTGCGTGTGTGTCGACACAAAGTCTATAAATATAAGATGAAAACTTTTCAATGAGATAAATTTAATTGGTGGCACTTTGTTGCCAGGCATACGAGATCGAGCGAAAAGTTTCCAAGAAATATAAACTGCAATTGGCCAAAGGTATTTTAGAGTGTGTTTGAATGTGTGAGGTTGACGCACAATGCTGCAAAGTTTACAGTTTCTCTTTTTAATTTGAGAGAACAGAATTCATAAGCTGAGCAGCCCGAGCAAAATGTGGGTTTTTTAAGATAATTTAACATCTATTACACTCAGCATTATTATTATTCAAAGCATATAAATGCAGGCGCATATTAAGTTGACTTATAAATTTAAATCATTGCATTATATAAATACATATATAAAGACAATAAATAAGAAGAAGCTGCTTATCTGTGCTCATATGCTTTCACTGTAGAAACGCTGCTGATGGATCAGCAAACTAGCTGCGTGCTGGGATCCTTGGGTGTCCTGCGTCTACTGTTACCGCAGCTCATACGCGGGTACGCTGCTGATTACCAGGATGATGGCGATTCTTTGACGGATGCTGGACAACCGGTTGCAGCTACGTCCGACTGTCGACAAATTATTGAAATTTATGATTATTGCTTGCACCTGCTGAGCACGCAGCATACAGCGAATCACGCCATTATAAATGGCGCATTAGAGGTCATCAATGCCATACTTCAGGCGCTCCAGGATAGCTGTGGAGCGGCGATGCAACTGGTAGAAGGCGGCAAAAGTGGACTTGCAGAAAGTTTGCGCAAACTTCTATGCAATCAACAACTGGAGCACAATGAGTATTTGCGGCGAAGGAAATCATTAAAAAATCAAATATTCCAATTGAGAAATTACGACATGGTGGGGGCAAGTGAAAAGCAGGGAATGCCACTACGACAAATGCAAATGGAAAAGAATTCAAAAAGCAAACTGCACCAGAAAAAGTGCCAACAAAAACAACAACAACTGCAGATTGGCATCAGCCCGCTGCATGTCGTGGGAATTAATGCCGTGCTTGATGATGCTGACACTGAGAAAGATGCTGCTGCTGCTGTGAATTCCGCTCCTGATGAAGGTAAAGTAAATAACGCTAAGCGTAACTACTCTCTCTGTGGGTGAGTGTGTGTTTGCCTGTCCAATCATGTTCAAACGGGAAAAGCTGACAGACTGACGAGTAGACACACACTCAGACAGACAAACAGACAAACTAACAGATAGACCGCACTGAAATCAAGAAAATTGAGCAATGCCACTGTCGCACACATAATATCTTCCCTTTTGCCCGCCACACAATGCGCATATGAAAATTATTAGTGCATGCTTTTAGGCGGTGGAGTATGTAAAATGGGGTCAATATGAAATTTGCATTGCATATAGCTCCACGACCATTTACACAAATTGTAAAGCCAACCCAATGGGTATTCTCTATTTTTCCCACAATTCAAAACCACCCCCCTCGGCCAGCAGTCAAAAAAACTGCGCGACATCACATTAGAAATGCAGCACGCAGCATTAGTGAATGTGTTGGTAGCAGCGCATCAGATGACGAGGAGCTCCTGCAGCATGAGCAGACCGTTGATGATGATGATGGTGAAGATGACATGGAGCTGCTAACCGCCATTGCGGATGATGAGTATGAAGGCTTTACAACGTTGTCGCAACTGAATGAAGCACAACAGACTATGCCAGCGGCATTGAAAGTGTCAAATACAACTGGCGTAATAGCAGCAACGATTGTTGCACAAACTGGCAGAGAGTATACTGGTGAACAATCGCCTAAACCTTCGGCCGTTCAGCATCAGTCCTCGTTGCAGAATCTGCTTGCTAGTGATGACAGATCCCAGCATTTGAGTGACATCGACAATGAATCCTTCAATAGCATTGATTTTGATGCGGAAATAACAATTGCTGGTGTAAGGGAGGAACAGACACCAGCAGCAACACTTTCAGCACCAGAGTCAACGGGGTCAATGCCAGATGTAACAACAATCGGTACATTCTTCAATAATTTGTTGTCACATTCAAATTCAGGTAAGCTATTCAAAGCAATATATAAATTATTATTTCTTTGTAATATCTCTAGAATGAGGTGATTGTGTGGGGTATTTAATGTCTAAACTGTAAATGTTGACGAAACAAAATTAAAGCAGTGAAATATTGTTCTTACACTTGTGTTTTACATAATTTTTTACCCTGAACCTGAATCATTAAAAATGGGTAGACAAGTTATAATGGTTTTGTGCAAATGTATGTAACTGGTAGAAGGGAGCATCTTCGACCCCATAAAGTATATATATTCTTGATCAAGATCAACGGCCGAGTCGATATAGTCATGTCCGTCTGTCTGTCCGTCCGTCTGTCTGTATGAACACGCGATCTCAGAGACTATAAGGGCTAGCGAATTCGAATTTGGAATACAGGCTCTCTTATTCCGGCGCAGATCAAGTTTGTTTTATTTATCAATAACTGCCTCCGTATCTTGAATATCGACACATTTCGATTTCCGATAGCAATAAATGCAACAATTTTATAGGCAGAATCTTCTAATTAATACATAAAATGCATATGCATATTATCGATCAGCTGCCCAAATTTCATGAATATAACGTATAAGAAAGACCCAAGTTATACTCGAAAATAAATTCTCATATTGATCTCTTTTCTATCAGCAGCCGCAAGTATTTTCTGTTTGCATAAATGTGCAAGCGCACGTGTGAGAAAGAGATGGCACGATAATCGACGCGAGCGTCAATATGTTTTTGTGTGTATTCTACAGAGCCCTGCAGCCAGTTTGTTTCAGTTCGGGTTGTGAATATGCGCTGCTTTCGTTATTTTGTTCTCTTCAGTACCTGTGCTTGCTAAAAGAAATGAGCGCAGTTGCAGACCTGCCAAACATCTTAAAGAAAAATTTGTCAATAAAACTATAATATTATATTAAACAGCTATTATATTTAACAGCTGGATTCAGGGTATATCGTAGTCGAGCTCACTCGACTACAGCACTCTTAATTGTTTTTTAATTAAAAAAAATTAAATATTAAAAAATATATATTGCCATATTTTGAAAAACGTGCTTTATCATATACGAGCATAACTTTGGTATGGTGCCTAGACAAATATTTTATAAATGAAACTAGGCGAGCAATTATAAAACAATTTTATGATTTACGATTTTATTAGATTTCGCGGTCTGCCGTTTTTGTTTTCCGTTTCACCAAATTTATTTACAATACTTGGGCATACTAATCAAATTATTTGCATAATTGTAGTTGACAGGCAAAGAGGACAGGGGACGGAAAGAGGGAAACCATGTAGAGGCAGGCAACACGTTGGAAACGAAATTTGCATGTTGCCTTTTGCCAATTGCTCTTGCAATTTAATGAAGCGTAATTGTTGTTGTTCGCCATGTTGCCGAGTCTCTATGGAGTCAACATGAACAACACCAACAAACAGCTTAATTAAATTAGGCAATACTCGCACAAGTAACTGCCTGCGCATAGATGCAAACAAACACAAAAACAGAAAGAGATAGAGAGAGAGAGAGAGAGAGAGAGAGAGAGTCAGAGATAGATATAGACAGAGAGAGAGAAAATAAAATTGATTTTGATTGAAAAAACTACAGTTGCTGCATACATATTTAAATGTGCTTATTTATTCGCTACGCAATTCTCTCGACTTATTTGTGCATGTTGGACCTGAAACTGCAAAGTTATTGGAATAGACTTCAAAAAATAACCAATAAAGAAAAGGTTAAGAAATATACACCGAGAACGTTGCAATCACTAACTGAAGTTTTAAATTTGATTACTCTTGCTCCAAAACTGCAATTGGTGGAGATTTTACCATTTTAATTTGGCAACTAGCTTTAAAATTTTGAGAGATATAGGCGAAGTTGAGTTTTTGGATTGGGGGAAAGCGTGGTAAATATATTTTCTTACTAGGTTCCTAGTAATCTATCTTCCAAGTTTACTAACTTTAGTTCAAAAATTGTGGGGGATATATGGCCTTAACGATTTTTATTAATTGATGTAGCACGAACAGACATCATGGCAAACGTTGCACACAGCCAATATACTCTTCTACCTTCGGTATCAGAGTAAAAAATTAGCTCTTCTGTACATAGAGTCGTGAGCACAAATTAAGCGAATGAGTTGTGTTACAATTAGTGACATGAGGGAAAGAAAGTGTTGTGTTCATATTTGGGACACCAAAAATAAAAATAAAAAAAATTGTATACCGTTTAAACAGCTACTTGACGTAAATGTCTGTTTCTGTATGTCTGTCTGTCTGTCCGCATGTGGGCTTCATATTAAGCTTGAAAAATGGCAAGGCATTTGCCGCGAACAATCCCAGCCCCCTGGCTGCATCGCCTTCCTCCTCCCCCTTCTGTTGCTACTGCTTGGCCAAAGCATCACACTGCAAGTTGGCAACAAAGTGGTTAAGACAAATGGGTTACGTGATAAAATGCGGTTACTCAAATTGCATGTATGCAAGTTTACATCTTTGTGTGTGTGTGTGTGAGCTTATGTTTAGCTGTTTTAGTTTATTTAGCGTTGCCAAGCAGCCAGCCAAGCTAGGCTGAATAGTAAGATAGGCCAGGGGATTTGGCGTTCATTTCGCTGCTCTCGCAACCATTGCTGATGTTGTTGGGTTTTCGCTGCTAGTTTTTTTTTTCTGCACTTATGCGCTATCAGCCATTTTATTCTGCTCGCACACATCTCCCTTTCTAGTTATTTTTGTAGAATATTTGTATAGAACATTCAAACTTACATACAATGGTTACTAAAACAAAGTAGTTTATATGCCCTTACTGCTGAATATGTTATCATGATGTATGCTTGCATCATAACATTGCAATTTTTAAATATTAGTTCATCGCACTAATAAACCATAAAATATTACATTCGGCAAAATTATCAATTACGGTGTCAAATTATTTTAATGTTGATTTTACAAATGGTTTTTGATATCCTTGTAGAGGATATTTTATTTTTAAAGTTTACAACACATAGCTGGCGATGTCTCCGACATCACAATTGTTGAGCAGCATTACTCTGAACAAAAATTTGTATGTCAGCAGATTAACTACGGCTTACAAGAGTAGGTATTCTTCGGCGTACCTAAGATAACCGTTCTTTCTTGTCATTTGTTTTTTAACTAAAGACTAATAAATTTTCTCAATATTAACCATCTTTCCACGTTTTCATAACATATTTTGGTGTTGGTTACTTTGCATACGCAGTATGTGAGGCTTTGGCCTGGTTATGTGTCACCCTTTGTCATTCCCTTAAAGAGTTATACTTCTTATGCTTGCGCGCTCTCCGTTCGTGACTGCTATGTTTCACAAAAATATTTCGCAATCCTTTGGCTTTTTTCCGGGGACGACTTAACTTTAATGCTCGGTGCACTGTATTAATGGGTAAAAAATGTATAATGAAAATAGCATTTAACTTACAAAAAAGCATCTCCGACACCATAAAGTATATATGTATTTAAGAAAGTATATATAGCCATTTCCGCTCTCTGCCCGCCTTCTCAGAGACCGTACTACCTACAATTTAAAATTGTAGAATATTTTAGCTTGTTATGCTATGATATCAAAGTGTAAGAGTAATACAAAATACTCGGAAAGGAAAGTGTAGTATAGATTTTTCCGGTTTTGACTCGGGATTTTAGCTACCAATTCGTGGCCCCAGCTATCGGTGTCTTAAAAATTTTAACTATTGCTTTTTAAATTATTCTTCAATTGGTTACATTCTTTTTAGCAGTCTCAAGTTTGAATAAGGCCACTAGCTGCCTTAATAATATGCACTAAGTGTTTGGTGTAAATTCCTATCCACTTACAGTAGATCTCCAACGGAAGTTTGGTTTCTGATTTTCTCTTTTTCAGTGCTGCTTTAACTTTTACAGCGCTAACATGCGGTTGGAGCATCCATTAGAAAATAAAGAAAACCCCAACAACTGTAACAGGAATTGTAACTGACAGATACAGCAACAAAATAAAAACAATTTTTTAAGCCAACTTAAGTGCGGTTACAGTGAATAGGTTACAGCCTCGCTTCCTGCAATGCCTCCTCTCAATGATCTTATATGTACTATAAAATTAGGGTTTTTAATTGATTTCCAACAGTGGATGGAGCAGGATTAAGAATGTGCAGCGTTAGTTAAGTTAACTGCATAACAAAAAATAATAAAGTTAGTTAATATTTTAATTAGACAACACGATTGGCAAATACTCTATAAGCTACAATCATTAGACTGAATCATAAAGCATACATACATTATCATATAAATTAATTGTTGTGTCATAGCAGAATCAAGTTACTAAAGTTGGGAATACAATTTGATAAGTTGGATAAAAGAGTCTAATATGTTGATTTAGTTAGACAGCTCTTATGCGCCGCTGATAGTGGTTAATTCTTTGGGGGCTTAAAGATCATTTTTATTGCCGACTCGTATTTAGAAATAGCGGGTTGCTGCTGGGAAAAACAGGCTGACACACATTTCATAATTATCCTGAACCAAGCTTGTGCAGGATGTTAGTGTGTCTGGAGAAGTTGTCTGGAAAAGTTGCTTTTGTTTTTTTTTTTGCAGCGTCCGAGTCGGTCAGTAAGCTCTTTCGTCAATCTAGCGGCCCCAAATCTACGCCAATCAAGTCGGCGCCAGCCACTGATAAATCGGATGCTGCATCGACGGCTTCGCTAACGCTCTCTTTGAGCTCATTGGCCAGCAGCAATGTGGCTGGTATATCAGAGCGTCAGCTTTCCATAGCAGAGACGCCCACACCAGTGGAGCAGATGTCTGGTTCAGCATCGGCCAGTGCCTCGTATACGCCGTCCACGGCGCTGTTGATGGATACGCCAGCCGATACAACTACCCCTATGAAAGCAGACGAAGAAATGGAGCCACAGATGCGCCGCACGCCCAACGGTAAGCTACCAGCTGTCATTGCACAGCAACTAATTAGATCCTTTATCCTCGCGCAGCTAATCCCTTTCTGGCGGAGAGTTCACCGCTGAAGCAAACGGTAACGGGTCGTGCGGTAATTAGCGTTAAAATTGGCAGTATCCTCGAGCAACCGCTTCTCTACTACACCTCACGTTTACTGGCCGCACGTTTCCTACTAAGAGGCCAGGCATCAACCCTGCAGCCAGACAGTGTTAGTCGTGTGTCGATTAAGAGCCTTTCACTGGCAGGGATTGCCCAGTGTGTGCGCCTGTCGCCGCGTGTCCTGCAGTTGCCCCTGGAAATCAGTGACCAAGAGCTGGAGCTGCTTGCTGAGGTTAGCTGTGCTCCGAGTGCTGAAAGTACACAAGCTTCTAGTCCGCAGAGCAGCAACAATTCAAAACAGAACACTGGACTATTGCAATCTACGACTGGATCGCTGTTAGGAGCCGAAATTGGTGACGGCGATAATGAACTGATGCTGGACATCAAGGACGATCACTTTGGACCCAGCACCTGTCCTGCCTATCTGCAGCAGCCCAGTCAACTTAGTCGTAGCGCCGATGCCGCGCTGCTGCAGCGTCAACTGGAGGTCACACGAAACCAAAATCAACAGCCGCCGAGTGCTGTCGATGGTCAACTCTCCAGATCTGAGATCATTGGTGGCTCATATCGCATTACGATTGCGGCGGAGGATGCACCACCACTTACGCTGCCGCCGTTACCGCCCAAGCGAACCAAATCGATGCGATGTCGTACAAGTACGAGCATCAGCATGCCCACGGATAAGTCGACAAGTGCCACCGGCGGTCAAGCTTTGTCGGATGTGTTGCTCTTCTACTCACACTGTGATCCCATTTTGCGCGGTGGAGTTCAGCAAATTGTGGGCAACTTTGTGCAGTCAAGCCGAGCCGGTAGCTATCTGCAGCTGCAGCGAGGACTCGACCTATCGCATTTACTGGCCATTTTGCTTAAGGTATGCATCTTTTACTGCGCACCGCCCACTGGCAAAAATAGTGTTGTTGCATAGCCACAGGCGCCCGCCGTCTGTCTTTTGAGAACCCGATGTCGGCTTATCTGGCACTACTTAATGTGGCAAACGACGCTCCACATGCATTTATCTATTTATATATACACACATATCTTTGGCATTTCATACATTCCCTCGCCCTTGAATCTACCCTTATGCATAACGCATACGCCGCCATTTTTGTGTTCACTTTCAGGGTAGTGCGCCTGTATATGTATATGCGCCTCCATCCTTTCGCTGTACGCCTTTTTTCTATGTTAAACCAACAAGCTAACATATTTTAACACATGCAAACCTTCACAGACACGTGTCCATATCAATGACTGCTGCTTGCTGCAAGGTTTTGAATATTTTTCCAGCACTCAGTTTGCCGTTGCCGTTGCAGCTGCCGCTTAGCCAGTAGCATTTTGTGTCAGGATGTTTTTCATTTGAAAATAAAAAAAGAAAATTCTTATCGGTTTCGCCATATGCAAGTGCAAATGCCCCTAAGGGGAACAGCGCATCCGTTGCCAGTCCCAACTTCAAACTCACCCACACACAGACAAATGGAGAATGTGCGCATAACTTGCACATTGATTTCTCTCTTGAGAATCGCTAGGCACACACATTCATACATACATATATACATACATACTTATGGTGTAATGCGGCCGGGCTTTCAGATTGGGGTGTTTCTTATTGAATTCAATAATTTAGTGGCCAGCCAAAATTTAAATTGCGCTTGGTCCGCCCAAAAGCGCAATTTGATTATGCAATGTTGTTATGTAACGAGCTGCAAGCGGCGCAGCTCAAACGTGCGAATTGCAAATCACATAAGATGCTAGCCCTTTATAATGCCTTCAAATCCGTCTCAATGGCACTTCTTACCAGCCACAATGAATGTATTGCTGTACATATGGGTACATGGTATATAGTATAGTATGCAGAGTGAGATCGTCTGCTTTGGAACAGGGCAACTTGATAACAATAGCCCTTTATGCAAGGCCAAGGAAGAGCTTGTTAGGATTCGTTAAAAATGCACACACTCCCTGCCACATACTCAAAAAAACACATCTGCTTGTGGAAAACTTTTTTCTTGGGCAAACAATACAACACAAATTCGCTTAACAGCGCAAAGCTGAAATTTAACCAAAAAGTTTTTCTGCTTTTGCACATTTGCAGGGCTTTGAGGACGAGATACACACAGTGGTCATACAAGCGTTGAATGCATTCGATAAGATATTTCCACATGTGGTGTCCAAATATTTGACAGCGCCGCCATGTCATTATCATGCTCATCAGAAACGACAGCAGTTGCAGCAGCCAAGTGGACAACAATGGAGCCCAGGCCATTGCAAAACATTTGGGGCGCAAACTTTTGCAAAGAATCTGGATAATGCCTTAAGCAGTCAGCAGCACGAGCAGCAGCAGGAGCAGCAACAATGGCACTCTAACGACGACAATTCGTCGACAGACGAGACCAAGATATGTGTCAGGTCGTCAACCACTGATAATGATGAGATGCTGGCTGCTCTTTTGAATGATTTTGAATTGCAATCGAATCGCATACAGCAGTATACACAGCAGCAGCATCAAAGCAACAACAGCGTTCAATATAATGAGCCTGGTCCGTGCTGTGTGTTTGCCATTTCCCCAAAATTGCTCTTGAGCAAACTTCGAATTTGTCGTCAGAATAAATATTGGTTGGTCCAAAATAAATATGCTGAAGTTATTTCCAATTTAAATTACGTACTGCTGCGTGCCTACTACGCAAATTTCGATTGTGCATCTGACAATAATAACAACAACAAACACAACGATGATGTGAAGAAGCCAAAGGATCAATGTCAGGGAGCACCAAACGCCTGCAACTGGATACCAGGCACTTACAACAATGACATTGCCTACACTTATGAGGTAAGCAGATGAATTGCTTTATTACAAAACCTTAAGAAAATGTTGTTCAGGTCCAGCGACTTGACTTGTTTATTGTGCAGATTATTTTTGTCTTTCGTTCCTCTCTTTACTGGTAGCTGCTTCAAAATCAGTTGTGGTGGGCCCTTCCCTGTAGCATGCCTCGGCCAACATTCTCTTATTGAACTTTTGTGCACTGAAGTGTGCCTCTTTGTGCTGCAATTGGAGGCTGTCCCCAGTAAAAGACAATCCGATTGACAGTTTGGTTTGGCTTCTATGTTTTTTTGTATACATATACTCCGCATTTGTTGATTTATTATTTTGACAAAGCCAAGCAATTTGCTAAATGGTAAAAGGAAAGTTCGAATTACGTGTATACAGACTGAAGAGTTGGCTGACAATTGTGAGTTGCAAGCGAACCATACTGTGATAGTAGAAATGGTACTTATTATTAGGATATATAGCTCTTGATTGAATATCTTTTGGTTAAGCAAAATGTTTTACAAAAAATTTAATCAAATTAGAAGTGACAAAATAACAGCAGTAAGTTAAACTACAATTTTTTTAATAGTGCTAAAATGTTGAGCAACAAAAAATAAAAGAAGTGGTGGTCTAAAATGTTGAATTCGACAATACCGAAATATGCAAATCGATAAAATCATACATATCTCACAATCTTAAATATAGTCTCATTAAAACTTGAAGATAGTCTGCCAGTGACCTCCTTGAAAGTTCGATACCAAAATTGAAAGGTATATTAATGAGAGAAGCCACCAAAGAGCGGGCAATTTCCCGACCATCCAAAATCCCATAACTTATTTCTTTTTAGATCTAAAGATTGCAAAATTAAAAGTTGGATAGGATCCTCACGTCAGACTACAACGATCTCACTTGTTTTCCAGCTTCCTTATTTGAATTGCATAAGCATATTTGTACTATTTGGAATCTAAAAATAACGCTTTTTTTAAATCGGTCGAAATTAATTCTGTGAATTATCGGAAATGCTGAACATTTTGCTAAGAAATGTGGCTAACTTTAAATTTTTTTAAAATTACACGCATCATAAAGCAAATTCACATTTAGAATGGGGCGCGGGGATTTTGATTTTCAATCTACATCCAACTGACCCGAAACGCTTTTCGATCACCGCAGGCTGAACTGATGGACGAACTTCTGCAGTTACTGGGCGACGATGATGCGCGTGTACGGGAGCATGCTGCCTTTTGTCTGTGCCGCTTCATAATGCAAACAGGGCGCCAAGTGGAACAACTAAGCACAACAGCAACGACAACTCAACAAACTAATTTCAATTTGCTTTGGGATTTTTTCGACTATCGCATATTTGGCAGTATGTCCTTGACGTTCCGTAATTTATTCCGGCCGAGCTCTACGATTGCGCCGCCGATGACAGCATTGGATGGTGGAGAATACGGTCACGGACCGTATGCCGGCACCACAGAAGCTGGCACGATTGGTGGTGTTACCATAGAAGGTGCAGCCGCTGCGGCGTCGGCATTCTTTGATGGCAGTTACGGCTTAGGCATTGCTGACGGGCATGTTTTTGCTTGTGGATTTCAACGTCAAGTTGCACAAGAAGAAAAAGTTTTGGCAAAAGTTTTGTATCGCATGACAAATAAGTTGATGACGCTCGATGATAAAAATGTTCAGGTAAATATTAGAGTTCGCTCGATTCCCATGAGAGTAAATAACTGTAACAACAACAACCACATTCTATCATTCGACAGTATGGCATAATATACGCGTTGCGCTTATTGCTGAAACACTTCAATTTTGTTGACTATCAACAGGCCTGGATGGAATTCAATTTCATCGAAATTTGCATGAGCTACGCCTATTACAACAGTGCAACAGCTGGTGACTTAAATTGTCAGCATGATTTAATTGACGTAATAGCCAAATTAATGGCAGGTGAGCGCCTCCAAAACATTAAGCTAACTCATGTGCAATGCACAATGGCATTTCCATAAGCATGAACACATAAATTAATATACATATATATATTTATACTATGTGCATATTTATTATCTTAGGCTATTCCCATTCAAATGCTTTTATTTGTTCGTTGATTGTCTTTGCATGACGGAATGCAATGATATTCATTAAATTGGTAACGAACCCAATGGTTTAGTGCACCTTTGAACTTCTGTCTGGAATGCAACATGACAGAGCTAATTTAAATTAAGGAAAATTTATTTGGAAAAATTGGGTTGTACTAATGCTATCGAAACTAATATATAAATCATTTCAATTAATTGTTTGTCATTTAATGAATTTGCACAAATACTGTATGCTGCATGTGGTGTGGGCGTGGCAAATTCCCATACTTTTTTAAATATAGGATATTAAATTTTGTCGTGAAATGTGTAACGAATTGATGAAGTCATCTCCGATCCCATAAAGTATATATGATTTGATCACTACCCGAGTAGATAGAGCCATATCCGACTGTGTGTCTATAATTTTTTTTATTTATGAAGCAGCTTTAATGAAACTTGGTATATATCAGTATTTTTGCGTTGATCAGTCATGACGACAACCACACAAATGTGGAATATTCTGATCAGAGACGTGAAATTGAAAACTTAAAAGAATATTTCGAGTTCCGGATCAAAGCAGATTAAGTCCGCTCTACAAGGGTATTCAATCTTCGACATGCCTCAGATACAAGTTCTTTCTTCTTTTTGCAATGCTTTAATTATAATTTTAATCTAGCAAGTGTTCAAATTAGCATACATATTTTTCACTTAGCATATTAATTTGATTTACGTACATACACTTTTTTTTGTTGAATTTTTGATAATTTTGTTGAAATGCTAAAAAGCCGTAATGATTGTGTAAGGTTTAATTTAAAACATCTAACTTCTCAGTGCTACACGTTAACAAATTAAACATTCGATGCGACAATCTCAAAACATTAAACAATTTAATATAATTCTGTTTTCTGTAATTAAAAAGAGTTCAACAAACTCATTAACAAACTGCACCTAAAAGTAAAAGCAAAAACAAAGCAAAGGATGAATAAACAGGCATACAAACAGTAATAAACATTTTTATTTAATTTACCAAATTGCTTTAAACAAAAAACCAAACTTCAACTTAATTTCATTATTAGCATTTACACAACATCCAGCCATACCCACTGTCAAACTGTTGTTAATTTTGTTATTGTTGCTTATGCTGTCAACTACATAGTTAGAGTGATACAAATGCAAATATTTTTTGGGCTGGTAGGAAGCCGCACATTTGCCGTTCGCTAATGTAATCCACCATAATCAAAAAGTAATTAAATTATTTATAAGCCATTAAATGTAAACCAACTCACAACCCAAAACCCCGTTGCAATTTGCATTTGAGTATTTTTGTATGAGAAAATAATTTAATTTTTAAGCCGTGAGCTCTTTCGCACCTCTAACCATACTGTCCACACATAATGAATAAATATTTATACATATGTATACATGACTATGTGTGTCAGTGTATAGGATTTGTGAGCATCAATTTCAAAACAAAAACGGCGAAAACTTTACGGATTAATATTTTGTGATAAGTTTTGACAGTATGTAGATCACATTTTGGTATGGCAGTGTAGATTCCCAGCAAGCATATAAATAAACTTGACAACTTTCAAATCCATAAATAAGTATACGACAAAGTGTTCCAAAGATTTAAAAAAAAATTCTAAAATAGCTGCTAAATTTATGTTTCGTTAAAATATTACTTTTAGCAATTATCGTCGACCACAATTTAATACTTTAATTGTAAAAATTCCGTTGACATTTGGCGGAGTTGTGGATCAGGATTTTAGGGGCATGATTTTTAAAGTTAATATTGAGCCAGAACTACGTTTTCATTTATAAACGCAGTATTTATCTCGAGGTAATACCATGATTAAAAAGCCCTGGATTTTTAGTTCAGTTTGGACAAGGTTATAGCTTTTTTGATCCGTCTCTACATGCAATTTTCTAGGGTGTTATTTGAGCATGAACTTCGAGCTAGAATCGCGTTTCAAACTATTGATATATTTTGATTCCTGAAGGGTAGATGATTTATTCTATGATCGATTATTGTGCAAACCCTTACACACATTTTTTCAATCAATTTGAATATTCGTGACGGGCAAAAAATAAAAAAAGTTCTTAATTTTTAAGTATTTTAAAGTCGCGTTTGTTTTCCAATATAATTTTGCTTTGTTGCAGCTGTTGCATGCTGCTTTATGATTGCCGTGAGGCCGTTGTAAATGGACGGGCTCGCTTCGAATGTTATGAAAATGCGACTACATAAATAAATATAAATTCGCAGCGGAGGTGAAGCATCGGTCCATTATGTGCAATTTTCAATTAATTAGTTAATGTTATGCAAACTTCAGATCCCCAGCACCCTTATCTGACTTCGCTCAGTTGGCGGCTCTGAGGGTTTTTTTTATTATAATTATTTATGCATCTACAATATAATTTGTTTGCGGAAAAATATTAATTTTCATAATAATTTTTAGTGCTGGAATTTTATTTACGAGCACAAATATACATTTATTTACTATTGCATTGCATTGTTGACATATAAATTGAAATGCTGCATGCCTGAATACACGCGAGCAGATCCAAGCACACATTTAAAAAGTGGATTTGTGTACATCATGGCATACTTTGTGGCGTTTTCCGCTGGATACCAATGCAAATTTTGCTTTAATTTCTCATTATTTGTTTTCTTTTGATGTTTATATAGTGGGATAGTTTATATTTTAACATAGCAAATCTTTTAAATTAATTATTAATTTTCCGATCTGCAATTACTCGGGATTTGTATAATTTGAAGCGTGTGATGTCATTTTAACACAATTGCTTGTGTAGCGTACATTGCTACCTTTGTCATTAAAATGCTGAGAATACTTTTCATATTCTACATTTGCCTCTTTTCTATATCTCCCTGCAGGTAGCATGCTCAGCTCTGGCGATGTGCTGGCTACTGCCCAGCTGGACTTTCTGCTGCATCACTGCGTCAAGCTGCTCAACATTTACTATCATCTGGTGGGCAATCAGCGTCCTGTGCAGTCAAGCAGCACAAGCAAAACGTACAAGGCGGGGAAAAGTGAGCTTTTCACGCTGAACAGCAGCGGGAGCGGGGAGCGTACGGTATTGATGGCGATGGGTTACTTTGCCAGCGATTACGTTTACATGAAACTTTACAACATTTTAAGAGGTGCTAATGACAGCTACAAGGTAAGTCAAAGCCTCAGGTATACACGGCAGTGTCGGGGCAAACCGCCATCAAGTCGGAACTGAAGCTGTCGCTGGCGTTGGCGCTAGTAAATGGTAAAAGTTCTACGGGCACGTGGCCTGAGATTTTCCAATCCTATCCAGCTTGCAATCGCAGCTTCAATTGCAGCGCACGTACGACGCAATGCTCCTTTTTATATGCAATATACTTTTGGACAACGCCTCCTCGCAATTAGTTGTAAAAATGCACTAAGCGACGAAATGCTTGCAAAGTACTTGACTGTTGACGTTAACTTTTTGACTTGGCTGCGCGTTGAGACTTAATGTGTACGCTGCATCCCATTGTGCATGACTAGCGTATCTCCGATTTTTTTTATCGCTCTTGTCTTTTGTCTCTGCTTGCAGATAACCATAAATCACGATGCTGGCGGCTTATTAATTTCCCTGCTGAAGAGCTGCCTCAATGCGTTGAGTCTGTGTCTAGAGGCATCAGCACCTCCAGGGACCGGAGTGCTTGGAACTTCAAATGCACCAGCTCTGAAATTAATTGAAGAAATACTACAGTATTTGACCAAACTAATAAATTATGCTCCCGGCGAGTGCGTTGCATGTCTGCGGCAACTGTTAAAATATTTATTTGGCCAAAATTTTGCCGGCCAACTGCAAAGAGAAGTCGCTGTTAACCATGACTCATTTGTGCGCCAGTATTTTGAGGCAAAGCGTGCTGGAGGCGCCTCTACATTGTTGCCAGCAGCTTCCGGGAGCTTGGGTGTGGCAACGACAACTACAACGGCAACACAAACAACAACAACAATTGAAGAGCCCCCCACTCTGGGATCGCTTTTTGTGCAGGGAATGCAGGCGGACGTGCCACCGGCAAGTGACTGCGTTCGGCTTATAAAACTATTCGAGCCGCTTGTCATCTACTGTTTGACGGTGAGTCGCCAATTGGTAATTAATTTCACTAGTTACCAATTACAACTGCGCAGACACAAAGCTCATGCCACACGTGATTTATGACAAACATTTGCCTGCCACTTGTATTTATACATTTCCATTCATGTTGCACCACCCTCAGCTCTTTATGAAGTCCAATGCGCTAATACAGGCGCCCATATTGATGTTATTATCGCAGCTGCTGGACCTAAACGTTACTTACAGCATACTGGACTCCAAAAGCGTTATATTCGAGCAAATACTCAACAATTTGGATCTAATTGAAAGTGGAATAGATAGGTAAATACATTTTGTGGTCAATAAATAACCGCATTAACAAGTATAGTCTGTTTTAAAATTCTAAATTCACATTATGTAAAAAATATTATAAATTATTATATTATTATATATGCCTAACGCTCAAAAATAATATATCAATCGTAATGTCAACTTAAAACAACTTCATAGCAGAATAACTGTTTCCGATTCTATATATTTATTTTAAGTGTTTTACCATCATGTACAGCCATGACCAAAATGGACTCGAGATTAAAATCTTTTCAGTTTTTTTTTAACATTATGGGAGGCTTACAGCTTTTTAAAGAGGAATTGGTTTTTTTTTTAATCCAAAAACTTATAAGAGATTATAATCTTTTTCTCTAAAGGTATTGAATTTTAAATATTACTTATTTTTTAATCTTAATTTTCCGTCCCAGAAATGCACCCATAATAGTGCCAGCAATGGTCAAGTTTCTCATGCAGCTGACACACAAAAGCGATCGTCAGCTCATTACCATACCGAAAATTATAAGCATTACCAACAATTTGTTGGCAAATGGTGCTGTTCGGAATGGGGCGCTTCTGGCGCTTAAGACGCTTAGCTATGAGTTGTTTTTCATGCACAACCCGATCGTTGAGGCACTCGATATGGATGCCGCACAACAGCGTGCCAGCTGCCAGAGTCCGTTGACTGCTGTGCCGACGCAGGAGACAAAGCAAGTGCTACTGGCGCAGCGGCGCGAGCTGGACACACAAAAGGAAGTTGTACTGGGCATGCTAGAAAAGTTCATTGATGCACGCGCCGTTCAGCAGTTGTTGGCACTGGTGCTGCTCTACGAGCGAAGCCTGCAGCAACTTGATGCGCCCACATACCTCAGCTCCCAGGATGCGAATGTCATATATGACCTAGTTTGTCGCTCTCTCGCCACTGGACAGCTGCGAGTGCACACATTCGGTGATCTGCGGCTGCTGGAAAGCTGCTTTCGCAACAATGGCAACTATGTGTTGGCCGACATTAAAGGATTTCTGCAATTGCTGCAGCTCTTTATTGAGCAGGTAAGTTAAAGCTACCAAAATTCAGCCACCGAACATTGAGCAATGCAAGAATTGTTTACCTTCTCCTTAACTAATTCAATTCCTCAGCCTCAGCACCATATATATTCTTTAATGAAGTTCCTTTAAATAAGTTGAAACTTTTCAATCCAGTGTACTGATTTACTTATACTTATACACTTATACAACTTTATAAGGTATCAAATAAATATTATCTTTTATATTTTATAAAATTCAGTTCGAAGATAACATAACGAAAAGGAACATTTTGTTGGAAAATATTCGAATTTTCTATATATCATTTTAATACATACGTACAAGAGATTCACAAAAATATCTGTATAATGATAGAACATATATTTCTTATGTTTCTCTTTTTCTTAAATTTGTTGGTACTTTTTTGTCCCGCAGTCTCGCTTGTAAAGTTGGCAAATGGTTCATTTAACACTCATGCATCAGTGGTTCTTATGAGGGATAATGATTGGTCATTTCTCCCTTTTCGCTTGAGCACATGTACATACAGGTGCACATTTTTTCTGTAGCAAGCCATATATATATATATAGAGACAGAGTTGTTGTTTTTGCACGTGTTCTTGTTGTTGTTTTTTGTGGCATCGTAGTTAATGTGGCACATGTCGCATACGTGACATTTTTAATACCTATGCTTCAACGTCGCACATTTTCAACTATTAATGCGCATTTAAGCTACATATGCATTAACTGTCGACCTACCGAGCTATTAGACCGGCCACACCATGGCCATCACAGAGTTGCAGCCAAAGTAACGTGACTGCCACCCAGACCGTAGTGCTATTCGAAAACCAACTTAATTAGTCAACAAGTGTTATCTACTTACATATGTGCCGCATATGCAGCGCTTAACTGAGCTCACCCAGTATCAAAGCCTTTGAGACGATCGGATGCATAGCTGGTAATTTAAGTTATCGTTACTTCGGAAGTCGCAAGGCTACTTAAAAATATTTTCGTTTATATTTTGAGATGGGTGTTATTTAACTTGTGATTACAAAACACAGCTTACAATTTGATCAAGTAATATTTAATGAATATTCAAATTTATAATGGAAAAAGAAATGAAGGTATGAAAAGTAAATATAAAATGATGCTCATTAGAGCGAACAATTCTTTAAAACCTTCTGTGCTTGTCGTGTTGATCATAGCGCATTTTTTGCCGTTCAGGTGAGCCTCATTAATTATGTCGGGCAATGAGCGCATAAGTCAACACACACAACACACGGCTTGCCAACAGCCTTACCATCACATCCTTTCACCTCAAACCCTCTTATCGTTAACCAAAGGATGTACATAATGCATCTCTGAGTGCGTTTAGGAGGTTGGCTTAACTTATGCTATCAACATTTTAATTGAACTTGGAAATGCACCACAACTTAAATAACATTTTGCGGGTAAAAATTAAAAATGCGAGCAAGAGTTCCAGAAAAATTCTTATACCTAAATTAAACGCTACCAGCGGGTGACAAATTTAGTTGCATGAATGCACAGAATGAATATATGTGTGTGTGTGTTTAGGGTATACTTTCTAATTACTGCCGGAAAATATGTTGATGTTGATTCGAAAAAAGTCTTACACTTTGCCGCACTGTCGACTTAAAATGTGAGACATCGTCAAACCTAACGCTCATGCACTTTCTATTTCTTGCAGGACGTTGGCAACTTCAGTGATTTAGCACTGGCAATGATTACACTGGAAAACGTAATTCTTAAGACCGAAGAAATTTATCTGGTGAATCACATAAAACTTTATTTGAAAAATAATCCAACGGCCGAGCGGCGTCTTCGGGCCACCGCCACAGCCGAAGCAGCAACAAAAGCAACAACCACTCTGCAATTGCAAGATGAAGCACCTTCAACGTCTTCGGCAGCTGCTGCCGCCAGAGCGTCCGCCTTCAAAAGAGACGCCTCGCCGCTCATCATAAGCGAAATTAACTACTTTGCTAAAGTTTTGAGCGAGAAGCTTCTTGACTGTCTCGATGCGCTACTCGCACTAGGTGCTGGCTGCAATTTGGGCTCATGCACGGCCAGTCACGCCTACTGCCAACTGGCCAGGCGCTTCGTTAACGCACTGCACAATGTTTGCTGTCGCTCACGGCACAAGGATTCGCTGCAATCAGTTTTTCGTTTGGTTTTGGCTGAATCTGAATTTCTCTGTAAATACTACAATTTACTCTTGATGACTGCCGATGTTGAGGGCGTTGCCGGCAGCGAAGCCCTGGAACCTGTGCTGCTTGCCTGCCTGCAGCTCCTGCTGTCCATGCGTTTGATGGATCCAACGGTGCTGTTGGCGCAGGCGTCGGAGCTGCCGCTGAAATTGAGCCTGCACCGTGCAATGCTGCACGAAGTTTGCCATGGAAATGCGGTAAGTATGAAGGGCAGGAACGGGCAGGGGGTACACATTAGTTTAATTTGAATTTGGAAGCTGATTTGGCAACTGACTGCTCCACAACACTAACAGTAAGAGACTGGCCACCAGACAGTTTTCGTGCTCGTAATTTTGTGGTTCACCGCATCAGGTTTGGTTTTTGGTTTCCGGTTTTAGGTTCTTCGTCACTCGTCAGCTCTTTGGCTCTGACCATGGTTATTTAAACTGTTTTTGGCTGAGACATTGTCTGATTTAAAGCTGCGCATAATTTTAATTTATTGCCACTCAAATATGCGTCACTTGTCGGCTAATAGCTTAGCCCAGATGCAATGGGAGGCTGGGTACACCATCATTTGAATGCGATTTATAACCAACTAATTGCAGGTAGTGGATTTAAATCCGCAACAAGTGGGCCGCCTGTGCGCCCGCAAATATTTGAATTTCCTAATTGCCGACCACTTGGAATTCCTTTGCGAGCTCTGTCAAGCACGTCCCGAATGCGGCTCATTACTGCAGGCGGCACTGCTGAGAAACGCTCCTTACTTGAACAAAGTAAGTTGGAATCGGTATTTTGCATTATAATGAAACGTTCTGCGCCAATGCGGTGCTTTGTTCACATCCATTATTTTCCTTGCAGTACTCGATTCGCAGAGTCTTACGACTGCTTTACCGCATCTGTGAGACCCAGGTTGAACACTCAGCTGGTGACTCTGACAACTATGCAACTTGTACTTTGCAATCGCTACAGCTGCTTAGTCGACTTCATCAGCTGCATGACGGGCAACGTGCAATGCAGCTACCTATGGAGCGGCTCGCACGACGACTGTTCGCCCAAAGTACTCCGACCACTAGGAGCGACATCTACAATAGATTGATGCATGGCGAGCTGGCCGGCGATGAGGACCAAGACGAATTGCGCACCATGCTGTAAGTAATGTGCACAATTATGCTCTGAAATCGGTGACTCATGGCAAATATTTAAATCAATTTTTCAAGAAGTGATCACCGCAGTCGCATATGCCTCTCTCTGACAGCTTTTTTGATTGCTTGCAATTTAGGCAATAACAAATTCACTCTAAGCGATTTACTCAACAAAATTTTCCAATTAACATAAGTTTGTATTTATATTTCATTGAAGGCTAAAGGACCTCGAATGGCCAAATGACAATATCACTGCTGCGCCTCCGCGTATTATTGATGAGGACTGGCTGTTTGCGCAGGTAAATGAGTTGGCCCACTCAACTTAGCGATGACACGCTTTTGCGCCTTCCTTTGCTTTTGCTTATTTGTTTTTTAATTCGTTTGCCCTCTCCATTTGCCGCAGGTTATTAAATTTGCCACACAGCATGCGGACGCGTCGCAGCAGCAACAGCAATTGATGCGGCTGCTGCTGGAAATACCATCGGAGACCAAGCTGCAGCGTCTGTTCCGCAGCTTGGGTCCAGTTCAAGAGGCGCGTCTGCTGCGTCATGCACTCGATGGCTCGCTTACATCTATGGTGGCTGCCTTTAGGCAGAAGTGCATCCAACATGCGCCCCACATTAACTACATGCAGTTGCCGCCGCTGGCGCGTGTGGCCTGTACGTCGCTCATGTCGCGGTTGGCTGAAAATCAGGATATGAAGAAGAAGGTGGGCGGCGATGTTGAGAAGTTGGATGTGGCACGTGCGCTTACTACGTTGCTTGTGTCCATAGGGCGCCTCGAGCAAACGGCGCTCATTTACATCGACGCGAAACACATCGAGAAGTTTGTGGCTGAGCATTTGCTAAGCCCGGAGCAGCTGCCCACACTACTCTCATATATGCGCTGCTTGACCAGCGCCGCAGTGCAACTATTAAAAGCTGGATTCAGTGCAGATGTTGGCCAGGATGGGCTGGGTGTGCTGCTGGGCTGTTTGGATGCAATGTTGCAGCAGCCACGTATCTGGGGGGCAATCAATTCCAGTACAGATGCCTTGCGTGTGGAGTTGCTCGAAGTGCCGGTGCTTGCTGCACGCCACATGCTGCAGGATACAATTTTCTACCATCGACATCGTCTGCAAAGTACAGAACCGGCATCCCAGGCTATTTTCCTTGCCAAATTGATTGAAACGCAAATTGATATCGAGTCCTTGCATAACGGCAAAGTGCTGACAGTCAACGAATTTAGTCGCTTGCAGTTTGCCGGTCATGAGTTGGCGCCAGTTCAAGTGCCCCTGGTGAGAGACATTCAAAATTGGACAATTATCAACCTGCAAATATTTCCAACTTTTTGTCTATCCATTTGTCTATCTCGATTCTTCAAGACTCTTATTGCATCTATTGGCACCTCGCTACTGCGCACACATCAGTTATATGCTTACGCAGTGACACCCTATGAGCTAATTCAACAGCAGCAGCAACAGGCAACCAATGCCACCGGCGATGGCAAGCTGCCCCCCATACCTGTGGATAGCCTGAGTGATGTGGATGTGCTGCGTCAGTTTGTCAAGAGGTGAGTAATTGTACATGATACTGTCAATTAACTTTGATAATATATTAGTTTTCATAGTTTTGATTTTCCAATATAGATAAAAATTAATTTATATTTTCTAGTCAATTGCCATTTCTACCCTGAACCCATTAGAAATGGGTAAAAAGAGTACAATATAGTGCTAATGTACATATGAGCCAAAAGGAAGCCTCTGTTAGTTTATATATTCTTGATCAGGATTAACAAATTGTTTATCTAGCCATGGCCGCCTGTACGAAACGCAAAATTTCTGAGACTATAAGAACTAGTGACTCCAAATTTGGAATATAAGATTTCGTATATCACATCAAGTCTATTTATTATTATTATATTATATGATATAATTTTACTGATACCTCATACCGTCTGGCGAATATGGATAAAAATAGAATATAGCATAGCAGCTGTGTTTTGGGGATCTCCTAGTTGTATCGGTTTGAGAGTATATAGAGTTTGTACAATGTGCTTCATGCTTTATGTCAGTATATCCGCCTGTGTGAGCGCAATTTTCTTCGACATGAAATGTAGACTATATATACTCATCTATTTCCAAATCAAACAAAGAGTTCAAACTTTGCTGCTACGTTTTTATTCGAGAATACTTGACTAAAGCATTTCCAGTTACGGATGCTGTTGTCAGATGCTGCATTCAGGTGATCAGCTTCACTTCACATCACTATCATTGGCATTATTATATTTACAAGATGAGAATATTGTTGCTGACAATTCTCCGTCAGGCATGTCAGAAATGGTTAAGAACAATATTGGCTATATGAAAACAACAGTGTTATATGTATTTTGCATATGTGTTTGTGTGTGCCGACTTGTAAGTTGTCATTGTCATCACAGTGCCTATGTCGGTTGTCCGGTGTCGTTTGGTCCATGACTGCCTCGTCCTTCTCGCTTGACTGCTTCCACAGCGCTACTGATGCTTTTGCTGCTCCTACCACTAGCTATGTTTTTGTTATTGTTTCATTACCAGCCGTCATCATTACGCTGCCAACTCTTTAGTTGTCAACAGCCTGGAATTTGGTGTACAATAATATGACTGAGTGTATGTGTGTTTATTAGGCACGTCTCTCTGTGACCAGCCGAACATTCATTGTTTGACTTTAAAGTGGCACTCGTGTAACCCATTTTTCTTAGCATTGCAAAAGCGCAAACATCAAAACCACATCAGTGTCATCAGCAACACACAGATCACGACAGTAGCCAGACAACCAGCACCCAGCTCGCGGAAACAAAAAAATCCCCCAAAGGACTGACTGAGCAGAGCATCAACAGCTCTATTAGATGAAGCTGTACCGACGTCGACGACTATGAAGATGACATTGTGACAGCCAGAGGCTGGCATAGGAGTATAAATTAGACGCAGGCTAGCGAGTTGATGTCCTGAAGTGAAACCCATAACAGCAGCAACAGGAGAAGCCATGCAAGGATATAAACAAATTATGAGCAGCAAAGTGAGATAAATGCATGTGTACGTATGTGCGTATCAGATAGTGACTAAGAAAGGGCAGACAATCAGAGCTCACCCAGCGATATGGGGCGTCAGTTCGCTGGTATGGGCTTATTGCGCCCAAACCACTGAGCTCGGACAAAAACAATTTCACATAACTTTTGTCAAAAGGCAATTACAATGCTGGGTGACCGTGCCACACAACATCGATATTACATGCAAATATTTAAGTGCATACACAGTTGCGAAGTAGATATTTAGTTGCTTGGAGCGTCATAAAACTAATCAATGGCAAATTACGATTTTTGGCTTTTAAATATTTAAAGAACTTAAACTAATTGAATTAAATTTATACGGTCTTTGTTAACTAAATTTGCCTAAGCAAAATTTAAATGGCTGTTGCAATTTATTTATTATTCAACAAACACATACATTCATTTTCTTACTCCTTGCCACAGGCTCTCCATCTTTGGTTACACTACACGTCAGCAGTTCGAGGAGTACTTTATGACATTTCTGCTGTTAATCAATAAGCTGTACGATGAGCACATGGTCGATCAGCATGAGCAATTCCAGATCAAGCAGCTCTGCTTGCAGGCCATCATGGAGCTGCTAACAACGTATACAACTTTTCCCTTCCTCGGCCATGGAAACAGTCAGTTTTATCATACGACTCGCTGGCAACGCATCAATTGTGACAGCATTAGGTGAGTGTCAGGAAAAATTGAGAATTATGAAAAATTAGAAATGATGAAAATTCAAATTAATATTTAGCAAGTGGACACAAAACTTTTTAATGCGTAAATAAAAAAAAGTATAAAGTAGATGAAATGATCTAAAGTTTTTGCTTACATGCTACGTGCTGCTCCCGAATCATACCTCAAACGTCTCGGAAACCACCGCAACCCTTGTTATTTTTTTTTTTTAATTCCCAAAACTCAATAACTTAAAAGCACAACTAGTTTGTTAACATCAAATACCTAAAATAATTTGTACAACAACTTTTTAGATACTTTCCTAGAAGACTAGCATTTTTGTATGCATGCATCTCTAGCTGATACAAAAGTATATGCATGAGTATATATCATCACTATGACGAGCAATAAAATCATGCAATTCTTTGTTAATTATAGAGAAAGAAGTCCCAATATTTTTGACATGCTATATAAATTTTAATAATTGTCTAATAGTTTGCAACTTCGATCTAATATTTTTTATCAGTATATTTGAAGTGGAGTGGTGGACGCTTACTATTTGAATTTAAATATGCAAAAGCAACTTGAAACAATGAAAAACATGGATGTAGAGTGCAAGCTTTAAATTTTAAATTGGGAATATTAGTTATCGTATACTAAGCACAGATAAAGTTAACTTACTTTTATCGATATATCAAGCACAACTAAAGTTAACTTAATTTTATAGACACATTTTCATTAAGTTTTATTTATCGAATTTTCCATTTATAGCTTAAAAAAACTGCACAAAGTGCAACTGCTTGTCGATACATGCAACGTATTCTATCTGGCCAATCTGGAGCGCCAGCCGAGGGAGGACAATGTGATTGGTACATGCAACTTTACGGTCAATCAATGCGATCTCGATTTTAGCTGGGCTCAAATGGAAGCATATGCACACATGTTACCCTACGACGACGGGACAACTGGCCTGGATGAGGCGTTTGGCGCAGGCTGCGAACTGGACAGGCAGAGCCAATCCGGCAGCATGAGTGACACCGCCTGGCGCAACTATAGACATTTTGCACAGCTGACGGGCATTGATTTTCGTAGTAGCACGCAGCTTGTGTTTGACGTTCTACAGCAGATGATAGAGGTAAGTTCGAAAGCGAGTGATGAATTAACTGCATGAGGGTCAGTCACATGCACCGTCAATGCAGCATGACCGAGGGCGGATATTACAAGCCAAATCAGACTAATTGTTCAATTGCAATTGCAATTGTTCTAGCAAAATCACATATTGGTGCTGCCAAATCTGGTCAAGTTCTGTGAAATCTGCGAGAGTCGTGATCAAATCAAGTGGATTAAAGAGCGCACGCTTCGCCTTCAGGAGCTAATTCCCATGGACGATACCATATCGCATGAGGCAAGTTAAAAACTTCCCACTTCAAAAAAACATTAGCTACATCTTTCATTGCATATTCTTCTATTTATATTTCTTTTTATTGCAGCACATAATCTACTTGCTGTGCCGCACACAGGCACTGCTGATACCCAGCCACAGCGAGTTGCAGCACTTGGTGGCGCTGATTGGCAACGTCTATTTGAAGAGCTCACACTGTTTCATACGCATTGCGGCCCTTCAGGGCTTACTCTGCCTATTGGAATGCTGCAGCAGGACTAATACAGCAATAGGCAAGCTAAGCGATGAGCTTGCATTGCTACGTGACTTAATTGTTGGCTATATCAATCGACATGGTATCATTGACGAGAGGTAATTCAAACACACACACACACCCATGTAGTCATATAGGTGTAGTTTTAGTAGTTAAACTTTGGGGTCTGTTTGCTCATTGCGTAAATCTCAAATTCTCGGCAGCAATTAATGCTGCCAGGCAACCTGTGATTGGGCATCAGTTGCATCATGAAAGCTCATTGCCACATCTTGGCTAACACCACAAACAACAAAACTCTGTGTACTCGGTGTATTGCTTGGGGACCGTTATTAATGCCTGGTCGCCTCAATCAAATAATGGTGAAAGTTCATGATTTGCATTACGTGCATTACGATCTACCTAATTGCCTTTTTAAGGACTGCGACTGCGGCACATGCTGCGCTTTACTTTCTCGCGATACCAAAAGTCAAAATAATAACTCGATGTAGGTTCCATGACCATAATGGTTGTTGTTGCCGCTGTCGCTAGATTTTACCCACTTAAGCGAAATACCTGATCGATGGCACTGTCTGGACTACCGCTACCGCTGCTGCTCCTAGTCAAATTGTAATTATTGACATTGCAGCCGAGGCTGGTAGACTACTTTCATGTAAGCTTGCTGTGGCTATTGATGAAAGTCCATGTTTCAGCACTTCAGTTGCTTTGCTTTCGAACATTTCACAAGTTGTTCATTGGGCAACCCTGAAAATTTTGCGGTATATCGCATAATACCAACGGATATCGTTTTAACGTTTCAAAGTTGGTTGCATTGCTTTCTGCGTCGCTTACATCGCTTAAAAATTTGTAATCGAATTTAATTTCACATTTTACTTAATTTTCAGTCCGTTGCAGTTCAGTGATACTCATTCTAAATTAGTTTGGACGCTAAATTTTAGCCTGATCGAGTGGACATCCAAATTCGTACCGCAATGCCATTTGCTATCAAACACAATAATTGCAGCTAGTAATATTCTGAAAAACACCCACAACGAAGAGCTCTATCTGTGCGTGCTACATGTAAGTATACCTTGTCAAAGACACACATTGATCCGCCTTTCAAGTTGACAAATGTTTCCATTGATGGCCCTAAACGCTCAGCCATTTCCCTCAACAATCTGGTGGCCGACTTCAACTCAGACAGCCACCACGTCGCGCTTAATTGGTATTTTGATTGACAATTTTCAAGAGGCCCACCAGCCAGCCAACTACGACATACACAAAAAAATTTTACGTTCTCATAACAGGCAGACACAGAAAAAAATACGAAGCCAAAACAGAGCGTCAGAAAAGCACAAGTTGCAAACAAGTCGCCTCATACTATTTTGTAATTGTCCGTTTGTGTATGCACAAGAATTGACGTTTTGGTAATGGCTCACAGCTCAAAGTCCAATGTAATGAAATTGTTGCTTAAACATTGTGCACACATCGTTTATTTGACAACATGGCAATATCAATAATAAATTCTTTAGCCAGTGCTCATAATTTTCCCATTTAATAATCGAGAAATTGCGATTCTAATAGCCTTTACAGCATGCAACTAGATAACCTAATTGGGGCACCGCGGACAACAGTTCTTGACAAATATATGTGCATCTGAGTATTAGTTAAATTTGTATATCCTGAACCCATTAAAAATGGGTAAAAAAGGTATAATGGTTTTGTGCAAATGTATGTAACAGGCAGAAAGAAGCATCTCCGACCCCATAAAGTATATATATTCTTGATCAGAGTCAACAGCCGTGTCGATATATCGTATACCTGGCGCAGATCAAGTTTGCTTTATTTTATCAATAACTGCCTCCGTTTCTTGAATATCGATACATTTATATTTCCGATAGGAATAAATGCAACAATTTTAAAGGCAGAATCTAATTAATGCATAATATACAGATATCATCAAGGTCGGATAAGATACAACCGAGTTATAGTCGAAAATTTATTCTCATATTGATCTCATTTCTATCAGCAGTCGCCAGCATTTTCTGTTTCCATGAATTAAAAATGTATGTCATTAGAAAATACAACATTTTGCCACTCCTGGGTCCAGGACATCTGTGCATTTAATCTGGCTATGTGGTGTGCCTTCGTTAATACTTTGACTCATTTTCTTCCAAAACAAGAGATTGAGAAATTAGTTTAACAAGATGCTTTCATATTTGTAACCTTGAATCAAATAGCATTTTAGATGCCGTAGCATTTTTATCCAGTCCAGCTCATAAAATTCTAGATTTTTGCGTGTAAGATAATTTTTTGCAGTAGATTTTTTTTTAACATTGTTTGTTTTAGATGACATTTGCATCCATTTCAATTAGTCTTTTTGGGTTTTCAAATGTATTTTTTATTTTTTTTATATATATTTGAGCTATGATGTTGAAATGGTAGCAAGTGGTGATAGTGCGTGAAAGTGGGGCAGCGCAACAGCGTGCGGCGACAACAGCGGTAAATAAGAATAACAATTTATCACTCAATTAGCGGGGCCATTACAACAGATAAAATCGACTTAAGAAATCGAATCGCCACAAAATGCTTCTCTATATATATATTATGTATTCTACTTATCTACAGTCAATTAATTTTGATGTTTTTCCTTTCGTTATAAAATTCTGCCTTTCCCAGGGTCTCGAGCGTATTGTGGTGAATAGTAGCTGTGCGAATGCAACGCCTACCTCAACTGAAGCCACCGGAAGGGCTGCTGGACTTGCTGCAATAGGAACGGGATCGGGCACAGCTGGTGGATGTAGTGAGGGCGGAACTGTGGTTACACCGCACTTGCGACATAAAATTGAAAAACTTGCGCTCGAACTGCTGAAGATGGAAAATGAGAAATTTTCAATTCCAGCATTGAAATTACTTTTGTCTTGCATGTATGTGGGTAAGTAAGATAAAGGAAAGAAGAAACAAGTAAAATATACACAACAACAATATCCAGACAACCAAACAGATTTTTGTCGATGTTTTATTTAATGTCACAATAGCTGCGAAGCCCAATTAATGACGCTTTTATTATTGTTGTGGGGTCTGCAAGGAATATCTATGAAGAAAGAGAGAAAATATCTTACCCAATTGTGGCTTATATAAAAGCTCCTTAAGCCAGAGTGTGAAGCTAGAGAACAGTCAATTGGATAATATCTCTTGCATTCACTCTAGTATTAGTTTATGTTAAGTTTTCCCAGAAGCCAACTGGTTAATTGTTCCACAATACAAAAGTCAATGCTCCAACTAACAAATTTTTTACAATTGCCTTTTTCTGCCCATTGTGGACATGACTGCGTTTGTTTGTCAGTTTGTGTTTTACTGTCTGTGTAAGAACATACATTGGTAATTACTGCTGATTTTTGCTAAATCCCGAATGTTTTCATTTTCTATCAATTTGTCAAATTGGCTAGCTGGCACGCTAACAATTATTCCCCCTGTTTTCAGTTATTAACGCAATTGTGTGCCACTTATTACGCTCAAAAGTACTTCACACTCACAGCATACTCAGTTTAACTCTTCTGACAAAATGTTTTCTTTTTTAAATACTGAAATATTTTGTAACTAGAGTTTTATTTTCTTTTATTGTGTGCTGCCAATTTGGCGTAAAAGTGAGCAACTCTATAACAGCAAAATTTTGTACCCAATCTTCATAGAGAAAATATTTTGGCTATTTCGCCATTTTGGTAATTTTGGGTTTATTATCTCGTAGTTGTTACTTGAAAGCCTATTTCTCTGGGTAATTGGCTTAGCTGTAAGCCGTTTAACTTCGTGTATTTTGATTTTTTTGTCATAGTACTTTGATTTTCTGTTTTTCGCTTTCTCGCACAATATTCAATTTTAAACTTGATGCTTCTATTGTGGGGCAAAGTGAGTAAATTTGTGCAGCAGCTTGGCGCAGCTTTTGGCTAAAACGATGGCAGCTATATGTGTAAATGTGGGTGGCAAACAATGCGATAGTCAGGGCGCGAACCACTACGCGTCTACATGTTTCATTCTTGGCAAATGCGCACAGCATGCAAACCCTTTGAAAATGGTCAATGTTTGCGCTGACGGCTGACCACACCCCCTTATGTGGCAGTTTGGCAGCATCATGGGTGATATTCAGGCTCTCGCAGCCAGTCAGGGCGAAGTGTAGCTACGTGGAAGTTGGCCATTGCGTGGCGCACTTTTTGCTCGTTTGTTTAGTCTAGTTTAATAAAGTGTCCGGCTGCGCAAAAAAATTAACAAATGCGTCAGGCACAAGACGTCACAAAATGCTCACAGAACTGCAAAAAAAAAGGTGGCATTTTCCTAACCGTTTGCAATAATAAATATTTGTTGCTATATTGTCCGCTAAAGGGGACAGGATAACGCTTCAAACGCAATTTTAAGGTGGCTTGAGGGCCACTATAATTCAATATTTTCTCGTTTGGGCGACTACGACTTGTCCGATTTACGATAGTTGAAGAGATTTGGGGGCAGGTTATCTAGGAGTTAAACTCTTTCAACTAGGGAACTCTTTATTGTTTATAGTGGAGCATTCTTAACTAGACAATCTGTATACACGTCATACATTGAGATTAACTCTTGTCCGGCTCGCAAACAAACAACTGAACTTTGCTGAACAGTAGCGATTACATATTAGATTTGAATAACACTTTGATACACACACATAGATATGCAAAATATATATTTCGAGGCAGACCGGTCAGGAGAGGAAGGGGCTTTCAAAAGCAGACAACTCGAACATGTGAAAATTCCATTAAATTTAATTGATAATTTTTGTACATCCTGAAGGAAGTTTATGCAATGACGCTGATGCTGACGCCGATGTTGGCGTTTGCACTTTGATGTGTCCAAGCGTCGCGAGCATTAGAATAATGGCCAAAAGTATTTGGCTTCCCGACAGCTTGTTCATTGTACAGTTCTTAGCGTCATACGTTTTGTTCTTCTTATGTCATTTTTACATATGTATATTATTATTATTGTTATAATTATTATATATAATTATGTTATCGTATCCTTGTGCTTTGTAGGCTCCGCCGCTCAGCTGGAAAGTACTGAGCAGTCGAATGGCATTGTGCAGGATGATCCGGAGATAATCGCACTGCAAAGCGATAAAGTCGATATACTTCTGCATTGTATAAAATCATCAAGTCGAAACGCCGCCTGGACTTATGGACAAGTGCTGTGCCAAATTATACGTGATTTAGTGCCACCGAATGAAATATTAACGAAGGTCATAAAGGAGTTCTTGGCAATAAATCAGCCGCATTGCGATGTTATTGCCACGATTGTGTATCAGGTGAGTAGCAGCCAAATCTGCTCAGCAAACTTCTCAGCTGCTCGTTCTGCTCAGCTTAGCTAGCAAAAGCAAAGACGTCGCAGCATCGTACCTCCTCTTTTCCTCTACCAGCCAATCATGCGTGCATGTCTTTGTGTGTGTGATGCTGTGTGAGGTGCTGTGTGACTTTGAGGTCCGCCTTTGGTTGGCCTGGTAGTTTCATGGGCGTTTGCTTTTCTGGCATGTGAGACTAGTGAGAAGCAAATGCACCGCTAATATCTGGCTGGAACAGCTTCCAGAAGGGTGAATTACTTTCATCCAGTTGTCAGATGCCAGCTTGTAGTGTGCATGTATGTGTGCGGAATTCGTTGGCAGCTTGAAAATTAATGGAATTCATGGCTACAGCTTGGCCTCTGACCGGCCAAAAACGTACGCAACTATGTGGGTCACTCCGAGTCATCCACTGTCGTGCCATACCATTTTTTTCATTAGGTTCAAGGTTGCTCAATGGACGTGTCTCAGTGTTGTACTTACCCCACTATGTGCGTGTGTGCATGCATGGAAATGAATAACAAAGAAGGCTGGAAATTGCCTTATTGTGGGCTAAGGTATCAGCTTAAAGCACTAATTGCACTGTCATTTGGGAAAGTTAACTAACCTGAACCGAACCTGAAGGCCAAGAGAAATTTCATTACCCAAGCTTTGCCACATCACAATCTGCACACCCTTTTTTCTGGGTAATCAAAAATTGTGTTTGCTTATTTTCAGTTTTCACTAAAACTGATGTACTCATTTTTCTTCTTTGTTTCTTTTTGTCTACGTGATTTCGCAAGGTGTTTCGCTCGGCTATTGACTCATCGTTCCTACAAATGCTGCAGGACTGGCTGATCTGCACGCTGCCAACGTTTTTGGCCCAACCTGAGCAGCAAAGTGTCTGGGGTCTGAGCATCATTTTTTTATCCGCGTCCATAAATTTGCATTTGATTAAACTATTTCCGCTGGTGCTCGGCATTGGTGCGGCATCGTCCAATGAAGGCGTCTCGACTCCAGCTTCAGCAGCATCGCGAAAACTGGGTCAACACGAAATTGCATTGTTCGTGACAGCTGCACAAGATTTCCATGCGAAATTGAGTGCCGACCAGATGCTGCGCTTTCGCGAGGCCTTCAAGAACTACGACAAAAGTCAAGTGTATGCCTCGATGTTGCAGAGCCTCTGATAGATAAGACGACCAAATCGGAATAAAGAATGTGGCAGTCGCAAAGGATTTGGCCAGAAAATTTGCGCTTCGGACAAGCGCAAGCGTGAATAACTAATTGCTCTGTTCTGCACCGCTGACCCCGACGCTGGCTGGCGTTCTTCTCGTTCTGGACAAAATTTTTTTGAAAGATTGTGAATTCAAAATTAATTTATGGTTTATATTATGTGTAAGTACAATTTAAATTGTTGCCGCCCCTTACTCTCCCTTCATATCTCTGCCGGAAACTTCAACGACCCGCAATTAATTCACGAAACGCTTTTTACCTCCTTTTAGAAAATTGTGTTTTTATGGTTTTTTTTTTTTTGTAAAGTTTTTCCTTATTAATGTAAGTTTGAGACTAGTAAAATTGAGCGGGAAGCGGTTGTATGCGGCTTAATCAATTACTAGTTAATTTAATTAAAAATTGTATTCTCCTTAATTAAAATGTACCCAATCGTATATCTAGCAATCAATATTAAATTTCAATTGTAATTACATTTGATTGTTTAAAAGCTTCAATAATATTAAATAAAAAATATATATTTAAAGTAAAGTTAAAATGTGTTTTTAGTAAGCTGGGCATCAAAAAATGCATAATTATCTAATCTCACCTTTATAATTAAAACAATTTTTTTTAGGGTCTGATAAACTTTTTCTTCAGTCGCAGTTGCCAGACATCGGTGAACGACTCTTGTTTTCTTATCACTTAATCTATTATTAAATCTATTTGTATTTTCAGCACTTGTACCTTTGACTGCTGATGCATCTTTATCTTTCTCTGATTTAACAAAAATTTTCCCGATTTTGAGTTGCAGCTAATCACCTAAAAATTGACAAAATGCTTTTCAGAAGTATGTAGGCGGCTTTAAGACAAGCTCTCAGCCGAACAGCATCTATACTTCAATACATATCGGCCGATGTTTGCTTGCTTAAATTAATAATAAGAATGAAAAGCTATCTAAGGCAGGTCGAAGAGAAAGTTTTTTATACAGAAACTCATCGTTCGGCCAATCTGACGTTCAAATCTGAACCGCCTGTAGCGAAATAGTGAATATATTCCTGGTTCCTGAGGGACTAGTTTACATAGAGACAAGTAATATTGACAAACTGATATCGACTCTAGTCTAGTCTAGTGGCGTTACTCACTTCATGCCAAACGCAAGGTATGATATATCGAATTTATTTAGTTTAATTTCTCCTTATCTATTTGAAGCAGATACGCCCAGAAATAGGTGCATGGCATGACTAAAACCAAGTAGAAGGCTTATAACTATTTTGTGACTTATCGAAGAGCGCACAAAAAGTGCTTTATATGTTAAAAGGAGCAGCCTCTTATGTGTATTTGTTTCCTAATATTGACAGATAAACTGTTTGCATTCGCTGTATGTGTGTGTGTGTGTGTCGCCATAAACTAAAACAATTTCAATATCAGCATTTGGTTACGCTTCGTTTGACCAAATATTCATAGCAAGCCCAGGTCACAGATTGTCGCTGGCGTCTCGCCAACTGACCGACCAACACCTGACCGAGCAACACGCCCCACTGCACTGAGGCAGGTCTGCCCAACACCATGACCTGCGCGTGTCTATCTACTGACACTTGCCATCTGCGTTTTGCTGTTAGTCCTGTTCCAAGTTCCAATACTAGTGTTCCGCAGATGTAGTGCTCTTTATAACGCTGTTAACTTAAACTAGGGAAACTCACCACTTTTCGGAGTTGTACTCTCTAAGAAGCGGCGCTCTTAAATCGCGTACGCACTCTCTCTTTTTTGCTCTCTCTCTTTTTGCTCTCCTCTCGCTCTCTCTGTATTTCGCTTGTGCTCTTACTGTTATGACTAGGTCAGTAGTGCGAATGTTTTATTCCTTGTCGTTTTAGCTGCTTTGTATTCAGCAGACATGTAGCAGAAATGTATGCTACGATTTCGTAATGCTCAGCGTCTCACACGCAAGCTGCAACAACTGTTACTACACTCTCAGTTATAGTTATTATTATTGTTATGATGATAACATTTTTGCTCTTGTTGTTTGCTGTTTGTTGGTGTTGGTAGCCGCTGTTGTTTAGCTATTTGCTTGGGTGCTCCAATAACTTCCAACAAGTTCAAGCCCCACTAACAGTCTGTCGACTGAAGCGTGCCCTTTTATGGCGCCAATAGTTTTTCTACATTTAACAGTTACGTGTAAGCTCACCCATGCACACTCACACACATTGATAGGTGGCAAACTTATGTGCCCTCAGTCAAAGGTTCCATAATATTATCTAATGAACAACACCTGCATTTTCTGTCGGCTGCTACAGCTTCGAGTAACTAATTTGAAATTTTAATTACATTGCCACGGCGATGAAGTGACGCCTGTCAGCGCCTGATACGCATTAATTACGCCACCTTGCTGTGAAAGAGAAGCAATTCGGCTTAGACACGGCCATGCAGACAGTTGCGACGTGTAAAAATCATCGCCCCAAATTGACGTTCGCTGGACCCGCGCACACTTATTAAATCTGAATAAATTATGCAAAACTGTAAACAGCTCGATGTCCTCTTTGTCCGAGACCAATAAATGGAAGACAAATCGAATCCACCACTACTTAAGCAACAATCAGCTTGAAACTTGAAGTTACACCAAACGCAGGCTTAAAAATAGGCAAGTCAAGTGTCGACCACGAGCAACTTAAAGCAACCGCTGCAGCTCTCTATATCTCAGAGTGAAAGTCGGTTAAAATCCATTTATTGATTTGCAGAAGTAAATGCATAGCTTTCAGCTTGTATCGATTCGAACTGAGGTTTGCCATCTAGTATCTGTGCATTATTTCGTAGCCTAACTGACAGCAGGCAAGATTTTGGACACACTTTTGTAATGGTATTGGTATTTACAGATTTTCACTTAAAAGAAGTTAAGAAATTTTTTTTTTATCATTCGTATATTGAATACAACGGTAATGAACGTTAACTTATAGAAATTACATTCCATTTATATCTATGTTTAGATAAATATACAATTACAAAAAATACTCAAATATATCTAGCTCTAGAAAATTCCCGAAATATCATTGACATCGATTTGAAACGCGCACGCTGTTCCCTCTTTTTTTTTATTGGTATCAGTGTTTTACTTTGTTGTTTTGTTTTGATATCATTGGTCTGTTGATCAATCGATTTGCGCAGTTGACGTTAATTGTCGGAACATGCTCAGCTCCATAATTGTCCACTTTTAACCGGTTGACAACGTCCCACGGACACTAAGTGTCCACATGGTAATCAATCTGCTATCACTTTCTTCATCGTCGTCAATCACTTTTGCTTGCTTTTGATACAGACATATTTTTGAGGCTGTTTCTATTGCAGATGTCGTCGCCTCTTATTGATATGGTCGAGCTGGTGCTTAGAGGCCCGTTGTTGAGGTACGGCCGCAGGACGTCTTGCGCGGCGGAGGCAAATCAGATGTGTAATCCTGGTAGCGATTCGAGCAGTTAATGGCCTTCAGAGAGATGGAAGACGAAAGATAAGTAGCGGACAAAAGTTAATGCTAAAAATAAATAATATAACTACAGTAAATTGGGACAGGGAAAGCGCAAAATGGTTGATTAATGATGTGTTTCGATACACGGGAGATGCAATGAAACATTCAGCTGATGTTTTGGCAATTCCCCAATCAAACTCAACCAAACCAGGCTGTGCAGGGTGTTGCTTCGCATTTGAATGATTAGATTTGATTCAATATTTAATTATTAAACTGGTTTGAGGTGTTGAAATGCCCAGAGATAAACTGTGGCACTCATCTGACCAAACCATTTCATTCCGCTGAGCGTTTGCATATATATATAAATGATTTATGAATTTGTGATTGAACCAGCCAAAATTCTTGATTAGTGCGCTGTCATAGAAACAACAACAATCGCATAGTCTGGCATTCCCATGCAATCGCTCAAGGGAAATGAGTTATGGTTTTTGAGCCCCGTCGACTTTGCTCCATTTGCATTGTAAGTGCGTGCATGCCTATATATATTATATATATATATATATATATATATATATATATATATATATATATATATATATATATATATATATGTTTGTATTTGTGTACCTGTATTTACGTTTTGTGGTTCTTTCTTATGGGTCATTTACACACATCGCTCAATTTAGAACACACTTTTTAAATATTCGTGCGCCGAACCCACCAAACTTATTTGTATGTATCGAGTGATTTAAAAAAACGAAAAACAGATTAAATACCCTTGTAGACCGGAGTTAACTGATCTTGGTGAAATTCTCACAGTTCATCAAAAATATATTAAGGTATATTATATATCAAGAGATAACCTTTAAAAATGTGGCTTTCGGAAATTGATTTGAATAGTTTTATAAAATAATCTTGATCTGCACGAGATATCAGAGAACGTATATTCAAAGTTTGAAGTCCTTAGCTTTCATAGTATTCGAAATCGCTGATAGACAGACAGACAGACACATTATGCACAACTTTATTATATCATTTTTAATAGGTTCAGGTTATAGAAATAAACACATCAACAAATATTGGCACATGCGCCTACTACAATTAACAAAAACCAAAGTTAGCGTCAACGCAGCCATTTAATTAATGTAATTAATCTAATTTAATGACTTGACAAACACATCAATTAGCGCCAGGCAAATAGCAAAGGCAACGGCAATGACGAGGTTCAGTTTGGCGCGCAATTTATATGCAAAGTACCTATGACTTTGGGCCGAAATGGAAAAAGTGCGCCACCAGCAGTGACAAAACAAATTAAAATATTAAAATTAGGCCACAAAATGATTGAAAGGAAATGTTGCAGAGATCACGACGAGTTTGCCATCGATGGCACCGTCGAGGTGGACTGTAGACCTTAGACCTTAGTGCAAACGCCCACTCCAGTCAATGGGTCTGTTGCTCACACTCTTTGTCCCTAAAGTAATTAAATGTAAGTATAGCAATAGATGCACAGAAAACAAACCGGACGCACAGGACGCCACGATTTTGGTATTATTTTGGAAATTTCTTTACTTTGTGTACTTATGCAAATGGCCACTGGCAAACGAATAAATCTGCGCAGCAAGGGAGTTAATTTGGACTTAGTTGATTTTTTACATTGAATTGGCGCGTACTTAGTCTCCGCCAAACCGAATGGTCATTTTTAAAATGTAAGCAAACCCATTGAATTTGCATTAAAAGATTTAATAACTGTATGAAATACATTCATTTAACAAGTGCTCACTACTTAGATACAAATATAAGCAAGAATTATCCCTAATGCAATTGTCCAAACATTATTGAACATATTATAAAAAACTCTCTCTAATAGCTCTCTCACATCACACATTCTCCTGCCCAAAATAAACACATTTGGTTGATCTGCTCATATTTTAATTAATTTTATTGCCTGTTCTCTGGGACTGTGCTGGTTTTATGAAACTTATGTTATGTTATGCACGCAACGTGTGTGTGTTTTTCGCACCTAAATCATTAAGGCCCGTCAATTGCTAGCAATTGTTTAGGCATTGCACACGTTTTTTAAATATTATTTTATATATTTGTTTAATATTTCTCTGCCTGCTGTCAGCATACAGAATTTAATTGAATTATCTATGAAAGCGTATAAAGAATTAAAAGAATATCTATGGCTATAACAGCAGCTTGGAAAATCACACACGAAGCGGAATCAGTACGCAACATAAATCAATATGTATTGACCATTGTTATATCTGTCTTAACCACAAAAAACCCATGAATCTTCAATAATTGATTAATTTGAATAATCATTATTGTTCCACTTAACTTTGGTAACTAAAAATTTAAAAATTTCGTCCGAATGTCCGAAAATTTTTAAGTTGATCTACTAAGGACGTCACCAGCAATCAGCGTTCCAACTTTGGTGACACTGGGTTTGAAATTGCATTTTCAGATATATTGGGCATCGCAGTACATTTTTTTTATCGAAATATGAATTATTTTTAAAATTTAATGACTTTAGCTCGAAAACTCTGAAAGATGTACTTATGTTAGCATGAGGGCTGAAAGGCTGGGGCGGAAGGGACGAGGACGGAAGGGTGGGTGCAGAAGTGATGTTTCAATTATTCTTTTTAGTAGTAATAGAAGACCTGGGAAATCCTTTCCGTATTCAGCTGCTGGGCAGCTTACTCACCTTGTGAAAGGCCTTGCGGAAATTATCAGAGAGAAAGGCGTAAAGAAGCGGGTTGATGCAAGAGCTGGTGTATGCCATAGTTTGTGCCACTATTTGCAAAATGACACTAAACATGCTGTTTGCTACATATATGTCCAGCGCCTTGAGGAGTAATATTAGCTGCAAAACATCAAGGGTTAGAGACGATTGGAGCCCAACGCACTTCAACGGATTACTCACCTGCACGGGCAGCCAGAGTGAGGCAAAAGCTATAACTACTACAACGACCAAGCGGGTCACTCGCTTGCGACCTCGTTGTGATTCTTTAGACATGCGAACGCCGGTTCCCTGACGCCAGAGGCGCATGATCATGCGCACGTACAATCCACTGATGACCATCAGTGGCAGCAGATAGGAGCTAATGAAGAAGCTCACCTGGAAGGTGAGCCAATCGAGCAAATCGTTTTCAATAAAGCGGCACTTAGCGTAGGTGCTTTTCGTCTTGTTATTGTGGTCGACCTAAGCAAAGCAAATCAATAAAAATCAAATTAGTTAGCGCATACGTCACTCTGTCGGGCACTTTTATGGATTTGATATTCATAAATAAACTAAATAGCATAACTGTCTCTGAGAGGCAGGCAACATGTTTGCCTCTTCACATGACGCACTCAACCAAACAGCGCCCCCTGACCCTGTCAAAGCTGTTTATTCTCTCGGGTCATAAACTAGCTCGTATATCGTAAAAATATTCATCAGCTTTTTTGTTTACAATTTTGTTTACAAACTCAGTCGCAGCATGTTGTTAATATAAAATACTATTAAAAACTACAGAACTGCATACCAAGAACGCGCTTATTTATGGCCTCTTTTGTTTTTGATACAAGCAGAACAAACAATGCCGCAAAATATTGTACGCACACCAAATTAAGATTTGCCCTCGAGCTTAAGCAATGCAGTAGATAGTTAATCCGTATGTATATATATATACATGGGTTAATTGATTATTTAATTAGTTGTATTTAAGAGGGTATAGCATAAGGCAAAAGTAATTGCTACGCCTATGATTAAGAATATATTATAATTCCATAAGAAATCCGGCAACTTGATAAACGATATGCTGTTCGCATTTGCTATTGTTTACTTGTATATTTTCTTGTAGATAATTGATAACTATATATAGTCTGAAAATAATTAATACGCAACTGTTAATTAACATATTAATCAAACATGAGTTAATTATGCATTTTTATTGCACGCTTTACTTTGCTTTTGTTTGCATTCCAATGAGTATAGGTGAGTGAGAGTGCCGATAAGGCGCGCAAACAAATAAATATTCAATTTGGGTTCTATTTTGATAGCTTAATTCTAAGGCAAAGCAAAACAAAGAAAAACAACAAGCACATAGCAAAGCAACACAGCTAAAGCCTTGTTGTGAAAAAATAGCGTGAAATTCCATTTAATAAAATATAAGGTTACAATAACAACACAATAACAGCAACAACAACAACAATAATGACTACTCGCAAACGGTCCATTTCATTGATAAAGTCGGCAATGGCGATAAGATATATATAATTACGGGCCACTATTCGATTATGAGTATGCGTCGACTACAGCCTTGCGTATGATAAACACCAACACACCCCCTCTACTCTCGCACAGTCATTTATACTTTCGGTGGGGTATTGAGCTTGAGTTGGGTACATGGCATGCATGTATATTGATAGTTGGTGAAGGAATTATTTTCGATATCGTTAATGGAATTCGGAAAAGGATTAGGCTATGCTATCAAAAGATCAGAGCTATACTAGACAATGCCTAATTGAATGTGATATTTGATGGGTTATTCGCAGTGCCGATAAATATATAGGTATGAACTATAGTGTAGCCAGTTTTTTTATGGGTCAAAGGCCGCGTACGAACAAATGACATAAGGCTAACGTATTAAGGGGAAAAGATCACGATAGTTTAAACATAACATCAGAAATGTGTTCTTTAAAGCATACGAGTACTTCGTGTAGTTGAATAGACAGACTAATTTATTCGCAAAAACCAATTTAATTATTGGGGGAGACATCACCGTCTCATGTTGTGTTATCATTATGGGACCATCATATCAATCGCGTAGGAATAATCGATATTAAATGTGTCATCGAAAAATCCATAGATGCACATATCACGCTTTCTGATATAATATAACTACACAAATGTGGAATACTTAGTTCGCAAGTATACAAAAACAATGATAATATATTCCAGATAAAAAATTTGATACCAGAAAATTAACTCCGGTCTACAATAATATGTAATTTCCGGCGTGACTAAAATATCCGTTCTTTCTTTTTTCATCTTGCTTCGGCACGTTTTTGTATTATTAAATAATCTTTCATAAATAATGATTAAACAAATAGTTCATAGCGTTTACATACTTTATATTTAATATAATAGCCCACACAGGGAGGTGCTGCAACTTTTATCATAATTTGTTGTTTTGCACAACAAGCTGAGCAGCGTTTATTAAACAATTAACTTGTACTTCGCACCCAGCGCATTGATCATAAAAACATTAACACCTTAATGGGAAATGGATGAATCCGGTGGTTATGATGAGGTGAAACGTAAATACGCTGTGTACTTAATTTCAAGGCCATATCGAAATTGAAAATGTTGATCTCACTGCCTGCCTGCCTACCATTGATCAAGGATCTATTTGTGTTGGGGGCAACTGAATAGATAGTAAGATTTCGAAAAATGTAAATGGATGAAATGCATGGAAGCTGGAGATGGAAAAGGCTGACGAAATTGGCATTGGCCATATGACCCCAGTCGAACGGGTGCGCTATATCAGCTCTATAATTAAAATTTGTGCATTTAAAATAGCAAATTAGTAACAAAAACAAAACCGGTGCCTCTCAACATAAACAAGCAAAAAAGAATAAACTTAAATAAAATCAAAAGAAAACAAAACAAATTAAAACGTGGGCACCTATGGCCAAAACCAGATCCACTGACGTTGAGAAACGGCTCGAGACTTCTAACGAGGTGCCGGTGATGTGTAGCAATAAATTTAGCTTCGAAGCACATTCGCGCGCAGCAGGCTACCATCAGCCAGCCATAAGGCTGGGCTCTATTAATCGCATGCACGAACACGCACACACACACGAACACGCATACACACACACACACACACACACACACACACATACATACACACACACGCACAAACTTACCACCAGATCATGCGTAAAAGTGACCGGCATCGATACGGTTAGCACGACTGTCCACAGAGTACAAATTGCAATTTTTGTTATATGCTCGGTGCGCAGCATGCGCGAGCGTATGGGATGCACAACGGCTAAGAAGCGATCGATGGACATAAGGACGAGTGTGTAGATTGAAGCGTAGGCGGTGACAACAATCAAATATTGCACAATGCGGCACCAGATTGTGCCAAAGGGCCAATGATCCGCCACATAGTCGACGGCTGTGAAGGGTACACAAAAGATGACAAACAGCAGGTCGGCAGCCGCCAAATTGACAATTAAAAGATTTGTAGTAGAGTGCATGTTTTTATTCAGTAGCACAACCAGTATGACCAACAGGTTACCAAAGAATCCCGAGATGGCAATAATGCCGAAAAATAAAGGCACCAACCAGCGCACCGTCTGCCGTATTGCCTCCTCCTCCTCAGCATCCAAACTGAGGCTGATGTTGCCGCTGCTGTTATTTGTGGTCAGCTTGAATTCCAGCCAGCTGCTGTTGCTCATAGACGGTGTATTGTTTCCCATGATGTAGCTTTGGTTCATGCTGTGACTCTTTGAGTTCACTCTCTATTAATTTGTACTAGCCTTGCTCATTACATTTTTCTTTTATTGCCACACAATATTTGGCAGAACAATTTTGCAATTTTTGCTGCGCCTCTGTTGCGACAGTCTTCTCATTCAATTTTAACTGTTTGTATAACTTGTTTTAACAAATTCTCAATTAAACAATTTTCGTCAAGGACCCAAAAAAGCCCGAAAGAAAACCTCGTGAAACTGAAAAGATTTTTGTTGTTCAATTCTCATGCGCTATAAAGGGTCGTAAAAGCAACTTCAATGTCCGAGACATGAGACAAACCAAGCGCAATGCAGAGCTCTAGTACGTAAATGACAATTCGGGGCTAAACCAATGCAAAAATACACATTCATGTACACACACACGCACATGCACACCAGCACAGTAACAGGGTAAATCAGTAAAATCGTTTACAAGGACACACTGCCGCGTGCAGTTTCAGAGGGGATTACAATGCCCCCACTAATGGGTTAAGCTAGGTATTTATTTTCGTCAACGGCGCTAACAGTGACGCTGACGCAGGTGAACCGAGCTATTCACTATTCTTATTCGCATCCCTTTCTGACAACTGCACCCGCACTTCGATTTACTTATGATGTTTTTTTATGCAGCTCGTTCCATTATACGGACAAAACCGACGAATTAAATATTTTCAAGACACCAGCAAAGGTTTGGATATGACGCAAACACAGGCGTAAGCATCGCAAAGAAATTGCGGAAATGTTGGTTATTGCCTTCACTTTTAGCTAATTCCGTCATTGACTAGAAGCAGATAATTTTGCTGATAACTTCTTGTCTTTTTTATTTTGACAAATCCAAAATACAAACTGCACGCGTTCGATACCAGCGCGCAACTGACTGTCTGGCCTGTGCCCCAGAAGATTCGCTGTATTCGACGTCGACAGCGGCAGCAACAAAAACAATAACAAAAGCAACAGAAGCAGCTGTGGGTGTGTGTGTGTATGTGTGTGCGTATTAGGCGCGTTGGTTGCCAGCACCAGCGCCTCCGCCTTCGTCCGCCACTCACTCATCACCATCAGCAACGACAGGCAATGCCTTTTCAGCGCTCTGAAGGCAGCGTTAGATATTTGTTTAGCCAGCCTGGCAGCCGCTTTAGCAGTTGGCAACAATAGATGTCAACAACCATAATAACATGCCAAATGCCCGGTAACTTTTACCACATTTTTTGTTTTTATATAGTTGTGTGATAACTAGGGGTACAAATTCAGATCCCGCTGCCAGTACTGGCCATAGTGCTGTGTTTCACAGCTGGTTTCTGTTGCTGCCTGGCGCTGTTTTGGTGCTTCATTTTTCCGATGAACTTTTTGTGAAAACCAGCAAACGGCAAAACAACAAACACAAATTCACTTGAAGAGTGGAACGCGTTTCGGTCCCCACTCTTCGTTTCATACGCTTTTCCACACTCACTCCCACACGCATGCGTACTTTTATTGTCTAGAGTCGCTTATCTCAACGGTCTTATCGTACACCTTTTGGCACACAGTCACAACATTACGCAACCGCAGTTTGGAGTCGAACAGCTGTTGTCTTGGTTAAGCCTACCAACAGCGACAATCCATTTACATGTCTATCATTGGCAATGCTTAGGCATTCACCTGTCACTTAGTGGTTGACGGTTCACACAACGTCATCACCGACGTCGGCGTCGCAGCTACGGCTCAATTGTCCCACAGCGCTTGTCGTAATGAAAGCAGCCACGCCTCAGTGCGCCCCGGACAACGCCAGTGTCACCAGAAATAATTTGACGAGATTACATAAATTAAGAACCGCATAAAAACACACTGAAGAATATTTATGTACTACATACACAAGCGGAATGCAAAGGCTCAAAAATGCTACTATCATATATATTAAATAAGCAGCAATTTCAATCTCTTGAATCCTTAATGCCTATAAATCGTTTGATTATCCCATAATATAACTTTTTTAATGTTGTGATGCATACTTTGAGCAGCCAACAATTTCTAATGCCTAATTGTGAATTCAAATAAATTTGTATTGCATCCTACTTAAAGGCTGAGAGCATAGAAAAACATGGGTCCGGTGAACTTCCCTGTATGTAACGTTATGTAAACTAAGATGTATTCAGTCACCTTTTGTGCTTGTGTGTAAGATAAAGTGAAATTTGCGTGAAGTTAAGCCTGTGATTGTTGCAAGATTTTAATTCGGAAATAAAAGTTTTTGCAATTATAAAATTTAGATGCTAGATATTTGCCACGTAAATTTAATGATTTGTTTTGCGCAGAGTTAGAGTTTCTTTAAACATTTTACACAGCGTTTTTCCATCTCCTATCTTTATTTTTTTTATCAAAATATTTTAAATACGGTCCGCCGCTGAGTGATAGATTTTAGCTTCTTATTTTCGGATTGCTTAACATAAAGTAAACAAAAAGTTGGCAGTGGATTTTGCAACCATTGACAACAATTAGTTGACCATCACCATTATGTCAAGTGCGACAATGTGTTTAATTACTGCCACCAATAGTTTTTATTAATAATCCAAAATAAGTAACAATAGATAAATAAAAACTTAACTAAAACGTGCTTCAGCACGCTAGAAAGTATGCAATATTGCTCTAAACTCAGAGAATAAGTTTGTATATTTTATTACTGAATTTTATATATTTAATTATATATATATATTATTTACTAATTGAAATATATATTTATATCAATTAATAAACGTAAATAATAAAATTATTAAAACACGATTGAAAATTATTAATACAAATGTTTGAGATGTATTTTACTCAGCCTTTAAATTATTAAGAAAAAATCAGCTTAATAATATTTATGTAATTAACTGCTTTGTGTATTATATTTTTTACTTTGAATGAGTAAAGTGATTTTTAGATAAACAGATTACGATTTGTAGGACAAATAGAAATCTAGCACTATATAAATTGTTTGTATATTTGCCATCAAAAATAGCATTAACAGTTTGGCAGTTTTGTTGTATGTTGTCGCATGTGACAATTAAGCGTGGAGACTACAAAAATAGAGGCCATAGCAGTCAGGCCATTCACTATACCGTTCTTCTTATCCGTGTATTGTTATTATTTACTACTTCGCTTACTAATAAACATGGCGACTGCAGAAACGGAAACATTTCAGAGAGATTAGCACAGCATGTGAGAATTTTGATTTGTTGCTAGCAGGCCAAACTTCCCATAGAGGTACAATTGAATTAAGACTATGACTTTGAATGCTTATGCTTGTGCTCCCACTTCTAATGAAAATTGAAATGATTGGGAAGCAGCATGCGGCCGGCAGCTGCTCAGCTCTAGCTGATTCTTGAGCGGATTATCTAGGCAAAGATGCGTCTCAGCATGTAGCAGCTGTGTGTCACGTCGCTGCCAACGCTGCGAAGGAACCTGACCACTCACACATGGTTCCAGCATTAGCTGCGGCCGCTCTGGTGACTTCATATTCCGAACACCCAGACACCGCTTCGGCTCTGTGCTCAGCTGTCCAGTTTCGGGATGCAGATGCCACTGCGAAACTTTCAAGCGAAAGCAACTTGTCAGCAACAGCTCCAGTTTGGGAATGGTATTTTCCACATGTAGACAGCGACCCTTATTGCGTAAGGTACCCAATGCACTGAAACTCCAGTGCTGCAATCTGAAAACAAAGTGCCAAATATTTAACAGATTATCGGATGGATCACAATATATATATACTATATAATATAAATAAAAGATATCAGAAATTAAAAATAAAAATTTGATTTGTGATGCAATAAACACATTTTATAAATATAGAACTTATTAGCACTAATCTCAGGTACTATAATTTTTCGCAAATGAAAGGGAAGTGTTTATAGTGCGAGCACAGTATTTAAATTTGTTTATTATAATTCAACATAAGTTGAATCACTTACTTTAGTTCCGGACTCACATGCTGCAAATACCAATCAAATCGATGGCATTGATGTCCAGCCTTTATCAGGATAAGGTCGTACAGCTGAGCTTCGTGGATATTCAAAGGAATTTGCTTGGCTGCCGGCTTAAGAGCATAGAACAAATATTTATACTCGTCCAGCCAGGACTCGGCTATGATTTTTGAGTTGCTGTAGGATAGAAGAGAGGGTTGCTAGTATGAATTGCGTGCGTGGAACGTTTATATTAAAAGGTGAAGTGCTAACGCAATCGACTAACTGGAATAAATTTAAAAATACCAAAATGCCAGCGCGCATTTCACTCGTAACTCGCTCACCACTCCGCTAGAAAATGTTATATTGCCACTTTAACTTACCGCAAGTATGTCGCCTGAGCACTGTCCAGTTTCTGGTCAAATTGAGGAGGAAACTCAAAGGCATGACGCGGGCGGAAAATATGTCCAATTCGACTGCAGGGCACGATCTCAATTTGTCCACCGCAAAGCCACAATTTAATGGCTAGCTCAATGGACTCACCGCCCCAAATCTACAGACGCGAAAAACGGAATGAGATATTTCTGTTTTCTATTCTCTTTGCCACAGATTTGCCTGTCGTCAAATGGCTCAGCGCTATGTGTCATTGCTTGACATAATTAATTAGCGCACCAGTCACAGGCACAAGTTAATTATCAGTGTTTACCTGCAGTTCTGGATTGAAGCCGCGCAGCTTAAGAAACCACTCGCGTGAGATCATCAAAATACCACCTGCAAAAGCAGGACTGGTATACTGCATTTCCGGTGACTCCAGCTCGGCCAGAACTCGGGGCAGCCAATGGAAATGCAGACTCCAATCGAAACCGCCTTTTAACAGCACATTACCGGTTCGGTAGCTCAATGTCTCTGGTTCAATGGGATCAAGCAGCGGGCTCACCGCAAGGCTTGAATTCAGTGCCAGCCTCTCCAGCAGGGGTTCCAGCCAGCCTTTGTTGACCTCACAGTGACTATCGAGAAATAACAAATAATTGCCGCTGGCCACACGGGCGCCCTCATTTCGTGACCAAATCAGACCTTTGCGATGTTGGTTGCGTTTGAGGATAAGAGTGAGCCGACTTTTTGTTGTGAATAAATTTCGCATTAATTGTTTGAGATTGTCCAGCAGACCAACTGCAAAATATGAACACCATATTCTGGAAAGTTAAAAGGCTTCATATTGTAGAAATTTAAAAGGCTTCAAACCTTTCGAATGTCTTACCATCCTCACTGCAGTCGTCTATGATGATGAGCTCGTGTAGATAATCCTCTGAAGTACGGTTGATCAGCGTTAAGATCGTGCGCAGTAGCATCGAACGTGCCTCATTATAGAAACTTATAACAACGCTCAACTTGGCGCGCGAGCAGTGAGGCAGTGAATATCTCCGAGTGTTACAACTATGCCGAAAGCAAAATCAAATCTAATCAATTAATTAAACTCATCGATGCAACGATACTACACAGACCTGTCATGACGCGTTATTGGTAGCGCACGTACTGCATTAATTTTGTCACTCAGCTGGCGATTGTATTGAAAGAATGAATCGGGTCGATCGGGCGTACGCTCAATAAATTTATTGCACAAGTTCAACTGCTCTTGATGAAAAAACAACTGCAAATCACTCTGTAAAATTATACATATCATCATAGGAATTCTATTCACTCACTCCAGTGGCCGCGGATTCATTAAAGACTCTATGACGCTGCTGAAATATAATAACTACAAATTGTAAGGTCAAAAAGATTAAAACAACGACCAGGCAACAACGGAGTTGACTGTGTAATCTGACAAACATCGCAACGTACTAGCTGTATGTTTCTGTTGTCTCTGTAAAACTGTTACCAAAAAAAAAGTCCATAGCGTAACTAAAAATAATGCGTTGCGATCGCATTTTTTTTAACCGACACCTATGATTATGTCATGCATATTGAAAGCCGCCTCTTTCTGCCCCTCTCTTTCCTTCATTATCTACAGTCAAACTAGTTGCCGATAAACGATCGATAAGTTTGGCAAATATTTGTGTGCAGCTCGCAAGGTGTTAATTGCAACACACGAAATCTATATATTACCTTTCATGGTCTGCCTATTGTTTGGGTTGATATAGAGAGAGCTTAATAAGTGCGAAAACAGATATGTATGTGTCTGATTCGTATTCATAGCAAGCAGTCACAGTTTGTTTTTGTTTTAATTATGTAAAAGGCTTGACATTTGTTTTTATCTGGTTAAGATAGATAGAAAGACTCTGAAGCTATTAGCTTATGCCGTTACTTTTTTTTTTTTTTTTTTTATATAGCATTTATATTTTAAACATTAATCAACCTATTCAAAGGCTATAAAACATTGATTTGTAACAGAATGAATAATAACAGTGAAATACAATCTATAACATAAACATAGAACAGGTTTTTGCAGTTAATACATAACATCAAAAGTTACATTTGTGGCACATTTATTTAACGCCCTACAGTCCAGAGGTTGCTGGTGTGGAGGCGCTTCAATCTCCTGCGTGTTGTATTCGACCCAAGTGAGCAGGCCAAAGGGTTGACGTGGGGTTGTGCAACCGGTCATTATACCGACTCGTATGCCTGTTAATTTGTTGTCTGACTGTTGGAAGACCGAAATCGTTGTGCAGCGTCCTGTTACTCACGTATGGTGGAGCACCAGAGATATCTCTGAGCACCTTGTTCTGCAAGACTTGAATTTGGTTTATCCAAGATTTTGCAGCTGTGCCCCAGAATGGAATTCCATATGTCCATGTAGGCACGATGATGCTTCTATAAACCAGCAGCTTGTTGCTCAAGCTGAGTTTGCTTGAAGGTTTCAGCAACCAGTTCAGTTTCGTTTTTTTGGATCTACACGCTGCTGCAGTGATCTGGATGTGTTTGCGCCAGGTAAGTTTCCTGTCCAAGAACATACCCAGGTAGCGAACATGGTTCTCCTGAGGTATGACCGTGTTGTTGAGTCGGACAGTTGGACAATTACCATTCCTGAGCGCGAACGTGCAGTGCTGAGACTTGCTCCCATTGACGCAGATGTTCCACCGGTTGGCCCAATTACTAAAACCATCCAAGAACCTCTGCGTAACCGCAGCTGCTCTCCAAGCAGTGGTGGAGTTAGCAAGGAACACAGTGTCATCCGCGTATGTGGCAAGCAGCGTGTTTCTGGCTACTGGTATCGGCAAGTCCGCGGTGTACAATGTGTACAATGCAGGTCCAAGGACACTACCCTGCGGTACACCAGCTCCAATGCAGCGGATGTTTGATCGCTCGCCCCTAACTTCTACCATAAATGAACGGCCAAGCAGGTAAGACCTGAGCAGTAAATACTGCGCCGATGGTAGCAGGGACTTAAGCTTAAAAAGCAGGCCATCATGCCATACGCGATCAAATGCTTGCTGGATATCCAGGAAGACGGCAGAGCTGTACTGCTTATTTTCCAAAGCCTCGAGGACGTGCTGTACTACTCGATGAACTTGCTCTGGTGTACCATGGTGATGCCTGAAGCCAAACTGATGATCAGGAATGGCCCTCTGGAAGCCTCTTACTGCCGACAATCTTCCAAGAAATATTTTTTCAAATATTTTGGAGAAAGTGGACAGCAAGCTTATCGGTCGATATGACGAGACAAGATTATCCGGCTTGCCAGGTTTCGGAATCATCGCAATCACAGCGCATTTCCACGGAGTGGGGAAGTGGTGGATGCGAACTATGGAGTTAAAAAGTAGCACCAAGAACATCACTCCTTTCTCTGGGAGGGCCTTAGCAACTCTGCCGTCAACGCCATCATAGCCAGGGGCCTTAGTAGACTTAAGCCGGCGAATCTGTAAGCGGACCTCAGTAGGGGCGATAGGTGTGATCGGTTGTACAGGATCTAGATCTGCATTTAAAAATGCCTCAGTGTCCCGTACCTGGCTGGGCGATGCAAGTGCAAACGGCGTAAAGCGACTTTGCAGCTCGTCCGCAAACGCCGATGCAATATCTGCATCCGATCGACACCATGTGTTGTCAGGTCGCATAATGGGGATCCGCCTGAGTGGCTGCCGCTTGACACAACGCGTTGCCTTCCACAAATTGAATCCATGATTCTTATTGGGATCGGCATTGCGGAGCATATCTTGGAAATATTTGCTCTTAGTGACAAACAGCAGCTTTCGCAGCTCGTACGCAGCCCGCCTAAAGTCACTTAGATCCAACGGATTGCGTGAGCGCATATATCGACGACGCAGAGCTCTCTTGTGTCTTACCAGATCAAAAATCTCTGGTTTTAAAAGAGGCTGGGCTGGACTGGGGGGCGAACAAGGTAGTTGGCCAAGCATGGAGTATTCCGCTGCTACGTTAATATTACGCAGGAATAACTCCGCTGCGTCGTCAATATCAGACGGTGAACTCAGCTCCATGTTCAAATTGACAAGCTGCTCCAACCTCTGCCGGAATCGGGTGATGCTTGCCTTGCGTGGCAGAAGGCGTGTCTTGGGAGCATTCAGAGCTGCAGCCAGCTGTTACTTTCTAGTCTACATTATCTAATTAATTTGCAAATATATATGATAGCTAATAAGGTTGAATTTTTAGACGATTTGACAGAATAATCACAAAAAAACCAAAATAGTGATTAAAATGCAATATTGACCGCAAAAATTCAATTGTCGATGTTTTGACGTCTAGATTTATATAGATGTACTGCAAGCAAGTCAATGCGTTTTGTGCTCTAACATAGGTATTTCCTATCCAATCTTAATGAAATTTTTGCAGTTGTCCGTTATGAATTATGAAATTGGAAGGCTTCACTCTCAAAACTTCGGATTTTATTGCCATCGGTAATGGGTCTATTTGTGTCGATATTCGCAGAATTAGATAAAATGAAAAAATTATATGTACAAGCCCGAAACTAATATCCAGTGTTTGCGACAAACTATTAGAAACCCCCCATCTTCCGTTGGCCACTACTCGCTGATGTATTATTAGGTAAAACTGTTAACCAAACCGGAAGTAACTCATTCACTTACCAACAAGATCAGATGCTATGCTTAGACACACTCTGCGAGCTGCTAAATTGGTAATAAGTATTACTTCCGCATTGCATTAGAGTTTAGATGGAACGTGTCGTTGTTGCTTTTGTAGTTGCTCTTGGCGCTGTCCAATTGCAGATTGACTTAAGTGTGCCTCGTTTTAGTTTTCAGTTTGTCGTTGTAAATTTGTTGTACAGGCTTTACGTGCAGCGGAAATGCATTTCCCCAGTCACGTACCAATTCCACACCAATACCAGACAGCGCCCCAGACCAGTCGGTTCAGTCTTACTTTTCGTCTTGTCCACAGGTTAGCCAAGAAGCATAACCACATGGCCCAATACGAGCGCCAAAGAATCGGATTCATGTATTTCCCTTTGCAATTTTTGTTTATTTTGTGTTTGTCCATGTTCACTCTACACTTAAATTTATTAGTCGAAATGCGTGATACATGCTTGTGCTTATGTTCCATTGATTAAAGTGCTTAATAAAGAATGCAGCAGCATCGAAGTATAATTGTATGCGCCGTCGCGTGCATAGCTACATAATTAAATAGACTGGTCAATGGAGGCGAATTCAATGTTCAATATGTTTTCAATTTTCCAAAGACGAGCCACATTCGCATCTAAAGCATTTGGAAATTTCAGAAGAAAATAAAAGTAAAACGAAATTACACCAATAAATGACTTATAAGACCCACGAACAACCTTCCGTATACACAATGCCTAAGCTAAAGCTAGTCAAAGCTTGAAACAGCCGGTAGCCCCGTATGGTCATGTAAATGTGAGCGTCTGTAAATGTATGAGTCAGTGAGCATTTGTGTGTCTGTCGCTTTGATTATTATTTTATTGCTACTTACACATGCATGCGCCTCTCTAAATGTTATGATAATGTTAATAGCCGAACTTCCCTATTTTTTTCTAGAAATAGACTTATAGAACTTTGAACAGCAATGAAAGTGTTGTCCCTCCTCTTGTCTTTTACTTTACTCTTGTTTACCTTTTTCAAACTCTCGCCTTTGGCCGTAAAGAATATTGGGGAAATTGCTTTCTTGGCACTCAAGCCTCAACATTCGGAAAGTCTTGGCTCAGTAGGAGACGCTCGTTTTGAAATTGATTTGTATTATCGTAAAAATTTATACACACACCCACTCGTATATATATGTATATATGCAAAGATCGTGCACACAAATACAAATACTGTTTCTGTTTGCCGGCATCATATTACTGGTGGAGTACTTTAGTTGATGACATTATCCCTACAATACAAAAGGTTTTCTTTATCTTCATCATCATTGCCGTCGATTGCAAAGTTTTTTGTTGATGAAACAAACGCTGCATGCAGACTTCGAACCAAGAGACAGTCAATGAATCTATTCACATGATATAAAATGAAACCACCAAATTTAAGTTCCTGAATGAGTACCCTGTCCATCAAATACTTACTTATTTCTTTTTCAACTGTAATTTCACACCGGTACTAAGAATTTTAATTAGAACTAATTTAAATTAAAAAAACTTATATTTCTAACTCTGCGTTTTACACTACACGAATGTCTTATTACTAGAACAATATAATATATTGCTTATCATAATTAAATATACTAGCAGATTTTCCTTCTTTTCTGCCGAAAGATGGCATGTAAACTTAATTGGTACCCAAGGCTGAGGTAATTTACATAAAAACACTGATTTAAAGATTTATTAAATGTTAATATTAAAATTCAATTCCAACATAAAAATTTGTATGTAAATGCGATTAATTGGAGCTGTAAATGAATCACAAATGCAATTAATTCTTCTGTTAAATGTGCTATGTTCATTTTAAGTTATAGTATTTCATAAGTTCATACACATATGCACTGACAAACTATACACGACAACAAATTAAATGTCACTCATACGCCGTACTAGCGATGGAAAAACATGTCAGTACTGAAGGACTGCTTTGGCAGCCTTACAGCTCATTAGTAGCTCGAGAGCATTTGTGTTCATTTTTATTTTCACATGCATTGCGGAAGTTTTTTGAAAGAAGAAAAAGAAAAATTGCTTAAAATGTTAACAATAGTAAAATCATTCAGCGTGCTCAATTCAATTACAGGTTTTGCTTCCGGATCAGTTTTCTGTGGGTACTGTGTCTTGTATGTATAAGTGTGCCGTAGAACATACCGACATGTTTGTGCTATTGTCTTAAGCTATTTGAGCACGGCAATGAGCCCTAACGGCTATAGGAATTGCCATTTTCTTTGATTGCATCACTCGACTAAATCTGGCCCACTGCCGTCTTGCCCAGCCACTGTCACTGGCCCCGTTGAGCGTTGTCTTAGACTCAAACACAGTTCGTTGCACATTTGAGCATGCCCTGAAAAAATAAATGCAAATTTCGCTACGGCAAACCCTGACACCCGCTCTCACTTATATGTTGCCAAAAGAAACGTGCTGCTCCTTTTGTTACTACTGCACAATTTGTAAACGCGTTTCCCACGTTGTTACTGGAATTCTCTTAGCAAAAGACTGCCGGTACACCATCTCTCTCCATTTCTCCGTCACATTCTCTCAATGTTTTATTTGTATATATTTTCGATTTTCTGCTTCAACAGTCTGTCTTGCGCTGCAGCTCACTTGCAACTCTTCATTTTATTTATTTCTCAAGAATTCGATTTTTTTTATAAATACTTCTGCTGTTTTCTCGAACATGGTTTGTTAACGATGTTACTGTTGTTCTTGTTGCTTTTGTTATCTGCACAATTGATATTGACTCTAGTGCATTGTCTTTTTATACGCTGAACCAATTAATTATGGGTAAAACGGGTATAATGAAGCGCAAAATTATGTAACAGGCAGAATGAAACACATGCAACGCCATAAAGTATATATATTATTGATAAGCATTAAAATTTATATTGCCATTTCCGTCGAACCGTTTGCCCATATAAATGCACACATCGATCTCAGAACCTACAGAATATACCATAGCTCTCGTATACCATAGCTTATTTAATTTTATTTATAACTCCCCCATTTCCCAAAAATTTATACAAATAAATTTATCTTAGCAATAATGCCCAAATTTTGAACGCTAAGTCTACCTTGACATATTATTACTGTGAGATCGGATTAGCCATTTAAAGAAATATTAAACACTCAAATATTGTATATAAAGTGAAAGTTCATCTACTTTATGAATTAACTAAATTAGTTGCAAGCAAACGGAATTTTTTGACATACACTTCACAGTTGCATACACAATCAAATAGAGCGACATGTTTGTGAGCTACATATGCAATTTTTGAATCGCCATGCAGTGGTGTGACGTATTTTAATTTAATAAACGTATTGCTCACGTTATCACAATACGAAAATTGGCAAATGCTTTTTGGCGAATGTATTGAAAACTTCTCACATTGCAATTTATGCTCGTGCACTGTCATGAGTACTCGTTGTGCAATTTCAACAATTTAAAAGTCACCTAGCTGGAGATAAACTTTAAATGCTCTAGTAACAGGTAACTCATATTCGGAATGTCGCATAGAAGTTTAATTACAGCGTTTTTGCTATACCCTAACCCAGTGATTGAAAAAGCCAATACCACAAGCACTCCACTTTGAATTTTTCTTTTTATACTTTGATACCGAAAGTGCCATAGTATATTAGTTTTGTGCAATGTCCGCTATGCTGCCTGTCCGTCTGTATGAACGCAACTTTTTTCGACACCCTCAGACATAGGGACTTGAATATTTGGAACATATACTCGTGTGTGCCCTCGGAGTTGGAGTGCTACGTCCAGTAGGGGGCTAGGAAATCGATAAAATCGTAGATTGTTGCCGAAGTCCTTCAAAGATCGGCATATGGCACGCCCACTTCCGCCGCACCCAGGCTCACCGCCCCTTAAAATTTTAAATGACTATATCTTCCGCAGTTTTTGAGTTAGAGCCGCCAAAAATGGTATTTATATTACTGGTAGCCGCCTTTAAAACCCGATAGCAAACCAAAGTCGATATTTCGGAAAGTGTAAATCGATAAACTAAAGTCTCAAAGTTTTAAAAGTATGTTACTGAGAACTCCCCTAAGAGAGGGACAAATTTTTGGAGCACGCCCACTCCCGGCCCTAAAAACGATAAAAGCCTATATCGTCCGCAATTTAGCAACTACAGTTAATAAACTTGGAAGCTTATAGCTTATATCTATTGCAATTTGAAACGCAAACTTTGACAGTATATCTTGGCCACGCTCACCCTGTTCTTTGCTACTTGTTATCAGCTTTTATAACGTATGATATCAAAGTATTTGGCAACGTTCTCTCTTGTGTTATTTGTGGTAAATTTAAATTCAAAATGTACGGCTATTTAGCCTCAGGATCAGGATAAGGAGCAATGGCCGAGGCATTAAAAAATAAACAGAAAAAAGCTAGTTCGAAATATTAAAAACATTTTAAAAGCGAAAATTAAGATTCTTTGCCAACAACGACAAGGCGGGCAAACTGAAACACAAAAACTCAAGCTCAACTAAAAAGTGGTTTTTAATAACGCACATCTTCGAATATAATGTACAATAAGTGTTGGACTAAAAATACTCTGTACATAGTCCATTTTTATACTGCATTTAACAAATATATTTGATTTTACATTAGATATAAATCATTTTTATAATATATGACCAACCAACCATTAGCTCTTACTAATATAAGCTAAAGGGATTTCAAGTTTGTAGTTTTACTCCGAAAAACACTAGGTATATTCATAAGGTGTAAGGCATTGAGAATTGACTCGTCAGAAGCACAACAATTTGCAAAGTGTGGTGATGGGCACGCCGTCCAGCCAGTCAACTGGTCAGTTTGCTGTGTACAAGGTGAGTGACTAACTTCAGGCTTTTGGATCGGATATCGTGCCGGATATGGCATCGGCTTCTGCTTTGGTTTCGGCATTGAATGCCTTATTGTTTGCTCGCCCACTTGCCTTAAACCGAACTGGGCGTGTCCAATCAAAATATGTAAATGTTTTATCCATGAAACGTCGCTTTAATGGAATTTCTGGACATTTTGTTAACGTTGTTTCCGTTATTCTTATCGCTATTGTGCTGTTGCTTGGTTTGGTTTGACTTGTATTCGTTGTTCGAGTTTTAATCGTCTCGCCTAGTGAAAAGACGACGCAATCGGTAAAAAGCGTATAATGGTTTGGCAAATGTATATAACAGGCAGAAGAAAGCATCTCCGACAATATTAAGTTTATACATTCTTGGTCAGGATCGGTGGTTGAACAACATAGTTTTTACATTTTTGTTGTTGGATTAAATTAATATATTTATAAATGTATTATTTTTAAATTAATATGAAACACTAAGGAATCTTAAAATGTACCAAGGATACTAACAATAACTGGCAAGGTCTGTAATTTTAATTAAAATTAACTGATTTCGTTCAGAGACACAATCAAATATATACATTGGTATATAATATTTTTCTATTATATACATGGCTGAATATTTTTTTTACTGGCAATGTTCAGTAACGTTCACCTTTTAACCGGTGCCTCTTATGTTGTTTTACTGTTCATTCTGGTTTTGTTTGTTCGTTTGTTGCAGTTGTCATTACAAATTGCATTTATTCCAAACGAATAAGCCAGTTTGTGTCTGTTCTTTATTCGCTTTAATGAGGTGACAGTGAAAGTTGCACTTATCCCCTTCTCTAGTCCAGCATTTTTTTTATATACATAATCGAATATTTTATTTTTTTACATTTAAAAAATAAATAATAATATTATATGAAACTAGTATGTATGCATCAGCCGAGAAAGCTTGACTAGGAGATATCCTGCATCCAAGTCTTGAACTATTCTTAAACCTACACGTCTAAGATATTCAAACGAATACACTGAACAATGAACATACACTCAGTTTTAGCTTTATTAAAGTCGGCATTTGGCAGGCAATACAATGCATTCCCTGAATAAAATTGTGATTTGTATGCAAACATTTAAAGCGTTTAACCATACACACACACACATACATAGGTTGTGAACTATTTATTAGCTGTCAAATCATAAAATTAAACAGTGCTGGTATTGGTCTCCAACACTTTACGGTATAAATGCCATGGCGGTTGTATCTGTTTCATTATGTGTGCTGATGTATAAAAGTGCTATGACTGTGACATGTGGTTGGCTTTGAGATTGGTTTTCTATGTATGTGGCATTGCCCAGCAGCCTAACTTGCATCCACGCCACGTGCAACACAAGCAGAAGCCGAAAAGCTTTAGTGGCCACATATCTATTTGCCTAGCACTCAGGTGGATTGAAATCAGACTGTTGGGCAGCTGACAGGCAAACTAAAAACTTTGTGTAAAAATTGCTATAAACTTGAGCCAGAAAAGTTGAAACAGTTGCTGCTACTCCTCAATATTAACTCTTACTTAAAAATGTACACAATTCGCGCGGTTGCTAATTAAGCTAAAATGTGGTACTTAGCGCTCATCTAAAGCTAGATCCTTGACTTGCAAAGCCTGCACACAAACTTCAAAACTGTAACTAGATAGATAAACAGTTAGCTAAGTTGCTGATGCCTCCACTTTCAAGCCCACACAGGCGCAAATATTGATTGTATAACAAAACAAGTAAGAGTGCTGTAGTCGAGTGAGCTCGACTACGAATTTCCCTAAACCCAGTTGTTAAATATATTCTAGTTTTATTGGAAAAAAAGTTTTGAACCAAAATGTAGGCAGGTATGCAAGTGCGCTCTGCCGACAAACCCGTGCATATTCATACATACATACATATATACGTATACGCAATCGTGGTTAACGGGGCTCTGCAGAATACACACAAAAATAAATTTACGCTCGCGTCGATTATCTTGCCATGCCTTTCTCATATATACGCTTGCACATTTATGCATACAGAAAATGTTTGCGGCTGCTGATGGAAATGAGATCACTATGAGAATATAATTTCGACTATAACTTGGTTGTTTCTTATCCGATCTTGCTGAAATTTGGGCATCAATAATATGCATATGCATATTATGTATTAATTAGAAGATTCCGCATTTAAAATTGTCGCATTTATTGCTATCGGAAATATAAATTTACCGATAATCGATCAACGGAGGGAGTTATCGATAAAATAAAGCAAACTTGATCGGCACTGGGTATACGAGAACGTATATTCCAAATTCAAAGTCTCTAGCTCTTATAACCTCTGAGATCTGCGTGTTAGTACAGACAGCCGGACGGACAGACGGACATGGCTATATCGACTCGACTGTTGACCCTGATCACGAATATATATACTTTATGGGGCCGGAAATGCTTCCTTCTGCTTGTTACATTCACATAAAACCATTATACCCTTTTTACACGTTTTTAATGGTTCAGGTTCAGGGTATAAAAAAAACGTTGACGCACAGAAAGGAAAGAACGCCTACTTCAAAACTCAACCAGACGCCTATAACCGCCCAACTACGTCACAGCTCACACAACGTTGAGTAAATTTCACTCAAGTCGGCGTCTGCTAAAAAGTTAGCAATTCCAAAAACAAACTAAAAAAAAAAAAACATAAAAACGACCAAGCGAAACTTAAATTTTTTTATAGCTGAACGGTGCAGAGTGCAAAAGGTTTCGAGAGCAAAATAAAGTTACTTTGGCAATGTAATGCATCAAACCGCAAAACAAGATAATTTCAACGGTAAATAAATCACAGCTAACGCAATGACTAGACGGGGCAGATTGGCGTGGGGTGCTACGTTAGTGTAACTCCCAAAAGAAGAAGACAACGAACTCGGTGCCTCAGACGTAACCGTAGTCAACACAGCAATATTAGCAACTCGTGTGCGAATTGTTAAACGCTATTCGATGCACACTCACATACATACACAATATATCACAGGTATCTGTACTTACAGTTTTGCCAGTATTGCATTTCAATTGTCAGCCAAAAAGCCTGATCACTGTTTTATGCCACTGAATTGAACTGGATTCACATTGCAATGCGTTGTCTGTTCTTGCGAACTCCAAGGGATTAACGTTAAATGAATTTGTCGGAATATACAGTCAGTCAGCATTGTATAGACTCCGATTGACTGTTGCCACATGTACGTTGAGTGCTTTGATCCGAGCTGCAGTCTTCCAGACTAATTCTGTATTTACTTTACATGATCCTGAATTCTTATATACGCTAAAATTGTGTTATAACAAACATAAAGCTACTAAAAATGCTTCAGTGAGCATGATGAATATGCAAACTGGTAGGTATTTTGCCACATTTGTCTTTAAAAGGTTCTGCCCACTAAAGTGTTGGCAGGTTTTTAAGGCTTACAAATAACTAAAGCATCACAAGCACTTTTTTGGAACAAACACGTGTCTACAAAATTGTTAAACCCTTTAACTGTGATTGGGATTGGAGAATCATAAATTCAATATACGGTTAAATATAATATATTGTTATTGTTAAAAGTTGAACACTTTATAAAAGTAAGAGTATAGAAGGCTGGGAATTGAGAGACAATATTAAGTATCAAGAATTTGTGATTTGTTATTAAGGCGTGTCTGGCTGCAGCTCCCCCCGTACTCAATGTTCTGCATACAAATATACAACAGGAGAAGCTTAAAAAATTGACAAACTTTCAGCAGTTAGTACCTTAAGTTGCTGCAACTGATACATTTTGCAGCAAAGGCCACAGCAAAAAAAAACAAAATACTAGTCTTCGTATTCGTATTTGTTTTGGCCCCCTTGCCGCCTGCAATCCTCATTGGATGTAAACAAAAAGAGAACCAAACTTTTCCATTATTTTTATCTCCTTCACATTTTCAAGTAGCAAAAACTTTTATGCTGTATGCTAAAAAATAAGAAGGGAACAAAAATTAAGTAAAAATTTTGGCTTGCCAAGCAAAAGTTGATTTTCATATAGCCAGATTCCACTCTAATCGTTATTGGTGTTGTGGTTGTTGTTGTTGCTGATGCTGTCGTGCTGAGCTACGCCCACTGAACTGCACCCCAAGCTGCTATCTTTGCCGTTTTATTTAGTTTGTTATTTGTTCATACTTAAGTGTGTCGGCTGCATTGGTTTTATTGGCAAACTTGTCGGCTGTCGTCTTCCAATCGAAGCTAGTCAGCGTTGCCCAGGACAATACTCAACAAACAAACACACGCACATACACCACCACATCTCCTCCAAGCCCACTGTCCAAGTCCCCAGTGCTAACGAAAGTAAGTTGTTGAGCAGATTAGGTTTTTGTAGTATTCAGAGTTGTCCTTAAGTTATTTTTTTGCAGTTTCCTTCCCATATGTGCTGCTGAGCTCCCCAGTGACCCTGTAAACTTCAAATTGCTAAAACTGACAAAGCTTATACACATACTACAAAGTCTTGCCTCGTGGTCAGGTGATTTCGGTGTAGTGAAAGCGGAAAAAAATCGAAAAACAAACATTGGATTTCCCACCAAACTGAGCCAAGTTAATGTAGTTCTTGTTGGTGATGCTGTTCCTATTATTTTTCAATGTCAGAAGCCGTCGGCAAGGCAAGAAATAATTATATCTTATTTTCCCAAATTTGGTAAATTCTTAATCGATTTATGCATAAGTAGTATAAAATATCTTGTTTACTTTTAAACAAGTGCACACATACAACAAATACAAACTAAGAAAACTCTAGCCCAGAGGTATCGAGTAGGAGAACGGCCCTGAAAAAGGCTGTTCAATATAGTTAATCAATTAAAACACCAGTTTTGCACACTTAAATGTTACAAGTGAGAAAGTTGTAGTCGGACGTATCCTACTGCGGAATAAACTTAAATATACAATAATTAACAAATGCGTAGCTTTAAGTAAAAACGTGCTGTATAAATATTACTATATTCCAAAAGTATGTAGCTCAGAACTTTTCAATTTGTTTGGCCGATTTAAATACATTTGGATGTATGCTTAATGGTCTGCTGCACATCTAAAGGACTCACCGAAACATATATATTTATACTTTGATACCGAAGGTGTCATAGTATATTGGTTTTGTGCAATGTCCGTCATGCTGTCTGTCCGTCTGTATGAACGCAACTTTTTTCGACACCCTTGACACTTGGAACATGTCCACTAGGGGGCTAGGAAATCGATAAAATCGAAATTTGCAAATCGATAAAGCTACATATCTCTCCCAATTTTAAGACAAAAGTTACAAAATTTGGTTGGTAGATTGTTGGCGATGTTCTTCAAATATCGACATGTGCCACGCCCAACTCAGCCGCATCCAGGCCCCCGCCCCTTAAAAGGTTAAATGGCTATATCTTACGCAGTTGAGTTAGAGCCGTCAAATTTGGTATTTATATTACTGGGAGCCGTCTTTAAAAATCGATAAATCCGCATATGATGAATCCCATAATTTTGAAGATTGAGTGACCAAACTTAGAAGGTAACTTGCTGGTAACCTCCTCCAAGGAACGGCATATACATTTTCAGATCACGCCCTGGAACTTCGACCCTAGAAATCTGAAATGCGCATATCTTCCAAAATTTGTCAGCTAGAGTTACCAAGTTTTGAATGTGTGTTCCTGGTAACTCTCCTAAAAGATCGACAACAAATTGGATCGCCACGCCCACTACGCCTCTCTAAATCGATACACCTGTTAGTGTAAATCGATAAGATAATTTTGTGTACACAATTTGAAAGCTAAAATTATCAAAATTCGAAAAATCGTTACTAGCTTATATCTATCGCAATTTGAAAAGCAAACTTGGACAATATTTCTTGGTTACACCCACCCTATTCTTGGCTACAATAACCCTATTCTTGGCTACTTGGTATCAGCTTTTATTACGTATAGTATCAAAGTATTTCACAGTCGGTTGACCTAACTGCAACGTTCTCTCTTGTTTAATATCATATTGTGTACGGGACTGAATGTAAGCGTGAAGTTCTTGCCATTTATCTGCACGTCGTCATTGAAAGCAGAGTTGGTGCCACATTCACCTAGGTATATCAACATAATGTTAATTTAATTAAAATGTGAATGCGACATTTGCGATGGATTTCGCAGTTGCTGCCTAGTACCTTCATCTGGCTATGTGGCCGTAATGAATGGCGTTCAAAACCAACGCGGCTCAACTAAACAAATTAATTTATGGTGAAATAGGAGCTCCAAATATAGTCAATGAATGGCTTTTAGGACACAGCTCAATATTAACGTTGTATTTTGTACTTAGTGTGCCTGTCTGGTCAGGAGAGGAAAAGAAATTATAAAATGAATGAAATAAGTGGTCAACAGGCGCAAATGTGTGCAATGGAATACATCACTGTATAAATAAACCGAAATTCGAATAAAAACTTCATCATAAAACTAGTGAGAGCCGACAGGTGATAAAGAACATTCTTATGGAGGTGTGGGAAGGGCGTCGGTGGAGGGGTGTGCCGCGAACATTAATTAATCATTGATGTGTCATTCAAATTGGGTAACTCATTCTCTCAACTTGCGGAAGATATTGCATTCTATAGGTTTTACCAATTTTTTCTGCCTGGTGGGCGTTGCCAATAATTTAGAAGGGTGCTATCAGCAATATGACTTGCATAAATGTGTGTAAGATGTTGTTGCACCATATCGGTATATCGGTCTTGGGGGCAAGAGTGGGCGTGTCCATAAAATTATTTATTGATATTTAAAGGGAGTTCCTTGTAATATACATTCAAAATTTGGTGACCCTAGCTATAAAAACCGAATGTACATAAGGGGCAGCCAGCAAAAGAAATGAAATAACTGGATATTGTACATTTAAGCAAAATATTAAAGGCTTGATTTTTTCCAACGTGTCGCAAAATAAAATACGACTTTCGCAAGCCTACTTGTTGTTGTACCAATCATGCACAAGTTTTCAACTATAATTGTAACTGTATAAAATCTGCGTGGCCAGCATTAACCGAAGGAAAAAAGATAAGCGACTTCATCATAAATGAAATTTGTATATTGCAGCTTAGACAAAATGTCAAGAGTTGACTTTTAGCACGGCGAAGACAACGACAACCATGATGACCAGGACGAATAGAAACGACAACGCAACCATGGGCATGAAAATTAGGTGAAATGCACTCGACGCACAAGGGCGCCTTAGGCCGAAAAACTTCTCAAAAATCTACATTTGTACGGGAACGTTGTGTAATTTAATAGAGAATCGCTTATTGTTTCAAAATTCAAAGACTGTTTGAATTGGATTGGCAATCTGTGTGCAACAGATGAGGAAAAGCTTACCTTTTGCAAAAAAATAAAACATTTTTTGAAAAAAAAAAACATAATAGAGGTTGATTTTCAAGTAAACTATTGAACCCATCGCTTTTCTTCATAGTAGCTATCAGAAGGTATTTTTTATATATATTTTAGCACACGAATATCAATGATCAATCGAAGCACAAGAAGCTATCTATATTTCAAACGGACTGTCAGCTTGAATTTATAATGAGGATCTATATAACATGCTGACATTCTTGTACAATTTACAAAATTTAAATTTGGTCTATTGTAAAGCACCTGTTTGACAACTTTTTTAAGTTTAAGAGATTTTATGTTAAATGCATTTGAAAATATCTTAATTACTTCAGGAGACATGCTTTTTAAAAAGAAAAATTTCAGAAGGTGCCACTGTGCGGCGGTAGTCGAATTGAGGGGTCAACAGCATCACAGAGGGGTACAAATAGTGGCTGATAGATCACAGCACTGTTAGCACAGTTATTCCAGTTTCTGATTCTGCTTGTATGTAGTAGAGTGGTCATCACATTGCTCTGCACCGGTCGTTGATGGTCAGCTTGAATATATGGTCCATTCCGAATAAAGTAGAAAGAGCCTGAATACAGTAACTATATATTGCACTGTGTATTGCATTCGGCTGCCTTTTGCTGGGCATTTGAAAGTGAACTTTTGGTAATTTTTCATTTGTATCCGCGCTGTGCTGAACGCCAGAAAAGCGTTAGCCCACGAGCCCTACCCAATTAAAGTAACATAAAATAAGTAAGAGTACCTTACCTTACTAATCAAAAATATATATATACTTTATGGGGTCGGAGATGCTTCCTTCTGCCTGTTACATACATTTGCACAAAACCATTATACCCATTTTTAATGGGTTCAGGGTATACGAATTCTCATTATACGCAATTGGCAATGACAAAATTAACAAATTTTTTTTCTTTAACCAATTCAATGACTACTAAAACTATTAATTACATTCACTTACAACATTCAATGAATTTGGCTTAAAATTCCCATTTTGAGGCCCCGAACTTACATGAATCGTTGAAGTAGCCAAAATCTGACTGCTACGTAAAATGGCATTTAGCATTGAGTTTGAGATCTAAATAGTTTCATCCCGTCAAATAAGTAAAACAAACAAAAATTTACTGCGATTTCATTACGTACGTGGTTCATTTCACAAAAATCGGTTCAGCTGGTCAGTGGCAAAAATAGGTACAAGTACAAGAATTATAGATGTATATAACGGTGAACGCATATGTAAACGTTGGTATATGGACTATTGTGGTTGGTTGAAGGGAGTTTTGAAATCAGTTATTGGATTGTTTAAAATAATAAAATTAAACTTATATGCTTGCCTGGTATGTTTGCCTCACGGGAAACACTGATGCACATTTGTTGAATGGGAAAAAGGTTGAAGTGAAACCATATTCACTTATAAATACACACACATACAGGGACAGACGTGCAGCTTATTGGTTGAATGTATGTAAGTCAAATGGAATGTAATGAATCGGTTCGTTTTTCGCATTACTTTTGTACACATGGGTTTTGGAAGTGTATGTGAGGCTTACAGTACGTAAGATAAAAGGGTACCGGACCAATTTGCCTGATGTCAGTTTTTCTGCTAGTTCGTTTATATTTTATATCATTAAAGAAATAATGTTGACATGCACCGTCGTTGCCTTTCCACATCCTCCTTGTTTCCTATTACCCGCTATTCCGCACTTTTGCATTTAATTTTGAAGATAACTTTGACCATATCAAATAAGTCTTTTACATATCACAACCCATGACGATTACATTTAAGCCAAGCTCCATCTCACAGCATGCAAAGAAACATGACTTTAAGTTAGACTCAAACGTTTGCCTGTCAATTACCTAATTGAAAATCTAGTCTAACATGCTACCATGTCAGTTTTCGTTCTGGTCTGGTAAGGCTGTGCACTGCATACAATTCTAAGTTTCAATGCTAGCCTGACTTTCGCTTTCGCAGCCTTGCCATTTCAATTTAGTCTTTGACATTTTGCCTCTATGTCAAATGCAAATTGAAAAATCATCAGACGACTGGAGCGGCATCATAGTAACGGCAAACGAAATCAACAACATGCAACGTTGCCATTTCGCTGCCGGAAGCGTTTTGCTACCGCCCAAACTAATATTGAGACAGCGCGCAGCAAACTGTTTCCGGCAGGCGTCACCATCAGCAGCATCAGTGGAGTAGCAGCAGCAGCAACAGCAGCAGGGGTGGCAAATGTAGAGGCACAACCGCCCGTGCCTTATTTTGACTGCCTTAAGCGGCTTCAAGCGCTGCATTTTTTGGCACGCAGAGGCGAACAAGTTTCTGGCAACGGCTGCTTCATCTGCTGCTGTTGTTGTTTCTCTTGATGCCAAAAGTTCCTTGTTAAACAGAGGAAACGGAAATGCCAACAGTTTCACAAAGGGACAAAGCGAACGAACGCAAGAGAGCGAGAAACAGACAAAGACAGAGAGAGACAAAAGATAGAGTGCATAACTTCAGATGTGTAAATCAAACTAATTGAATGTTTTTTTGTCCAAGCAGCACACCAGCTGCCAGGCCGGCAGATAGCGTTACCACATTGCTCGTGACAGCGAAGTAATCGAAACCGTGAGCGGCGAAAAAACGAATGCGTTAAGTGATAAGAATTTCAATTCCATTTATGGATACGGATAACAGCTTCACACAGTTGACGCTTTGATGCTGTACTTATGATTTTTTTTTTTGTGTACTATCACGCCCATGCGTGGTTATTTTTAATTTCAAATCGCTCAGATATATTAGCTATATGAACCGTAGCAACATGCAAATTAGTTAATCTAGCTGATAATATTATATTTGATTTATTTTAATCTTTTATTCATTACGTACGAAACATTTCGAATTATTATTTATTTTGACATAAATACAAATAGACAATACATGTATTTTATGCTTAGTGTTACTACTTAAATTATTCAAAAGTTTCAAAAGAATCACATTAGTGGTTTGCAGAATAGCTTATCTACACTTATGTCATACAGTACATGTAGCTAATTTTATTTCATTCAATTTAAATTATCTAATGTAGTTGATAAAGCGACTTTATAAGTTCTCGTACCTTAAGTATCAGAAAACTTACTGCACTGGAGTAATGCTGCCGCCGAGTTGTACTGATTTAAGCAATAACACAAATTGAACAACATCAATAATACATTTGTTTAATATATAATAGATATACGCCATGACTTCTTTTTTTAGCTGATATGAGTTCAACTTACTACTTAGCTCACTTTCTCTTTCACCTTTTTGCTACACCTTAATGTCTCTGGCAAGCAATTGTCATTAAATTAATGGACATTTTGGATATAAAATCGGGTAGAACGGTTAAATTGCTTAGACGGCACTGGCAGCGGGCACAATTTATTTGACTGTTAATTAGGAATTTAAATCATGCTCTTTGACCGTAGGGTTGGTGCTCGAGTGCACTCTCAGCATTCAATTGGCGCTGCACAAAATTAATTGCAGGCAGGGCACCTGCTTAACCAGCACCGCCCTCGACACCCTGACCTGCATCGTTTGTTTCATTGCAAATATCGAAATAATTTATAATTTGACACAAATACGCTCAGCCACGGTTGTGCATGTAATTCCTTGCCCCAAGGATTGGTTGGCTGCAGTAGTTGGCCCTGGTTCTATGGGTAATTTACTTTGCAAATCCAATTTATGCTTTTACTTACGAACAACTCACACCAGCGATCAGTGACCGAATTAACTTTCACTTGTCCTGTCGACATTGTCAAATAAGCGACTACTAAATTAATAATACTCCATCATAATACATATTAAATTAAAATAAAGTGGTATTGTAACACCTTAAGACCTTTTATGTTTACACTTACGGCCTGTACACAATTTTATCAGTCGCAGGTAATCATAACATGAGATCGTATTACGCTAACTGGAATGTTACTGTTAGCCATCAAATCAAACCCCACCTCAGTTTCCCCTTTTCGAAAATTCCACTCCTTGTCGAAAACCTTGCTTACAGCATGCTATGCACAGGCCAGCTCTGTTATGTTCGCTTACTGGCTGTACATTTTAGCAGACGCGAGTCCTGAGTCATGTTACCAGCCATTGTCATCCAGTGGTTTTTAGAGAACTACAAATATTAGATTGGTTGGCTGCAGTAGTAGGCCCTGGTTCAATGGGTAATTTACTTTGCAAATCCAATTTATGACTTTTACTTACGAACAACTCACACCAGCGATCAGTCACCGAATTAACTTTCACTTGTCCTGTCGACATTGTCAAATAAGCGACTACTAAATTAATAATACTCCATCATAATACATATTAAATTAAAATAAAGTGGTATTGTAACACCTTAAGACCTTTTATGTTTACACTTACGGCCTGTACACAATTTTATCAGTCGCAGGTAATCATAACATGAGATCGTATTACGCTAACTGGACTGTTACTGTTAGCCATCAAATCAAACCCCACCTCAGTTTCCCCTTTTCGAAAATTCCACTCCTTGTCGAAAACCTTGCTTACAGCATGCTATGCACAGGCCAGCTCTGTTATGTTCGCTTACTGGCTGTACATTTTAGCAGACGCGAGTCCTGAGTCATGTTACCAGCCATTGTCATCCAGTGGTTTTTAGAGAACTACAAATATTAGATTTACTTGGCTGGTTGTTCTTTGAATGATGGTTTACTGAAACAAAAGATTTAAAACCCAATGTTAAAAAAGTAACGACGCATGCTATAGCATGCACTCAGCTTTCAGCTAATGCTATCCTTTTTCACATATGCACGTACCTGTATATGATTGTATACAGAAAGTGCTTGCAAATGGTGATAGTATGAGAATCAATTTGATATTTATTTTGGATGTTTATACAGGATCAACAGCCGATTTAAAAAACAGCGCCAAAATTGTCTTGTTTTAAAAGCGGCTCCCGCGCTGAAAAATTGTTTCAAACTGTTTGAATTTTAACCTATTGGTTATCTTATACACGCCGAGGTTTGCGTACCCTTGTAGACCGGAGCTAATCTGATGACATATACACTCTTGATTGATCAATCTTCTACTACTGTATTGAAAAAGCGACGTGTCTGATATATGAAAGAAATTACATTAATACTGCCCATCTCCTTTAAGAATTCTCTTGGTAAAAATTTTAGTTGAATAGTATATGTATATACTATACTATTGACCTTGGTAACCTCAATAATTATTAAAATTTATTAGAATATTGGGCAGTCTGCAACGACCAATGGGAAGCTATACTCCAATACCCAATAGTATATTAGCTTTGAGCTACGCCCTTCACACTGTCTATCTGTCTGCCTGAACGCAGCTTTTTTTTGACACCCCTAAAGCTGTAGACTTGAAACTGCGAATGTATGTATATTTATCTGGGGTGCGACGTCCACTAGTATTCCGCTGTCGGTAATGCACGACTGTAATGTCCTGACTTGTTTTCTATTGAAGTAATGGTATAATAGTTTTGTGCAGATTTATGTAACATGCAGAACGAAGCATCTCCGATAATTTAGTCATGCCCGTCTGTTCATCCGTCCATATGAACTGTAACACGTCCAGTGTTTTACTGTGGGCAACCACGGCTAGCTCAGTATTCCCAGAGGTGGGTAACTCCAACCCTGCCCGTGGACGGTACAGACTAAAAAAAAAAGTCGACCTACACAACACTACATAAAGACCTATATGCACACACAAAACAACCGAAACAGCTGACGGGCCTGGTGTTTATGACCACGACGTACCCGCCCTTCCTGCAATGGGCCTGCACGGATTTGATTTGCCCATCGCCCTTAAATTGGAGTTGACGACTAATTTATTCCATGCTCCCGGCGATTCTCCCCACTATTTAACTTACTCACATATCATCATTATTTCCATACAATTTATTAACAAACATTATATGGTATAATTCAATAATTACAAAATTCGCCTCTAGGTAGCGTTGTATGCTGCAACGGCTATTCAATTTTGAATTTAAATCGGGAATCTTGCCAAATCCGATGAAACCAAAACAAAATTCTAACAAGTATGATTATTACTTTGGCGCCAAATAAATGACCATGGAGGACCATCCAAACCAAAATTGTCATATTGTACGCACTACTACTGCAGCTGAACTGGCACCGCGAATAAGTGACCATGGAGGACCACATAAACAAAAATAATGCCAAAACAAAAGCTGCATCTACCTACGGAGTGCCGCCAAATAAATTACCATGGAGGTCCATCCAGATCAAAGTGACATATCCGGTAAAAAATTAGAGCTTATTCTTTCGTCAGCGGTTAGCCTTATCCAAGGTGGTCGCGCCTTCCGATGTGCCAATCGTCTGGAGTTGTGGAATGGCCGCCAAAGGGGAATCGGATACCGGTCATCAACCCAGGTAAACTGCTGCGCACCATTCCGATGTGGCAAGGTATTTACACACTGACTAGTGCACGTCCGTTTAGCAGGTGGCGTTGCCCGCTTAATCTTCCGCTTCTCGGGATTACTCCTATACAGTATTATACGCTGTATATATGGGTGCGTGCATAACCGCTTACAGGACATCAGTGGACAGCTACACGGCCGCTTTACAGGGATAGCTTGGAATTGTTGCATCAGCAGATGATGCTGAATCCGCACAGATAAAAGCTGGTCCGGAAAAAACGTGGACTCCAAAGGTCTACACTGAAACTGCTCAGGTTGTTTAGTCACCACTTGCTCATTATACTTCTGCTGCTCAAGAAGGAGCTTATCATCCATATCCTGCTCAAGTTGCTGCTGCAAAGTGCCAAACCGCACAGTTAGCTCAAATTCACCATCACTGGGGGAATGCTAACTATGATGCTGAACAACCACTTCACCTTGCATAGTCTGTTGCCTAAGTTGAGGCAATTCCAACACCTCCTCTATATTCATACGTGGACGCATATTCAACCGATTTTCATCCATCAGTGGGGAGTTCATTTGTGTTTCATTGGTGCTGTTACTGGATTCAAGTGTGTCAGCGCCTGCTGCTGCTGCATAGACCCTTCCTGAATCAGCTCAGACTCATCTCCACCTGCAGCCCGAACCGAAGGTAGAATCAACTCCTTAATCTGAGCTGGTTGGCCTCTAATCTCTTGCTCAAGATTCTTACGTGTGATGCGGCCAAGCCTAAAGTCACGACGGAGTGAGTTGATTTTCCTTCCATCAAACCGAACAGGTAAGTGCACTTTCCGCTCTTGTTGCTGGAGGCCTTGTCACTCGCCAGACTGGCACAGTTGAGGCAGAATTATGCTCTGAATTTGCAGGGCCTGATGTGCAATAATCACCTCTACCTGCTCTCGAGAGATGAGCCCATCTACGGCGCAGCAAGTTAATGGACATCTCATTCATTCTCCCAGAAACCTGCAGGGATAACTGACGCAGCCGGTCCAGTTCCCTGGCCTCGCGAACAGCATTTTGCTCCCTTTGCTCAATTAGCAACCAGCACAACAGCACAATATTGAGGTCATATTGGAACTAGTACACTGTCATCGCTGCCAGACGTTTGACCGTAGTCTACTATTGCCGTCGCCCGTTCGTCTGTCTCAAATGTGGGCAAGCACACGCCATGAACCCCATGCATGCGCAAAAGATATCAATTCATCATGTTTCAAATTACAAAGGTTGCAGCAGCTTGAATCAAATAGTAAACATCAATACCACAGTTTTCTTAGGTGGTGCGATGCTTGCACAATAAGGGCTTGCAGACAACTAAAAGTTGCCTTGCAAAGCCTTTCTTTATTTGTTCTTATTGTGTACCAGACAAATATGAATAACAATAATATAAAGAGATAATTTTAAAAATAACATTTTTTACAGTAACATGAACCACTGTGACAGTGTTTGGCACCGGCAGCGGCCAAGCATCAGCTGTTTGCAGATACAATCTGGCAACGCCGCTGTGGCCGGCCGATGTTTACAAAATTATTCGTAACAATAAGCCATTAATTTTAATTTATCCATTACTTTAATCACAGCAAATTTGGAATATGGCTGAACGTCCCACCTCTGCAATTTTTGATATGGTATGTCCCACACGAATTTCTCTGTCAATTGTGTTCATTGTTGTATTTGGGTACATATCGATAGTAAAATTAAAGAGCCACATTGCTGTACAAAAAGAAACAGGTTGGCAGGGTTAGCGAAACCACAATTTAATGTGACCACATTTTCCACAAGGTGGCGTTTTGTGGGCTAGGGAGAAGTTGCCACATCATAAAGAACTAAAAGTGAGGCAGATCAGTTCTTGGCGGTTAATTTTTCATATGGTGCGAGCGAGAATTTAAATATCTATGGAAGTGCATCATATTTTTTTTACTTGTGGAATAGAATTTGGCGTGTGTTCGTATAAATAATGTTTAAATTGTGCTAATTTTGTGTGGTCATGCCATTTTTTTTTCTGTACTGTTCCCAATGGAACACTGGCAGCAACTGACGACTATAAAAAACAGTCGCCAGCTAGCCCTCATTTATTCTCCCATTACTACAATCTCAGCAACCTTTGAGAATAGTGTTGACAGTTTAACAAAATGTAAAAACAATTCTGACAAAAAGTACAGAATTGTGTGTCTGGTGTGTTTCTTCTTGTATTTAACTAACTTGCACGGACTTCTTTGACATCATGGGCGACTGGACTGAATGGACTGACTGGACTTCCTGGACTTCTTAAACAACCTTGACTATATAACTTGGACTGACTGGACTTCGTGTACGGACTTGACTTTGCGTATTTACTTGGACATCTTGGACTGAGTAGACTGTGAAGTGTTCACCCATAACAAGCATTTTGTTTCGTGCCTTTTTTATAGCCGGAGTGCCCAGACGCGCATGGCACATTGCGTGGTCAGGGCACACAGGCGTCATCATGGCAGAAGTGTGCCAGGTTCCATTGGGCGAGACTGGCCAGCTTCATAGCAGGAACCAAGGAGAGAAGCCCTCAATGTAGCACCGCAATCCGTGGAGAGGCGCAGCACATGTCAGCCAAGGATGTAGAAGTGAGCGTGTGTGGTTCGAATGATGGAGAAAAACAAAAGCAAAAGCAAACAAAAAGGCATTTTGTTTCGTACCATTTTTATTTGCAGCAGGAGTGTCCAGACGCGCATAGCACGATGCAGGGACGGAGCACACAGGAGTCCACATAGCAGGAGTGTCCCTGGGCCAGTCCGCAGCGCCGGAAAAAAGGATCCTGCTCCTTCCAACCTCCAGCAGCAACAGTTCTTTGCATCTTCAGATGCTTAGTGGCGGGCTCACACTCATCAACGTTCTCCACGTCAATTAGCGTCATATCCCAGTAAACAGAATCCGAATCATTGCACCCAAATATATTACCATTGTCAAAATCACATGTATCCTCCCATTCCTCCCATATTGTGTGCGATGGCATCATACTTGGACCAGCTGTCCTTAGTGAATGGCTTCTTTGTCGCCACCGGAATAGGCGGCCAGCCAGGAATGACTGATGTGGTTGAAAGCCAACCATCTAAGACGGGATGCTTCCCATTCTTGGCAGATGCCCCCTTCGCAGCACCAATACGCGGCGGGCCACCCACCGCCTTCAAACTCACATTCTTTGTATGCTTATTCTTCCTCTTCATCCGAGCATTCCTTCGTACTTAAAAAACTCCTCCAAAAAGTATGTGGCTAAAATATTCTTTCCCAGGTTTTCCTCCACGGTAAGTTTATTCACTATTTGTTCCCCAGTTTCTTTTCCTTCCAAAAGGTAAGTGTCTGTGATATTCTTTCCTAGGTTTCCCTCCATGGTAAGTAAGTTCGCTACTTGTGCCGCAGCTAATACCTTTCCAGATTTCTTCACCTTGTTTTTCAAAATGTGAACACTTCAAAACGGAACATTGGTAGCAACTAACGACTATACAAATATAGACGCCAGCTACCCTAATTTATTTACACATTGCTCTAATCTCAGCAACCTTCGTAAATAGTGTTCAAAAGGTATGTGGCTACAATATTCTTTCCCAGGTTTTCCTCCACGGTAAGTTTATTCACTATTTGTTACCCAGTCTCTTTCCTTTCCAAAACGTAAGTGACTATGATATTCTTTCCTAGGTTTCCCTCCATGGTAAGTAAGTTCGCTACTTATGCCGCAGCTAATACCTTTCCAGATTTCTTCACCTTTTTTTTAAAGTATGAACATTTCACAACGGAACATTGGACTATAAATAATTAGACGCCAGCTAAGTGCAAAAAAAAAAAAATTCTTTATCTGTTGCGTTTGCTTTTAGTAAGCTGAGCTTCTCTGACATGCTGTGCCGAGAAAGCTTTCTGCACGTGTGATCACCACCATACGCAGGCGAAAGAAAAAAGCATGTCAGATGAGCGCAAGCTAATTTGATTTGCCTCCGTATTTAGCTGTTACTATTGACCAAAAGAAAAAAAAAAATAATAATAATAATACAATATAATAGAAAAAAAAAGAAAACAACAAAAAAAATAACATGTTGGGTGAGAGAAAAAAAAAGCTTTTACTTGCCGAAAAAAAAAAATTAGCCATCAGTTTTTTTAAGTGATGGACAGAGAAAATGGAAAAAAAAATATATTTATTAAATAACTAAATACATAAATATAGTAAAAGACCCGATAAATAAAACAACAAAAAAAAAAAAAGCGCAAGCTAATTTGATTTGCCTCCGTATTTAGCTGTTACTATTGCCCAAAAGAAAAAAAAATAATAATAATAATAATACAATATAATAGAAAAAAAAAAGAAAACAACAAAAAAAATAACATGTTGGGTGAGAGAAAAAAAAAGCTTTTACTTGCCGAAAAAAAAAAAATTAGCCATCAGTATTTTTAAGTGATGGACAGAGAAAATGGAAAAAAAAAATATATTTATTAAATAACTAAATACATAAATAAAGTAAAAGACCCGATAAATAAAACAACAAAAAAAAAAAAAAGCGCAAGCTAATTTGATTTGCCTCCGTATTTAGCTGTTACTATTGCCCAAAAGAAAAAAAAAAATAATAATAATAATACAATATAATAGAAAAAAAAAAGAAAACAACAAAAAAAATAACATGTTGGGTGAGAGAAAAAAAAAGCTTTTACTTGCCGAAAAAAAAAAAATTAGCCATCAGTTTTTTTAAGTGATGGACAGAGAAAATGGAAAAAAAAAATATATTTATTAAATAACTAAATACATAAATAAAGTAAAAGACCCGATAAATAAAACAACAAAAAAAAAAAAAAAACAATACATAAATTCATAAAGGCTTTCCTTCGTACTTAAAAAACTACTCCAAAAAGTATGTGGCTAAAATATTCTTTCCCAGGTTTTCCTCCACGGTAAGTTTATTCACTATTTGTTCCCCAGTTTCTTTCCTTTCCAAAAGGTAAGTGACTATGATATTCTTTCCTAGGTTTCCCTCCATGGTAAGTAAGTTCGCTTCTTGTGCCGCAGCTAATACCTTTCCAGATTTCTTCACCTTGTTTTTCAGCCTCCGTATTTAGCTGTTACTATTGCCCAAAAGAAAAAAAAAATAATAATAATAATACAATATAATAGAAAAAAAAAGAAAACAACAAAAAAAATAACATGTTGGGTGAGAGAAAAAAAAAGCTTTTACTTGCCGAAAAAAAAAAATTAGCCATCAGTTTTTTTAAGTGATGGACAGAGAAAATGGAAAAAAAAATATATTTATTAAATAACTAAATACATAAATAAAGTAAAAGACCCGATAAATAAAACAACAACAAAAAAAAAAGCGCAAGCTAATTTGATTTGCCTCCGTATTTAGCTGTTACTATTGCCCAAAAGAAAAAAAAAAATAATAATAATAATACAATATAATAGAAAAAAAAAGAAAACAACAAAAAAAATAACATGTTGGGTGAGAGAAAAAAAAAGCTTTTACTTGCCGAAAAAAAAAAATTAGCCATCAGTTTTTTTAAGTGATGGACAGAGAAAATGGAAAAAAAAAATATATTTATTAAATAACTAAATACATAAATAAAGTAAAAGACCCGATAAATAAAACAACAAAAAAAAAAAAAGCGCAAGCTAATTTGATTTGCCTCCGTATTTAGCTGTTACTATTGCCCAAAAGAAAAAAAAAAATAATAATAATAATACAATATAATAGAAAAAAAAAAGAAAACAACAAAAAAAATAACATGTTGGGTGAGAGAAAAAAAAAGCTTTTACTTGCCGAAAAAAAAAAATTAGCCATCAGTTTTTTTAAGTGATGGACAGAGAAAATGGAAAAAAAAAATATATTTATTAAATAACTAAATACATAAATAAAGTAAAAGACCCGATAAATAAAACAACAAAAAAAAAAAAGCGCAAGCTAATTTGATTTGCCTCCGTATTTAGCTGTTACTATTGCCCAAAAGAAAAAAAAAAATAATAATAATAATACAATATAATAGAAAAAAAAAAGAAAACAACAAAAAAAATAACATGTTGGGTGAGAGAAAAAAAAAGCTTTTACTTGCCGAAAAAAAAAAATTAGCCATCAGTTTTTTTAAGTGATGGACAGAGAAAATGGAAAAAAAAAATATATTTATTAAATAACTAAATACATAAATAAAGTAAAAGACCCGATAAATAAAACAACAAAAAAAAAAAAAAGCGCAAGCTAATTTGATTTGCCTCCGTATTTAGCTGTTACTATTGCCCAAAAGAAAAAAAAAAATAATAATAATAATACAATATAATAGAAAAAAAAAAGAAAACAACAAAAAAAATAACATGTTGGGTGAGAGAAAAAAAAAGCTTTTACTTGCCGAAAAAAAAAAAATTAGCCATCAGTTTTTTTAAGTGATGGACAGAGAAAATGGAAAAAAAAATATATTTATTAAATAACTAAATACATAAATAAAGTAAAAGACCCGATAAATAAAACAACAAAAAAAAAAAAAGCGCAAGCTAATTTGATTTGCCTCCGTATTTAGCTGTTACTATTGCCCAAAAGAAAAAAAAAAATAATAATAATAATACAATATAATAGAAAAAAAAAAGAAAACAACAAAAAAAATAACATGTTGGGTGAGAGAAAAAAAAAGCTTTTACTTGCCGAAAAAAAAAAATTAGCCATCAGTTTTTTTAAGTGATGGACAGAGAAAATGGAAAAAAAAATATATTTATTAAATAACTAAATACATAAATAAAGTAAAAGACCCGATAAATAAAACAACAAAAAAAAAAAAAACAATACATAAATTCATAAAGGCATTCCTTCGTACTTAAAAAACTACTCCAAAAAGTATGTGGCTAAAATATTCTTTCCCAGGTTTTCCTCCACGGTAAGTTTATTCACTATTTGTTCCCCAGTTTCTTTTCTTTCCAAAAGGTAAGTGTCTGTGATATTCTTTCCTAGGTTTCCCTCCATGGTAAGTAAGTTCGCTTCTTGTGCCGCAGCTAATACCTTTCCAGATTTCTTCACCTTGTTTTTCAGCCTCCGTATTTAGCTGTTACTATTGCCCAAAAGAAAAAAAAAAATAATAATAATAATACAATATAATAGAAAAAAAAAGAAAACAACAAAAAAAATAACATGTTGGGTGAGAGAAAAAAAAAGCTTTTACTTGCCGAAAAAAAAAAATTAGCCATCAGTTTTTTTAAGTGATGGACAGAGAAAATGGAAAAAAAAAATATATTTATTAAATAACTAAATACATAAATAAAGTAAAAGACCCGATAAATAAAACAACAAAAAAAAAAAAAGCGCAAGCTAATTTGATTTGCCTCCGTATTTAGCTGTTACTATTGCCCAAAAGAAAAAAAAAAATAATAATAATAATACAATATAATAGAAAAAAAAAAGAAAACAACAAAAAAAATAACATGTTGGGTGAGAGAAAAAAAAAGCTTTTACTTGCCGAAAAAAAAAAATTAGCCATCAGTTTTTTTAAGTGATGGACAGAGAAAATGGAAAAAAAAATATATTTATTAAATAACTAAATACATAAATAAAGTAAAAGACCCGATAAATAAAACAACAAAAAAAAAAAAAAACAATACATAAATTCATAAAGGCATTCCTTCGTACTTAAAAAACTACTCCAAAAAGTATGTGGCTAAAATATTCTTTCCCAGGTTTTCCTCCACGGTAAGTTTATTCACTATTTGTTCCCCAGTTTCTTTCCTTTCCAAAAGGTAAGTGACTATGATATTCTTTCCTAGGTTTCCCTCCATGGTAAGTAAGTTCGCTTCTTGTGCCGCAGCTAATACCTTTCCAGATTTCTTCACCTTGTTTTTCAGCCTCCGTATTTAGCTGTTACTATTGCCCAAAAGAAAAAAAAAAATAATAATAATAATACAATATAATAGAAAAAAAAAGAAAACAACAAAAAAAATAACATGTTGGGTGAGAGAAAAAAAAAGCTTTTACTTGCCGAAAAAAAAAAAATTAGCCATCAGTTTTTTTAAGTGATGGACAGAGAAAATGGAAAAAAAAATATATTTATTAAATAACTAAATACATAAATAAAGTAAAAGACCCGATAAATAAAACAACAAAAAAAAAAAAAAGCGCAAGCTAATTTGATTTGCCTCCGTATTTAGCTGTTACTATTGCCCAAAAGAAAAAAAAAAATAATAATAATAATACAATATAATAGAAAAAAAAAAGAAAACAACAAAAAAAATAACATGTTGGGTGAGAGAAAAAAAAAGCTTTTACTTGCCGAAAAAAAAAAATTAGCCATCAGTTTTTTTAAGTGATGGACAGAGAAAATGGAAAAAAAAATATATTTATTAAATAACTAAATACATAAATAAAGTAAAAGACCCGATAAATAAAACAACAAAAAAAAAAAAAAGCGCAAGCTAATTTGATTTGCCTCCGTATTTAGCTGTTACTATTGCCCAAAAGAAAAAAAAAAATAATAATAATAATACAATATAATAGAAAAAAAAAGAAAACAACAAAAAAAATAACATGTTGGGTGAGAGAAAAAAAAAGCTTTTACTTGCCGAAAAAAAAAAATTAGCCATCAGTTTTTTTAAGTGATGGACAGAGAAAATGGAAAAAAAAAATATATTTATTAAATAACTAAATACATAAATAAAGTAAAAGACCCGATAAATAAAACAACAAAAAAAAAAAAAAGCGCAAGCTAATTTGATTTGCCTCCGTATTTAGCTGTTACTATTGCCCAAAAGAAAAAAAAAAAATAATAATAATAATACAATATAATAGAAAAAAAAAGAAAACAACAAAAAAAATAACATGTTGGGTGAGAGAAAAAAAAAGCTTTTACTTGCCGAAAAAAAAAAAATTAGCCATCAGTTTTTTTAAGTGATGGACAGAGAAAATGGAAAAAAAAAATATATTTATTAAATAACTAAATACATAAATAAAGTAAAAGACCCGATAAATAAAACAACAAAAAAAAAAAAAAGCGCAAGCTAATTTGATTTGCCTCCGTATTTAGCTGTTACTATTGCCCAAAAGAAAAAAAAAAATAATAATAATAATACAATATAATAGAAAAAAAAAAGAAAACAACAAAAAAAATAACATGTTGGGTGAGAGAAAAAAAAAGCTTTTACTTGCCGAAAAAAAAAAATTAGCCATCAGTTTTTTTAAGTGATGGACAGAGAAAATGGAAAAAAAAAATATATTTATTAAATAACTAAATACATAAATAAAGTAAAAGACCCGATAAATAAAACAACAAAAAAAAAAAAAAGCGCAAGCTAATTTGATTTGCCTCCGTATTTAGCTGTTACTATTGCCCAAAAGAAAAAAAAAAATAATAATAATAATACAATATAATAGAAAAAAAAAAGAAAACAACAAAAAAAATAACATGTTGGGTGAGAGAAAAAAAAAGCTTTTACTTGCCGAAAAAAAAAAAATTAGCCATCAGTTTTTTTAAGTGATGGACAGAGAAAATGGAAAAAAAAATATATTTATTAAATAACTAAATACATAAATAAAGTAAAAGACCCGATAAATAAAACAACAAAAAAAAAAAAAGCGCAAGCTAATTTGATTTGCCTCCGTATTTAGCTGTTACTATTGCCCAAAAGAAAAAAAAAAATAATAATAATAATACAATATAATAGAAAAAAAAAGAAAACAACAAAAAAAATAACATGTTGGGTGAGAGAAAAAAAAAGCTTTTACTTGCCGAAAAAAAAAAATTAGCCATCAGTTTTTTTAAGTGATGGACAGAGAAAATGGAAAAAAAAATATATTTATTAAATAACTAAATACATAAATAAAGTAAAAGACCCGATAAATAAAACAACAAAAAAAAAAAAAGCGCAAGCTAATTTGATTTGCCTCCGTATTTAGCTGTTACTATTGCCCAAAAGAAAAAAAAAAATAATAATAATAATACAATATAATAGAAAAAAAAAAGAAAACAACAAAAAAAATAACATGTTGGGTGAGAGAAAAAAAAAGCTTTTACTTGCCGAAAAAAAAAAAATTAGCCATCAGTTTTTTTAAGTGATGGACAGAGAAAATGGAAAAAAAAATATATTTATTAAATAACTAAATACATAAATAAAGTAAAAGACCCGATAAATAAAACAACAAAAAAAAAAAAAAGCGCAAGCTAATTTGATTTGCCTCCGTATTTAGCTGTTACTATTGCCCAAAAGAAAAAAAAAAATAATAATAATAATACAATATAATAGAAAAAAAAAGAAAACAACAAAAAAAATAACATGTTGGGTGAGAGAAAAAAAAAGCTTTTACTTGCCGAAAAAAAAAAAATTAGCCATCAGTTTTTTTAAGTGATGGACAGAGAAAATGGAAAAAAAAAATATATTTATTAAATAACTAAATACATAAATAAAGTAAAAGACCCGATAAATAAAACAACAAAAAAAAAAAAAGCGCAAGCTAATTTGATTTGCCTCCGTATTTAGCTGTTACTATTGCCCAAAAGAAAAAAAAAAATAATAATAATAATACAATATAATAGAAAAAAAAAGAAAACAACAAAAAAAATAACATGTTGGGTGAGAGAAAAAAAAAGCTTTTACTTGCCGAAAAAAAAAAATTAGCCATCAGTTTTTTTAAGTGATGGACAGAGAAAATGGAAAAAAAAATATATTTATTAAATAACTAAATACATAAATAAAGTAAAAGACCCGATAAATAAAACAACAAAAAAAAAAAAAAGCGCAAGCTAATTTGATTTGCCTCCGTATTTAGCTGTTACTATTGCCCAAAAGAAAAAAAAAAAATAATAATAATAATACAATATAATAGAAAAAAAAAAGAAAACAACAAAAAAAATAACATGTTGGGTGAGAGAAAAAAAAAGCTTTTACTTGCCGAAAAAAAAAAATTAGCCATCAGTTTTTTTAAGTGATGGACAGAGAAAATGGAAAAAAAAATATATTTATTAAATAACTAAATACATAAATAAAGTAAAAGACCCGATAAATAAAACAACAAAAAAAAAAAAAGCGCAAGCTAATTTGATTTGCCTCCGTATTTAGCTGTTACTATTGCCCAAAAGAAAAAAAAAAATAATAATAATAATACAATATAATAGAAAAAAAAAAGAAAACAACAAAAAAAATAACATGTTGGGTGAGAGAAAAAAAAAGCTTTTACTTGCCGAAAAAAAAAAATTAGCCATCAGTTTTTTTAAGTGATGGACAGAGAAAATGGAAAAAAAAATATATTTATTAAATAACTAAATACATAAATAAAGTAAAAGACCCGATAAATAAAACAACAAAAAAAAAAAAAGCGCAAGCTAATTTGATTTGCCTCCGTATTTAGCTGTTACTATTGCCCAAAAGAAAAAAAAAAAATAATAATAATAATACAATATAATAGAAAAAAAAAAGAAAACAACAAAAAAAATAACATGTTGGGTGAGAGAAAAAAAAAGCTTTTACTTGCCGAAAAAAAAAAAATTAGCCATCAGTTTTTTTAAGTGATGGACAGAGAAAATGGAAAAAAAAATATATTTATTAAATAACTAAATACATAAATAAAGTAAAAGACCCGATAAATAAAACAACAAAAAAAAAAAAAAGCGCAAGCTAATTTGATTTGCCTCCGTATTTAGCTGTTACTATTGCCCAAAAGAAAAAAAAAAATAATAATAATAATACAATATAATAGAAAAAAAAAAGAAAACAACAAAAAAAATAACATGTTGGGTGAGAGAAAAAAAAAGCTTTTACTTGCCGAAAAAAAAAAAATTAGCCATCAGTTTTTTTAAGTGATGGACAGAGAAAATGGAAAAAAAAATATATTTATTAAATAACTAAATACATAAATAAAGTAAAAGACCCGATAAATAAAACAACAAAAAAAAAAAAAGCGCAAGCTAATTTGATTTGCCTCCGTATTTAGCTGTTACTATTGCCCAAAAGAAAAAAAAAAATAATAATAATAATACAATATAATAGAAAAAAAAAGAAAACAACAAAAAAAATAACATGTTGGGTGAGAGAAAAAAAAAGCTTTTACTTGCCGAAAAAAAAAAATTAGCCATCAGTTTTTTTAAGTGATGGACAGAGAAAATGGAAAAAAAAATATATTTATTAAATAACTAAATACATAAATAAAGTAAAAGACCCGATAAATAAAACAACAAAAAAAAAAAAAAGCGCAAGCTAATTTGATTTGCCTCCGTATTTAGCTGTTACTATTGCCCAAAAGAAAAAAAAAAATAATAATAATAATACAATATAATAGAAAAAAAAAAGAAAACAACAAAAAAAATAACATGTTGGGTGAGAGAAAAAAAAAGCTTTTACTTGCCGAAAAAAAAAAAATTAGCCATCAGTTTTTTTAAGTGATGGACAGAGAAAATGGAAAAAAAAATATATTTATTAAATAACTAAATACATAAATAAAGTAAAAGACCCGATAAATAAAACAACAAAAAAAAAAAAAAGCGCAAGCTAATTTGATTTGCCTCCGTATTTAGCTGTTACTATTGCCCAAAAGAAAAAAAAAAATAATAATAATAATACAATATAATAGAAAAAAAAAAGAAAACAACAAAAAAAATAACATGTTGGGTGAGAGAAAAAAAAAGCTTTTACTTGCCGAAAAAAAAAAATTAGCCATCAGTTTTTTTAAGTGATGGACAGAGAAAATGGAAAAAAAAATATATTTATTAAATAACTAAATACATAAATAAAGTAAAAGACCCGATAAATAAAACAACAAAAAAAAAAAAAAGCGCAAGCTAATTTGATTTGCCTCCGTATTTAGCTGTTACTATTGCCCAAAAGAAAAAAAAAAAATAATAATAATAATACAATATAATAGAAAAAAAAAAGAAAACAACAAAAAAAATAACATGTTGGGTGAGAGAAAAAAAAAGCTTTTACTTGCCGAAAAAAAAAAAATTAGCCATCAGTTTTTTTAAGTGATGGACAGAGAAAATGGAAAAAAAAATATATTTATTAAATAACTAAATACATAAATAAAGTAAAAGACCCGATAAATAAAACAACAAAAAAAAAAAAAAGCGCAAGCTAATTTGATTTGCCTCCGTATTTAGCTGTTACTATTGCCCAAAAGAAAAAAAAAAATAATAATAATAATACAATATAATAGAAAAAAAAAAGAAAACAACAAAAAAAATAACATGTTGGGTGAGAGAAAAAAAAAGCTTTTACTTGCCGAAAAAAAAAAATTAGCCATCAGTTTTTTTAAGTGATGGACAGAGAAAATGGAAAAAAAAAATATATTTATTAAATAACTAAATACATAAATAAAGTAAAAGACCCGATAAATAAAACAACAAAAAAAAAAAAAGCGCAAGCTAATTTGATTTGCCTCCGTATTTAGCTGTTACTATTGCCCAAAAGAAAAAAAAAAATAATAATAATAATACAATATAATAGAAAAAAAAAGAAAACAACAAAAAAAATAACATGTTGGGTGAGAGAAAAAAAAAGCTTTTACTTGCCGAAAAAAAAAAATTAGCCATCAGTTTTTTTAAGTGATGGACAGAGAAAATGGAAAAAAAAATATATTTATTAAATAACTAAATACATAAATAAAGTAAAAGACCCGATAAATAAAACAACAAAAAAAAAAAAAGCGCAAGCTAATTTGATTTGCCTCCGTATTTAGCTGTTACTATTGCCCAAAAGAAAAAAAAAAATAATAATAATAATACAATATAATAGAAAAAAAAAAGAAAACAACAAAAAAAATAACATGTTGGGTGAGAGAAAAAAAAAGCTTTTACTTGCCGAAAAAAAAAAATTAGCCATCAGTTTTTTTAAGTGATGGACAGAGAAAATGGAAAAAAAAATATATTTATTAAATAACTAAATACATAAATAAAGTAAAAGACCCGATAAATAAAACAACAAAAAAAAAAAAAAAACAATACATAAATTCATAAAGGCATTCCTTCGTACTTAAAAAACTACTCCAAAAAGTATGTGGCTAAAATATTCTTTCCCAGGTTTTCCTCCACGGTAAGTTTATTCACTATTTGTTCCCCAGTTTCTTTTCTTTCCAAAAGGTAAGTGACTATGATATTCTTTCCTAGGTTTCCCTCCATGGTAAGTAAGTTCGCTTCTTGTGCCGCAGCTAATACCTTTCCAGATTTCTTCACCTTGTTTTTCAGCCTCCGTATTTAGCTGTTACTATTGCCCAAAAGAAAAAAAAAAATAATAATAATAATACAATATAATAGAAAAAAAAAGAAAACAACAAAAAAAATAACATGTTGGGTGAGAGAAAAAAAAAGCTTTTACTTGCCGAAAAAAAAAAAATTAGCCATCAGTTTTTTTAAGTGATGGACAGAGAAAATGGAAAAAAAAAATATATTTATTAAATAACTAAATACATAAATAAAGTAAAAGACCCGATAAATAAAACAACAAAAAAAAAAAAAGCGCAAGCTAATTTGATTTGCCTCCGTATTTAGCTGTTACTATTGCCCAAAAGAAAAAAAAAAATAATAATAATAATACAATATAATAGAAAAAAAAAGAAAACAACAAAAAAAATAACATGTTGGGTGAGAGAAAAAAAAAGCTTTTACTTGCCGAAAAAAAAAAATTAGCCATCAGTTTTTTTAAGTGATGGACAGAGAAAATGGAAAAAAAAAATATATTTATTAAATAACTAAATACATAAATAAAGTAAAAGACCCGATAAATAAAACAACAAAAAAAAAAAAAGCGCAAGCTAATTTGATTTGCCTCCGTATTTAGCTGTTACTATTGCCCAAAAGAAAAAAAAAAATAATAATAATAATACAATATAATAGAAAAAAAAAAGAAAACAACAAAAAAAATAACATGTTGGGTGAGAGAAAAAAAAAGCTTTTACTTGCCGAAAAAAAAAAATTAGCCATCAGTTTTTTTAAGTGATGGACAGAGAAAATGGAAAAAAAAATATATTTATTAAATAACTAAATACATAAATAAAGTAAAAGACCCGATAAATAAAACAACAAAAAAAAAAAAAGCGCAAGCTAATTTGATTTGCCTCCGTATTTAGCTGTTACTATTGCCCAAAAGAAAAAAAAAAATAATAATAATAATACAATATAATAGAAAAAAAAAAGAAAACAACAAAAAAAATAACATGTTGGGTGAGAGAAAAAAAAAGCTTTTACTTGCCGAAAAAAAAAAATTAGCCATCAGTTTTTTTAAGTGATGGACAGAGAAAATGGAAAAAAAAAATATATTTATTAAATAACTAAATACATAAATAAAGTAAAAGACCCGATAAATAAAACAACAAAAAAAAAAAAAAGCGCAAGCTAATTTGATTTGCCTCCGTATTTAGCTGTTACTATTGCCCAAAAGAAAAAAAAAAATAATAATAATAATACAATATAATAGAAAAAAAAAGAAAACAACAAAAAAAATAACATGTTGGGTGAGAGAAAAAAAAAGCTTTTACTTGCCGAAAAAAAAAAAATTAGCCATCAGTTTTTTTAAGTGATGGACAGAGAAAATGGAAAAAAAAATATATTTATTAAATAACTAAATACATAAATAAAGTAAAAGACCCGATAAATAAAACAACAAAAAAAAAAAAAGCGCAAGCTAATTTGATTTGCCTCCGTATTTAGCTGTTACTATTGCCCAAAAGAAAAAAAAAAATAATAATAATAATACAATATAATAGAAAAAAAAAAGAAAACAACAAAAAAAATAACATGTTGGGTGAGAGAAAAAAAAAGCTTTTACTTGCCGAAAAAAAAAAAATTAGCCATCAGTTTTTTTAAGTGATGGACAGAGAAAATGGAAAAAAAAATATATTTATTAAATAACTAAATACATAAATAAAGTAAAAGACCCGATAAATAAAACAACAAAAAAAAAAAAAAACAATACATAAATTCATAAAGGCATTCCTTCGTACTTAAAAAACTACTCCAAAAAGTATGTGGCTAAAATATTCTTTCCCAGGTTTTCCTCCACGGTAAGTTTATTCACTATTTGTTCCCCAGTTTCTTTTCTTTCCAAAAGGTAAGTGTCTGTGATATTCTTTCCTAGGTTTCCCTCCATGGTAAGTAAGTTCGCTTCTTGTGCCGCAGCTAATACCTTTCCAGATTTCTTCACCTTGTTTTTCAGCCTCCGTATTTAGCTGTTACTATTGCCCAAAAGAAAAAAAAAAATAATAATAATAATACAATATAATAGAAAAAAAAAAGAAAACAACAAAAAAAATAACATGTTGGGTGAGAGAAAAAAAAAGCTTTTACTTGCCGAAAAAAAAAAATTAGCCATCAGTTTTTTTAAGTGATGGACAGAGAAAATGGAAAAAAAAATATATTTATTAAATAACTAAATACATAAATAAAGTAAAAGACCCGATAAATAAAACAACAAAAAAAAAAAAAGCGCAAGCTAATTTGATTTGCCTCCGTATTTAGCTGTTACTATTGCCCAAAAGAAAAAAAAAAATAATAATAATAATACAATATAATAGAAAAAAAAAAGAAAACAACAAAAAAAATAACATGTTGGGTGAGAGAAAAAAAAAGCTTTTACTTGCCGAAAAAAAAAAAATTAGCCATCAGTTTTTTTAAGTGATGGACAGAGAAAATGGAAAAAAAAATATATTTATTAAATAACTAAATACATAAATAAAGTAAAAGACCCGATAAATAAAACAACAAAAAAAAAAAAAGCGCAAGCTAATTTGATTTGCCTCCGTATTTAGCTGTTACTATTGCCCAAAAGAAAAAAAAAAATAATAATAATAATACAATATAATAGAAAAAAAAAGAAAACAACAAAAAAAATAACATGTTGGGTGAGAGAAAAAAAAAGCTTTTACTTGCCGAAAAAAAAAAAATTAGCCATCAGTTTTTTTAAGTGATGGACAGAGAAAATGGAAAAAAAAATATATTTATTAAATAACTAAATACATAAATAAAGTAAAAGACCCGATAAATAAAACAACAAAAAAAAAAAAAAGCGCAAGCTAATTTGATTTGCCTCCGTATTTAGCTGTTACTATTGCCCAAAAGAAAAAAAAAAATAATAATAATAATACAATATAATAGAAAAAAAAAGAAAACAACAAAAAAAATAACATGTTGGGTGAGAGAAAAAAAAAGCTTTTACTTGCCGAAAAAAAAAAATTAGCCATCAGTTTTTTTAAGTGATGGACAGAGAAAATGGAAAAAAAAATATATTTATTAAATAACTAAATACATAAATAAAGTAAAAGACCCGATAAATAAAACAACAAAAAAAAAAAAAAGCGCAAGCTAATTTGATTTGCCTCCGTATTTAGCTGTTACTATTGCCCAAAAGAAAAAAAAAAATAATAATAATAATACAATATAATAGAAAAAAAAAGAAAACAACAAAAAAAATAACATGTTGGGTGAGAGAAAAAAAAAGCTTTTACTTGCCGAAAAAAAAAAAATTAGCCATCAGTTTTTTTAAGTGATGGACAGAGAAAATGGAAAAAAAAAATATATTTATTAAATAACTAAATACATAAATAAAGTAAAAGACCCGATAAATAAAACAACAAAAAAAAAAAAGCGCAAGCTAATTTGATTTGCCTCCGTATTTAGCTGTTACTATTGCCCAAAAGAAAAAAAAAAATAATAATAATAATACAATATAATAGAAAAAAAAAGAAAACAACAAAAAAAATAACATGTTGGGTGAGAGAAAAAAAAAGCTTTTACTTGCCGAAAAAAAAAAAATTAGCCATCAGTTTTTTTAAGTGATGGACAGAGAAAATGGAAAAAAAAATATATTTATTAAATAACTAAATACATAAATAAAGTAAAAGACCCGATAAATAAAACAACAAAAAAAAAAAAAGCGCAAGCTAATTTGATTTGCCTCCGTATTTAGCTGTTACTATTGCCCAAAAGAAAAAAAAAAAATAATAATAATAATACAATATAATAGAAAAAAAAAAGAAAACAACAAAAAAAATAACATGTTGGGTGAGAGAAAAAAAAAGCTTTTACTTGCCGAAAAAAAAAAATTAGCCATCAGTTTTTTTAAGTGATGGACAGAGAAAATGGAAAAAAAAATATATTTATTAAATAACTAAATACATAAATAAAGTAAAAGACCCGATAAATAAAACAACAAAAAAAAAAAAAAGCGCAAGCTAATTTGATTTGCCTCCGTATTTAGCTGTTACTATTGCCCAAAAGAAAAAAAAAAAAATAATAATAATAATACAATATAATAGAAAAAAAAAGAAAACAACAAAAAAAATAACATGTTGGGTGAGAGAAAAAAAAAGCTTTTACTTGCCGAAAAAAAAAAAATTAGCCATCAGTTTTTTTAAGTGATGGACAGAGAAAATGGAAAAAAAAAATATATTTATTAAATAACTAAATACATAAATAAAGTAAAAGACCCGATAAATAAAACAACAAAAAAAAAAAAAGCGCAAGCTAATTTGATTTGCCTCCGTATTTAGCTGTTACTATTGCCCAAAAGAAAAAAAAAA